>CM062291.1:250179135-250779135 GCA_031216915.1 Pictodentalium vernedei
GACTGATCCTCAAGATCAGGGAGACCTTTTGGATGTTATATGCATGCACATCCAAACAAACCGGTTAACATTTAGAGCAAGTTTCATTCACCCATCTCTTATGATATTGCAGAATATGTGGAGCCCAGTTAATTGGATATCTATTACTTGAATAACCCTGCTAATTGTATATAACTTTTAAACACCAAACCATTTACCATACCTGCAGGACAAATTTGACCTGTTAATCGCATATAGGTTATAGAGTAAACTCCTCTTAATTGAAGAAAATGTCTTGTATCATATTGCATGAATACTCTTACAACCACTGAAGTCGCCACGTCGATAGACCTATTCAGCCTAAGTACAACAAAAAAAAGGCATTTAATCTATTATATCTTGTTGGACAGAGCTCAACGAGATCTATTCAACAAGATATGATTAAATGCTTAGTTTATCACTAGAAAACAGGAAAATGACTAAATTCAATTACAGTACAGTCGCTCTGGACTTGTTGTAATCCAAGTGTGGCAGTGATGTCCACGCATGCTTTTACCAGGTAATAAAAATCATCAACAGTAAAATTTTAATTAATGAAGCAATGGTTGTACCCGGTGCTTCATTAAATAAATATTTGATGATTATTTCTATAATTAGTGTTTGGAATCTAATATTATTGTGTCCGTTGAAATATTGCCTACCCAGGAAAGTTACCAGTTCATGGCAGCCATACTGTACTCCTGTTAATTAAATAATTTTCACTGGCAATGTGGCAATTCAAGTAAAAGGGTTCCACTGTATGTCTGTTTTATTTTTTTTACAATGTAATTATAAATAATGTAATATAAAAAATGTATTAGAAATCATAATATTATGTCAATATCTGTTTAAAACTGATCAAGAGTAAACATTCGTTTGTCTGGATGTCAGGGCCCTGCGAGTTTGAAAATTTGCTTCGATTCAAATTGAAATTGTCCCATTGATTCCATTTGATTCCATTCAAGATGAACTGATAACAAGCTATTAATTGAAAATAGAATATGTTTTCATTTTTGGAATTCACTGAAAACAAACCCAATGAGGATTCTTAAGCTGAGTTTGAATAGTACTGGCTGGTTTTAATCATTACATTGGGTAAAGAGTTGATATAGATAACATTTACACTAAGGCTGCACAGTGCACAGTGTTATTTAATCGGTTGGAAATTAAAACAAGAGGCCCCACGTGGCCTTAATCGCTCACCTGACAAAGTGACTCTAAGAAGTATTTTAGGTCACCTTCACCATGTCATGCCTCATCAACATTAACTGGTTGAGTGATAGATTTTGTTTGAAGTTCAACATTTGTTACCTAAAATTAGTTTTATTTAAAATCATTGGTGTGTGGCCAATCTCCAATGATTTTTAATAAAGCAAATTTATCTCTGCAGACAAACTGGTTTAGCATGAAGCACAAACAAGGAATGTGAAGAGATAGCCTTGGACATCTCTCCCCAACTGTGGATATCTTCCATGTGCTACATGTATATATTTGCATGCAAGAAAACAAAAATTTTCACAAATTTTATTTTTTTTTATCATCATTGGAACAAGCTCAAACAGCTTATTCCAATAGGGGTATGGGAAGATCAGGTATATTTTTGAGACAGAAATGTGAATATATAAATAATGGTGTTTTTTTGTGAATGATGCTGGAGAATTTTGCGTAAAGATATGGTAAATGGTTTGTTCTAGATACAGAATGATGCAAAAGTATTTAAATTTGATTAGGCAAGTTGTTCCTATAATGCATTTAAAAATTGAAGTAACTGTTTTTTTGCTGACGAACTTTTAGATGTGTGTGTCTGTGTTTGTGTGTGTGTGTGTGTGTGTTTGTGTGTGTGTGTTTGTGGGGGGGGGGGGGGGGGGGTAAGAGTGTTCTTGCAAACAAAATTCCTGAATAAATGGAAAATTTTATTTTTTGTGTGAAAGACATAGTGCGTGAATGTTGATTGGAACAAGCTTAGAGAGCTCATTTTAATGTGAAGTCATAAAGCTGTGTTTTACGTACGAAATTCTGGAATAACTAAAAAAATTGCTTTTTTGACTCAAAAAGCATGGTGTGCGACCTCTCATTGGAATGAGCTCAAAAAGCTCATTCCAATGGGGTATTTACAAGCGATAAGTACATGTATGTTTAAGAGACAAAAATTAAAATTTGAATAGCGATTTTTGCGAAGAATGCTGACAAGTTTTGGCAGTTATGCTGGTAAAAAGGTAAGATATGCAAAGTGGTTGTTTTTTAGAGGCAACATTTAATTAAGGGGAATTAACCCTTGATTACTGAGGTAACTTCTAAAAGTACTGAAATTTCATGAAGCAATGTGAATAACAGACAACAGTTGCCTAAAAATTTCATGAATAACTAAAATTTTTATTCCTTTGTCTCGAAAACATGGCATATGACCTTTGTTGGAATGAGCTGAATGCGTGTGTTCCAATGAGGGGTCATAAAATTTGAACGAAGATTTGTGTGAATAATGCATTAGTACTGCTAGATTTGGGTAAACGGTTCACCCTGGATACCACCCCTTCTATAGTAGATCTTTTCTGCAAATTTTGTCTAAGATTCTATCAACTTTACAAATAAATACGTTCATGAATCACAATCAGATCCACCCTACAATGTTGCATACCAAATATCAAAAGATTCTGCCTGCTGGATCTGGAGAAGAAGATTTTTTAAGAAATATGCCTGAAACGCACTAAGTTAAAATTTGGGCTCCTATACGGAGCCCAAATATAAACCCAGGGGGCCGATTTGAACAAACTTGAATCAGATCCACCCCACAATGTTGCTTACCAAATATGAAAAGATTCTGAAGCTGGATCTGGAGAAGAAGATTTTTTAAGAAATTTGCCTGAAATGCACTAAGTTCGAATTCAAGCTTCTATAGTGAGCCCAAATATGAAACTAGGAAGCCGATTTGAACAAACTTGAATCAGATCCACCCCACAATGTTGCATACCAAATATCAAAAGATTCTGCCTGCTGGATCTGGAGAAGAAGATTTTTTAATAAATTTGCCCGAAATGCACTAAGTGCGAATTCGGGCTTCTATATTAAGCCCAAATATGAATCCAGGGGGCCGATTTGAACAAACTTGAATCAGATCCACCCCGCAATGTTGCATACCAAATATCAAAAGATTCTGCCTGCTGGATCTGGAGAAGAAGATTTTTGAAGAAATTTGCCTGAAATGCACTAAGTGCGAATTCGGGCTTCTATATTAAGCCCAAATATGAATCCAGGGGGCCGATTTGAACAAACTTGAATCAGATCCACCCCGCAATGTTGCATACCAAATATCAAAAGATTCTGCCTGCTGGATCTGGAGAAGAAGATTTTTGAAGAAATTTGCCCGAAATGCACTAAGTTTGAATTCGAGCTTCTATAGTGAGCCCAAATATGAATCCAGGTGGCTGATTTGAACAAACTTGAATCAGATCCACCCCGCAATGTTGCATACCAAATATCAAAAGATTCTGCCTGCTGGATCTGGAGAAGATGATTTTTTAAGAAATTTGCCTGAAATGCACTAAGTTCGAATTCGAGCTTCTATAGTGAGCCCAAATATGAATCTAGGAAGCCGATTTGAACAAACTTGAATCAGATCCACCCCACAATGTTGCATACCAAATATCAAAAGATTCTGCCTGCTGGATCTGGAGAAGAAGATTTTTTAATAAATTTGCTTGAAATGCACTAAGTTCAAATTTGGGCTCCTATACTGAGCCCAAATATAAACCCAGGGGGCCGATTTGAACAAACTTGAATCAGATCCACCCCACAATGTTGCTTACCAAATATGAAAAGATTCTGCCTGCTGGATCTGGAGAAGAAGATTTTTTAAGAAATTTGCATGAAATGCACTAAGTTCAAATTCGAGCTTCTATAGTGAGCCCAAATATGAATCTAGGAAGCCGATTTGAACAAACTTGAATCAGATCCACCCCACAATGTTGCATACCACATATCAAAAGATTCTGCCTTCTGGATCTGGAGAAGAAGATTTTTGAAGAAATTTGCCTGAAATGCACTAAGTGCGAATTCGGGCTTCTATATTAAGCCCAAATATGAATCCAGGGGGCCGATTTGAACAAACTTGAATCAGATCCACCCCGCAATGTTGCATACCAAATATCAAAAGATTCTGCCTGCTGGATCTGGAGAAGAAGATTTTTGAAGAAATTTGCCTGAAATGCACTAAGTGCGAATTCGGGCTTCTATATTAAGCCCAAATATGAATCCAGGGGGCCGATTTGAACAAACTTGAATCAGATCCACCCCGCAATGTTGCATACCAAATATCAAAAGATTCTGCCTGCTGGATCTGGAGAAGAAGATTTTTGAAGAAATTTGCCCGAAATGCACTAAGTTTGAATTCGAGCTTCTATAGTGAGCCCAAATATGAATCCAGGTGGCTGATTTGAACAAACTTGAATCAGATCCACCCCGCAATGTTGCATACCAAATATCAAAAGATTCTGCCTGCTGGATCTGGAGAAGATGATTTTTTAAGAAATTTGCCTGAAATGCACTAAGTTCGAATTCGAGCTTCTATAGTGAGCCCAAATATGAATCTAGGAAGCCGATTTGAACAAACTTGAATCAGATCCACCCCACAATGTTGCATACCAAATATCAAAAGATTCTGCCTGCTGGATCTGGAGAAGAAGATTTTTTAATAAATTTGCTTGAAATGCACTAAGTTCAAATTTGGGCTCCTATACTGAGCCCAAATATAAACCCAGGGGGCCGATTTGAACAAACTTGAATCAGATCCACCCCACAATGTTGCTTACCAAATATGAAAAGATTCTGCCTGCTGGATCTGGAGAAGAAGATTTTTTAAGAAATTTGCATGAAATGCACTAAGTTCAAATTCGAGCTTCTATAGTGAGCCCAAATATGAATCTAGGAAGCCGATTTGAACAAACTTGAATCAGATCCACCCCACAATGTTGCATACCACATATCAAAAGATTCTGCCTTCTGGATCTGGAGAAGAAGATTTTTTAAGAAATTTGCCTAAATGCACTAAGTTCGAAATCGGGCTCCTATACTGAGCCCAAATATGAACCCAGGGGGCCGATTTGAACAAACTTGAATCAGATCCACCCTACAATGTTGCATACCAAATATCAAAAGATTCTGCCTGCTGGATCTGGAGAAGAAGATTTTTTAAGAAATTTGCCTGAAATGCACTAAGTTCGAAATTGGGCTCCTATACTGAGCCCAAATATTAACCCAGGGGGCCGATTTGAACAATCTTGAATCAGATCCACCCCACAATGTTGCTTACCAAATATGAAAAGATTCTGCCTGCTGGATCTGGAGAAGAAGATTTTTTAAGAAATTTGCCTGAAATGCACTAAGTTCGAATTCGGGCTTCTATAGTAAGCCCAAATATGTATCCAGGGGGCCGATTTGAACAAACTTGAATCAGATCTACCCCGCAACATTGCATACCAAATATCAAAAGATTCTGCCTGCTGGATCTGGAGAAGAAGATTTTTGAAGAAATTTGCCTGAAATGCACTAAATTCGAATTCGAGCTCCTATAGTGAGCCCAAATATGAATCTAGGGAGCCGATTTGAACAAACTTGAATCAGATCCACCCTACAATGTTGCATACCAAATATCAAAAGATTCTGCCTGCTGGATCTGGA
Source organism: Pictodentalium vernedei (assembly GCA_031216915.1). Taxonomy (NCBI): domain Eukaryota; kingdom Metazoa; phylum Mollusca; class Scaphopoda; order Dentaliida; family Dentaliidae; genus Pictodentalium; species Pictodentalium vernedei. The sequence goes on from CM062291.1 coordinate 250,184,827, forward strand.
GAAGAAGATTTTCAAAGAAATTTGCCTGAAATGCAGTAAGTTCAAATTTGGGCTCCTATACTGAACCCAAATATAAACCCAGGGGGCCGATTTGAACAAACTTGAATCAGATCCACCCCACAATGTTGCATACCAAATATCAAAAGATTCTGCCTGCTGGATCTGGAGAAGAAGATTTTTGAAGAAATTTGCCTGAAATGCACTAAGTTCGAAATCGGACTCCTATACTGAGCCCAAATATGAACCCAGGGGGCCGATTTGAACAAACTTGAATCAGATCCACCCTACAATGTTGCATACCAAATATCAAAAGATTCTGCCTGCTGGATCTGGAGAAGAAGATTTTTTAATGTTTTTCCCATTGCCTACAGTGTTAAAAAGTGCTGACTCAGCACTTTTTCAAAGTCCCGAAACTGTACCCTATGATAAAACCGATGGCAATTTTTTTTTACCAATCCTTTCTGTTGGTCCTAAGGAAGCTGCACACCAAATAAAAATTCTCAGTGCCGTGCAGTTTTGGAGATATGGGCGTTTTAAATTTTTTCTATTTTTAGCTCCTGTGGTTCCCACTGGGCTGCGGGAAAATTTTTTTTTGCATAAATCAAGTACTCATGACCCAATAAGCCCTCACATAAAATTTGGTTCAAATCAGCCTCTCGGTTTGGAAAATAGAAATTTTGGGCGGGGCAAAAAATTTTGCCCCTCTCATAACAACGTCAAGTATAGCCCCACAAACTTCTCTTGAACAAATCTGAGTCTACACCTCAAAAGGAAGCTGCACACCAAATATCAAGTCTCTGCTACTGCTGGTTCATGAGAAGAAGATTTACAAAGATTTTGGTGCCCCTTGGGGGTGTGGCACCACCCAGGAGGAGGGGCAACTTCATTTGAACAAATCTGAATTGGCATTAGGTAATAAACATTTAGCCAACATTTGAATAAAATTGGGCTAGTGGTTTAGGAGGAGAAGTCGATAATGTAAAGTTAACGCCGGACGGACGACGACGGACGACGGACGCTGGACGACGGACGACGGACGACGGACAGAAAGTGATTAGTTAAGCTCCCCTTGAGCTTCGCTCAGGTGAGCTAAAAAAATTTTACCAGAAAGTGTGACTAACCCTGTGCAATCCACAGGGTTAGTCACACTTTCTGGTTATTAAAAAATGGTAACTGCCATATCATATGCTCCATGAAAATTATAATGACTAAGGCTGTAAAATACTTTCGTTAAGTTAGTTACATGTTGTTACATATGGTGCTGGATTCAAGGAACTACTGGAATTACTTATACTGGATTGTGGAAATTTTTTAAAGTCAATTCCAAAAATGAAAACATATTCTATTTTCAATTAATAGTGTGTTTGATTTGAAAATTTTCAAATTAAGGAGATATTAAAATCATACTAAGGGTCTCCTCCGAGACTCTTGAAATCTTTTTCTATCATCAGGTCTCCTGTTGAATACAATACTTAAGAGGAGACTGACAATCTTTACGGTTGTAAGAAAGTGCAATATCTACAACTCAAAGAGCAGTGAGAATTGATTCCAGATTTGATTCGATTCATAATTCTCTGCCAGATTCGATTCCACCCCAAAATTTGAGATTCGCAGGGCCCTAGTGGGTGTGCTGTACAAAAGTTAGTGTTTATTAAAAAAGGGAAACAACAAGAACATCTAAATAATTGTGAACTGTTTTCGACTATTTTAGTGCTATACCCTTGATGACAAGATTGTTATGTATCTTTGCTGATGGAATGCTGTTACCAGTATGTGACACACAGAAAGGCTCGGTAGCACAGATAGCATAAATGGCACACTTCTGAGCTGTACCATGAATCAATCCACACAGTTCAATTACTGAGTTGAAGGAAGTAAATATGTCTTGTTCCAAAAAAAGAAAAAAAGAAAAAAGCATGTTCCCAGATAAGCACTATTCTGCAGATCTAAGACTTTAAAAATACCCAATCATGTGACAATGTTTTGGAATGAGTAGAACCAGTTTATTCTAGAAGGTGCTCCATCATTTACTTTGAATATCAAAATGAAAACAACCCAACAGTTGTTGTATCTTGTGCTTTTTCTTTGTATGGCGATTGATTTGGGACTTTTGTTAGGTTAAAGTCTGTTTTTAATCATGAATCTAAAATTATAACACCTTTTAAAGAATGCCCATAAGTATATTATTTTAAATCGATTTTGAATCAATAAACACAAACTTTACATTTGTTCCCTAAATGCTCTGGAAGTCAGCAGACATTTTGAAATGATGTCACTGTGCTGCTGACACCATCTCAGATAATTTCTCAGAACACACATTGATGGCATAGTGATGGATGTTCTGTCTGGTTGATTGGGCAAATTACTGTTCCATCACAAAATTGTTCTGTGAATCAAACAGACCCCATTGGAAAGGTCTCACTGATGTGTCACATTACACAGCATATCATTCGAATTTAAAGTATTTATCAAACTTAACTTGCAGATGACACTTCCAAAATTATTTTCTTGAATAACTAAAATATTTCTTTTCTTCCTAAATTTACCTTATGATATGACACCCACATTGGGACTAGTTCAATGAGAGGGGGCATAAGCAATGTCTTGACTGCAAAAAATGGAAAAATCGTGATTTTTGTACATAGCACTGTGCAGATTTTTGTTGTTTGTTGGGTTCAGGGTTAACTGGTTGAGTGCTAGAAGCCACTAGCAAGTATCAGAGCAAATGCCAATATTTTCCTTGCTTATGTTTCCTATTGAGTCAACTGCAAATATTTTGTTTATATAAATTTATATATATATAAATTTGTTTCAATAAATAATTGTTTCTAATAAAACAAAATTCTGAATAACAAATTCAGACCACCCAAAATAATTTAGCTCTCAACCAGTTAATGGTCCAAAAATAATCTGGAATATTGAGAGCTTATTAGATCAACCTTAGCACTAAGACATTTAACCCTTTACTCAGCATGACTGAAAAAAAAATATCGAAATGTCAAAATTTGAAGATGCAATTTTTCCAATCATGCAACTGGAAATTTAAACAAATCAATCTACAGTGATGGAGCTCACTGAACTCTGACAAATGAGACTGAATTAGTTAAATTTCTACTTGCACTATGGGAAAAATTTGCTGTTAGTAATTTTGTTATTTTGACGTCATTTTGCAAAAGGTTAAATAACTAAATATTTTCATTTTTTGCCTCCAAAACATAGCTTTTGACTCCATCACTGGAGTGAGCTCAAACTGCACTTTTCACTGAGTAGTCGTAAACTATGTTTTGAAAGCAAAACTTGAAACAATAATAAAATTTGATTTCCAATTGTCATAAATAACACTCATCTGATAATACGGTTTTGTTAAATAAAAGGTTAATCTTTCAAACAACAAGAACAAAAATATTTTTTTTTAAATTTCCAACAAAACCATATCATGTGATCCCTCATTGGAATGAACTCAACTAGCTCATTGCAATGAGGGTCACACGATAGGGTTTTGTTGAAATTTTCTGAAATAGAGTTTTTGCAACTTCCCCAATTTGTATTGGGCTGAAATTTCAGGATCGACTTTCGAAGAAGAATAATCGATTTCAGTCAACTTTAATCATACTCAGTAACCTCTGGAAACAACTATACAGAAAACAATATTTTTTGGGGTCATTAGTTCCTCAGGTTGAATTCTTTAGGCATGCTGCATACCTACTGCTCTCCACGGAAAATTCAGACCCCTAACCACCTTGGGCCCAAACCTGTGCCTATACTCAGGTTTGGACCTAAGGTGGTCAAGAGTCTAATAATAGCTGCATTGAGATTTAAAAAGGCAATTGCACTCCTTGGCAAACTGAGAAGGGCAATTATTTGTACTCCCATATTTTCTAGAATGCCAGATCTGGGTCATGTGTTGTTGTATCTTTATACTTCTTTCCCATATCAATTACAATGTATTTTGATATTTTACAGCCGATGGACATTTCTTATGGGTCTGATGGGGAGAAGAGTAATAACTAATAATTCATCAGAAAAAGAGTGATGAAAACCCATAATCGTCGACTTAGATGATTATGGCTGTTCTGACAATTAGTTGACTTCTCAATTAATCAGGACAGGCCTACTTTGTATAATTCACTGGTCGATTTGACCAGTTCATTTGGTAAAGGGTTAAAAAAACAGTTATGTCTAAAAAATAATAATGAGGTGGGCAAATCCTTGTAAAAAGATAACTTTTCAATGTGATTTTTTGTTCTATTTCAGCCTCAAATTGCCACGTTCATTTGAAATTACACCTGAATGAATGCCAAAATTATTTTTTGCCCTTATTTGTATCACCTTCTTTCACATTTTTCTTTCCAACTATTTTCATCAGTGATTTGCACATGAAGTATGGCTTCTCCTGAGAACCATCATTTCTCTCCAAATCTTCCACTGTAAGATAAACAAAAAACTATATTAACTCACTGCATACTGATGACAAAATATCAAAATTTCATGAAGCTAATTTCCCCATAATGTAATCTGGGAACTGAACTAACTTAATCTTGTTTCACAGAGCTCTCTGAGCTCTATCAAACAAATCTGAATTTGTTAAATTCATAGCTGCATTACAGAAGAAATTTCCTGCTTAAAATCAGTGTGGAGACGGTTAACCCTTTACCTAACATGAAAAGCAGACGACACTTGCAAACAAAATTCTTGAATAACTAATTTTTTTCATTTTTTGTGTCTCAAAAACATAGGTTATGATCCCTCTTTGGAACAAGCATAATGAGCTCGTTCCAAAGATGGGTCATAACCTATGTTTTTGAGACAAAAAATGAAAAAAATAATGAAAATTAATTGGTGATTTTTGTGAATAGCACTGGGTTAATGGCATTTCAAATCAACAATGTTTGTTTATTGGAATTTATGGCTATATCATAACCACAGCACAAGCATATAAAGTAAAGTCTTGATAATCGATTAACTTTTGCTGCCCACTTCAGAGGAATCGCATGTAGGTCCCATTATACCATTAGAAGGGAATGTGCTTTTAATAATAAAAATATACCCATTTATATAGTGCCAAAATTGTAGTTCAATGGATAAAGAACCATATTCTAAGGTGCTGTACATGTTACTGAGCTCTTGCAAATATACAAACAGAATATATGCAGTGTTTTACAGTCCAGAACACTACTTCTATTGAAATAAATATGTTTTGAGATCTTTCTTGAAAATGTTGACATTTGACAGTCTTTTTAGATGATCTGGTAAATTATTCCACATGTGAGGACCAACAAATGAAAATGAAGTAGCATTTTACCATCAGACCTCCGGTTGTATTGACACATTCTTGGTATTGATGAGTTCTTCAAAGTAGGCTGGTGACATACATGTATTATTGTGTGCCTTGAAAACTAATAATAAAGTTTTGAAACTTATTCTGTACTTTACTAGCAGCCAGTTATTTATTTATTGGGGTTTAAGGTCACATACTTATGCACAATGGCTAATCATGACCATGACAGTTTTACGGGTGGAGAATGCCGGAGTACCCAGAGAAAATCACCGAGCATCGACAAGCAACTGTCAGTTCCACAACATTCTAACTCTGTTCAAGTTTCACTCAAGCAGGGTTACAGTGGTTGAAGACATGTGCACCATCAACGTGCAGTACGCCTTAGTACACGGTGCCATCATGCCCCTATGTAGGCAACCGGGATAAAGTGCCTTGCCCAAGGACACAACGCAGGTCATCCCGGACAGGGATAGAACTCGGGACCTCTGGCATAGAAGTCCAACAGTCTACCACTGAGCCACCGCACTCCCACTAGTGGCCACTGCAGATCCATCAATTCATATTTATTTATTGGTTTTTAAGGTCACATATTTTTGTACAATGGCTAATCATGACCACAACATGAGTATCAATTCAAGATGAGGGGTGAGCGTTAATAGGCCATGTTGTCCATTTTAGAGAGGGGTTGCACCTCCCGAGCATTGGTGACTAGGTCCTATTTTACCAGTAAAACAGAGCCTGTTTACTGCAGTGAACAGGCACTGTTTTACTTCCTGGGGTTCCCGCGGGGAGCAGATCCATCAAAACAGGAGTGATTTGTTGTGAATGTGATACTCTACATACCACTCAGGCTGATGCATTTAATACTTTCTGTAGTAGAGAGTACTGGTATTGTGAAAGGTTGAACAGTAAGGCATTACAATAATTCAAATGTGAAGTTACAAAGGCATGAACTAGAGTTTTTGTGGAGTCTGGGGTAAGGAACTGTCTTATCTGTTTAATTTTGTGCAGATCTCTGAAAGCCTTACCACAGTAAACATGCACTGTTTAACTTCCTGGGGTTCCTACAAGGATTCAAAGCACTTTAACTTACCAAACTTTACATAAACATGGCACCAGAACCAGAGACGTGGCTAGAGGTTTCTGATTGGAGGGTTGTAAGTTAGTGAATTTCCAACCAGGGGGAGGAACCGGGAGGGGGAAACCCCCCTCCCAGTCCCTCCCCCTAATTGGAAATTCACCACCGAGAAAATTTTTGAATGTGAAGCTATGAAAAGGGGGCATAAAGTTGATTCTAGTAACTGAAATGCCAACACCTTTATGATATAATTATCAGGTTGTTACTGTTTATTATTCTGGTAATTGAATATGTGCTAAACAAATGCTCAAGCTGAGAAATTTAAGCAATGCACACTGCCCTAACATTAAATCAGATATTATGCATGAATGATCAATTTTCGATGTTACATCATTTTGTAACTGTGAATGATGGAATTAACTTAGGATAACGATTTTACATGATGTGATTTTCTTGAAGTGTATTTCAAGGTTTTTTTTATTACGATAAGTAAACATACTATAGTAACAGTTAGATTTTTTAAACCGAGTTGGAATTTTGGTAAGTAAAGGAGACATCAGCATCACCAAAGAAGCTCTAAAATCCAGATAGATGGAATTTCCAACTACTCATGAATTATCCTCCGAATTTCCATTGGAAATTTTGGTCAGGATTGGGGGGGGAGGAGACCAGAACTGATATGAAAAAAGATTGGAGAGTGTGTAATTATGCTACAGTACGTGGGGAGTGGATTATAAGCAAATCGCCTGTGCCGGGCTATTTTCTCCCATTGTCACTGAGATGTCACGCCAGTTGAATCAGAGCTAAGGATTAAGTAACTTCAGAAGTGCTACCATGCCAGAAAATTGATTACACCTGAATGAACTAAATAGATAAAAGTATGTGTATGACTATGAATGTTGATATGGTTTATACATGTACACAACAAGTAGTTTTAAAAACTTCATGGTCGGCCAAGAGTCAGGAATCGAAATGCGGTTGTGAGCTTTCAAGAACCTGTTTATCATTTTTTTGTGATTTGTTTCTGAAAAATATTTAGAAATTTGTTTCCCATGCATAATAACAAATGATCATGTGACTTGTTTATACTGTAAGCAAAACACATTTGCAACATGGCAGTAAAGCCCCTTTTTGTAGAGAGCATCAGAATCATACGAAATTTGAAAAAGACTGGATGAGAGGGATACGGCATGCAGTGTGTGCTAATAGAATTGTTGACAATTTATATGCCAAATCCAAGATGGCCATTGGCGGCCATATTTTTCAACAAAATCCAGCAAAATTTGATAGATCCCATCTAGACATCACACTAAAGCTCAAGGGGAAGCCTGTAGGGGATGCTAATGGACTTGTTGACAATTTATATGCCAAATCCAAGATGGCTACTGCCGGCCATATTTTTCAACGAAATTCAAAAGAATTTGATAACTCCCATCCAGACATCACACCAAAGTGACATATAAAATGTGAAAAAGATTGGGTGAAAGGTTCAGCCTGTAGCCTGTAGGGTGTGCTAATAGAATTGTTGACAATTTATATGCCAAATCCAAAATGGCCACAGCTGGCCACGTTTTTCTACAAAATTCAGAAAAATATGATAGCCCCATTCTAGACATCACACCAAAGCTATTTACGAAATTTGAAAAAGATCGGGTGAAAGATGTGGCCTGTAGGGTGTGCTAATGGAATTGTTAACAATTTATATGCCAAATCCAAGATGGCCACCAGTGGCCATGTTTTTCAACAAAATTCAGAAAAATCTGATAGCTCCCATCAAGACATTTCCAAAAAGCCATGTATGAAATTTGAAACTGATCGGGTGAAAGATGCAGCCTGTAGGGTGTGCTAAAGGAATTGTGAATGGACAGAGGTACGGAGGTACAATTACATTCTTGATCTGCAGTCTGTATTGTAGAATTAATAATTTGCCTATGATAAACTGGTTGGATCATGAGTGGAGGGGGCGGTATATGTTGATAGCAAAAAAATAAAACAAGAGGCCCCAGGGGGCCTTAGGCGCTCACCGAATGTTCCATACTGTTAAGACACAAATTTTTATCAAAAGCTATTCTTAAGGTTTTACAGAGTAAATCTATACTCTCTGTGGAGCTAAAACATCAACAGGACTGAATGGGGCAATGCTGCTGATCAAATATCATAAGATTCTGCATGATGGTTCTGAAGAAGATTTTTAAAGATTTTTCCTTGAATTGCACAAAGTAAACATTCACGCCCCCATAGTGAGGCCCAATATTGATCGAGGGACTCAATTTGAACAAACTTGAATCAGAACCTTACTAAGATGCTACATACCAAATATCAAAAGATTTTGCCCACTGGTTCAGGAGAAGAAGATTTTTAAGGAAGTTTTTCTTAAACCGCACTAAGTAAAAATTCACGGCCCATAGGGAGCCCCAATATTGATCGAGGAACTCGATTTGAACAAATCTGAATCAGACCCATACCAAGATTCTGCATACCAAGTATCAAAAGATTCTGCCCATTGGTTCTGGAGAAGAAGATATTAAAATTTTTTTCTTAAATTGCACTAAGTAAAAATTCACACCCCCATAGTGATTCTGCCAGCTGGATCTGGAGAAGAAGATTTTTTAAGAAATTTGCCTGAAATGCACTAAGTTCTATAGTGAGCCCAAATATGAATCCAGGGGGCCGATTTGAACAAACTTGAATCAGATCCACCCCACAATGTTGCATACCAAATATCAAAAGATCCTGCCTGCTGGATCTGGAGAAGAAGATTTTTTAAGAAATTTGCCTGAAATGCACTAAGTTCGAATTCAGGCTTATATACTGAGCCCAAATGTGAATCCAGGGGGCCGATTTGAACAAACTTGAATCAGATTCACCCCACAATGTTGCATACCAAATATCAAAAGATTCTGCCCATTGGTTCTGGAGAAGAATTTTAAAGAATTTTTTTAAATTGCACTAAGTAAAAATTCACATAGTGAGCCCCAATATTGGTTGAGGGACTCGATTTGAACAAATTTGAATCAGACCCATACCAAATTGCTGCATACCAAGTATCAAAAGATTCTGCCCACTGGTTCTGGAGAAGAAGATTTTTTTAATAATTTTTCTATAATTCATATGGTGCTATCAGAGTTATGCCCCATACAGTGCCCCCTAGGGCTGTGGCCATTTTCATTTGAACAAACATGAATTGCCATATAGTAATGAACATCCACATGAAGCTTCGTGAAAATCGGACCAGTGGTTTCAGAGGAGAAGTCGTTTGAAAAATTGTAAATTGCATCAAGTTGAAATTCAAATTCCCATAATGAGCCTTAATATGAACAAAGGGACTCATTTTTGTACAAACTTGAATCAAGCCCATACGAGAAAGTGGTATACAAAATATCGAAAGACTCGGCATGCTGGTTCTGGAGAAGAAGATTTTTAAAGAATTAGACTTGAATTGCACAAAATAAAAATAGGCCGATGAAATCGCCAGATGTGTACCCATATGCACAATTAGTAGAAAGCTGTATGACGGCGGGCCACCACGGATGCTGACATAATGTACACTATACAAGGTTTGGGTACATATAGAAATGGATTGGAGGAGTGTTAAGATTTCTGGATCAAATTATCAGATTTACACCAAAAACTATACAGCTCAGCACATCAGTAACCTGAACACAATTATAAAGTAACTTGACAATCCAAGCAATATTTTTCAAGTTATCGAATGCCAAAGGGATTGGAAAAATTTTCAATTTGAAGGATAAAGGGTTAATATCTCAGGATCAAAATAACAGATTTACACCAAAAACTACACAGCTCGGCACATCAGTAACCTGAACACAAATGTAAAGTAACTAGACAATCCAAGCAATATTTTTCAAGTTATAGAATGTCAAAGAGATTGGAGGAATTTTCAATTTGAAGGATAAAGGGTTAATATCTCAGGATCAAAATAACAGATTTACACCAAAAACTATACAGCTCGGCACATCAGCAACCTGAACATAAGTATAAAGTAACTTGACAATCCAAGGAATATTTTTCAAGTTATCGAATGCCAAAGGGATTGGAGGAATTTTCATTTTGAAGGATAAAGGGTTAATATCTCGGGATCAAATCATCAGATTTACACCAAAAACTATACAGCTCGGCACATCAGTAACCTGAACACAAATATAAAGTAACTAGACAATCCAAGCAATATTTTTCAAGTTATCGAATGCCAAAGGGATTGGAGGAATTTTCAATTTGAAGGATAAAGGGTTAATATCTCAGGATCAAATTATCTGATTTACACCAAAAACTATACAGCTCGGCACATCAGTAACCTGAACACAAATATAAAGTAACTTGACAATCCAAGCAATATTTTTCAAGTTATCGAATGCCAAAGGGATTGGAGGTATTTTCAATTTGAAGGATAAAGGGTTAATATCTCAGGATTAAATTATCAGATTTACACCAAAAACTATACAGCTCGGCACATCAGTGACCTGAACACAAATATAAAGTAACTTGACAATCCAAGAAATATTTTTCAAGTTATCAAATGCCAAAGGGATTGGAGAAATTTTAAGTTTGAAGGATAAAGGGTTAATATCTCAGGATCAAAATAACAGATTTACACCAAAAACTATACAGCTCGGCACATCAGTAACCTGAACACAAATATAAAGTAACTTGACAATCCAAGCAATATTTTTCAAGTTATCAAATGCCAAAGGGATTGGAGGAATTTTCAATTTGAAGGATAAAGGGTTAATATCTCGGGATCAAATCATCAGATTTACACTAAAAACTATACAGCGTGGCACATCAGTAACCTGAACACATATATAAAGTAAATAGACAATCCAAGCAATATTTTTCAAGTTATCGAATGCCAAAGGGATTGGAGGAATTTTCAATTTGAAGGATAAAGGGTTAATATCTCGGGATCAAATCATCAGATTTACACCCAAAACTATACAGCTCGGCAATTCAGTAACCTGAACACAAATATAAAGTAACTTGACAATCCAAGCAATATTTTTCAAGTTATCGAATGCCAAACAAATGGATACGGACGCCGGACGGACAGACGGATGGACAAAGGATGGACGAACGACGGATGGTCACTCCGGATGCCGGCATTATGTGTACCATACATAGTATGGGTACACATAAAAATTCATGCCCCCATATTGAGCCCAAATATTGATCGGGGGAGGGCTCAATTTAAACAAACTTGAATCAGACCCATACTAGCATCCTGCATACCAAATATCAAAAGATTCTGCCCACTGGTTCTGGAGAAGATTTTTAAAGAATTTTTCTTGAACTGTACTAAGTAAAAATTCACACCCCCAAATTGATCAAAAGACTCAATTTGAACAAATGTGAATCCAACCCATACCAAGATGCTGCATACCAAATATCAAAAGATTCTGCCCATTGGTTCTGGAGAAGAAGATTGTTAAAGATTTTTTCTTGAATTACACTAAGTAAAAATAGGCTGATGAAATCGTCAGATGTGTACCCATACGCGCAACTAGTAGAAAGCTGTATGACGGAGGGCCACCACGGATGCCGACATTATGTACACCATACAGGGTATGGGTACATATAGAAATGGATTGGGAGGAGTGTCTAATTTGATGGATAAAGGGTTAATATCTCCGGATCAAATTATCAGATTTACATAAAAAACTATACAGCACATCAGTAACCTGAATAAATATATAAAGAAACATGACAATCGGATCGATATTGATCAAGGGACTCGATTTGAACAAACTTGAATCAGACCCATACCAAGATGCTGCATACCAAATATCAAAAGATTCTGCCCATTGGTTCTGGAGAAAGAAGATTTTTAAAGAATTTTTCTTAAATTGCACTGAGTAAAAATTCACGTCCCCATAGTGAGCCCCAATATTGGTTGAGGGACTCGATTTGAACAAACTTGAATCAGACCCATACCAAGATGCTGCATACCAAATATTAAAAGATTCTGCCCACTGGTTCTGGAGAAGAAGATTTTTTAATAATTTTTCTATAATTCATACGGAGCTATCAGAGTTATGCCCTATACAGAGCCCCCAAGGGACGTGGCCATTTCCTTTGAACAAACATGAATTGCCATATAGTAATGAAAATCCACATGAAGTTTCGTGAAAACCGGACCAGTGGTTTCAGAGGGGAAGTCGTTTGAAAAATGTTCAATACGCCATATGACAAGTGATAAGTTAAGCTCCCTTCAGTGAGCTAAAAAAACAGATGGAATTTCCATTCAGGCCTTGAGTGATGTGAAAAAGTGTAAGATTCACAAGCATACTTTAGCTGATACATCTTTAAATTTTGATCGCAAGACTCTTCACTTAAGTTTTTAAACTTTTTCGTGAAGTTTCACGGCACTTCAGTTATCTGAATGGAATTTCCACTTGACAGGTGTTTCCAAATCCATCTACCTACTGCTATCTATGTACTGTGTCTGAGTTTGCGTCTGGATACTGAACACTTGAAAGCAAAATATGGGTTATCTACAGTACGAGACTAGTTTTAACTTTATTTAACAATATGGGCAGAGCTTGATAAGGAACAAAATTACTTTGCCACTGCCATCAAAATTCTCAAACCATGCGCATGTGTTTGAATCTTGTAAAAAAAAACTTTGTCCCTGTGAAAAAAAATCTAAATTTTATAGTAAATTTCCTTTCTTATTATACCTACCACAATTGTTTACTACAGGCTTGCACTACAGTGGAAGTCCCTAACTCGGATAAAATACTCTCTATTTTTGTCTTTCCCAAGCAAGTTGGGAAAGAAAAGTGGTGCAAAAGCACCAATAAAAATAAGCCAAAACTGGGTCGAGTGCAACCGGCGCAGACCCAGTACGGGACGCTCTCTCCCAAGTACAACTCCACGACTTCCGTTGCCAGTGCGCATATACCGTCTCTAAAGACTCATTCTTTTTTGAATCCGTAAACGTTAGAGTTATGTGATCAGCGGGGAGGAAAGATTCTTTACCCGTAAAGAAGACGGGAGGGCCTCCATGTAAACAATTGTGGTAGGTATAATAAGAAAGGAAATTTACTATAAAATTTAGATTTCTTATCAACCTACTCACAATTGTTTACTACAGGCTGAATAGACAAAAGGCTGGAGGGAATCGCATAACCAACCCCCACATAACCCTAGTGCACTGGAACTGTGAAGTAGATGGAAGAGGTCCCGAGGCTTATCAACCATAATGTCGCAATCATTGGTAAAGGACAAGGAAAAGAGACATATGAGCCTGTGTGACACACAGACAGAAAAAGGGCAGTAACAGCACAAGGCTGAAACTGACCTTCAAGAAGCCTAATGGCTATGGCAGACAACAGCCTGAGCAGAAGAAAGAGGACCCAGGGCAAAAAGGTTCTCCGACTGCTCCTGCAACTGGCGTAAATAAAAGGTGGAGAAAGTAGAAGCATTTCTCCAGTAGGCTGCCTGCATAACATCCGACAACTTGACGGAGTTAGAATAAGCCCAAGAGGTAGACAGTGCCCGCACCTCGTGGGCAGAAATACGATCAGTAATACAATCGCCAGCTGCTAAACGACTATAAGCCATACGAATAGCAAGACAAATCCATCGAGAAATGGATTGAGGAGAGATCTTCTGTCGACCCGGAATGAGAGACAGAAAAAAACGTTTTCTGCCTTTCCGTATGAAGCGTGTCCGATCAAGATAAATGCGAATAGCACGGACCGGACAGAGCAAAGGGCGAGTACCCTCAACAGAGGGAAGAGCCCTGATACAGATAGGAGGAGGTGTAGTATCTGGTAACTGATTCTTAGCCAAAAAGGAGCAATCAGTGGTAAAAGTAACACTGTTGGGAGAGCCCCTAAAAAAGGCCGGGTCAACCGAGAGGGCGTGAAGCTCACTAACCCATCTGGCCGAAGCAAATGCCATCAGAAAAGCCGCCTTATATGTGAGAAAATGCATATCCACCTGGGATAAAGGTTCGAACGGCGCCCCCCCCCCCCCCCCCAAGCAAAGCAGCACCCACGAAAGATTCCATCGTGGAGTAAGCTGCAAAGTCCGAGGCCTTTTCAAAGAAAAGTGCCGAACAAGCTTGGAGAGGTAAGGATTAGTGCCGATACGACGCTTCCCCACATAAGAAAAAGTCTCTGAAAGCATAGACCTGTAACCCTTGATGGTAACAGGCTGGAGACCCCGAGAATCAAACAGATATACCAGAAACTCCGCAATCTGTGAAATCGAAGGATTGGCATAATCAACAGAGTGATCAGCACACCATCGACAGAAGACCTTCCATTTAGCTGCATAAGCTAAACCAGTGGAGTGCCTCCTTGAAGAAGAAATGCACTCCACTGCTCGTCTCGAAAAACCTCTACGGAGGAGACAGGACCTGACAAAAGATATGCGTGAAGGCACAATGAAGTCGGGTCGACGTGAAACCTCCTCGGGCGACCTTGACAAAGAAGGTCGCGACGTAGCGGGAGACGTGCCGGAACCGCCGCCATCAGCGAGCGGAGCTGATTGATCCACACCCGCTGAGGCGACAGGAGAGCGATCAGAATGATTCGACAACTGCAGGTTCGAATTTTGGCGAGAACCTGAGGAAGAATCGGAACCGGCGGGAAGGCGTAGCCGACTAGACCGTTCCAATCGAGTGACAGAGCGTCCACGGCAAAAGCCAGAGGATCTGGACACGGGGACACGAAAGTGTCCATCTGATGGTTCCAACGAGTCGCAAAGAGGTCGATGTGGGGACGTCCCCAGAGATCGCAAAGCGACTGGAACACTGCCCTGTGAAGCATCCACTCGGTGGAAATAACCCTGCCCTGTCGGGACAGGGAGTCGGCTAGGACGTTCAGACGACCGGGAATGTGACGAACAACCACTCCGGCGTGAACATCCTGAGCGAGCAGTAAAAGATCCCGAGCTAACTCGTACATCGGAAGCGAGTGCGTGCCGCCCTGGTTCCGAATGTAAGCAACCACTGTCGAATTGTCGGATAGTAGAAGGACCTGGCGATTCGACAGGTGAGGGATCCACTGCCTGAAACTCAGAAGAAGAGCAAGAAGCTCCTTCTGGTTGATGTGTAGAGCTGCTTGATCCTGGTCCCACATCCCGTGTAGGGAAAGACCGAGAGGATCCAACGTCGCACCCCATCCGAGATCGCTGGCATCTGCCGTCAGAACGCGATCGGACGTGGGTAAGTCCAGCGGAACACCCTGCGTAATCCACTGAACATCTGTCCAGGGAAGAAGGTGAGGATACAGAGAGTCCGGAAACAGAAGCACCTGATCCAGAGAATCTACATTCGGTCTCCAACGACTGAGCAGAAAGTGTTGGAGAGGTCTGACACGCAGCCGACCTAGAGGAATGAGATCCGTCACCGAACCGCAGAGACCGATCAGCCGGAGAAAACTCCGAGCGGTCGCGGACCTGGACTGGGACAGAGTCAAAGCAAAAGCTGAGAGAATCACAGCCTTGGCCTGGGGAACAGCCACCAAATTGAATTTGGTTTGGAAAGACATCCCCAGATGACAAAACGACTGAGAAGGGACCAGGTCCGACTTCTCCTCATTGACTCTGAATCCTAGCGACGTGAGCAAGCTCAACAGAGTGGCGACATCCGATTCCAGTAAGGCAGCATTGGAATGCCTCTGGAGGATATCGTCCAGATATGCCGAAGTAGTCACCCTGGACTGTGTGCGATGGAACGCTATCACATGCGACATCAGTCTGGTGAACGCCCAAGGAGCCAGGTTGAGGCCGAAAGGCATGGCCTTGAACTGGTAAACTCGCCCCAGAAAAGCGAACCTGAGATACTTCCGTGACGCCCGATGCATCGGAACGTGGAAGTAAGCGTCTCGCAGGTCGATGCTGGCTGCGAAATCTCCCTGGTGAACGGATTGGCGGACTGACCTGAAAGTCTCCATGCTGAACTTGGGAGCAATGATAGACTGGTTCAGGATACTCAGATTGATAACCGGTCGGAGTCGGCTGTCCTTCTTCGGCACCAAGAACAGGCGGGAATAGAAACCCACTGACTGAACGTTCTTGACGACCTCGATCGCCCCCTTTGCCAGGAGATTGGCAATCTCCGTGGACAAAAGTTCCCGACGTAAAACGTCTGAAGGAACTGTGGTTGGAAGAGGCACCCTTGACAGAGTGGGGTGCCGTCGGAAGGATATGCGCAGCCCGGACCGAACAACATCTAACACCCATGGATCGGATGTGATGGTGGTCCAATGGTCTGCGAACTCTGCTATCCTTCCTCCAACCTGGGACGAGTCGAGGTGAGGACCTTCATTTCGAGCCCCGACGAGGCCCGCGAGAGGAGAAACCACCTCCTCTGCTAAATGAAGAATCCTGAGACTTCCCTCGATTCTGCCGACCCCTACCTTTACCCCGTGAGTAAGAAGTAGAGGAGGCGGCAGAAGGACCAGCCTTTTGCTTCATAGAGGAAGCAGAAGGGTACTTGTTAGGCTTGGAACGGCCCTTGCCTCCCCGAGAAGGCTGATCAAGCTGACGAAACAGCAGCTGATCTTTGGAATGACGTAGGACGTCATCCCGGACCGTCGACACGGAACCATGGAAAAGTTGCGGACCTGCCAAAGAAGCAGATCGAAGAGTAGCACACTGCTCCTCGGGAAGGGATCGTCCTGTGTCCAGCACAGCGTCCCTTCGAACTAATTCCAAATTGGCCGTGTTACAGGCATGCGTGTGAGTAAGGTGCATAAGCACCTTGGACAGCACACGCAAAGGAGCCTGTACCTCGTCAAACTTATCTGGAGGCAGATAAGCAGCCAAAGCTGAGACGACGTGATCTGAGAGAGAAAGCATGCCAAGCATCTCTCTAGATAAGCCCAACGTGGACTCCAGAGTCGTCATTGGAATGACGGCAGACTTGGGCTTGGAAAGCCCGAGGGAAGTGGAGTCCTGATCCAGAACCGTCAAAGTCTGGCAGACTGACGGATTGGCGGAATCGTAGGAACGATAACGCACAGGAGGCAAAAAGGTGTCAACCCTGGTGAAGAACGAAGTCTTCAAAGCCTTGGAATTCAGCTTGGCATCCAATGCTGAAAAAGCCTCAACCACCTGTACCGACTGGCACGGTCGAAGGCGCCCAGAAGCAGGTTGCTCCATAGGCTGTTGGCGCGCGACCGATGATCGCGGCCAGGCTGACACTGTCGGCTGGTTAGCAGGTTTGAGCTCAGGCAGAAACCCAAACACAAAGTCAAGAGCCGCCCCCAAGTCCGAAGACTGCTGGCCCTCGACCTCAAGCATGTCGGACTCCTCCCCAGAGTCGGAAGACACATAGCCCATCGTGGGCAAACCAGCCGACGCCTCCCATGGTGTCGGGACACCAGAGGAATCGGAAACCGGCCTGTTTCCAATCCCGGGAGGCAGCGCCAAAGGAGGCACCTGGAAACCACCCATAGCCTCGCTGGAAGCAACAGGAAGGCTCTTAGAAAGAACCTGAGTGAGTAAGGAGAGGGCCTCCCTAAGCTCACTGCCTGTACCGACCGGTTCGACAGGGGAGCGAACCGGCAAAGTGGCTTCACCTCTGACCCTCTTAACCAGCGAAGGGTCACGATCCTCCAAAACACCCGACGCGGGACGACGGGCGGAAGCCGAAACATCTGAAGGCAGACGTGTATAGGGGTACGCTGCACCCCGAGGATCAATATTGCGAGAACTCATGAGAGTCACCGCGGACCTCTGCGGGGCAGAAGGTCCAGGCTGCACAAAAGGCGTTGGTCCCCCAAAACTGGTCGTGTGACCAGAGTGAGTAGACGGAAACGCCACAGAGTTCATAGTGTTTCCACTACGAACATCCGAATCCAAAGACACAACTGTGGTGCTCGACGGCGAAGAGACCACAGCGATAGGCTCGGCCGGCAGCCCCTTCCGACTTCGCCGAGTTGAAGTCAGGGAAGGCTGAGGCCGATATCCCACGTCTACAGTATCGGACAGTCCTGCAGTCCCCTGCAGTGAAAAGCCAAGGCCGGCTGAAACAGATAACGAAGCAGACGGGCCAGCAGCAGTAGTAGATACGTCGAGAGTCGTTGAGGCTGGTGAAATAGTGGAGAGTGCACACCGGCTCGGCTCCGAAGGAGGAGTCACAACCCTAGTGACAGCCTCAGATGTCGACTGGAGGGGAACCGTAGTCCCGGAACCAGGCATCTCTACACCAGAACACTCAACGGCTCCCGCAGTATCCACCACAGGAAAAGACTGCACATCCCCCACGGAGGAGGAATAACTCTCACCAGACAAAGTCGACTCGGGAGGCCCTGAACGACCACGTTCTCCTTTCCCGCGGGAGGCACGGCCACGAGAATGAACGACACGGTTTACTGACGCCCAGAAGGTGGAAGACCATGTTCCACAGACACCACACGGCCGCTCGGCCGAACACCCATTACAGGAGGAACAAGACAAATGTACATCGTCCACATGCTTTGGCAGCAGACATTGCCCACAGGGAATTGTCCTGGGCATGATAGAGGTGAGAGGAGCAGAGAAGTGGAGATGAGAAAACAGAACACCCCCAAAGAAGAGAGAAAGGTGACAGAAACAAAGACCCCAGAAGGTCGACCGGGAACCACCCAACAGGAAGACTACTCTCAAAAGAAAGAAGAAACACTGCAGGAGTGGTACCCCGCTGACACCTAACTCTAACACAATTTGAAAATTTTACAAAAAAAGCATTAACAATAATTGTGAAAAAATATCTAAGTCCGAACCGCGTGGCACGCGAAATTCGCGAGCGACTCGAGAAAGAGCAAATAAAAATACATTATGGACATATAATAGAAAAGAGAATATATAAAACACTGTTCCTGAGAATACAAAGGATACACTGTGGTATAATGAATCAGGAATCATCAAACATCGAGCTGGTGGAACACTGATAAGCGTGCAAAAACATCTCGACACGAAGCGGATTTAAAAAAGAATGAGTCTTTAGAGACGGTATATGCGCACTGGCAACGGAAGTCGTGGAGTTGTACTTGGGAGAGAGCGTCCCGTACTGGGTCTGCGCCGGTTGCACTCGACCCAGTTTTGGCTTATTTTTATTGGTGCTTTTGCACCACTTTTCTTTCCCAACTTGCTTGGGAAAGACAAAAATAGAGAGTATTTTATCCGAGTTAGGGACTTCCACTGTAGTGCAAGCCTGTAGTAAACAATTGTGAGTAGGTTGATAAGAAATGCTTCCTGGTTGCTTCTTTCAAACGTTATTGATGAATAAATAGCTCAAATACACACTCACTGTTTTCTGTCATTTCAACATGCATGTGATCGTTTCCCCCCAAATAAGCTGCCTCTCTAGCATTTATTTATTTATTGGTGTTTAAGGTCACATATTTCTGCACAATGGCTAACCATGACCGTGACAGTTTTACGGGTGGAGGAAGCCGGAGTACCCGGAGAGAACCACCGAGCAACTGTCAGCTCCCCAACATACCAACTCCACACGAGCAGGGTTAGCATTGGTTGAAGACAGGTGCACCATCAACAGGCAGTACGCCTTAGTACACAACGTCACCGTGCCCCCACGTGGGCAATTGGGGTGAAGTGTCTTGCCCAAGGACACAACGCAGTTGCCGCAGGTGGGATTCGAACCAAGGACCTCTCGGCTTGCAGCCTGCACCTCTACTAACTGAGCCACCGTGCCCCCTGCCTCTCTAGTAATGGGATGTTCAACCATAACAATGACTTTTGGCTGATTTTTGCTCCAGTCCTATGGGTAAATAGCCTAATTTTTCAATACAACTGAACACCAAACTGCATGACTGATGGAAACGACCATTTTTATTTATTTATTTTTAAAAATTTTATTTAAATTCTCGATTGATTACTTTGATCAATACTTATCCTTTGCACTGACCCTTGACTTTCCATCGGCATCGGAACTGAAGGGAGAGGACATAAGTGGGATGGGAAAGGCACCACTTGTTCAGATACTGTATTTTGCACCCCCCCTCCCACCCCCATACAATTACAATTGACTAGGAAAGCTTTTTAATCAACATTTAAATGTTTATTATTAACCCCATTAGAATGAGCTCATTCCAATGAGGAATCACAGGCTATGCTTTTTAGGGAAGAATCGAAAAAACAAACTGGAATGGCGATGTGAGGTGGAGTGGGGATGGGGACTGTATTTGTGCGCTTATTGGCCAAGGCCTAATAACTAGGGTTGGCTTATTATCTAGCCTTCATGTAGGGTAATTATAGATATAACATCTCTTTCTGAGGACTGAGTTTAAACTTTTGGATCTGTGATATTTTCTATTCAGGTTCAACTGAAACTCTGGTCAAAACATGTAAGTTTGCGTATTGTTGGGTATTTTGCTGGGGGAAACAGGAGGGAATGGTGTGTGTAGTCAAATGTTTGCCTTATTTCTTTGGAAATGCCCTTGCCTCCCTGCAATTCTTCCTGATGGCCTCTGGAAATACTTTGTTCCAGCCCTGAAAATTATTAGAATTAAAACAAGAGTCTCTCAAAAGCCAGTAATCGCTCACCTGGCAGAACTACATATCCATCTGTTCAGACATGTTAACTCTCCCAGAATGCCTGGGAAAATCTCGGAATTGCAGTGTAGTTCCCGGCCTCCCGGACGGGAATCAGTTTTGGACCAAAAATCCCGGAAAACAACAGTCAAATATTTCGTTCCCGTTGTAACTTATGAAAAACATTCGGAGTCAAATCACATGCATTTCAAACTCTGGTAAAAACTCATGAAGCAGTAAAATATGTATTTAAGTTAAATTTATTTAAGAAAAGGGTATTTTATGATATATATTTCAACTGTGTTCATGTTTATTTCTGGGTTTTTTCTTCGGAGATTTGTGATCAATGTGCGGGTGTTGAAGTGAAAATAGGTGACTTACTTTCAAAAAATTGAAAACTCCACCTTCATTTAAATGCAGTTTTTGGAAAATAAAATATATGAAAAGGAATTAAATAATATAATATATTTCTTCATAGAATAGCTTTAATTCTCATCACTTTTCCAAAATCAAAACGTAAACAACAACTATTTAACACAGTTTAAAAGTAGGTTAAAGTCGCTTAGGATGCCGAAAAAATTATGACTGCATATTTAAACACAATGGACTTATTTTCTAACACTACATTTATTCTGTTGTGCTGACTACAGAACTGTTAACTGTCGGCCATCTGTACCCAGAAGATTTCGAATGGAATTAAAAAAAAAATGCTTCAATGATGAAAAGAAAAGTTTTGTGTAGGGCACAAACGTCCCACATGCATGAAGTTTGATAAAGATACTTTCTAAGTACTAATGTTCTTGAAGTAACTGAACATTAGGACATCCTTTCCTGTTAACATTTCCAGACTTGGGAAATTATTAGCTAAGTAGACTTTGATAAGACCAAACCACAGGTGGTGGTGCTCTGAGGGACAGTGTGGGTGGGTGGTGTGGGGCTCATCAAGAAGAGGATCCTTGGGGGGGGGGGGGGTTAAATCAACAGTTATTTTATGATTTTTTAACATAGCATAAATGCATCAGCATAGTTGACAACTAGTTCTGGATATAACCTGGTGTTAATAGTGGTCCATGAGCTAGGAATTCACAAGTTTTTTCTTTTATTTTGTCCCCGCGCAAACTTTTCACTGAAATCCATCCCATTTCCCTGAAAATCACCCTCAGGTTCCCTGAAAAATTATTCTGGAGGTTAACATGTCTGCATCAGTTATTCTAATCAAAATCAAAGAATGCAGCTGGCTTCCTGCTACTTCATCTGTGCAAAACAGAATGATGATTGTTTTCAGAGGACTTTCCATACATTATTTGTGCCAAGTTTTGTTCACAATGGCCAAGTAGTTTCAGATAAGAAGATAAAAATGTGATTTCCCATAGGGTTTCCATGGTAACTATGAGTCACAATTGCAGCCATGTTTGCAATCTGATTAACATTACATGAGGATCATGGGTATAAGGTATCCCAGTCATCAATCAGGTGAAGTTTCAAAACATTTGGCTGTGCAGTTTCAGAGGAGAAGATTTTTCCAAATCGACCAACCAGAATCAAAGAATGCCTCTGGTGGCCAAGTTTTTCATCCAACAGGAACAAAATGAGGAACAGTTGTAGAGAACCTCCCATAGACCATTCCTGCCAAGTTTGGTTCACATTGGCTCAGTAGTTCCCGAGTAGAAGATGAAAATGTGATTTCCCATAGGGTTTCTATGATAACTATAAGCTGCAATTGCGGACATGTTTGCAATCCAATCAACATTAAAAGAGGATCGTTGGTAGAGGGTATCCCAGTCATCAATCATGTGAAGTTTCAAAACATTTGGCCTTGTGGTTTCAGGGGAGAAGATTTTTTGAAAATCCACCAATCAGAATGAAAGAATGCCTCTTGCAGCCATGTTGTCCATAGACAATTCCTGCCAAGTTTGGTTAACATCGGTTCAGTAGTTCCAGAGAAGATGAAAATGTGATTTTCCCATTTGGGCCTGCTGGCGAGCTAAAAAGCTTGAGGCTCTACAGAGCCTTTAATTGCTCACCTGGAACTACATATAACAAGAGGCCCCACGGGGCCTGAAGCACTCATCTTGTACAGAACACAATTTGAACAGAGTCCAAGAATGAGTCTACATTAAGCAAGCCATCTCCATAGGCTACACTGTCAATCCTTGAGTCCCTCAGGAGTGACAAAAATAATCTGGGCATCATGCCTTTTCTTCAGTTGATCATAAGTAAAATGTAGAGCTCCCCTATGAAGCCCCTTGATACAACCTATGTGGATTAATCTTAGTACCTCTAGAGGGTACTGAATACAAAATTTTTAATTCTTCAGCAAAATGGCCAATTCCGGCTGCCATAGACAGCCCAAATATTAACCCAGGCTCTTGATTTGAACACAGTTAAATCTGACTTCCCTAGAGATGTTGTGTACCAAATATGAAAGCATTCTGACTGTTGGATATGAAGAAGAGAAATTGTAAAGAAATTTCTTCGAATTGCACTAAGTTCAAATTTGGGCTACCACAGCGAGCCCAAATATTGACCTATGGATCCGATTTGAACAAACTTGAATCTGACCCCCCTAGAGATGTTGTATACCAAGTGTGAAAGCATTCTGACAAGTGAATCTGAAGAAGAAGATTTTTGAAGAAATTCCCTCATATTGTACTAAGTTAAATTTCATGTTCCCATATGGAGCCCAAATATTAACCTAGGCACTCGAATTGAACAACCTGGAATCTGACCCCCCTAGAGATGTTGTATACCAAATATAAAAGCATTCCGACTGGTGGATCTGAAGAAGAAGATTTTTAAAGAAATTTTCTCATATTGCACTCAGTAAAAATTTGGGCTACCATAGTGAGCCCAAATATATACCTAGGAATTTTTTGCACTAAGTAAAAATTTGGGCTACCATAGTGAGCCCAAATATATACCTAGGAATTTGATTTGAACAAACTTGAATCTGACCCCCATAGAGACGTTGCATACCAAATATCAAAGCATTCTGACTGATGGATCTGAAGAAGAAGATTTTTTTAAATTACCCTCCATATTGAACAAAGATAAAATTTGGGCTTCCGTAGGAAGCCCAAATATTAACCTAGGGACTTGGTTTGAACAATCTAGAATCTGACCCTCATAACAATCAAGTATACCAAATATTAAAAGATTCTGACTGGTGGTTCTGAAGAAGAAGATTTTTAAAGAATATTCCCCATATTACCCTATGTTAAAACTTCGGGCTCCTGTAGAGAGCCCAAATATGAACCAATGAGCTTTATTTCTACAAACTTTTATCTGACCCCCCTATGAATGCTGTATACCAAATATCAAAAGATTCTGATGATTGGTTCTGGAGAAAAGATTTTTTAAAATTTTTGCAAATATGCTGACTCAGCATTTTTTCGATGCCCATTACAGAACACCCTAACATAACCGATGGCAATTTTTGTTTTTGACCATTCAATTCTACTGGTCGTAAGGATACTTCATACCAAATAAAAGCTCTCTGTTCCGTGGGGTTTGGGAAATATGGGCGTTTGAAAATATTTCTATTTTTAGCTCCCAGGGTTCCCATGGGGATGCAGGATTTTTTTTTTTTGCATGGGTCAAGTACTTATGACCCAATACTACCACAAACCAAATTTGGTTCATACCAGACCATCGGTTCAGAAAATAGAAATTTTGGGCGGGGCCAAAAATCTTACCCCTCCTATTACAAAGCCAAATATTACTTTCCGAACTTCGTTTGAACAAACTTGATTCTACACCTCATATGGAAGCTCCATAGCAAATATCAAGTCATTGTACACACTGGTTCTTGAGAAGAAGATTTTTAAAATATTTTGGAGCATTTTCCCCCACTCCCTCCCTATGGGGCTGGGCATGCTGAGTTGAACAAAAATGAAATGCCCCTTTGGGACCATCACTCACACAAACTTTCACTTGAATTGGCCCAGTGGCTTTGGAGGAGAAGACCAAAACATGGTGTTGACGGACGACGGATGCCGGACGACGGAAGACGGACGACGGAAGGGAAGCGATTAGATTAGCTCAGCTTGACTTTGTCAAGATGAGCTAAAAATGTGATTTCCCATAGGCTTTCAATGGTAACTATGAGCTGCAATTGTGGCCATGTTTGCAACCATGTTGCAACCTTACATCAACATTACATGAGGATCATTGGTAGGTGTCCCAGTCCTCAATCATGTGAAGTTTCAAAACATTTGACTTTGTAGTTTCAGAGATGAAGATTTTTGCAAAATCCATCAATCAGAATCAGAGAATGTCTCTGGTGGTCATATTTTCCAACCAACAGGAACAAAAAGGGGATCGTTTGTAGAGGGCCTCCTATAGACCATTCCTGCAAAGTTTGGTTCACATTGGCTCAGTAGTTCCAGAGAAGAAGATGAAAATGTAATTTCCCATAGGGTTTCTATAGTAGCTGTAAGCCGCAATTGCCGCCATGTTTGCAACATGATCAACATTAACCCTTTACCCAACGTAATGGCTAAAACCAGCCAGCACTATTCTAAACATTCTCATCAGCTCAGTAGTTCGCTATTCTAAAAATTCTCATCCGCTCAGTAGTTCCAGAGATGAAGATGAAAATGTGATTTCCTATAGGGTTTCTATAGTAACTATAAGGCACAACTGCAGACATGTTTGCAACACAATCAACATTAATCCTTCACCTAACATGAAAAGCAGACGACACTTGAAAAAAAAAGACCACAGCAGGGGGTTCGTCCAGCAGCCCCTTCCGACTTCGCCGAGTTGAAGTCAGGGAAGGCTGAGGCCGATACCCCATGTCTACACTACCAGACATATCTGCAGACCCCTGGAGGGATAAAACTGCTGTGCTCAATGGCTGAGAGGCCACAGCAGAGGGTTAGGTCGGAAGCCCCTTCCGACTTCGCCGAGTTGAAGTCAGGGAAGGCTGAGGCCAATACCCCACATCTACACTACCAGACATCTCTGCAGACCCCTGCAGGGATAAAACTGCTGGGTTGGACGGCTGAGAGACCACACCAGAGGGTTCGGTCGGAAGCCCCTTCTGACTTGGCCGAGTTGAAGTCAAGGAAGGCTGAGGCCGATACCCCACATACACACTACCAGAGATGCATCACTGCAGACCCCTGCAGGGATAAGCCAGGCCATCTGAAACGGTGACTGATGACGTTGCAGACGGAACACCAGTAGCTGCAGATATGACGGGAGCTGTTGAAACTGGTGGAAAGCAACCTAGCTCGGCTCCAAAGGAGGAGTCACAACCCTAATGACAGCCTCAGATGTTGACAGGAGAGGGACCACAGTCCCGGAAGCATGGATCTCTTCACCAGACAACAACAGCTCCCACAGTATCCATCACAGAAAAAGACTGCACATCCCCCACAGAGGGGGTATAACTCTCACCAGACATGGTCCTGTCGGGAGGCCCCGACAGCATTCCCCATCCCCGCGTGTACGGGAGTAACAACCACGAAAATGCACCACATGCTTGGGCAAAAGGCATTTCCCACAAGGAACAGTCCTGGGCATAACAGAGGTGAGAGCAGTAGAAGAAAAAGGTGAACTCAACAGATGTAGAAAGTAGAACACCCTCAACTACGAGAGAAAGGTGGCAGAAAAAAAGGACCAGTGAGAACACAACTGAACCCAGACGGCTGACAGGGACCAAAAAAACAGAAATTCTGCCCTCAACATGAAAGGAGAAATCCTGTCCATACAGCCCCCCCCCCCTCCCCCCCCCCATTGACACCTAACTCCAATAATAACAAGAGGCCCCAAGGAGCCTTAATCGCTCACCGGCCAAAGTGGTTCAAAGAAGTATTTAGGGACACATTCAGTTAGACATGGTTCATCAACACTACAAAGGAATGAAGTCATGAGAGACAAATTTTATGGAACTAGGGACATGGCTTGAACAAACTTGAATCTTACTCCCCGAAGGATGCTGCATACCAAATATCAATCAAAAGCATTCATCTGCTGGATCTGAAGAAGATTTTTAAAGAAAATTCCTCATTTTGAACTAAGTTATCATTCGGGCTCCCACAGTGAGCCCAAATATGAACCCAGGGACTTGGCTTCAATAAACTTGAATCTCACCCCCTAAGGATGCTACACACCACATATCAAAACATTCCGACTGCTGAATTTGAAGAAGAAGATTTTTAAAGAAAAATTCCTCATATTGACAAAGTTATAATTCGGGCTCCCACAGGGAACCCAAATATGGACCCAGGGACTTTGCTTTAACAAATTTGAATCTCACCCCCCTAGGATTCTACACACCACATATCAAAGCATTCCGACTGCTGGATCTGAAGAAGATTTTTTACGAAAATTCCTCATTTCGAACTAAGTTACAATTCAAGCTCCCACAGTGAGCCTAAATATGGACGTAGGGAGATGGCTTGAACAAACTTGAATTTCACCCCCATAAGGATGCTGCATACCAAATATCAAAACATTCCAACTTCTGGACCTGAAGAAGAAGATTTTTAAAGAAAATTCCTCATTTGGAACTAAGTTATCATTCGGGCTCCCACAGTGAGCACAAATATGGACCTAGGAACATAACTTGAATAAACCTGAATCTCCCCCCCCTCACCCACCCAAGGATGCTGCATAACAAATATCAAAACTTTCTGACTGATGGATCTGAAGAAGATTTTAAAGAAAATTCCTCATTTTGAACTAAGTTATAATTCAGGCTACCACAGTGAGCCCAAATATGAACCCAGGGACTTGGCTTGAACAAATTTGAATCTCACCCCCATAAGCATGCTACAGACCCAATATCAAAAGATTCTGCCTGCTGGATCTTGAGAAGAAGATTTTTAAAGAAATTTGCCTGAAATGCACTAAGTTCAAATTTGAGCTCCTATACTGAGCCCAAATATGAACCCAGGGGGCTGATTTGAACAAACTTAAATCAGATCCATCCCACAATGTTGCATACCAAACATCAAAAGATTCTGCCTGCTGGATCTGGAGAAGAAGATTTTTTAAGAAATTTGGTTGAAATGCACTAAGTTCGAATTCAGGCTCCTATACTGAGCCCAAATATGAATCCAGGGGGCCGATTTGAACAAACTTGAATCAGATCCACCCCACAATGTTGCATACCAAATATCAAAAGATTCTGCCTGCTGGATCTGGAGAAGAAGATATTTTAAGAAATTTGCCTGAAATGCACTAAGTTCGAATTTGGGCTTCTATAGTGAGCCCAAATATGAATCCAGGGGGCTGATTTGAACAAACGTGAATCAGATCCACCACATAATGCTGTATACCAAATATCAAATGATTCTGCCCACTTGTGAGGGAGAAGAAGATTTTTTAGTAATTTCTCTAATATACATAGGGTGCTATCGGAGTTATGCCCCCTATGGAGCCCCAAGTGGGCATGCCCATTTCATTTGAACAAACTTGAATTGACATATGGTAATGAACATCCATACCAAGTTTTGAGCAAAGCAGCCTAGCGGTTTCTTCAGAGAAGTCGCTTGAAAAATTTTCACGACGCCGGTCGGACGACGACGGACGGCAAGTGTTAAGTTTAGCTCCCTTCGGTGAGCTAATAAAAATATCCAAAAGCATAACATAAATTTATCAACCGAAAAATTTTATGTCCGAACCTCATGGTACGCGAAAGTCACGCACGAATATGGAGAATATATAAAATACATCGAAAATGTGGTTGAAAATAATAACGAGAATACATAAAACACAGTCCTGTTATTATACGATCCTCAGATCCATAATTCCAGTCACAGGAAACCATTATCAATGAGATGAATTATCACTGATTATATCTGAACACAAATGGACGTCCTGCCACATGGTCGGACAAAAAAAGAATGATTCATTAGTTACTGCCTGCGCACTGGTTTTATGGAAGCCGTGGATTTGTACTAAGAGAAGAGCGTCCCCTACTGGGTGTGCACCGGTGGCGCTCGACCCAGATTTGGCTTATTTTTTCTTGGTGCTTTTGCACCACTTTCTTTCCTAATGGCTTGGGAAAGATCAAAAAAGAGAGTATATTTTCAGAGTTAGGGTCTTCCACTGTAGTGCAAGCCTGTAGTAAACAATTGTAAGGGAGGTTGATAAGAAATTAAGTTTGTTTCTTAAGATAAAAAAATGCACTCACAGAAACAGAGGAACAATGTATCCACTGCCATTCCATAAACACTGAAGAAAATGGCTGCTATCACATATGATGTCATTACAAGAATCTGAAAGAAATTCAATATATTAAAATATATTAATTATTACGGTTTAATATATACTTCCATATACTTATTCAAAGTGTCAATGACACTGTAGCTTAAGGTTTTCGGGCTTCAGGCCTGTGTAGCCATGACGGTTGACTGATTACTATTAAAAGGGGACATCTCATTTCGACATTATACTGAGTCATTCTACTAAGTTACAATGAAATCCCTTCACACATACGACCTGTAGTTTGTACTAAAGTTTTTCGGGTTTTGGGCTCGGGAAGCCATCATGGTTGAATGATCACGATCAAAAGGGGACATTGTCATCTGGAGTGATCCTAAGAAAGTTACAATGAAATCACTTCATAAATATGACCTGTAGATTGTGTAGTCGTCACAGTTGCCCAATCCTATCCAAAAGGGGACGTTCTCATCTAGACATTATATGAAGTCAACCTACCAAGTTACAAAGAAAGCCCTCCATAAATATGACCTGTAGACTGTGCTAAAGGTTTTCGGGCTTCAGGCTCAGGCAGCCATCATGCTTGAATGATCGCAACCAAAAGGGAAATTCTCATCTGGGCATCATATGGAGTTATCCTACGAAGTTACAATGAAATCCCTTCATAAATATGATCTGTAGACTGTGCTCAAGGTTTTCGGGCTTCAGGCCCCTGTAGCCATCACAGTTGACCAATCATGACCAAAAAGGGATGTCATCATCTAGGCATTATATGGAGTCAACCTACAAAGTTACAATGAAATCCTTACATAAATATGACCTATAGACTATGCTAAAGGTTTTTGGGCTCGGGCAGCCATCAAGGCTGAATGATCGCGACCAAAAGGGGACGTTCTCATCTAGACATTATTTGGAGTCATCCTACAAAGTTACAATGAAATCCCTTCATAAATATGACCTGTGGACTGTGCTAAAGGTTTTCGGGCTTCGGGCCCCTGTAGCCGTCACAATTGCCCAATCACGTCCAAAAGGGGACATTCTCATCTAGACATTATATGAAGTCAACCTACAAAGTTACAATGAAATCCCTCCAAGATTTTCAGATTTTGGGCTCGGGCAGTCGTCACGGTTGATAGATTGCGACCAAATGGGGAAGTTCTCATCTAGATATCATCTGGAGTCATCCTACCAAGTTACAATGAAATCCCTCCATATTAAATATGACCTGCAGACTCTATTAAAAGTTTTTGGGTTTCGGGCTTGAGCAGCCATCACAGTTGACAGATCATGACCAAAAGGGGACGTTCTCATCTAGGCATTATACAGAGGTATCCCACTAAGTTACAATGAAATTCCTTCATAAATACGAGCTGTAGACTGTGCTAATGGTTTTTGAGTTTTGGGTTTGGGCAGACATACCGGTCGACCGATCGTGACCAAAAGGGGAAGTTCTCATCTAGACATGACCCCAAACCTGCATATGAAATTTCGTGATGATCAGACAAGAACTACGGGGTGTAGCCTGTGCTAAAGGAAAATGTGAACATACTAACAGATTCACAGATTCACAGACTCACAGACTTCCACACGCATGATGGCAATAGCTTATCTTGACTTTGTCAAGTTGAGCTAAAAATCTGGAAAAAAAATTCAATTCACAAATTGTTACTGAAGTTATAGACTTCTAAATATCGAAGGATAGATATTGGATGGTGTGAGACCCTCCCCACTAAGGATTTTAACAGAAATGTACAGTTTTTTCAATTTTGTTTCATACTTTGGTCTGTTCATGCTAAAAGTAATTGCCGGATTATACCATTTGCCAAGGACAATTCAATTTTTACACCACCATTTATTAAAAAATCCAAAGCAAGAAGGAAGGAACATACTCTCTTCAAGTTTGTGGGTGTGGAAATTCAATATAACAAGATTTTCCAGACATTTTATGCTCTCAACCTTACCAGAAAAATGCAATCTACAGTACTGTGATGACAATAGAGTACAATTAACTCCTTGCATGTAACTGGCAGATATTCCTGCCGAGGACAGGGAATCTCTTGCTATTATAATAAGTATAATTTGTGCATAATTAATCGAATTTTGACATCCAAATTAAATCCACTGTTTGACCAATAATTTCTCATGTTAAAGTGTCATGAATTTTTCATCAAATCTCATCATGGCTGCTTTACAGCTGCCATGATGAGATTAAAGGAAAAGTTATTTTAAAAATACTCAGCAGGTTAAGAGTTAATTTCAATCAAAATCCATTTGAAATTCTTTTGTCCTCTTTCCCCCTACCACAATGGAGAATCTCACGCACTAAAAAAGAAATGCACCAACAAAGAATTTAAGATGCTATTTTTGTTTGCTTTCCTTCCTCATGGTCTGAATTCACAATGTTTCATTCATATATGACTGGGTCACAACTGGATCACGATCTGTTCGAGGAAGATACCACTTTTGTGATCCAGCCCTGTCGTTTTGAAAATCACTGGAGAGCAGCTAGTGTTCTCAGAGCTCTGGGAAAAGGTTCAGGAGGACGACTGCCCCCATAGTAAAACAGTTGTTTCATTATGATGGGAAAGCCTTACCTTAGGGTTTTCTTTAGTACCATCCACTGAGAGCTATCATCCAACTTTGAAAACCTCTATTGTCTCAGAACAGGTACTTCAATGTACCATCAAGAAAATGTCCTGTGGGCAAAAGTCCAATTACTATCGTAGTGGTTTTCAGGAAAGTCCTGGCTGCCTATAGAGGTAGCACAGCCTTGGCTTGAATCCCTGTTAAGTCACTTGATGCACAAGATGTGGTGTATAGAAAATATTCTGGAGACTTTCCCAGACCCTGTACAATTTACAAAATATTTTTTCTGCACAGTTAAACTCAGTGCTAGAAGCCTCTATCATGGCTCTACTGAAAAATGCTGAAAGCTTCAGTCGCTTTCAGCATTCACAGATTAGCTTGGTTGCTCATCAGTGGAAAAAGTGGTTGCAAATTATTTTTTATAATATACTGGGTAGTGCCAACACATATGCTCCAATAAATTGTAACAAAACAAGTTCTTTATGAACATAATCTGACTCATCCATGTTTCTAGCTGCTGGGAGCATGGTATTTTGAAAAAAATATCTTCTTTGAAAAATAATTTAGCACTCAACCATTTAGAAATGATTCAGCTTTTTACTTAACACGACTAGCAAACAACACATGCAAACAGAATTTATTACACAACAAGCGCTGTTCCACTTCCTGGGATCTCCACTGGGGAAGTCAAAGTTTGGAACGCATCATGAAACCACCTGTCAGGATGAAATGAAATAAAAAAGAACTTGTTTCTGAATTTCTTTTTTCCTGTACACCTAAATAGGTACTGTAAAATATAGTGATCATTCAAGAAACAATTTTTCTCAATATACATACCACAACTGGGACTAAGTAGAAATTCAGCTGTGGTCTCCACTGATTTAAAAATGTTATTCGACCATCAAAGAAGTAGTATGCTAGGAAAGCTGAAAAGATATAAAAAAAACAACATTATTACCGGTACCAACTTTATGGCCCAGCAAAGCATTGGAATTGGATTTGATTTCAAATCGTCACGTTTTGATTTGAGTCCCACTGATTCTGAAATTTTCAAGAATATTCAAGAATCACTGAGATGTTCTCAAAATCCTATCAAGTGTCCATTTTTGAAAGCTTCTTCTGTCATCAGCTCTCCTGTACATATACAAGAGAGCTGATGAAATGAGGGCATATAAATACATACATATACAGGAGAGCTGATGAAATGAAGGCATATAAATCCATACATATACAGGAGAGTTGATGAAAGAAGACAATTTCAAGGAGGTGCTGCTTCTGGCACTAGTTTGATTCCATTCTGGAATATTCCACTTTTTTATTTATTTGCCCAAACAGGCGAGTCACTGTTACATACAATACTTTTTTTTTTTTTTTTTTATTTACAGTTTTCACAGTAAATTAATTCAAACACACACACTATATATATATATATATATATATATATATATATATATATATATATATATATATATATATATATATATATATATATACAAAACAAAAATACAATGAGTAAAGAATACTTCCAATCGAAATTCAACATGGGCTTATGTGGTTATAGAAGACACTTAAATTTAGCTAAATATTTTAGATATTGTCTCCCATCTCAGTTTGATTTTGTTTGCCTTGCCGAACGAGTATAAATAGAGTGAGTATATATCGATAGTTCTGTAATTCTTTAAAACTTCTGTATACGCGGTGTAGTTGGGTAGCCGGTTTTCAAGACTACATGAAAATATATATTTTTTAAAAATTTGTAAACATGTACACAGTATGTCGGATAACTGAGCTTCTGTTTGCATTCCTAATATTACTTCCTTAGGGCTAACCTGAACATTTGAATTACAAACAGTATTAATCTTTTCTATGAGTTGAAGTAAAATTGTTTTTGAATGTGAACAATCGTAAAAGAGATGTGTTATTGATTCTTTTGAATTAAAACAAAAGTGGCAGAGCCGAGTTTCTGAAAGACCACTACGAAATAGTTTAGAATTGGTGTATAATATACGGTGATTTATTTTGAACTGTAGTGTCTGTAAATATGTGTCGCTGGTAGAAGTAAATGTTGTCTTGTATACATATTGCCATTCGTCTGTGCTTATATCATATCTAAGCTCGTCGCACCATTTTGCTTCGGATTTTCTTGCAGGTACAGCTATCCTGTTCAGGAAAAGGCCGTAAAAATCTTTATTAACTTTGGCAGTTGACTTTAAGCGGGATACTAATGCATTCTCTACAACATCAATTTTTTGTGTACATTCTTGGATTATTTTTTTCCAGTTTTGGGGTATTGCATTTATCAATCCCAAATATGTAGTGAATGGGATATCTAAGTTGTATTTGGTTTTAAATGCTCCATGTGTTAAGAAATTTCTGTTAGAATCTACAATATCGTTTATAAAAAACACACCAGCTGCAAACCATTTTTCTAAATGATAGCATGCATTATTTAATTTGATACTTTTATTATAAAATATTGGTTGTGATAAAATATCCTTATATGTTGATATAGAATAGTCTTGAAGGAGTGACCACGAAATTACAACATTTCGCCAGAATGGGGGCATTGATTCCGCTAATTTTTGTAGACCGTCTTTTGTAAAATGCCAAACATTGTTGAATCCAAATTTTTCAAAGTTATCAAGTGCCAGTGTTTTCCACTGTGATGAATTTTCCGGGTCTAAGAGCTTCTTAACCCAAATAATTTTTAATGAATTACATAGGGTTTTAATGTGCGGGATTTTGAGACCACCTTTCTCCACTGTGTTTATCATGGTAGAGCGTTTGATTTTGTCTTTCTTATGTGACCAAAGGAATGTGAAAACCATTTTCTGGAGTTTAGCGATAATCCAATCGGGTGGGTTGGGAAGGACTGTGAGAGAATGTATGATAATTGGAAGAGCAAGAGTTTTTAACACCGTAGCTTTTCCAACATGGGTAAGATTTCTTAACGACCAATCATTTAATAGTTTCTGCATTTTTTCTAATTTTTCTATAAAATTTTTATCCAGGTAATTTGTATTACTTAAATTATATTTTATTCCCAAAATGGTAAAATCTTCACCATGATTCCATTTTATCGGTTTGTCCGTTTTTAATTCCACACCGCAACCCTTACGAGAACCGATCCATACTATATAAGTTTTGTCAAAATTTACTTTTAGACCTGATAAATGAGAAAACTCGTCAACAATATTTAAGGCTGCGTTGAGTGATTTTTGATCATCGTCAAGAAATAAGGTGCTGTCGTCTGCATACTGGTTAATTATATATTCAGAATTGTTTATTTTTATACCATTTATTTCCGGACTAAATATTAACCTAGCACTCAGTATTTCTACACACAGGATAAATAGGTAAGGGGAGAGTGGGTCCCCTTGTCTTACACCTCTTTCCACATTGAAAAACTCTGAAAGATGACCGTTGTTTAAGACACAGCTGGAAACGTCACTATAGAAAGCCTTAAACCAATGAATGATTGATGGACTGAAATTGTAAAAGTTTAGGGTTTTCTCAATGTAGTTCCATTCAAGAGAGTCGAAGGCTTTTTCGAAATCCAATAATACTAACATTCCCGGGATATTACTCGATTTGCACTTGTCGATCAGATCAGTAATTAGACGTGTAGATTTCCCAATAAACCTCCCTTTTACAAAACCCAACTGACTTTCAGAAATAAGTTTGGGTAGGACCGTTTTTATACGAGATGCTATTGCCGAAGAGCCAATTTTAAAATCAACGTTTAGAAGAGAAATAGGTCGCCAATTTTTAATGTACAGTTTAGATTTTTTTTCCTTTGGAATGCATGTTATTATACCTTGTCTTTGTGTAATTGAGAATGTACCGTTTTCGTAACCAGCATTTAGCGATTTAACCAAAAAAGGGCCGATATCTTTCCAGAAATATTTGTAAAATTCAGAAGAAAATCCATCTGAGCCGGGCGATTTATTGCATTTCATGTTTTTCAAAGCAGTTAAGCATTCAGAGGCTGTCAATGGACCATCTAGTAAAATATTGTCTTCGTCGTCAAGTTTCTTTAGAAACGGGTTATTATTATCGAAAAACATGTCATCTATATATGCTGACGGAGTATTTATCTTGGAACTATATAAATTTTTGTAAAAACGTTTTTGTTCTGAAATAATATCTTTAATATCTGTACATTCTGTGTTGTCATCTTTAATTAATTTTGCTATTAATTTTTCTGTATATTGCCTTTTCTCCAAATTACAAAAGTATTTTGTCGGTTTTTCCCCTTCTACTTTCCACTTTGCTTTAGTTCTTATTATGATGCCTTGCACTTTTTTGAATCGCAATTGTTTCAGTTCGGAGTCCAAAGATAGAATCTCATCTCTAACTGTTTCATCCCCACTATCTAATTTTATATGTAGTTCTTTTAATTTATTTTCTATGTATGTTTCAGAGTTTTGATTTTTTCGTTTCAAGTAAGATGCATATGAAATTGTTTTACCGCGTATCATTAATTTTAGTGTTTCCCAAAAAAGCTGATCATTTATAGTGAGCTTAACGTTATGTGGGTTGTTAGATATATCACTTTTACTATCTATACAGTATTGTTTTATTGTTTCAAAAATGGTATTTCTAACAGCTGTTGCATATTCTGGGTCAGATAATAAGCTATTATTAAATTTCCAAAGCCCTCTACCCTTTTCTTGTTTTATAAATTTGAGAGCGACGGATACAGGAGAGTGATCTGAGCGGTAACTAGGCTCAATGTCAGTTGACTGAACTAGGTCCTGCAGGTCAGAAGTTATTAAGAAATAATCCAATCGAGCAGATTTGTTATTTGGACCCCTCCATGTGAAACGTTTGCAGGATGGATTTTGTTGTCTCCATACGTCATTCAGGTCTAAACGTTCCATGTAATTAGATACACATTGTTGGGCTTTTACATTGTTCTTATTTTTGTAGTTTTTGGTGTCGAGGCGATAGTCCATTGGGATGTTCCAATCACCACCAATTATTATGGAAGTGTTCCCTACGCTTTCTATTTTATCGAAAAAATCGTTATAAAAATCGGGTGAGTCATTGTTTGGGCCATATACTACTGCAATTGTCATACAATTATCCTGAACCACGATGTCTAATATAATGAAGTTTCCAGAAGTGTCATAAATCTCATTTTTTATTTCGTATTTAAATGTGTTCCTGAACAGTATAGCTGTACCTCGCTTGTGACTTGTATTCGAGCAGAAAAAGGCATCTAAACCCCATTCGTGCTTCCACGGTAATTCGGTCTTCTTACTGGAATGGGTGTCTACTAAAAGAGCAATGTCACACATGTTCCTACAGCGGGAGAAGAAATCCCTTCGCTTTACAGTATCTGAAGCGAGACCCCGGCAGTTCATACTACAGAAGTTGATCTGACTCATTTTTGGTTGGTTTTGTAAATAATCACAACTCTTTCGGCAAGGCAAACACTTATAACATAAATGAACGAAGGATTTAATTTACATTTCACATCGAGGTATACTGTGTTTGGTTTTTTTTTTGTAAAATAATAACAAGAGGGAAGAAACCCATAGCGGGACATGTTTTACCACTTTTACGTCAGGTATAACTTTGCCATTTGGGATAGTATAAAAACTCAACAGCACCATCACCTATGTGATACGTGGTCCGGTTGAGAAGGCAAGAGATGGAGGGCGAGAGAGATGTAGAGAAAGAGAGAGTAGAGAGAGAAGGGGGAGCGTGTGAGAGCGAGGGGGAGATAGGGACGGACAGAGAGAGAGAGAGAGAGAGGATGAGGGAGAATGGTAGGAAATTTTTTAAGTCGAGAAAGTGAGAAAGAGAGGGTAAGGACCATACAGAGTGATAGGCATATAGACAGAGAGACAAGGGTATTTTTGGAGTGGTGTGATTAAGAGAAGGGCATATATACATATATGATTGCATACTTATACCCAACATAGATATATACATGGACTTCTCACATGACATCGACTATATACATATACGCTACACATCATATAAACATATAAATGCTATACATTATGTATGGATTATAAAACTTTAACTTGTACATATGAAATTAACTGTATCCACTCAGGCGCGTTAGCATCACCGACTGTATGTTTACGATCGTTGCAAGCGACTAAAATTAGCTATGGTAAACTCGCGTCGGACAACCTCAGCCATTCTGGACCAAGAATAGAGAGTATGGCAAGTTATGGCCTGTAGTCCTTCAGTCTATAACCCGAGGGATTGGCCAGTAACTCATCGTGGAAATGGACTGGCGCAGGGTAAGAGATAGGTAGAAAGATAGAGACCGAGACAGAGACATAGAGGGAGAGAGACAGAGGGACGGGGGAGGGGGGGGGGGGCAGTGGAAGAGTGTAAACTGTAACTTGTACCTATGAAATTAACTGTATCCACTAAGGCGCGTTAGCATCACCGACTATATGTTTAAGATCATTGCCAGCGACTAAAATAAGCTATGTTAATCTCGCGTCGGACAACCTTAGCCATTCTGGACTGAGAATAGAGAGTATGGCGAATTATGGCCTTCAGTCCTCCAGTCTATAACCCGAGGGATTGTCATGTAACCTATCGTGGAGATGGATTGGCGCATGGTAAGAGATAAGTAGAAAGATAGAGACCACAGAGACATAGAGGAAGAGAGACAGAGAGACAGGGGGGGGGGGGGGGTTGCAGTAGGAGAGTGGGGGAGATGGGTAGGTACCTACAGAAGGAAAAAGAAACGGTAAGCGACGAACAGACAGAAGGACAGGCAGACAGAATATTTGAAAATATCTAACGAAAGGCATATATACATATACGTATAAGCATTTGATTCCTGTATACTGTATAGCATGCACACATTATACAGTAATCCAAAACTGTACCTTATACATTTGAGAGTAACAATAGCCACTAAGGCATCCCCGACAGATAATTCAGGATCGCTGCCATCTAGTAAGTAAGCCATTCTAAACTCACATCAGACAACTTCAATCTTACTGGACAGAGAATAAAGAGTACGGCAAGTTCAGGCCTTCCATCTTTCATTCTGTAACCCGATGGGTAGTATTGTGGCCCATCGTGGAGACGGGCTGTCCAGCGTGCTGATGCTATGCTATGCTATGCTATGTCGAGGTGTAACATCAAAACTAACAGAAAAATATAACAGCAATTTTACATTGGTTATTAAACAGTATGAAAAATATTTGTTGACCCAAGAAAAGGGAAAGAGTGGAAACGGGGAGATAGGGTGGAGACAGGGAGAGACATAGAGAGAGAGAGAGAGAGAGAGTGAGAGAGAGAGAGAGGGGGGGGGGGGGGGACAGACAGGCAGCTTTGTTTAGTAGAAGCTGTCTGACTGGCTGAAACGGTTGCCGGAAATGTCTGTGGTTGTGTTTCCAGATAACTGGGTTATTGGAGTAGAAATGTTTAAAATGTCACTTTCTGTTTTGAACCTATGAATCTTTCCATCGATTGTCTTGGCAAGAAGTTTCCCGTTAGAGCACCATGAATTTGTTATACCTGGTGTTGCGTAAGCCTTTTGTAGGAGCTGATAATTGAGTTTAGTTACATCCTCGGTAATGCTCATTCCAGTATTTTTTAGTTTTTTCCTGTTTGTTAACACTTCCATTTTTGAACGACGTGATAAAAACTTTACGAGAATAGGCCTATGTGGTCTGTTTGGTGAGGGCTTGTTAACCCTATGAGCAATAGAGATGTCGGAATGTGTTAAAGATATCTCTAGCTTGGAATTTAAAGTGTTCACTACGGATTGAATGCACTCATGAATCGACTCACGGGGAGGCTCCGTTATTCCATAAATGCGGACATTGTCTTTCCTAGTGTACTGTTCTAGATCGTTTATTTCTAGTTTTTGAGCGTCTAACTGTGTCCGTATCTCACTGTTCTCATCCCTCAAAATTTTGTTTATTTTCGGAGTATTATCCTGTTGGTTCTCTAATTCGAAAACTCGACCCTCCAATACCTCTATCTTCCGGTTAAGTGACTCTATAATACAGTCTTTTAGTTTCAAAAGATCATTTTTCTCAACACGGTTTTCCGAGAATAATTTGAAATTTTTTGCCGTTTCAAATCCCAAAGTGTCAATTCGGCTTGCAATAACTTTTAACTGGCGTTCAATATTTTTGAGTTTATCCTTTTCATCTGCAGGGGTAACATCAACAGATGCCTCGCTGGCACTGTCTTTCTTTAAGTAGTCACTCATTGTCAGTTGTTTCTTCGGTGTCGGGTTAACCGAGCTTTCACTTTCAGCCCCAGAGGATGACTTGTTTAAACTGGGTCGTTCCGAACAACGATCACCCTTCTTTCTTTTTTTTACCCATCAGCAGTAAAGCAAAATGCTTTGAAATAGTCCACGGTTAAATTAGTCGTGAGTAGTAGTTGAGTGTGAAAAATCGATTGAGCATGTACTAATGCATGAATACAGTCACTGGTGACTTGTTCTCCGTTACTTCCTATTAATTAAAACTGTCAGCAAACGAATGTTTCGAAATCCATTACAAGAAAAACGTCTCAAAAGTTAAAAAATTTATAGTAATTTATATATTTTTTATACTTACCAATGACCCAGACTTAGCTGGTGCTAACTCCACAAAAACCAGGGCCAAACACAAATTTTGCCCCCCAATCCCCAAAATTTGCATCCAAAACAAAAAGAAATCATGTCCTAAAGGACCTCCATAGTACGACTCTACTGCGCATGCGCAGTGACGCAGTCGTCCCGAAATTGGCGCCAAATATCATTCTTACTGGCAGTGCCTGGTCAGCGCTATGTACTCAGCGGGGAGGCAAGAGTTCCCAACTCAGGGAGGGCCATCCCCGTCTGGGTCATTGGTAAGTATAAAAAATATATAAATTACTATAAATTTTTTAACATTTTTATACTGTACCAATGACCCAGACTTAGCTGAATAGTAAACAGGCTGGAGGGCCTAGGACATAGAGGAAAATCCAATAAGCTCAATTATAAAATAAAGAGGTAACCCCTTAAGGAGAAAAGGAGTATTAGGCTTTACATGTATCCTTCTTATTTAATATTTAAATTAGAAAGATACACTACCCTTAATAATTGAGCACAATAACATTCATGTTCTCTATTAACATCCAGTATAACCTTTATACTAATTATTTTTAAAACAAGCCAATAAATAAAGTAGTCCAGAGAATTGAGACTCTTTATAATCATTTAAAAGTGTCCGAGTATTGTATATTAAAGCCCGTTTGACACTTGACATATACAAATGCTTCACACCGAGCTACACTTTAAAAATAAGACATGAATGAAATTAAACATTAATATTACACTTTAAAACCATCCCGGAAGCGACTCAGAAATACTGTCTTGGAGGAGGCATTCCCTTGCTTTTCACTATAAAGCAGGTGACCTAAGGGAACACCCGCCCCCCCCCCCCCCCCCCCCCTTCCCCTTGCCCTGGGTCAAATAGCCCAGAGCGAAGAGGGCAGCCGGACGGAGTCACTGCCGGAACAGAAAGCCTGCATAACTATAGTTGCAACTGTTTAGTGGACG
Source organism: Pictodentalium vernedei (assembly GCA_031216915.1). Lineage (NCBI taxonomy): Eukaryota > Metazoa > Mollusca > Scaphopoda > Dentaliida > Dentaliidae > Pictodentalium > Pictodentalium vernedei. The sequence continues at coordinate 250,225,981 of CM062291.1, forward strand.
ACATTCTGAGCAACAGATAACGGACCTAAACAATGCAGGTCTCCAGAAATGGACTCAATATTTCTGAGATAAAAATTAGTAAATGTGGATGGCTGAGACCAATAAGCAGCCTTCATTAAATCTGTAATAGCAACACTATTAGCATAAGCCCAGGAAGTAGAAAGAGCTCTTACTTCATGAGCAGAAATCTTAAGCACAGACTGCTGAGAAGAAGATAAATCTTCATACGCAGTACGGATAGTTAACTGAATCCATCTAGCAATAGAATGGACTGAAATGTCCTTTCTATTAGGCATCAAAGACAGAAAGAAACGTTTCCGTCCCTTTCTGATGAACTGAGATCTCTGTTTATAGATACGTAGTGCTCTAACAGGACAGAGTAAAGGCCTACGCCCGTCTGAAGACGGAAGAGCCTTAATAACAATAGGTTCCGGATATTTATTAGGAGCCTGATTCTTAGCTAAAAAACCGACGTTAGTAGTGAAGGTGATAGTGTTCCCAACACTACGATAATGAGAATCATCCACCGATAGTGCATGAAGCTCACTGACTCTTCTGGCAGAAGAGAAAGCTAAGAGAAAAGCTGTCTTATAAGATAAGAATTTGAAATCTACTGTCCCAAGAGGTTCAAATGGCTTTTCCTTCAATTTAAGGAGAACCCAAGCTAAATTCCACTTAGGAATTAATCTAAGAGTTCTGGGTCTATTTATCGAAAAGTTTCTAACCAATTTCGATAAAGAGACATTAGATCCAATTTGTAAACTATCATGATGTGCATAGGTATCAGATAACATAGATCTATAACCCTTTATAGTAACCGGTTGCAGTTTGATTTCGTCAAACAAGTATACTAGAAAGTTAGCAATGTCTGGTATAGAGGGATCAAATATATCAACAGAATGATCCCTACACCAACGACGGAAAACCTTCCACTTAGCCGCATAGTTTAGCGAAGAGGAGGTCCTCCTACAGTTAGAAATCGCGTCCACTGCTCGTCCTGTAAAGTGCTTGCCATGCAAGAAGGACCGCACAACGGAAAAACGTGAAGGTTGAGACCTTGCGGGTTGTGATGCAGTTGGCGCGATTTCCCCTGCCAAAGAAGATCCTCTCGTGGAGGGAGCTTCCGCGGTAGGTCCCACAACAGACACCTGAGTAGATTTATCCACGGTCTCTGTGGCGACAGAGATGCTACCAACAGAATCTTGCATTGAGATTGTTTTATCTTTAGCAATACTTGTTGAATTAACGGCGCTGGAGGATACGCATATCCTATCATTCCGTCCCAAGGGATCGATAGAGCGTCTACAGCAAATGCTCTTGGATCCGGACACGGGGACACATACGTCTGCAACTGATTGTTGAGATGTGTCGCAAATAAGTCTATCATTGGCCGTTCCCATTGGTAGCAAATCTGATTGAATACTTGTTTGTTGAGAGTCCACTCCGACGGCAACAAGCGACCCTTTCGAGAAAGGGAGTCTGCTAGCACATTCAGACGACCCGGTATGTGACGGACCGAAAGAAGAACGTGATGTTCCAACGCAAACAGAAGGATTCTTTCCGTTAGATTGAACAACGGAACTGAATGAGTGCCTCCCTGATTCCGTATATACGCCACTACTGTCGTATTGTCGGATAGGATTTGGACATGAGCATCGTGAATAATGTCCATCCAGTGACGTAACGCAAGCCAAATTGACATCATTTCCTTGATGTTTATGTGCTTGCACAGGAATTGCGGATCCCAAAGACCCTGGCATCTCGAATCCGTTGGGATTAATGATGCACCCCAACCTGTTTGACTGGCATCCGTCATAATGGTAAAACTCGGATCCGGCAACTGCAGCGGAACTCCTTGAGTTAACCACTGAATGTTTGCCCAAGTCTGAATCTCTTGTTTCACTTGATCTGACAAGAGAACGTCTACATCGAGCGAATGAATTTTCACACTCCAATTCTGAGTCAAGAAAATTTGAAGAGGCCGTGTGCGTAGCCGTCCCATCGGAATGAGATCCGCAGCGGCTCCGCACAGACCTATCAGTCTCATAAATTCTCTCGCTGTGACTTTGTCTGTATTTAGACAATAGCGAGCGTAACAACTGACTAATTTCGCTCTGGTTAACGGCAGACGAACGAGATTGTTGTGCGTCTCGAAGCTCATTCCCAGATGAGTGAATGACTTGGACGGCACCAGATCCGACTTCTCCTCGTTTACTATGAAACCGAGACGTCGGAGCAATAGAAGAAGATTCTGAACATCGTTCTGAAGCGTTAACTCGTTGCCGTACCTCTGAAGAATGTCGTCCAGGTAGGCCGACGTTACCGCAGACGAATGAGCTCGGAAGTAGATCATTACCGAGTTCATTACCCGAGTGAAAGCCCAGGGTGCTAGATTCAATCCGAAGCACATGGCCCGGAACTGATACACCACTCCTAGGACTGCGAAGCGTAGATACTTTCGGAATGTCGGATGTACCATGACGTGAAAGTACGCATCTTTGAGATCTATGCTCGTTGCATAATCGTTCACCCGAATACTCGCTCTGACCGATCGAATCGTCTCCATATAAAACTTCGGAGCGATGATCAGCTTGTTTATCCAGCTCAAATCTATGACTGGACGGAACGAGCCGTCTGGTTTCGGAACCAGAAACAGATGGCTGTAGAATCCCAGCGATTCCTGGTTTTCTACGACCTCTACCGCGTTCTTCATTAAAAGAGACTGCACCTCTGATAGCAGAGCGTCTCTTTTCTGAGGGTTTGACGGAAGATGAGTCCACTTTGGACTTCGAGTTAATGGAGGCTTTCGTTTGAAGGATATCTTTAGACCTTCCGAAGTCACTCCTCTCACCCACGGATCGTCCGTAATCGACGCCCACTCTTGAGAAAAACTCGACAACCTTCCGCCAACCGGAACGCGATAGAGGTTCGAGCCATCACCTCCTGGATCTGCGAGGCCTGCGGTAGGAGAAACCACGTCTTCCACGACCCGCACCTCGCCTCGTCGACCTCGGGGCATCCGACCGATTGTCCCGGCCTGAAGGACGTCCCGAACGAGAGTCGCTATCCTGACGGTCTCTCGAATAAGAGCTAGAGGACGCACCGGAACCTCTATAGGAACCTCTCTTGGGCGGATAAGACCCAGAAGTGCCCGCCTTATTCGTGTCTGCTGAATCCGACCTTTTAGGAGCGGATCTAAACAACAGAGAATCACTAGCTTTCTTTTTAATATTATCATAAATAGCGGAAAGCTTGCCGTCAAAGAGAAGATCTCCTGAGACCGAAGCGACTCTAAGAGAGTTCTTCACCTTAGAATCCACTAGTGTGGATGTAGACAGGGCTGCGTCACGTCTAACCAACTCCAGATTTGCCACTGAAAGGGCGGAGTTACACGTGGAATAAGCTACTGCCCTTGAAAGAAGTCTTAAGGAGGATTGTATATCCTGAAACTCTTCCCCTTGAAGACGCAGTGATAACGCCTTCGTAAGGTGATCTGCGTAAGATAAGGCATCTAAATTGGCTCTGTTAGACGCAATAGCTGTTTCCAACACTGCGGTTGGAATAGAAGCTGACGACGGTAATGATAGCTCTAAGTCTTCCGCCTCGTCGTCCATACGCAGAGGAACTCTCGGTATACCCTGACCTGCCGTGTCGAATTTATTTCTTGCATTAATGAAAGGCAGGTTGAGAGTATTTGCGGACAAGAAGCCTGCTTTCCCTGTCCTGGAAGCAAGTTTAAAAATAGCGTCGTTCAATAATTCAAATGTTCTTGCAACATTATTGGACTGCGACGGAAACTCGGGAGCGATGTCCCTGAACCGCTCGAAAAAATCAGAGTCCAATGACGCTATAATTCTCCTGTCCGGAAGCGCAGCAGTCTGGCCCGACGGAACAACTTGAGGAAGAAAGTGCCGGATGAAGTCTACGGCAGCTTTGTGTTGTTCCGAAAGGGATAGCTCCAATTCATCCGTATCCCTTTCACCATCCGGTCGGACCTCCCGATGTTCCCGGTCGTCCGCCCCCGATGCTTCGGCGGAGCGTACCGACCCAGCGCCGTCGGATAATTCTCGATCCGACACCGTCTCTGTCGGCTGCTGGGATGCTGCGATAAGCTGTGCTATCTGCACTAGAATGTCCGACGTCGAGACCTGCGGAGGAGCGGTCTTTCGCTGCTTTGCCGAGGGCAGCTCCGCATCAGATGGCTCCCGCATACTTTTCCTATGCGAACGTCCGGAGTCCATCGGTCTCGAATCCCTGGCTGCCGGATGGTGTGACCTGGTCGCCGAATAATCCTTCATCGGCGAAGCTGGCAAGATATCGGAGGTCACGCAGCCAAGGTGCGGTCGTGTGCGCCGGCGAGAAGAGGAAGCCTTAACAGTCTCTGCGGACTGCTTATACAACGGAGCGTCCCGAGCGACGGACGTATGCTCCGCTAAAGACACATTTTGTACCACAACATCTGGTCCCAGATGTTGTTGTACGAGAGAGGGGCCTCTCTCGCTCGCGGCCCGGCTGGACCTGGACGAGCTAGGAACCGGACTAAAAGGCTTCCTCCGTTCTCGTTCACTATCCGCCGTCACTGGGTGTGCATCTATTATTTTTATAGTGCTCGCATCACCCAAAATTTCCTCTTGGACCGCATCGGACGAACCCGGCTGCCGAACCATTCGGTGAATGGACGCTACACCGGGCGAGCTAGCGGACGACATTTGTCTAATCTCCATGAGCACTTTTGCCGCTAGCTCTGTATTTAATTGTGACGACGGACGCACACTTGAAGAAGATAACATGGAAACATTACCCTGTTCTGGTTCCTCTGAAATAGAAACTGAGAGAGTAGAGTGACCTTGTGGAGAAAGAGCCGGCATCGCTCTTTCTCCAGAAACAACATATCGTGACACACGTTTCCAATGTTTCTCATCCCAATGTTCACATACAGGACAGGGATTAATGCGAGAACACTGACTACAATTTATGCAATAATCATGAAAGTCAGAGGAAGATTTCTTCCTATTACAATTTGAACAAGTTCCTTTCATTGTGAAGGAACAACAATAAGTCCTAGTTACTCGCAAAAACCCCTGACACAAAGATACATAATAACATGATCCATTAATAAATGAAAAAACAATTGCAAAACAAAATAATTTTGAAAAAATATTTTTTCAGAGAAGCCCAAGTTGCTGAAAAGTAACGTTGAGCCCCGATGGATCCGATGGCAAAGTGTGGTCAAAAATTTTAAAATTATATAAAATAATTAATGAGACACTTTCGGATAATATAAATGTATCTTATAATGAGATAAACTACCTCAAAGGCAAACAGCCCCCCTCAAAAAAGGCTGTTGCCAATGAAAACAAACAGTGTAAACACAGAAGAAAACATGACTCCAGGCACTGAAAAAAACTGGCCCGGAATCAGTCCTCAATTACACTCTATCTGATGCAAAACAGAGACTCCCAGGGGAGAATCTGCAGAACATCAGATGGAAGATGCAGAACACAAACGTTATACACCCATGGGTGAAAACGTAACTATGGGGAAAATAACAGAAAACATTCTGTAACCAAGCAACTCTCCCAGGGAATTTTTAGAAATGAAACTTCTCAAAAATATGCCAAAAGCATGGGAGAATTGCAAGGGGGGACTTTTAGAAGGTTAGGGGAGAGGAAACACTGAATAAGCAGTGCAACAATTAGCAAGAATGACAACAAGAGGCGTTTGCCTCGAAAATAGGCAACTTAACATAATTTTAACAAAAAATTTTAAGTACAGCCCTGATTATTTTTTGCCACTTCTTTTTTCCTCTCCTCCTTCTATCCTCCTTAGAATCACATTTTCTCCAAGAATTACGTGTCTGGCATCCTTTAAACTGAGATTTACAAGCACAAAGATCAGTGAGATGTTGACTGATGAAGGGCCAAACAGAGAATGATATTTGGCGCCAATTTCGGGACGACTGCGTCACTGCGCATGCGCAGTAGAGTCGTACTATGGAGGTCCTTTAGGACATGATTTCTTTTTGTTTTGGATGCAAATTTTGGGGATTGGGGGGCAAAATTTGTGTTTGGCCCTGGTTTTTGTGGAGTTAGCACCAGCTAAGTCTGGGTCATTGGTACAGTATAAAAATACTCACTTTCCTATAAAAGAATAGAGTCGCACAGAAGCTCACCCTCTTCGATGTACCTTCACATGTCCCTATGGCAAAGTTAGGATTGTAGCTTTACTTCATTTTGCGGATATTGAGGTTTATTGCAGGAGCGATAAAAACGTGTCCGCTTCCGAATTTCTACCCGTGTCTTAGTTAGTTACATACAATACTTGCGCATAGAGACTGATAACATTTAAGGTTGTAAGAACAGGGTTCCTGCAGGCAAGGACTGATAAAATTCAAGGCTATTCAAAGCCATTTCTCGATGTACTTCAGCATTTTTCAAGGCTCTAGAATAGCCAAATTAAAGGATTTCCCAGGCCTACCTTCATTCATCCTAAATTGGAACCTCCAGTTATATACCCCCTCCGCCACTTCCCTACAAGGAAAGTAGGAGGAGAGGTAATGACAGCAGGGTCCTAGTCAGAACTATTCCTTCAAGAACTCTGGCATATAAAACTATTTTGTAATAAATACGTGCTTCGTTGGCATTTTAGTTCATGAATATTCAAGGATTTTCAAAGCCTCTTGACACATTTTCTATGATTTCAAAGCTTGGTTGAGTGCTAGAAGCCACTATCAGGGATTTCAAAATGAAAGTGTCAATGACGCTATAGTTTAACTTGACTATGTGTTGTGATTGATGAAAAGAATAATTTTTAATGTTTATGAAAGGATTATGAAATTCGACAAGAATTGTGATAATTGAGAATATGTTAATTTCTGTTCCTTGTATGCTATCTTTTTAATAAAAATAATTAGAGGTGTAGACTGTACTAACGAATTGAGGGTGGGTTAATGTGGCCCTCACTGTTAATGTATGTCAACCAAAGTTACCAAGTTACAGGGAAATTATTTCATCCTATCAAGTTACAATGAAATACCTTCATAAATATGGCCTTTAGACTGTGTTAAAGGTTTTCAGGCTTCAGGCCTGTGTGGCCATCACTGATGACTGAACGCAACCAAAAGCAGACGTCCTCAAATAGACATTATACAGAGTCATCCCACCAAGCTACAATGAAATCCCTTCATAAATATGACATGTAGTCTGTGCTAAAGGTTTTTTGGATTTCAGGCTTGGGCAGCCGTCACGGTTGACAGATCATGACCAAACGGGTACATTCTTATCTAGACATTATACAGAGTCATCCTACCAAGTTACAAAGAAATCCCTTAATAAATACGACCTGTAGACTGTGCTAAAGGTTTTGGGCTCGAGGAGCCATCATGGTTGATCGATCGCGACCAAAATGGGACTTCTCATCTGGACATGACCTCAGACATGCATATGAAATTTCATGACGATCGGACAGGAACTATGGGGTGCAGCCCGAGCCAAAGGAAAATGTGAACAGACTCACATACGAATTGACTTCAGCACTTTGGCAAGTTCAAAAAATAAGGGTACCAGGGTAAAAGCCAACAATTTCCTATTATTCATATTTATATATATTCATTCAAAAGCAAATACTATTTTGTTTATATAAATTTGTTTTATGACATATTATTGGAGAGTGCCTATGTGCTCTCTCCAGTAATTTGTAATATAAGAAATTCTGAATAACAAATTCAGACTATCAAAAATAATCTAGCCCTCAACTAGTTAACCAATTCAATCTTATTTGACAAGAGCTAATAAAGCAGAAATATATTTTGTCTGCCCAACCTCATTTAAACTAGTTACACACTTGTGTGTAATATTATCTCCTTACTTTTAACTAATTGAATGCACATACAAGCATAAATACAAGACCTACTACTGCACAGTGGCAAGCATAAAAACATACCCATTGCGCCAACTATCACCAGTTTACCAAGAAACAGTAGAAAATCCGCAACTTTATCCAATACCATAACCCTGTAAAACATAAATGCAGAATTTTTATCAGACAGCATTTAATTTGTATGTTAACAGTTAACTATTGATACATTGAATCCATTTAGCTAACACCAGTACATGGATTCGCTAAGGCGAGATCATCATTTTGAGACATCAGAAGTGAAAGGCAATATAGTGACACGAAGTGGAGAAATGTGAAATCATTTTTTATTACAAATGTATTTTAACACACCCTGCCCATTTTATGCAATACATTGTCACCCATCACACAACAGAACATGTTCACTATAATTAAGCCTCTGCATACTGATGTCAAAATTTCAACATGAAAATTTTCCAATTGTCCAACTTGGAAATTAACCAATTCAATCTTGTTTGAGAGACCTTATTGAACTCTGTCAAACAATATTAAATTGGTTAAATTCCTAGCTGTATCATGGGAAAATGCTGCTTCTTGAAATTTTCATATTCTGACATCAGAGTGTTCAACTGCAAATTTGAATCTATATATAACAGAAAATGCCTAGGCAAAACACATAAGGGTGTACCTTTTTTATGTGATCAGAAATGACTAATTTTGACATTTAGGAGGGGGGTTTCACAACTATAAATTTGTTGATTTATTATAAATTAACCAAATATTCAATCAACACCTGGAAATGGGGAATGCTACTAATAGTACATTGTGAAAGAAATTACAAATGTGGGAGTATAAGGAATGTACATCAGACTCAAGGTGTTTTCACACTAGCTTGATGTGTCCGATGTGTCAAGCTGACAATTAGCAATGTTTTACAGGATCTTTCAAAATATTGCAATGGGATCAATGCAGTGATCGCTCAAAACTTATACACAACATTTTGCACACCTTATATGCATGCAATTGTGACATAATGGTTGACCAAACTGGGGTGAATTCATTGGTTTTTCTTTTATTGAACAGGTTTTTTAAAGTCACTGAAGCTGCATTTTTGAAAATTAATCCTTTAGATTTACATGAAGAACATCCTTCAATAAGAAGTTAAATATGACAAGCAATAATCAAAAAAATTCCATGGTAGGAATCACTCTGAAAAATATACAAATTATCCATTTTCTAGCTGCGCTATTTTCAGGTCACATTGTACACAGTTTGGCCAATTCATGGGTAAGGTTAATTCAAAGGAACAAATTCTGAAAACCCAAAAAATGATTTAGCACTCTACCAGTTAAGTGAACAGAAATGTTCTTTATATCTATCCACTCAGCGATAATAAATACTGGAAGATAAAAATAAAAAGTTTTAGTCATTCAAGAGAGTTTTAGCAGAAGTGTTAGTATTGACCACCTCATCCATACATCAACTGTACTAACCCTAGGGATAATGATTTCTCCCAAGATTTTTTACGTCACATCTATACCCTGGGTATAATAATTTCTCCCAAGTTTTGTCATTTTCCTCCATAAGATACCAACAGAAGGCAATGAAAAATTAAAATTAAATTTATTAACACAATGTTTAGGAGACCAGGTATTTCCTTCTACATAAATTGCAGAATTCCTCACCCTTCAGCTTTACCACGTTAGGTAACAGAGTCAATTTGGTGTGTGGTACTGAAGTCTTCCATTTGGTATGATTCTGCTTGATAATTAAACCTTTACCTTAAGAAACTGAAAAAAAAAATGTCAGAACTATTCACAAAACATGCCATTCAAAATTTATTATTTGGTAATTTTTGCCTCAAAGATATAGCTAATGACCCCTCATAGGGGAGTGTGGTGACTCAGCAGTTATGGCATTGGACTTCAAACTGAAAGGTCCACCATTTGAACCTCACCAAGGGTAACTGCATTGTGTCATTGGGCAAGTTACTTAACTGGTAGAGTGCTAGAAGCCACTATCAGGGCTTTTACAAAACGAGAGTACCAGAGCAAAAGCCAACATTTTCCTTGCCTATTTTTCATATTCAGTCAAACGCAAATAATATTTTGTTCATATAAATTTGTTTTATTACAACTTATTGGAGAGTGCCTTTTGGGCACTCTCCAATAATTTGTAATAAAAAAATTTGGAATAACAAATTCAGACCATCAAAAATAATCTAGCCCTCAACCAGTTAATCCTGATTGTCCACATAATTAGTATTTATTTATTGGTGTTTAAGGTCACATACTTATGCACAATGGCTAATCATGACCATGGCAGTTTTACGGGTGGAGGAAGCTGGAGTACCTGGAGAGAACCACTGAGCATCGATGAGCAACTGTCAGCTCCTCAACATTCTAACTCTGTTCAAGCTCCGTTCAAGCAGGGTTACAGTGGTTGAAGACATGTGCACCAATGATGTGCTGTACGCCTTGGTACACGACGTCATCGTGCCCCCATGTAGGCAACCGGGCTAAAGTGTCTTGCCCAAAGACACAACACGAGTCGCCTCGGACGGGGATTGAACTCGGGACCTCAAGCATAGAAGTCCAACAGTCTACCACTGAGCCCCCGATTGCCCACACAGAGGCACAGTGGTGCTGTGTAGTAAGGCATACTTGTGCACTTGTATTCAAACAATAATAACCCTGCTTGTGTGTAATAAGTATGCTAGTGAGCCTGACAGTTGCTTGCTAATGCTCAGTGGTACTCTCCAGGTACTCTGGCTTCCTCCACCCCTAAAACTGTCCGACACGAGATGATCCTGGCTATCAAGTGTTGTTAAACCCAAATGAATAAATAAATAAATTTCAACCAAAGCTAACCCTGCTTGTGTGGAGTTAGTACATTGGGGAGTCTGACAGTTTCTTGCTACTGCTTGGTGGATTTCTCCAGGAACTCAAGACTTCCTCCTCCTCCTCACCAACACGAGGTGATCATGGCTGTCAAAAGTGTCATTGAGCCCCAATAAAATAAAAAAACAAAAAAAGACCCCCATTGGAATAATTGTGTGCTGTGAAAAGAAGATTTTTTGTTTTCTCATCTTAAAAACCATACCCTGGCACCTGGGGCAACGGGATCTTATTTTTATAGTTCATGGGGTATATTGCTGACAGTTGTGAATATACAAAACCTATACCCTTCACCTCTTTTAAATTTTCTGACATAGTGAGCTTGAATAAATAAACACTGAAAATGAAATGGTTATTGCTAAGTGTGATCACACAAAATATGGACTAGCCAACATACTTCAAGTTCTACACTGATCTCAGTAGCTTAACTGATAGAGTGCTAAATTATTCTTCAAAGGTGATATGCAATAAGCAAATTTTTTTTTGCAAAGATACCATGCCACCAACAAGTATTTATTCATAAATATGAAAAAATTTGAAGTAATTTATATATTTTTTTATACTTACCAATGGCCCAGACTTAGCTGGTGCTACCTCAAAATTATCTAGGGCCAAACACAAATTTTGCCTCCCAATCCCCAAAATTTGCATGCAAAACCGAAAATTAGAAGTCCTATCTGGCCCTCCATACATTTACTCTCGGTGCATGCGCAGATGCCAGGAAGTCACTGAAACTGGCGCCAACATCATTCTTTGTAAAAAAGATTATAATGTAATAATTCAGCGGGGAGATATGAGTGCCCAGTACTGCGCACTCATGGGAGGGCCATTCTCATCTGGGCCATTGTTAAGTATAAAAAATACATAAATTACTAAAAAAATTTTCATATTTTTATGCTGTAACCAATGGCCCAGACTAAGCTGAATTGTAAAAAGGTGGAGAGCCTAGAACATCCGAAATAGCTGATCAACATAGATAAAATCCTTCAAACCATGATGAAGGAAGTTAGAATAATTATTAGAATTTACATGTGTGCCTCTCTATACCAAAATAGAGGACACATATCCTAATATGGATCCCAGTTATGTAAATCCTAAACCTGAGCATGAAACCATGCTAATTAGGATGTAACAAGTTCCTAATTTTTAAGGCTAGTCTGGACTAAGCCCCAAAAATTAGGATGGCATATTTGAGAATGAGAGAAAATTGCCCATAAACCTTCGCCATACAATAACACTGCAGCTGAATGCTGAAAATAGTTATGGATAAAACAGCTTCCTTCATAGCTACATACCCAATAAGCCAGAGAAGTGGAGAAAATGCCCCCCCCCCCACCTTTTTTTTTAACATATCTTCAAAAGAAAGAGGAGAGAGCTCTGGAATCAATAAAAGCGATACCGAGAAACAATATAAATAAATATCGATCAGGCACTCAGGAATTAATTCATGAATAATAAATGGTGCTTAACGCTACTTCACAGGCTAAGGCTATAGCGACGATTTTGGTAAATAATATTGCCCGCTACAAAATATGCACTACAGACGGCATACACAGGTACGACGGAATCAGTGATCTAAAATATAACATACACATATTAAAACAAGATACACTGAACAATCTCTGCAGAGAAAACACACTTCAAAGATCATCCACAGGCGGCCTCTGTACAATAAAATCCAAAGGTACCCAACAAGGTTCGTAAAGATTGGTTCATAAATATGGCCTCTAGTCTGAGCTGTATAGAAGTTGTGTACAAAAAACTGATTAGACCTAATTTCGGTACAAAATGGCCACTGGCAGCCATCTTGAATTTTAGACCGCACCCAGAAACACTCGTTCTCGTCCCAAGGTGATAACAAAGGTACCCAAGACATTTCGTGAAGATCAGTTCATAAATACAGACTCAAGTCTGAGCCGTATTGACATGTGTACTTAATGTGTGTAAGTCGCACTGAAATATCAAAGTTCATCTAATTTGCATAATTTCTGCACGAGAAAAAAACCTGTATTATATGTGATGTAGCCCATGGTACTAAACATTCACACAACAAATTATTCAAATCAGCGCTTTCATATGGAAGTTCTGTGCAAAAATCTGATTGCACCTAATTTTGTACAAAATGGCTGCCATCGGCCATTTTGAATTTCGGACCGGACCCCAAAACACTCGTTCTCGTCCCACGGTGAAACCAAAGGTACCCAAGAAGTTTCGTAAAGATCGGTTCATAAATACGGCCTCTAGCCCAAGCCGTATTGGCATTTGCACTTACAGTGCTGAAATTAACACCAAAAAACATCAAAATTAGTCTAATTTGCACAATTTATGCAGGAGAAAAAAACCCGTATTATATGTGATGTACCCCATGGTACTAAACATTCATACAAAAAATTATTCAAATCAGAGCTTTCATATGGAAGTTCTGTACAAAAAACAGATTTCTGCATCATCGGTACAAAATGGCGGCTGGCAGCCATCTTGAATTTCGGACCGCACCCAAAAACACTCGTTCTCGTCCCACGGTCATAACAAAGGTACCCAAGAAGTTTCGTAAAGATCGGTTCATAAATACGTCCTCTAGCCTGAGCCATAGCCAATTGTTGACGTACAGACAGACGGACAGACGGACAGACAGACAGATGGACGACGGGCCATGACAATAGCTCAAATTTGACTTCGTCAAAGTTGAGCTAAAAATATAGGAACCCCAAAGGCTCCCTCATGTCTGAGACTCCCTTATGCCACTATGGGCAGAGAATGTCGTGAAGAACAAAACTTCCCCTGAAGAAGATGGTCCTCTCGTGGAGGAAGCTTCTGGGGAATGTTCAATAACAGGCACCTTACAAAACTGATAGAAGGATATTGTGACGACAGATATGTTATTAGTAGGAATCACACTGAGATTATTAAATCTTAACGTAATCTACTGAATCAAATGAATTGAAGGATACACTTATCCTACCATTCATTCCTCTGAATACAGCTGAACGTCAACTGTATGCGCTCAAAAGTCTAACACTGGCGACACAAATGAAGGAAACTATTGTTCCTATGCGTCGCAAACTTAACAATCCTGGAGCGATCCCACATACATGTTCGCTAATTATATAATCCAATGATGTAGCATAAACAAGAAGACATCATTCTTGATGAATATGTGATCTCCAAGAACTGAGGGTCCCAAGAACCCTGCATATAGAGTCCGTCTGACTCAGGGTTGTAATCCAATTATGAATTCATGTCCGTCATAATTGAGAAAACCGAATCTGGCAGCTGTTAAACCACTGAATATCTGCCCAAACTTGACCTTATGTTTACTAGATCTGTTAAAACAATACAGGTCTTGAGCGAAAAACGTCTTCCCACTCCAGTTAAGAATAACTGGAGGCAACATGTGCGTAAGCGATCCATCGAAATAACATTCGTAACCGCTCTGCACAATCCCATCCGACACAAAATCTTTCGCTGATAATGTGTCTGAAAGAAGACAAAAGCGAGCCTAACAACTGGCTAATTCGCTCAATGAAAAAACAAACGAGCCAGGTTGTTGAAAATGAATTGTAGGATATGTGTGTCCTATCATTCATCCCTATCAGACATTATCTAGTTCATTCTTCAAGTGATCTTAAGAACTATAATTGCCGCACAGTCAAACATTCGAACGCTCGCTTTTTCGAATGAATGATTATCCTAAATAACCTTTAGAGCCATGATAAACACGTTATCCAATTCCAGTTAATTATCGATCGGACCAAGCTCTAGAAGAGCATCAAGCCACCAGCTCAGGGGTGTCTAATCAGTAAACTCAAACAGACCTAAACCCCCTATCCAAGTGGCTGTATAGTCAATCCCTAAAGTAATATATAAGAGGGATACCTATACCTTCGCTATGAGTCCTTATAGACGAGTTGAGTCTAGGACAACCTCGGTGTGTCCGAGATGGCTCTTAACTGCGGACGTCCTGATGAATGAGGCCTCGTCTCCTTGGCTACTATATGGTGCAACTTCCTTGACAGAGAGTGAGCCTATTGACGATGCAGACTAGATATCTGAAGTCACGTAGCCAATGTGCGGTCGTGAGTGCTCAGTAGACGCTGAAGAAGCCGAATTGTAGCCGACCCCGGCTGATAATTAAACAGAGCATCCCGGACAAAAGGCATGTACGAAAGCTCCAAATGACACAAGTTCGTACCAACAGCATCTGGCCCCAGATGTTGTAAGAGAGGGGTCTCCCTCTTGCTCACGGTTCAGGGAGACCTAGCCGAGCTTACCTCAGAACTTGCCCGCTTCCTCCTTCAATCGTCGCAGGGTGAGCATGATTGGATTTTAAAGTGCTCGCTACACCCGTTTCTCTCATCGACCTCTACGGACATACCCGGGATCACACTACCCATATTCTGAGTAACGATCCGCCGGATGAGCCAGCTGGAGACAAGGTCATAAACCCTATATTCTAAGGTCTAGGCCCTTGTCTTATAACATTGAGCACTTTTACCGTTAGCTCTGATTTACTATGTAAATGCGACACACCCGGCGTCACGGTCCTCATATTCAAGAGTAACCGTTTCACTGGCGACAGGGAACTGAAACCACTCATCGCGGTTTATAGCCCTATGCAATATAAAGCTGTTAAGTAGAGGAAGCCGTAAGACTAGCCGACCATGGCTGCCTATTAGACAGGACGTCTCGGACAGGAAGCATGGACGTAAACTCTGACTGACGCAAGTTCCTACCAACAACATCTGGCCCCAGATGATGCTGTAAGAGAGAGAGACCTCTCTCTTGCTCGTGGTCCTGGCCGACCTGGATGAGCGTACATCAGAACTTGCCGGCTTCCTCTTTCCGTCGTTGGGTGAGAATGATTTTATATTATAGTGCCCCCTCCACCCTTTCCTTTCCTCGACTGCTACAGACTTACCAGGCACCCATATTCTGAGTGATAAAGCGTCGTTTGAGCTAGCTGGCGACAAGGACGAGGATCACGTGATGTGACCAGAGGCCTTGTCTTATTTCATTGAGCACTTTTGCCGCTAGCTCTAATTGTATATTGCGACGACTGAAGCACACTCTCTGACAGCGTCACGTAACCTCACCATGTTCTTGTTCCTCTGTAAATAGAAACTAAAAAACTAGAGTGACTTTTTGGCGAGAGGACCAGCAGTGTCACCTTGCCGTGAGAGGACCATTACTGTCCACTCGCTTAACAACAAACCATGACACCCGTCACCAACGTTGTCAAAATCTGACACAGGGTGCAAGAATTAGTGGTAGGACATCGACTATAAGCAAGACAACAACCATGTAAATAGAGGAAAGGCTTCCTCATATTTGCCCCGCTATTTGCGAAATATTATTATGTATAAGCTAAAATAGGTCGATTGTACCACCATCAAATCTACATAACATAAAAGTGTCAATGACACTGTAGCTTAACTTGTGTGTTGTGTTTGATGAAAAGGATAATGTTCAATGTTTATGAAAGGATTATGAAATAAGACAAGAATTGTGATAATTGGGAATATGTTCATTTCTGTTCCCTGTATGCTATGTTTTTGATAAAAATAATATGAGGTGTACACTGTACTAAAGAGCTGAGGGGTGGATTAATATGACCTCACAGTTAATTTATGTGGCTCTCACAGTTAACGTATATCAACGAAAGTTACCAAGTTACAGTGAAATTATTCCAAAATGAGTCATCCTATCAAGTTACATTGAAATCCCTTCATAAATATGGCCTGTAGACTGTGCTAAAGGTTTTTGGGCTTCAGGTCCCTGTAGCCGTCAGTTTCCCAATTGCATCCAAAGGGGACATTCTCATCTAGACATTATATGAAGTCAACCTACCAAGTTACAATGAAATCCCTTCATAAATATGCCCTGTAGACTGTGGTAAAGGTTTTTGGGCTTCGGGCTCGGGCAGCCATAATGGTTGAATGATCGCAACCAAAAGGGGACATTCTCATCTGGGCATCATCTGGAGTGATCCTACGAAGTTACAATGAAATCCCTTCATAAATATGACCTGTAGACTGCTCTAAAGGTTTTCAGGCTTCAGGCCCCTGTAGCCGTCACAGTTGCCCAATTGTGTCCAAAAGGGGACGTGCTCATCTAGACATTATATGAAATCAACCTATCAAGTTACAATGAAATCCCTTCATAAATATGACCTGTAGACTGTGCTAAAGGTTTTCGGGCTTTGGGCTCAGGCAGCCATCATGGCTGAATGATCGCAACCAAAGGGGACAATCTCATCTGGGCATCATCTAGAGTGATCCGACAAAGTTACAATGAAATCCCTTCATAAATATGACCTGTAGACTGTGCTCAAGGTTTTCGGGCTTCGGGCACCTGTAGCCATCACAGTTGACCAATCACAACCAAAAGGGGATGTCATCATCTAGGCATTATATGGAGTCAACCTAACAGGTTACAATGAAATCCTTCCATAAATATGACCTTTTGCCTATGCTAAAGGTTTTTGGGCTCTGGCACCCATCAAGGCTGAATGATCGCGATCAAAATGGGACGTTCCCATCTAGACATTATTTGGAGTCATCGTACCAAGTTACAATGAAATCCCTTCATAAATATGACCTGTAGACTGTGCTAAAGGTTTTCGGGCTTTGGGCCCCTGTTCCCCAATCAAGTCCAAAAGGGGACTTTCTCATCTAGACATCATAAGGAGTTATCCTACCAAGTTACAATGAAATCCCTATGTTACTTATAACTGTAGTTTCCCTAAAAATAATAGGAAACTACCAATAAATAAAGTAATGTCAATGTAAACAACTTCAAAAATAAAAACCGGAAACAAGACCCCAGGCAACTGTCAGAAACAGAAATAAAACTATCCGATGTAAAGCAAGATCTTCAGTAGAAGAAAAAAACGATACATCGAATGAATGATGCAAGACCAAAACGTCAAAACACCTGAAGGGTGAGGATGTAACCATGGGGATGTACAGAATAATCTTCTGTATAATACGTTAAACTCCCAAGAAATTTTGTAAAAAAATTTCAATAAAACAAGCCAAAAAATTTGTGAGTTTAAATGGGGGGAATCAAGGGAGGGTAGGGAAGGAATACTTAACAAACAGTGGAAAAATCATTATCAATCAATGATGACGTCAGGCCCATGTCCCAAAATTGGGGAACATGAAATAATTTTTATAAATGTTAAAAAATTTATAGTAATTTCTATATATTTTATACTTACCAATGACCCAGACATAGCTGGTGCTAACTCTTAAAATATAGGGCCAAACACAAATTTTGCCCCCCAATCCCCAAAATTTGCATCTAAAACCAAAGAAAACATGTCCTGAATGGCCCTCCACACTTCACCTCTACTGCGCATGCGCAGTGTCAAGGACGTTCCGAAATTGGCGCCATTAATCATTCTAATAACCAGTGCCTGGTAAGCGCTATGTACTCAGTGGGGAGGCAAGAGTTCCCAACTCCTGGGAGGGCCATCCCCGTCTGGGTCATTGGTAAGTATAAAAAATATAGAAATTACTATAAATTTTTTAACATTTTTATACTGTACCAATGACCCAGACATAGCTGAATAGTAAAAAGGCTGGAGGGCCAAGGACATAGAGCAAGATGGAATACGCTCAATAATATAAAATAGAGTCATCCCCTCAAGGGAAAAAGAAGTAATAGGTCTTACATGTATCTTTCTTATTTATGATAAATTAGAAAGATACAACACCTTCCAAAATTGAGCATCATACATCCATGTACTCTATTAATATCCAATATAATCCTTATACTAATAATTTTTAAAGTAAGCCAATAAATAAAGTAAATCTAGAGAACAGAGACTCTTATACTCCTTAAAAGTGTCTGAGGATTGCATAATCATGTCCGTTGACATGTGCTATATTCAAAAGCTATACTTTAAAAACTAAGACTTGAATGAATTTTTAAAACATAAACTTCTTACTAAACAACCATCCCAATAACAGCTCAGAATTACTAACTCCGGAGGAGGTATCCCCTTGTTTTCATAGTAAAACAGGTGACCCAAGGGAACACCCCCCCCCCCTTTTTCATGCCCTGGGTCAAATAGCCCAGAGCAAAGAGGGCAGCAGAACGGAGTCACTGCCGAAACAGACAGCCTACCTAGCTATAGTAGCAACTGTTAAGTGAATGACATTCTGAGCAGTAGATAATAGACCTAACAATAGAGGCCTCCAGAAATGGACTCGATATTTCTGAGATAAAAATTCATGAATGTGGATGGCTGAGCGCAATGAGCAGCCTTCAAAAATCTATAATAGCAACACTATTAATGTAAGCCCAAGATGTAGAAGAACTCCTACTTCATGAGCCGAAATCTTAAGCACAACTGCTGAGTCAATGATATACTATAAGCAGTACCGATAGTTAATTGAATCCATTAGCAATAGAATGGAGCTTAACGTCCTTCTATTAGGCATCAAAGACAGAAGAAGCTTACGCCCGTAGTAATAAACAGATATCTGTTTATAAATACATAAACTCTAACCGGACAGAGTAAAGGCCTATGCCCGTACGAAGACGGAAGGACCTTAATAACAATAGGTTCCGGATATTAATTAGGAGCCTAACTCTTATGCAAAAATCCAACCTAAATAGTAAAGGAAGTAGTGATTCCAAAACTACGAAAGTGAAAATCATCCATCGATAGTGCATGAAACTCACTGACTCTTCAGTAAAAGAGAAGCCAACAGAATTACTGTCTAAAAGGTCAGAATTTGAAAACTACTGTTTCCAGAGGCTCAAATGATTACTTAGCTAAATAAGAACCGAAGTTAAATTCCATATAGGAATTTAATCTAAAGATTCTAAGTCTATTTATCAAAAAGTTACTAACTGACTTAGATAAAGAGACATAAGACTCAATTGTAAACTATCATAGAGTGCATAGGTATGAGGTAACATAAACCTATAACCTTAATAATAACAGGCTGCAGTAGATCTTGTCAAACAAGTATACTAAAAAGTTGCAATGAGTAGTATGGAGGGATCAACAATATGAACATAGTGATCCCTACACCAACGACGGAAGAGCCTCCACTTTAGCCGCATAGAATAGCGAAGAAGAGGATCTCCTATAGTAAGAAATCGCGTCCAAAGCTCGTCCAGTACAATGCTTACAATGCAATACGGACCACACAACGGAATACGTGAAGGTTGCGACCTCGCGGGTTGTGATAAAGATGACACGATTTACCCAGCGAAAAAAGATCCTCTCATTGAGGAAGATTTCGCGTTAAGTCCCACAGTAGACATCAGAGTAAATTACCCACGGTCTCTGTGAAGATAGAGATGCTATCAACAGAAATGTATTGTGGTTGTTTATTTTAGCAATACCTGCTGAAACAACAGCGCCGGAGGATACGCGTATCCTATCATTCCGTCCTATTAATTTAGATCAATAGAGCTTTAACAACATTAGCTCAGAGATCCGGACAAGCCAACACATACGTCTGCAATTGATTAGCAAGCTGTGTCGTAAATAAATTATCATTGGGCGCTCCCATAGATAGCAAATCTGATTGAATACTTGTTTGTTGAGAGTCCATTCTGACGGCAACAAGCGACCCCTAAGTGAACGGGAGTCCGGTAAAACAATCAGACGACCCGGAATATGACGGACCGAAACAGAACTTGGTGTACTATAACCAACAGACGGATTCTTTCCATTAAATTGAATAACGGAAACGAATGAGTGCCCCCCTGGTTCCGGAGATACGCCACTACTGTCGAATTAACGGACAGGATTTGGACATGCGTTTCTGAATAATGTTCATGCAATGACATAAAGCAAGCCTAAAAAACATTATTTCGCGGAAGATAATTGCTTGCTTAGAGACTGCGGAACCCAAAGACCCTGGCACTTCGAATCCGTTGGGATCAATATTATATCCCAATCTGTTTAACTGGCAACCGTCATAACCATAACACTCGGATCCGGCAACTGCAGTGGCACTCTCTGAGTCAACCACCGAATGTTTGCCCCAGTCTGAATCTCTTGTAACACTAGATAGACAAGAGAACGTGTAAATCGAGCAATTCATGGATTGCTGAAAAGTTGCCGTCGAAGAGAGGCTTCTCCGAGAACGAAGCGACTCTGAGAGAGTTCTTCACCTTACTATCCACGCGCGTGGATGTAGCTAGGGCTGCGTCACGTCTAACCAACTCCAATCAGCCACTGAAGGGCGGAGTTATACGTGAACAAACTACTGCCCTCAAAAGAAATCACATTGAGAATAATATCCCGTAAATCTTTTCTTGAAGACGTAATGATAACGCCTCAGTAAGGTGGATTACGTATGATAAAGCGTCTAAGTTAAGTCTACTAGACATCATTGTCGTTTCCAACATTGTGGTTGGAAAAGACATAGACGGCGAAAAAGAATATTTCCAGTCTTTAACCACGCCGTCTAGACGCATATGAACTCTCGGTAAGCCCTGCTCTGCCAAAATAAATTATTCGTATAAATGATAAAACGGCAGAAATGAGCATTGCGGACAAGAAACTAAACTATCATGCTTGGTAGCAGGCTTATATGCATATATAGCGTCGAAAAATAAAGCACATGTTCTAATGACATTATTGGACTGTGTCGGTAAGTCAGGGACAATGTCCCTGAACCGATCCAAAATTCCGTGTCCAATGACGCTATAAGTCTCTTATCCAACATCGCAGCAATGTAGTCCGAAATAACAATCACTGGAAGATAATGCCAGAAGATATGAATGGCAGCTTCCGATGCTACGAAAGGGAAAACTCGAAATCTTTCGAATCCCTTTCGCCATCCTGTCGGACCCTATAAAGCGTTCGGTCGTCCGTACCTGATGCAACCGCGGACTGCACCGACCCAGCGCCGTCAGATAATTCCTGATTCGAGTAAGAAACTGTCGATTGCTGGGATGCTGCGAAACAACTGTGCTAACTCGGATAGCATGTCCGTCACTGAGGCCTGAGGAGAAGCAGTCCTACAATGCATTGCCGCTGGAAGCTCCGTGATCGTTACCCCGTGCATACTACCAATATGTGAGCGAACGGAGTGTATAGGCCTCGTGTCCCTTGGCTACCAGATGACGTGACCTATTCGCCGTGGAATCACTGAATGACGAAACTGATCGGATACTCGAGGTCACGTAGCCAATGTGCGGTCGTGTGCACTGCTGTGAGGATGAGGAAGCATTATAGACAGTCTCTCGGACTGTCAATATAACGGAGCGTCCCGACCGACAGACATATGCTCCGAATGTAAAATATCTGAACCACAACATGCGGTCCCCTATGTTGTTGGACGAGAGAGGGACCTCTCTCGCTCACGGCCCGGACGGACCTGGACAAGCCAGGAACCGGACTAACAGGCTTCCTCCGATCTGTCCTCAATCCGCCGTCACTGGGTGAGTACTAAAGTAATTATAGTGCTCGCATCACCCAAATCTCCTTCCTAGACCGCAACGGACGAACCCGGCAGCCGAACCATTCGATGAATGGACGCTACACCGGGTGAGCTAGCGAATGTCACTCCGTCGATCCTACAAGGGATCTCTTAGGCAATAGACATATTCCATGAGCACTTATTGCCGCTAGCTCTTCATTAACTATGACGACAGAGGCACACTCTTGAAAGACATCTCCATAACTTTGCGAACAAGAAACCAGAAATGCTTGGTTATAGCAAGCATATAATAATAATATATATAGCGTCGTTCAATAATTCGAAAGTTTGTGTGACATTATTGGACTATGTCGGAACTGAGGGACGATGTCCCTGAACCGAACCAAAAATTTCTAAGTCCACCGACGCTATCAGTTTCTTATCCGGCATCGCAGCATTCTGGTCCGACGAAAGAAGCTGTAGAAGATCAAGTTAGATGACATACACAACAGCATATGTTGTTCCGAAAGGGAAAGCTCGAAATCCTCCAAATCCCTTTCGGTATCCCGTCGGACCGGATGAAATTTTCGGACGTCCGTACCCGCTTCCGCGGAGCGTCCCGCCCAGCATCGTCGGATAAAAAAATATGCGACAGATTCAGTTGATGCTGGGATGCTGCGATAAACTGTGCTATTTAGGAAAGCACGTCCGTTCCCGAGGCCTGTGCAGTAGCGGTCTTACGATGCATTGCCGCTGGAAGCTCCGTGTACGTTGACTCCCGCACACTTTCCTATGCGAACGTCCAGAGTCTGCAGGCCTCGTGTCCCTGGCTACCGGATGGTGTGACCTGGTCGCCGATGATTCTCTGACTGGCGAAGCTGACTGGATATCCGAGGTCACGTAGCCAAGAGCGGTCGTGTGCGCTACCATGAGAATGAGGAAGCCTTATTGACAGTCTACACTGGACTGACTATATGTCGGAGCGTCCCGAGCGACGGACGTATGCTCCGAATGCGAAACATTTTGTACCACAACATCTGGGGCCAGATGTTGTTGTACGAGAGAGGGGCCTCTCTCGCTCGCCATCCGGAAGGACCAGAACGAGCTATGAACCGGACTAAAAGGCTTCCTCCGTTCTCCCTCTAATCTGCCGTCACTGGGTGTGCATTTGGTTGATTTATAGTGCTCGCATCACCCCAAAACTCCTTCTAGACCGCAACGGACGAACCCGGCTGCTGAACCATTCGATGAATGGACGCTACACCGGGCGAGCTAGCGGATGTCAAAGGCCGTCGAACCTACTAGGGTCCTCTTAGGCAACTGGCGTATTTACATGAGCACTTTCCGCTAGCCCTTCATTAATTGTGACGACGGAGGCACACTGTTGGAAGACATCACAGATACATCACCCTAATCTTGATCGTCTGAAATAGAAATTGATAAAGTAGAGTGACCCTGCGGGGAAAGGACCGGAGTGTCCAATTCCCCACTAACATACCGTGACATACGCTTCCCATGTTGTCATCGAAATCATACGATACAGAACAGGAGTTAATGCGAGTACACTGACCACATATAGAATGATTATAAAAGTCAGAGGAAGACTTCCTCTTATTACAATTGATCAAAATCCTTTCAATGTGAAAAGAAAACAAGTCCTGGTACTCGCACCAACCCCTGGCAATCAAAATACATAATAATAATATGATCCATTAATATAGAAAAAATAATTGAAATCAAAATATTTTGAAAAAATATTTTTTCAGAACAGCCCAAGTTTCTGAAAAGTAACGTTGAGCCCCAATGGATCCCAAGCCTAAGTGTGGACAAAAATTTTAAAAATATTTTAAACAATTTATTCAACACTTACGAACAATAATAATGTATCTAGTTATGATTAAAATAACATCAAGATATTATTTTCAAGAAATCCCCCCCTCACACAGAGGGCTGTTGTAAATGTAAACAATGAATGTAAAAACACTAAAATAAGACTCCAGGCACCCAGGCCCGGAATCAGTTACCAAAAATACACTATCTGATGCAAAACAGAGACTTCCAGGGAAGAAACTGCAGAACATCAGATGGTAGATGCAGAACACAACGCCTAACCACCCATAGGTGAAGACATAAACATGGGGAAAAGAACAGAATTCATTCTGTTATTCAGCTAAAACTCCCAAGAAAATTTAGTAATAATAATTACAGAAACTATGCCAAAAGCATGGGAGAATAGCAAGGGGGGACTTAAAGGACAGGGAGAGAGGAAAACACTGAAAAATCAGTGTAACTAAATAATCAGAATGACAACAAAATGGCTGCTGCCTCGAAAATAGGTAACTTAACATAATTTCATTAAAAAATTTTAAGTTACAGCCCTGATAATATTCTGTCACACATTTTTCCTCTCCTCCTTCTCTACCCTCCTTAGAATCACCATTTCACTAATATTTATGTGTCTGGCATCATTTAAACTGAGATTTACAAGCACAAAGATCAGTCAGATGTTAACTGATGAAGGGCCAAACTTAGAATGATTAATGGCGCCAATTTTGGAACGTCCTTGACACTGCGCATGCGCAGTAGAGGTGAAGTGTGGAGGGCCATTCAGGACATGTTTTCTTTGGTTTTAGATGCAAATTTTGGGGATTGGGGGGCAAAATTTGTGTTTGGCCCTATATTTTAAGAGTTAGCACCAGCTATGTCTGGGTCATTGGTACAGTATAAAAATATTATAAAGTTACAGCCCTGAACGTTTCAAACCACTGTTTCTTCCTTTCCTCATCCAATTGTGTCCTTGGATCCACCAAATTAACCATTGATTTGTGTCTGGCATCATTGAAACTAAGATTTAAAAGCACAGATGTCAGTTTGATTTTATCTGACTGAAGGGCCAAACACAGAATGATGTTGGCGCCAGTTTCGATGACTTCCTGGTATCTGCACATGCACGGAGAGTAAATGTATGGAGGGCCAGATAGGACTTCTAATTTTTGGTTTTGCATGCAAATTTGGGGGATTGGGGGGCAAAATTTGTGTTTGGCCCTAGATAATTTTGAGGTAGCACCAGCTAAGTCTGGGCAATTGGTATTATAGTAATTATTTTGTGACAATTTATTGGGAGAGTGCCAGAGTTCCACTCTCCAATAAATTGTAACAAAATAATTTTATATCAATATTTTTCTTGATACTTCCGACAAACAGTAAGCTAATGCATAGATCGCAAAGCCATGAAAGTGGCTCCCAGCACATTTCAATAGAGCCAAAATGGAGGCTTCTGGCACTCAACCAGTTAACCAATGTCATTTGTTGCACTATCAAAGTTACATGTCTGGAGACCTTTACTATTAGGCAGATCTTGGTTGAGGGGAAAAAAAAGTGATCACAAGGGGATCATTTGTCTCCTTTACAGAGACCCTGTTACACAATTTTATGCCCACTGTGTATGAATACACTTCAACAATCTAATGTGAGTAAGACTGGTGAAATGTCTTCATACAAGATGGACATTACACAGGTTTGGTGAAATTAGTTCATATGAGACAGACATACATTCAGTGATTAATTGATTTTATTCAATAATAAATTACCTGACAACATTTCTTAATATCAACATGAATGCTTTCTTTGCAGACAAGCAGAAGTTTTTACCATGAACAGCTACCTGTAATATCAAAAAGATATGGTAAGATCAATTGTTAACAATTAATTGCAGAAGCCTGGCAAACAATAGGGAATTTACTGAACATCAGCAATGAGAAGCAATAGCTCTAGATTAACCAATTTTTTCCTCTTAATCCTTTGCCCAACGAATTGGTCGCATCCACCCACGTAATTTTCAAATTAAGCAGTTGAAAAAAATATATTTTTCCAAAATTTTCAACAAAACCATATCATGTGACCCCTCATTGGAACAAGCTCACAAGGGGTTACATGATTTTGTTGAAATTTTTTTTTAAACAATAATTAAAATAAGAAAATTTGATGGCCACAATGTTGGGTAAAGGGTTAATTTCCAATAAGAGAAGCCAATAGCCTTATTATAAAACAATAATTAAAAAAAGAAATTTTGATGGCCACTGTTTGGGTAAAGGGTTAATTTCCAATAATAGAAGCTAATGGCCTTATTATGTTTCTAACAATTAAACAAATTTACTTTTGTGTGATTTTTCTTATATTAAAAATAAGAATTATTTAAATATCATTGTCCCTATATCCTGATAAATTCTGTTTTCTGATTGGTCAGAATGCCTTAGACAAACAGCCAGGGCAAAAAGGCTCGCAAAAAACATGGGGGTATAATGTTTAAATTCAAGCTTTCACTCGCCTCGATATAAAAACTGAACCCAAAAACCTGAAAATAGTCACAAATATTATCAGATTTCTGACAATTCGATCATATTTTGCTGTTATAAATTAAATAGTCGAATAATTAAATCATACAACTTGAGAAAAATAAAATAAGAGCAAATCTATCAACAAAATAATCCCCGATCTGTTTACGCATTTCCAATAATGACCCAAGGGATGTAACTCTATCTGTTGTCTTCTGAGTTTCTAAAAACAAAACATCTATTCATGAGTTTGGTCCAACTGCTTGTAGAGCGTGAGAAACGCATCCACGAATTTGTTTCCACTACATTTCTATTGTGTTTCAAATGGGACAAAAACATTTTCTTTACCACATTTATGGTATAGGGATATTTAATACCTGGATGTCTCATTTAAACACATCGCCTATATACCATACATGCTGGCGGAGATAACTTATAATAACTCTTACAGTGCTGAATGTTTCCATGTCTGTCTCTCTTTCATGGCTTATGGTATGCATTCTGTCATTTTTAAACATATTGAGCTCAAAATCAGCACCACATGTGTTATCGTGGATAAAACCTTACTATACACATACATCATTAATTCCTTTGTGGGCTCTTTTTGTGTGAACCATAAAAAAAAGTGGCTACTTTTTTCAAAATTTGAAAGATTCTTTATAAAATTGTAGGATTATTTTGGCTTGAAAACATTGTGGTCATGTACAAAGAAGCCACATGAAAGCCACACTGCTCTTCCATTTTCCAAAATGGCCCCCCCACCAACAAAAGTGGGATACCCTCTCTCATGTCCTCCCAAAAGTGGTGCCCTCCAAACCCCAAAATCCTGGATTTGTCACTGCTTTGTCTTGTAAGCACCCAAATTTTCACGCAATATTCAGTCTGAATGTTGCATCAATTCTGGCAACATTTATTTTCAAAGCATTGTTGAAAATTTCCCACAACAACAAAAGTTTACACAAATGAAACTATGGATAACAGGAAATTGGAAACATGTGTTGCCAATTCACGACAATTATCCAATCAGACTGATTGTTGTACTGACTACTCAGTTTCATCTGTATTTCAATTTCATTACATTGGGGACTAATTATGTTTGTGCCAAGTACACAATTCATCTTTCTCATCACTAATAAGGCCTAAAAAAGTAAAAAATCTGTTTCACAGGCACTCCCACTTGGTCCTTTTGACTGCCACATGCTCTCTTTTTATAACCAATGCAAACTTTAACTAGAGGTACTGTGAGCAAGCTCACAAAGTGATCCCCCCCCCCCCCAACGCATGAAATGTATAAGTCAGATTATCTCCCCTTGGAAATGTCAGAACGGAATTATATTGCTTCACGCACATCTGCATATGGAGTTCTTCCATTGTGTAAGGTTTCATGAAAATTCTTCAAACGGTTTAGGAGTAGTTGCACTTACAAGAATGGACAGATGGATGGACGGACGGACAGGGTGATTCCTATATACCCCCCAAACTTTGTTTGCGGGGGGTATAAAAAATAATGAAAGTGTCAATGACACTGTAGCTCAGCTTGTCAAGACAAAGACATGTACATGTATAGTATGTGACACAGCAATGACAAACATCTAGGTAATGACCTGATAACAAAGGTACATATAAAGTATTGTAATGGTCTGTACATAAATACTGACCATTGCCTGTAACAAATGTATAGGTAATGTATTGTAAAGGTGGGTGACAGTCAGATGCTAAACTAGAAAAGAAAACTTTGAGTCCCAGAGTGGGTCTGACTGAACCCCAAAATATTTGTTCTCATAGCACAGTGATAACAAAGGCACCCCAAAACACACTCATTCCTGTCCCAAAGTGAAAACAAAGGTACCCAAGAAGTTTCGTGAAGATAAGTTCACAAATATGAGCTGTGTAGAAGTTGTGACAAAAAACTGATTGGACCTAATTTCGGTACAAAATGGCCACTGGCAGCCATCTTGAATTCTGGACTGCACCTAGAAACACTCGTTCTCGTCCCAAAGAGATAACAAAGGTACCCAAGAAGTTTTGTGAAGATCGGTTCATAAATACAGCCTCTAGCCCGAGCCGTATTGACATGTGCACTTACAGTGTATAAGTAGCACTAAATAAATCAAAGTTCATCTAATTTGCATAATTTCTGTACGAGAAAAAAACCCGTACTATATGTGATGTATTCCATGTTACTAAACATTCATACAAAAATATATCCAAATCAGAACTTTCATACAGAAGTTCTGTACAAAAGACTGATTGCATTAATTTTGGTACAAAATGGCTGCTGGTAGCCATCTTGAATTTTGGACCACACCCCAAAACACTCGTTCTCATCCCATGGTGATAACAAAGGTACCCAAGAAGTTTCGTGAAGATCGGTTCACAAATACAGACTCTAGCCTGAGCCGTATTGACATGTGTACTTACTGTGTGTAAGTAGCACTGAAAAAATCAAAGTTCATCTAATTTGCATAATTTCTGCACGAGAAAAAAACCTGTATTATATGTGATGTATCCCATGGTACTAAACATTCACACAAAAAATTATTCAAATCAGCACTTTCATATGGAAGTTCTGTGCAAAAATCTGATTGCACCTAATTTTGTACAAAATGGCTGCCATCGGCCATCTTGAATTTCGGACCGGACCCCAAAACACTCGTTCTCGTCCCAAGGTGATAACAAAGGTACCCAAGGAATTTCGTAAAGATCGGTTCATAAATACGGCCTCTAGCCCAAGCCGTATTGGCATTTGCACTTACAGTGCTGAAAGTAACACCAAAAAACATCAAAGTTAGTCTAATTTGCATAATTTACGCACGAGAAAAAAACCCGTATTATATGTGATGTATCCCATGGTACTAAACATTCATACAAATGAAAGTGTCAATGACACTGTAGCTCAACTTGTCAAGACAAAGACATGTACATGTATAGCATGTGACACAGCAATGACAAACATCTAGGTAATGACCTGATAACAAAGGTACATATAAAGTATTGTAACGGTCTGTACATAAATACTGACCGTTGCCTGTAACAAATGTATAGGTAAAGTATTGTAAAGGTGGGTGACAGTCAGATGCTGAACTAGAAATGAAAGTGTCAATGACACTGTAGCTCAACTTGTCAAGACAAAGACATGTACATGTATAGTATGTGACACAGCAATGACAAACATCTAGGTAATGACCTGATAACAAAGGTACATATAAAGTATTGTAACGGTCTGTACATGAATACTGACCGTTGCCTGTAACAAATGTATAGGTAAAGTATTGTAAAGGTGGGTGACAGTCAGATGCTGAACTAGAAAAAATCTTTGAGTCCCAGAGTGGGTCTGACTGAACCCCAAAATATTTGTTCTCATAGCACAGTGATAACAAAGGCACCCCAAAACACACTCGTTCCTGTCCCAAGGTGAAAACAAAAGTACTCAAGAAGTTTTGTGAAGATCAGTTCATAAATACGAGCTGTATAGAACTTGTGACAAAAAACTGATTGGACCTAATTTCGGTACAAAATGGCCACTGGCAGCCATCTTGAATTTTGGACCATACCCAGAAACACTCATTCTCATCCCAAGGAGATAACAAAGGTACCCAAGAAGTTTTGTGAAGATCGGTTCATAAATACAGCCTCTACCCTGAGCCGTATTGACATGTGTGCTTACATTGTGTAAGTAGCACTGAATAAATCAAAGTTCATCTAATTTGCATAATTTTGGCACGAAAAAAAACCCCTTACAATATGTGATGTATTCCATGTTACTAAACATTCATACAAAAATTTATTCAAATCAGAACTTTCATACAGAAGTTCTATACAAAAGACTGATTGCACTAATTTTGGTACAAAATGGCTGCTGGTGGCCATCTTGAATTTCGGACCACACCCAAAAACACTCGCTCTCATCCCACGGTGATGACAAAGGTACCCAAGAAGTTTCGTAAAGATTGGTTCACAAATATGGCCTCTAGTCTGAGCTGTATAGAAGATGTGTACAAAAAACTGATTAGACCTAATTTCGGTACAAAATGGCCACTGGCAGCCATCTTGAATTTTAGACCGCACCCAGAAACACTCGTTCTCGTCCCAAGGTGATAACAAAGGTACCCAAGACATTTCGTGAAGATCAGTTCATAAATACAGACTCTAGTCTGAGCCGTATTGACATGTGTACTTACTGTGTGTAAGTCGCACTGAAAAAATCAAAGTTCATCTAATTTGCATAATTTCTGCATGAGAAAAAAACCCGTATTATATGTGATGCATCCCATGGTACTAAACATTCACACAAAATAATTATTCAAATCAGGGCTTTCATATGGAAGTTCTGTGCAAAAATCTGATTGCACCTAATTTTGTACAAAATGGCTGCCATCGGCCATCTTGAATTTCGGACCGGACCCAAAAACACTCGTTCTCGTCCCACGGTGATACCAAAGGTATCCAAGAAGTTTCGTAAAGATCGGTTCATAAATACGGCCTCTAGCCCGAGCCGTATTGGCATTTGCACTTACAGTGCTGAAAGTAACCCCAAAAAACATCAAAATTAGTCTAATTTGCACAATTTACGTACGAGAAAAAAACCCGTATTATATGTGATGTATCCCATGGTACTAAACATTCATACAAAAAAATTATTCAAATCAGAGCTTTCATATGGAAGTTCTGTACAAAAAACAGATTTCTGCATCGTCGATACAAAATGGCGGCTGGCAGCCATCTTGAATTTCGGACCGCACCCAAAAACACTCGTTCTCGTCCCACGGTCATAACAAAGGTACCCAAGAAGTTTCGTAAAGATCGGTTCATAAATACGGCCTCTAGCCCAAGCCATAGCAGCTTGGCACTTACAGCTCTGAAAGTAACACTAAATAAATCAAAGTCAGTCTAATTTGCATAATTTACGCACGAGAAAAAAAACCCGTATTATATGTGATGTATCCCATGGTACTAAACATTTATACAAAACTTTATTCAAATCAGAACTTTCATACAGAAGTTCTGTACAAAAAACTGATTTTTGCATCATCGGTACAAAATGGCCACTGGCAGCCATCTTGAATTTCGGACCACACCTAAAAACACTCGTTCCCGTCCCAGGGTCATAACAAAGGTACACAAGAAGTTTCGTAAAGATCGGTTCATAAATATGACCTCTAGCCCGAGCCATAGCCAATTGTTGACGTACGGACAGACGGACAGACGGCCAGACGGCCAGACGGACGACGGACGACGGGCCATGACAATAGCTCAAATTTGACTTCGTCAAAGTTGAGCTAAAAATCTTTGAGTCCCAGAGTGGGTCTGACTGAACCCCAAAATATTTGTTCTCATAGCACAGTGATAACAAAGGCACCCCAAAAACACACTCGTTCCTGTCCCAAGGTGAAAACAAAAGTACTCAAGAAGTTTTGTGAAGATCAGTTCATAAATACGAGCTGTATAGAACTTGTGACAAAAAGCTGATTGGACCTAATTTCGGTACAAAATGGCCACTGGCAGCCATCTTGAATTTTGGACCATACCCAGAAACACTCATTCTCATCCCAAGGAGATAACAAAGGTACCCAAGAAGTTTTGTGAAGATCGGTTCATAAATACAGCCTCTACCCTGAGCCGTATTGACATGTGTGCTTACATTGTGTAAGTTGCACTGAATAAATCAAAGTTCATCTAATTTGCATAATTTCTGCACGAAAAAAAACCCCTTACAATATGTGATGTATTCCATGTTACTAAACAATCATACAAAAATTTATTAAAATCAGAACTTTCATACAGAAGTTCTATACAAAAGACTGATTGCACTAATTTTGGTACAAAATGGCTGCTGGTGGCCATCTTGAATTTCGGACCACACCCAAAAACACTCGCTCTCATCCCACGGTGATAACAAAGGTACCCAAGAAGTTTCGTAAAGATTGGTTCATAAATATAGCCTCTAGTCTGAGCTGTATAGAAGATGTGTACAAAAAACTGATTAGACCTAATTTCGGTACAAAATGGCCACTGGCAGCCATCTTGAATTTTAGACCGCACCCAGAAACACTCGTTCTCGTCCCAAGGTGATAACAAAGGTACCCAAGACATTTCGTGAAGATCAGTTCATAAATACAGACTCTAGTCTGAGCTGTATTGACATGTGTACTTACTGTGTGTAAGTCGCTCTGAAAAAAATCAAAGTTCATCTAATTTGCATAATTTCTGCACAAGAAAAAAACCCGTATTATATGTGATGCATCCCATGGTACTAAACATTCACACAAAAAATTATTCAAATCAGGGCTTTCATATGGAAGTTCTGTGCAAAAATCTGATTGCACCTAATTTTGTACAAAATGGCTGCCATCGGCCATCTTGAATTTCGGACCGGACCCAAAAACACTCGTTCTCGTCCCACGGTGATACCAAAGGTACCCAAGAAGTTTCGTAAAGATCGGTTCATAAATACGGCCTCTAGCCCAACCCGTATTGGCATTTGCACTTACAGTGCTGAAAGTAACCCCAAAAAACATCAAAATTAGTCTAATTTGCACAATTTATGTACGAGAAAAAAAACCCGTATTATACGTGATGTATCCCATGGTACTAAACATTCATACAAAAAATTATTCAAATCAGAGCTTTCATATGGAAGTTCTGTACAAAAAACAGATTTCTGCATCGTCGGTACAAAATGGCAGCTGGCAGCCATCTTGAATTTCGGACCGCACCCAAAAAACACTCGTTCTCGTCCCACGGTCATAACAAAGGTACCCAAAAAGTTTCGTAAAGATCGGTTCATAAATACGGCCTCTAGCCCGAGCCATAGCAGCTTGGCACTTACAGCTCTGAAAGTAACACTAAATAAATCAAAGTCAGTCTAATTTGCATAATTTACGCACGAGAAAAAAACCCGTATTATATGTGATGTATCCCATGGTACTAAACATTTATACAAAACTTTATTCAAATCAGAACTTTCATACAGAAGTTCTGTACAAAAAACTGATTTTTGCATCATCGGTACAAAATGGCCACTGGCAGCCATCTTGAATTTCGGACCACACCTAAAAACACTCGTTCCCGTCCCAGGGTCATAACAAAGGTACACAAGAAATTTCGTAAAGATCGGTTCATAAATACGACCTCTAGCCCGAGCCATAGCCAATTGTTGACGTACGGACAGACGGACAGACGGCCAGACAGACGGACGACGGACGATGGGCCATGACAATAGCTCAAATTTGACTTCGTCAAAGTTGAGCTAAAAATTATTCAAATCATAGCTTTCATATGGAAGTTCTGTACAAAAAAACAGATTTCTGCATCGTCGGTACAAAATGGCGGCTGGCAGCCATCTTGAATTTCGGACCAAACCCAAAAACACTTGTTCTCGTCCCACGGTCATAACAAAGGTACCCAAGAAGTTTCGTAAAGATCGGTTCATAAATACAGCCTCTAGCCCGAGCCGTATCCAATTGTTGACGGACAGATGGCCAGACGGACGACGGGCCATGGCATAAGCTCAAATTTGGCTTCGCCAAAGTTGAGCTAAAAATGAAATGGTTTATGTCTATTTTACCCAAGTTAATAAAATTGATGTGTCCCTTGAGTGCCCCCAAGGGACGAAATACACCACCACCCATGCTATTCTGTAGATTACAAGGCCTAAAACATAAAACAAACCAAAAACATAAACTTTTGATTGCAAAGAAATAATTACAAAAATAAAAAAAACACCCGCCCATATGCAATTTTACAAAAAAATGGCCTTAGGAAAAGAATATCTATTTTGTGGGGCCTAAACTAATTTTCTTTTAAGCACAAAATTGAAATGCAAAAGACCATTGATCCATATTGAGAAAATTCTTGTACTTTTCAAGGACTAGTTAAAATACCCTGTTTTTCAAGAGTTTCAAGGCCTTGACAAGAGCTATGCATCAGAGATGCTGGGCTCGAGTGATGGTGGCCAAAAAAGAATCTACTCTAACATCTAAAACAACTGAAACTAGGAAAAAATTTAACAGCAAAGGACAAATTTGTGAGACTCTTTATACTCATTTAAAAATGTCCGAGGATTGTACATTAACGCCTGTTTGACACGTAAAATATACAAATGCTTCACAGTGAGCTACACTTTAAAAACAGTGCATAAATGAGACGTAGTTATTGCTTTACACCGAGCTACACATTAAAACCATCCCAGCACCGATGCAGGACTACTGACACCGGAGGAGGTATTCCCTTGCTTTCCACTATAAAGCCAGATGATCATATGGGACAAAACCGCACCCCCCCCCCCCCCCTTCACCCTGTTCTGAGGTAAATTTCCTACCATCACCATGTTCTTGTTCCTCTAAAAAAGAAACTGAAAAATTTGAATTACCTTGAGAGCACTGGCATAGGCATCTCACCACCAACAACGTACCGTGACACCCACTTCCAACGTTTGTCATCCCAATTGACACATGTAGGCAAGGCAACAAACATGTAAATCTGAGGAAGACTTCCTCGACTTGCATTTTGAGCAGTAAGCTTTCATGATTAATCAAAACTAAGTCGATCGTACTCCCACAAACTCCACAATAAATATATGATAAAGATACATAATAAATCAAAATCAAAATTGAAAATATTTCAAAATTTTTTTGAAAAAAGCCCAAAGTCCCAAAGGGAACATGAAGAGCCCAAGGGCATCACGATAGCGCCTAAGTGTGGACAAAATCTAAATTTTAATTAATGTATCTTTCAACAATTCTACAGTAATAATAACAAAATACTACAAATATTTAAAGACGTTGCCAATGTAAACAACGTCAACAAAAAAACCTGAAACAAGAAATCAGGCACAGAAAAAAGGCCCAAAGTTAATAACAGATTTTAAAGCTACCAGATGTAAAGCAAGATCTTCAAACAAAGAAAAAACGATACATCAGATAGAAGATGCAAGACCAAAAATGACCTAACACACCTAGGGTGAGGACGTAACCATGGGTATAAACAGAATAAACATTCTGTTACACACGTTAAACTTCCAAGAAATTTAATAAAAAATTTCGATAAAAATAAGCCAAAAAGCTTGGGAGTTTAACAGGAGGGCTTCAAGAAGGGATAGGGAAGGAACACTTAACAAACAGTGGATAAATCATTAGCAAGAATGATGACGTCAGGCGCATGTCCTGAAATTTGGAAACATGAAATAATTTTTATACTTTTTACAAAGTTACAGCCCTGAATGTTTCTAACCACCACTGTTCACTTCCATCATCCATTTATATCCTTTGATCCACCAATTTTACCATTGATTTGTGTCTGGCATCCTCAAAAAAGGAGATTTAAGAGCACAGATGTCAGTTCATTGTTGCCGACGTCAGGGCCAAACAAAGAAAAAGAATAATGGTTCGCGCCAGTCTTGGTACCTTTCTGGATACTGGGCATGTGCAGATCTAAAAAGTATGGAGGACCATCTAGGACTTGATTTTTTCTTTTTTGCATGCAAATTTTGGGGATTGGGAGGCAAAATTTGTGTTTGGCCTTGGATTAATTTGAGTTAGCACCGACTAGTCTGGGCCATTGGTTGTCGTATAATAATCTGAAATTTCTAAAGAAAGAAATGCCGAGAAGAGAATTTAATATTTCAAAATTTGCCAAGCATTTGCACTGAGATTCCCCACCCCCCCCCCCCCCCCCCCCCCCCCCCCCCCCCCCCCCCCGGATTTCAGACCATGGCTCCACTACTGGAGGGACCTGCCTTCTTGTGTTATTTCTGTGAGATTTGGGACTTTGTCAAGATGAAAAAATGGACAAGAAAAGCTACAATTTAGCAAAGATCAACCTTTCCTTATTTTTTGAGGACTCACTAAGCTCTTACCATGGTTTTGAAGGATAAAATAAGTTGTTGTGCTTATTTCAGTAATTAGACATTGCATCAAGATAACCAAAAACTACCAGGTAGTATTTATGGTTCCTGCTTCAAATGCCAGTGAAATAAAAGAAACATACCACAAATCATATTTCTAGTAACTGTGATAACTTATTGAGGTAAGTCATGATTTATACAAATCACTTTTGTTGGTTACTCACTTCAATGTTTTCATCAATATCTTTCCTAATTTCAAATGCAGAAGTTCATTTTTAACAGAATCAATTTTTTCAGTTTCATTTCTTTATGTTTGTAATCTGTTCTTTAATAAACAAAAATAAGTTAGAGTATCAAATAGTTTTTATGTCCTTTGTTTTGTCACCTAACAGAAAATGTAAGGGTTGCACTGAAATGACTTAAGATAAACCACTTTTCTTATGGCAGCTTCTCAAAATCACAAGGTGACTTTGATTTCGCCCAAACATAGAAATTAGGTGAAGTGAACCATGCCAAGGTGAAGATATCAGCTACTTCACCCTCTAGGCTGGTCACTACCATTCACACTTGTCAATGGAAGGCAATGATCACTATGGATCATCCTGAGCTAAAAATAGGTTGAATTGTTGACAGTACTCAACCAAAAATTGGTTCATAAAAGTAGAAATTGATGCGCACACAAGAAGTGAACAAACTCTGAAAAACAAGATAAAGAAACAATTCTTGTGTGTCTGAAGTCTCTATAAGATCCTATACCAGTCCCAGGTTACTCCTAGACTTAAGCCCTAGGGAAACTTGGGACCGGCATAAGAGGGTTTATAGGGACCACTGTGTCTGTCATCACTCTCTCAAACGGAAGTATATGTGATGAAGAGACTGAAACAGATGAAAACTATGTAAAAACCTTGGAAATAATGAAAAAGC
This sequence comes from Pictodentalium vernedei, assembly GCA_031216915.1. Classification (NCBI taxonomy): domain Eukaryota; kingdom Metazoa; phylum Mollusca; class Scaphopoda; order Dentaliida; family Dentaliidae; genus Pictodentalium; species Pictodentalium vernedei. The sequence goes on from CM062291.1 coordinate 250,263,227, forward strand.
CATAACTGAAATTTAATGGGGGTATCGATCTTTGTGTTGTGTAAAGATTTGGAAGGTTGATAACTTTATGGTATGGAATTTATAAATTCAAATCCCGGAAATCTATTAAATTCTGGAAAACTGCAGTGTCAGAATATATGGGCTTTGCTGGATAAAGCTGTGAGTAATGCTTTTTGATTTCATACATTTTCAATTGAACTGGTATTTAAAAAAGAAAACAAAAAATTCTGTGTTCAACTTATTTTTTATGACATGAACTTTCTAATGTGTTTCAAAAATGGAGACACAAGAGAAAAATACAATAAAACATCTTCTATGACCTGACTGGAAGTTAATTAAAACAGGTTCATATCCAGTAAATAACTGTTGAAATAGTTAATGTTCAAAGAAGAAATTAATGACTAGTAAACAATTTGCTACTAACCATAATGTATGCATTTTTGTTGAGGAATCTTAAAAACTTTTCTAAACACCAAAAACAACATTTTAGGCACCTGAAATAGAGAAGAATAATGTTTGATTACTCATACCACCAATAATGATTCTCATAAGAATGTCATGCATGTGCGACAGAGTACAATGTTAACTCTGTGTACTCTGATGTTGAAACGTCAAAATTTCAAGCTTCAAAATGAAATAATTAAAAAAACAAGAGGCCCCAGTGGGGCCTGAGGGTGCTCACCTGGCATGGTAGTCTAAATATCAAACCAGGGACTTGACTTGAATAAGCTGCATATGCCCCTCCTAAGAAAAGCATATACCAACTAAACTAGATGAAGCGATTGTGCCCACACAATACACAGGATTTTCCTTCTATTTTCAGTTCCTGTACTTTTATGTCCCAAAATTGAGATAAACACATAAAAAACAGATTTCTTTTTATTTTTGTTTTTGTTTTTATTTTTGTTCGAAAATTTTCGAAGTCCCAAACAAAATATTTTCAGATTAAAATTACTAAAGTCCCACCCGGACCCCAAATTTTCAGTGTAACAAAAATACATTTTTTTTGTCTTAAAATTTACCAAAATGCATATTCATTTATTGGTGTTTAAGGTCACATATTTCTGCAAAATGGCTAATCATGACCATGACAGTTTTACAGGTGGAGGAAGCCGGAGTACCCAGAGAGAAACACTGAGCAACAGCGAGCAACTGTCAGCTTCCCAACATACTAACTCCACACAAGCAGGGTTAGCATTGGTTGAAGACAGGTGCACCATTGACGTGCAGTATGCTTTAGAACACAGCATCACCGTGCCCCCACATGGGCAATGGGGGTGAAGGGTCTTGCCCAAGGACACAACACGGTTGCCGCAGGTGGGATTCGAACCGAGGACCTCCCGGCTTGCAGCCTGCACCTCTACCTCCTGAGCCACTGCGTCCCCACCAAAATGCATAAAAAAATAAAAATAAAAAAAGTTAAAAAATTTATAGTAATTTATATAATTTTTATACTTACCAATGACCCAGACTCAGCTGGTGCTAACTCTAAATATTTAGGGCCAAACACAAATTTTACCCCCCAATCCCCAAAATTTGCATCTAAAACTGAAAATTACATGTCCTATATGGTCCTCCATACTTTTACTCCACTGCGCATGCACAGTGTCAAGGAGGTCTCGAAATTGGTGCAATTATCATTCTTACAACCAGTGCCTGGTAAGCGTTAAGTACTCAGCGGGGAGGTATGAGTTCCCAACTCATGGGAGGGCCATCCCCATCTGAGTCATTGGTAAGTATAAAAAATGCCGATAGGATCACCGATCCAATGTCGAGTTGTGACAGCACAAAAGTGGGTTCAATCATTATCAACTTATAGTCCGGAAACCAATTGTTTACAATTTACTATGTGAAGGGTCACTGTGACATTGACCTTTGACCTATTGATTCCAAAATAAATAGGGCTCTTTCTTGCACCAATGCCAACCTACCTATGAAGTTTCATGAGTGTAGGTGGAACCATTGTCAAATTATTATCTGGAAACCAATTGTTTACGATTTAATGTTCAAGGTCACAGTGACCTTGGCCTTTGACCTAGTAAGTCCAAAATAAATAGGGGTTTTCCACTCACCTAGGCCAACCTACGTATGAAGTTTCATGAACGTGGGTCGAAACATTATCAAGTTATCATCCAGAAATCAATTGTTTACGAGTTACCATGTTGAAGGTCACTTGTGACCTTGACCTTTCACCTAGCGAGTCCAAAATAAATAGAGTTCATCCTCTCACTGATGCCAACCTAACTATGAAGTTTCATGAACATGGGTCGAACCATTATCAAGTTATCATCTGGAAACCAATTGTTTTGATTTACTATGTTCAGTATTACTGTGACCTTGACCTTTGACCTAGTGAGTCCAAAATAAATAGGGTTCTTCCTCTCACGAAGGCCAACCTACATATGAAGTTTCATGAATGTGGGTTGAACCATAGTCAAGTTATCCGGAAACCAATTGTTTACAATTTACTATGTTCAAGGTCACTGTGACTTTGACCTTTGACCAAGCAAGTCCAAAATTAATAGGGTTCTTCCTCTCACCGATACCAACCTACCTATGAAGTTTCATGAACATGGGTCAAAACATTATCAAGTTATCATCTGGAAGCCAATCGTTTACGCCCGCCCGCTCAAACACCCGCCATTCATCAAACTATAAGTCGAGTTTGACTTCATCACAACTCGACTAAAAATCATTTTCAATATTTCTTTCAATAGCGGAAAAAAGCATGTAAAACATGGGATGGACAGACAAGTGGATGGACAGGCTGATCACTAGAGGGCACTGTAGACAGCAGGCCCCCAATTAAGAAGAGATTCATTATTACCAATACATGCACACCCTTCACGAGAAGATATCTGACTGCACAGAACTGTATCCTTTGATGGTAACTGGTTGAAACTTTTTAACATCATGAAGAAAAAATACTTGTCAAATTATCATGCAGAAAACAATTGTTTATGATTTACTAAGGTCAAGGTCACTGTCAAGTTATCGTGTGGAAACCAACTGTTTTGATTTACTGCGTGTAAGGTCACTGTGACCTTCACATTTCACCTAACAAGTCCATAATAAATAGGGTTCTACACTCACTGAGGCCAACTTGCATATGAAGTTTCATGAACGTAGGTTAAATCACTATCAAGTTATCATCTGGAAAACAATTGTTGCGATTTACTATGTTTAGGGTCGATGTGACCTTGACCTTTGACCTGCCGAGTCCAAAATCAATAGGGTTCTTCGTCGCACCCAGGTCAACTTACCTATGAAGTTTATTGAATGTAAGCTGAACCACTATCAAGTTATCATCCGGAAACCAATTGTTGTGATTTACTATGTTCAAGGTCACTGTGACCTTGACCTTTGAACTGGCGAGTCCAATATCAATAGGGTTTTTCCTTGCAAGAAGTCAACCCACCTATGGAGCTTCATGAATGTAGGTTAAGACACTATGAATTTATCATCCACAAACCAATTGTTGCGATTTACTATGTTCAAGGTCACTGTGACCTTGACCTTTGACCTGGCAAGTTTAAGATCAGTAGGGTTCTTCCTCACAGCAAGGCCAATGCAGCTATTAAGTTTCATGACTATAGGCTGAACCACTGTCAAGTTATTGTCTGGAAACCAATTGTTGCAATTTGGTGACTGTGACCTTGACCTTTGACCTGGCGAGTCCAAGGTCAATAGGGTTCTTTCTCGCACCAAGGCCAACACACCTATGAAGCTTCATGACTCTAGGTTGAACCACTATCAAGTTCTCATCCGGAAACCAATTGTTGCGATATACTATGTTCAAGGTCACTGTGACCTTGACCTTTGACCTGGTGAGTCCAACATCAATAGGGTTCTTCCTCGCACCAAGGCCAACCCACCTATCAAGTTTCATGAATGTAGGTTGAACTACTATCAAGTTATCATCCAGAAAGGAATTGTTGCGATTTACTATGTTCAAGGTCACGTTGACCTTGACCTTTGACGTAGCGAGTCCAAAATCAATAGGGTTCTTCCCCTCACCAAGGCTAATCTACCTTTCATGAATGTGAGTTGAACCATTATCAAGTTATCATCCGGAAACCAATTGTTTACGCCCGCCCGCCCGCCCGCCCGCCCGCCGGATACCCGCCCGCCATTCACCAAACTATAAGTCGAGTTTGACTTCGTCACAACTCGACTAAAAATATATAAATTACTATAAATTTTTTAACATTTTTATACTGTACCAATGACCCAGACTTAGCTGAATAGTAAAAAGGTTGGAGGGCCTAGGACATAAAGAAAATCCAATAGACTCAACTACATATACAGAATTATCCCCTCGTGGAGAAAGGAGAAATAGGCTTTACATGTATCTTTCTATTTGCATCAAAACGAGAAAGACACAACACCATTCTGTACTTGAGCACAATAACATCAATGATCTCTATTAACCTCCAGTATAACCCGTTATGCTAATTATTTTTAAAGGAAAGCCAATAAATAAAGGAAGTCCAGAGAAATGAGACTCTTTATACTCATTAAAAGTGTCCGAGGATTGTATATTAACGCCCGTATGACATGTGACATATACAAATGCTTCACACCGAGCGACACTTTAAAAATATTACATGAATGAGTTAAACATTAGCTTTACACTTTAAAATCATCCCGGTACCGACTGGAATTACTGACTCCAGGGGAGGTATTCCTTTGCTTATCACTATAAAGTGGGTGACCTAAGAGAACACAAACCCACCCCCACCCCCTTCCCCTGGATCAAATACTCCAGAGCGAAGAGGGCAGCAGGACAGAGTCACTGCCGGAACCGAAAGCCTACACAACTATAGTTGCAACTGTTTAGTGGACGACATTCTGAGCAACAGATAACAGACCTAAACAATGCAGGAAGGTACAAATTCGTGAAAGTGGAAGGCTGAAACCAATATGCAGCCCTCATTAGATCTGTAATAGCAACACTATTAGCATAAGCCCATGATGTAGAAAAAACTCTTACTTCATGAGCTGAAATCTTAAGCATAGACTGCTGAGTTGAAGATAGTATCATAAGCAGTACTGATAGTTAATTGAATCCATCTTGCCATAGAATGGACTGAAATGTGGAGGAAGCTTCCACGGCATGTCCCACAACAGACACCTGAGTAGATTAATCCACGGTCTTTGTGGAGACAGAGATGCTACCAACAGAATTTTGCATTGAGATTATTTAACTTGAGCAATATCTGGTGAATCAATGTGCTGGAGGATATGCATATCCTATTATTCCGTCTCACGAGATCGATAGAGCATCTACTGTAAATGCTTGAGGATCCGAACATGGTGACACATACGTCTGCAACTGATTGTTGAGATGCGTCGCAAATAAGTCCATCATTTGTTGAAAGTCCATTCTGACGGCAACAAGCGGCCCCTCCGTGAAAGGGAGTCCGCTTATACGTTCAGATGCCCCAGAATATGACAGACCGATAGAACTTGATGTTCTAGTACAAAAAGAAGAATTCATTCCGTTAACTTGAATAACAGAATGGAATGAGTGCCTCTCTGGTTCCGAAAAAACGCTAATACCGTTGAATTGCCGGACAGAATTTGCACGTGAGCATTCTGAATAACGTTCATCCAATGACGTAGCACAAGCCAAAATGACATCAATTCTCGATGTTTCTGTGCTTGATTAGGAACTACGGATCCCAAAGACCCTGGCACTTCAAATCCGTTGGGCTCAATGTTGCATCCCAACCTGTTTGACTGGCATCCGTCAAAACTGTAAAACTCGGATCCGGCAATTGCAGTGGAACTCCCTGAGTTAACCACTGAATATCTGCCCACGTCTGAATCTCTTATTCACTTGATTTGACAAGAGGATGTCCGTATCGAGCGAAAGAATCTTCACCCTCCAATTATGGGTCAGAAGAAATTGGAGAGGACAAGTGCGTAGCCGCCCCATTGGAATAAAATTGCGGTAGCTCCGCACAAACCTATCAGTCTCCTGAGAGTTCTCGCTGAAACCTTGTCTGAGTGAAGACAATAGCGAGCATAACAACTGATTAATTTTGCTCTGGTTAACGGCAGACGAACAAGAATGTTGTGCGTCTCGAAACTCATCCCCCGGTGGTTGAATGACTTGGACGATACCAGATCTGACTTCTCCTCGTTTACTTATGAAACCCGAGACGTTGGAGCAATAGAAGCAGATTCTGCACATCGTTCTGAAGCATTAACTCATTGCCGTACCTCTAAAGAATGTCGTCCAGGTAGGCTGACGTTATCGCACACGAATGAGCTCAGAAATGAGTCATTACCGAGTTCATTATTCGAGTGAAAGCCCAGGGGGCTAGATTCAGACCGAAGCACATTGCTCAGAGCTGATACACGACTCCTATGATGAGGAAGCGAAGATACTTTCTGAACGCCTGATGTACCATGACGTGAAAGTATGCATCTTGAGATCTATGCATGTAGCATAGTCGTATACCCGAATACTCGCTCAGACCGATCGGATGATCTCCATATAGAAACTTGGAGCCACGATCAGCTTGTTTATCCAGCTCAGATTTATGAGTGGACGGAATGTGCCGTCTGGTTTTGGAACCAGAAAAGGATGGTTGTAGAAAACTGGAAATTCCTAGATTTCTACGATCTCTATCACGATCATTCCAGAAGAGACTGGACTTCTAATGGAAGCAAGCCTCTTTCCTGCGGACTTGATGGAAGCTGAGTCCATCTTGGACTTTAAGGTAACGGAGGTTTTCGTTTGAAGGACAATTTAGTCCTTCCGAAATCACCCCTCGAATCCAAGGGACGTCCGTAATCTACTCCCAATTGATTGAGAAACTCGTCAGTCTTCCGCTCACTGGTACACGATAGAGGTTAATACCATTACCTCCTGGTCCTGCGAGGCTTGCGGAAGGAGAAACCATGTCCTCCACGGCCCGCACCTCGCCCCGTCGACCTAGGGGCATCTGACCAGATGTCTCGGCCAGTATTATGGCCCCTACCTGAGTCACTACCCTGACGGTCTCTAGAGTAAGACCTAGAGGACGCATAGGAACCTCTATAGGAACTTCCCTTGGACGTATTCACCCCAGAAGTGCCTGTCCTACTTTTCTCCACTGAATCCGACTCTATGGAAGCGGATTTGAATAGCAGAGAGCCTGAAGCTTTCTTAGTTATCTGATCATAGATTGCAGAAAGCTTGCCGTCGAAGAGAAACTCTCCGAAGACCGGAGCGACTCTGACAGAGTTTTCCACCTTACTATCCACAAGCGTGGATGTAGCCAGGGCCGCGTCACGTCTAACCAACTCCATATCGCCACTAAAAGGGCGGAGTTATACGTGAGGCCCTTGAAAGAACTCTTAAGGAGGTTGTACATCCTGGAATTCTTTTTCCTTTGAGACGTAATGATAATGCTGTGGTAAGGTGATCTGCGTACGATGATGCATCTAGGCTAACCCTGCTAGACGATATTTCGTTTCCAACATCGTGGTTGGAATAGACATTGACGACAGTTTTGACAATACTAGGTCTTTGGCCTGGTCGTCTAGACGCAGAGAAACTCTCGGAATGCTCTGTCCTGCCGTTTTGAAATTATTCCTTGAATTGATGAAAGGCATATGTAGAGCATTTGCCGATAAGAAACCGGACTTGCCCGTTTAGGTAGCAAGTTATATATAGCGTCATTCAATAGTTCAAATGTCTGCGAGACATTTCTGGACTATGTCGGAAACTGAGGGACGATGTCCCTAAACCGATTAATAATTCTGAGTCCAGTGGCGCTATCAGTCTCTTATCCGGCAACGCAGCATTTTTTTTTTGGTCCGGAGGAACAACGTCAGATGATAATGCCGTATGTACTCTATGGCAATTATGTTGTTCCAAAAGGGAAAAATGCAATTCCTCCGTATCCCTTTCACCATCCTGTCGGACCACTTGTAATTCTTGGTCGTCCGTGCCTGAACCTGCAGCAGAATGTACCAACCCAGCTTCCTCGGATAATTCCTGATCCAACAGAGTTACTGTCAGTTGCTGGGATGCTGCGATAATTTGTGCTATCTTCAATAGCATGTCCATCATGGAGGCCTGTGGAGCTGTAGTCCAACAGGATTTAGCCGCTGGAAGCTCCTTGGACGTTGACTCCTGCATACTTCTTATATGCGAACGTCCGGAGTATGAAGGCCTTGTATCCTTGGCTACCGGATGGCGTGACCTGGTCGCCGTAGAATCCCTGGTCGGCGATGTTGAATGAATATCACTGGTCACGTAGCCAATGTGCGGTCATGTGTGCTGCCGTGAGGATGAGGAAGCCGAAAGAGCAGTCTCTCAGGACTGTCTATATAACAGAGCGTCCCGAGCGGTGGTTGTATGCTCCGACTGAGGAACATTTTGTACCACAACATCTGGGCCCAGATGTTGTAGTACGAGAGAGGGACCTCTCTCGCTCGCAGCCCGGATGGACCTGGACGAGCTAGGAACCGGACTAATAGGCTTCCTCCGTACCATCCTCGTATCCGTCATCACTGGGTGTGCACATTGTATTTTATAGTGCTTGCATCACCCAAATCTCCTTCCTGGACCGCAACGGACGAACCCGGGTGCTGAGCAATTCGGTGAATGGTCGCGACACCGAGCGAGCTAGCGGACACCAAAGTCATCGACCCCACCAGGCAATTGACGTATATACATGAGCACTTTGCCACTAACTCTTCATTTGACTGTGACTACGGAAGCACACTTTACGAAGACATCATGGTAACAACACCTTGTTCATATTACTCAATGAGACCTGTGGAGGCACGGACCTACGTAAATATCTGCTGGAAGCTCCAGGGACGTTCATTCCTGCATTTATATAATATGCGAATGTCCCAACTGGAAAGGCCTTGTGTCCTTGGCTAGCAGATGGAGTGACCTGGTCGACATGTATTCCTTAGTCGACGAAGCCAGAGCACCAGGGCATTCAATCCTGCATTTATATAATATGCGAACATCCCCTGGAAATCTGTGGTCACATAGCCAAGGTGCGGTCGTGTGTGTTGACTTGAGCATGAGGAAGCCAATATAACAGCCGTTTCGGACTGTCTATGCAACGGAGCATCCCGAGCAGGAGGAGTGGACGTAAACTCCGACTAACGAACAAACATACAACAACATTGCGGCGCAAATGTTGATGTAAGAGAGAGGGGGCCTCTCTCGCTCGCGGTCCGGGTGGACAGGGATGAGCTAGCTAGCGGATTGACAGGCTTCCTCCGCACTGTCCTCGGATCCGTCGTTGCTGGGTGTGCACATTTGATGTTTTATAGTGCTCGCATCACCCAATCTGCTTCCCTGGACCGCAATGGACGAACCCGGATGCCGACCCAATCGACATCAGGCGGACTAGCGGACGATCAATGCCTTCGATCCTACTAGGGAACTCCCGGCAATTGTTGTAATACCTTGAGCACTTCCCGCTCGCCCTAATATTGCAATGACGGAGACACACTTGTTGAAGAAATCCCGGAAACATCACTCTGAATTCTGAAAAAGAGACTGTTAAAGTAGAGTGACCCTGCAGAGAGAGGTCCGAAATGGACCCCTCACCGCTAACAAAATACCGTGACACACGTCTCCAACGTTGTCATTCCAATAAACTCACACATAGCAAGAATTAGTGCGAATACATTGACTATAATAAACACAATGAACCTGAGAATTAGAGGAAGATATCCTCGCATTACAATTTGAACAATATTTTTTCATCAAGAAAAAATATAGACAGTCATATTACTCGCACTAACCCTTGAAATAAAGATACATAATATAATATAATCCATTATAACATTTCGAAAGAAAATAATTTCCAAAAAAAAAAAAATTTTGAAAAAATTTTCAGAAGAGCCCAAGTTCCCAATGGGAACAATGAGCCCAAATGGATCCCCAAAAAGCCTAAGTGTGGACAAAAATTTTAAAACCATTTCAAAAAATTAATGTAACACCTACGGACAATATTAATGTATCTTGCTATGAACTGAACTAACAGAGGACAAGTAATCACTATCAGAAGTAACAGTTGTCAACACAAACAAAAAGTGTACACAACCAGAAACATGACTCCAGGCACTGATAAACATGGCCCGAAATCAGTTACCAAGTTAAACACTATCTGATGCAAAACAGATACTTCCAGAGAAGAAACTGCAGAACATCAGATGGTAGATGCAGACCAAAATGCCTAAACACCCAAGGGTGAGGACGTAAATATGGGGAAAAAACAGAATATTATTCCGTTACCAAGCCAAAACTCCCAAGAAATTTTAGTAATGAACATTACAAAAAATATGCCAAAAGCATGGGAGAATAGCTAGGGGGGAATAAAGGAAAGGGAGAGAGGAAACACTGATCAAACAATGGAACATTCATAGCAAGAATGACCACAACAGGGTCATGCCTCGAAAATAGGTAACATGAAATAATTTTGTAAAAAAATTATAAGTTACAGCCCTGAACATTTCCTTCCACTGTTTCTTCCTCTCCTCCTTCTATTTCCTCCTTATATCCACCATTTCTCTCATAATTATGTGTCTGGCATCATTTAAACTGAGATTTACGAGCACAAATATCAGTCAGTTGTAACTGAATTGAGGGCCAAACAAAGAATGATAATTGCGCCAATTTCGAGACCTCCTTGACACTGCACATGCGCAGTGGAGTAAAAGTATGAAGGACCATATAGGACATGTAATTTTCGGTTTTAGATGCAAATTTTGGGGATTGGGGGTAAAATTTGTGTTTGGCCCTAAATATTTTAGAGTTAGCACCAGCTAAGTCTGGGTCATTGGAACAGTATAAAAGTTAAAAAATTTATAATAATTTATATATTTTTTATACTTACCAATGACCCAGACTTAGCTGGTGCTAACTCTAACAAAACCAGGGCCAAACACAAATTTTGCCCCCCAATCCCCAAAATTTGCATCCAAAACAAAAAGAAATCATGTCCTAAAGGACCTCCATACTACGCCTCTACTGCGCATGCGCAGTGACGCAGACGTCCCGAAATTGGCGCCAATTATCATTCTTACTGGCAGTGCCTGGTCAGCACTATGTACTCAGCGGGGAGGCAAGAGTTCCCAACTCCAGGGAGGGCCATCCCCGTCTGGGTCATTGGTAAGTATAAAAAATATATAAATTACTATAAATTTTTTAACATTTTTATACTGTACCAATGACCCAGACTTAGCTGAATAGTAAACAGGCTGGAGGGCCTAGGACATAGAGGAAAATCCAATAAGCTCAACTATATAGTAAAGAGGTAACCCCTTAAGGAGAAAAGGAGTATTAGGCTTTACATGTATCTTTCTTATTTAATCTTAAATTAGAAAGATACACTACCCTTAATAATTGAGCACAATAACATTCATGTTCTCTATTAACATCCAGTATAACCCTTATACTAATTATTTTTAAAGCAAGCCAATAAATAAAGTAGTCCAGAGAATTGAGACTCTTTATAGTCCTTTAAAAGTGTCTGAGTATTGTATATTAAAGCCCGTTTGACACTTGACATATACAAATGCTTCACACCGAGCTACACTTTAAAAATAAGACATGAATGAATTTAAACATTAATATTACACTTTAAAACCATCCCGGAAGCGCCTCAGAAATACTGACTTGGAGGAGGCATTCCCTTGCTTTTCACTATAAAGCAGGTGACCTAAGGGAACACCCGCCCCCCCCCCCCCCCCCCCTTCCCCTTGCCCTGGGTCAAATAGCCCAGAGCGAAGAGGGCAGCCGGACGGAGTCACTGCCGGAACAGAAAGCCTGCATAACTATAGTTGCAACTGTTTAGTGGACGACATTCTGAGCAACAGATAACGGACCTAAACAATGCAGGTCTCCAGAAATGGACTCAATATTTCTGAGATAAAAATTCGTAAATGTGGATGGCTGAGACCAATAAGCAGCCTTCATTAAATCTGTAATAGCAACACTATTAGCATAAGCCCAGGAAGTAGAAAGAGCTCTTACTTCATGAGCAGAAATCTTAAGCACAGACTGCTGAGAAGAAGATAAATCTTCATAAGCAGTACGGATAGTTAACTGAATCCATCTAGCAATAGAATGGACTGAAATATCCTTTCTATTAGGCATCAAGACAGAAAGAAACGTTTCCGTCCCTTTCTAAAAACCCACATTAGTAGTGAAGGTGATAGTGTTCCCAACACTACGATAATGAGAATCATCCACCGAAAGTGCATGAAGCTCACTGACTCTTCTAGCAGAAGAGAAAGCTAAGAGAAAAGCTGTCTTATAAGATAAGAATTTGAAATCTACTGTCCCAAGAAGTTCAAATGACTTTTCCTTCAATTTAAGAAGAACCCAAGCTAAATTCCACTTAGGAATTAATCTAAGAGTTCTGGGTCTATTTATCGAAAAGTTTCTAACTAACTTCGATAAAGAGACATTAGATCCAATTTGTAAACTATCATGATGTGCATAGGTATCAGATAACATAGATCTATAACCCTTTATAGTAACAGGCTGCAGTTTGATTTCGTCAAACAAGTATACTAGAAAGTTTGCAATGTCTGGTATAGAGGGATCGAATATATCTACAGAATGATCCCTACACCAACGACGAAAAACCTTCCACTTAGCCGCATAGTTTAGCGAAGAGGAGGTCCTCCTACAGTTAGAAATCGCGTCCACTGCTCGTCCTGTAAAGTGCTTGCCATGCAAGAAGGACCGCACAATGGAAAAACGTGAAGGTTGAGACCTTGCGGGTTGTGATGGAGTTGGCGCGATTTCCCCTGCGAAAGAAGATCCTCCCGTGGAGGAAGCTTCCGCGGTAGGTCCCACAACAGACACCTGAGTAGATTTATCCACGGTCTCTGTGGCGACAGAGATGCTACCAACAGAATCTTGCATTGAGATTGTTTTATCTTTAGCAATACTTGTTGAATTAACGGCGCTGGAGGATACGCATATCCTATCATTCCGTCCCAAGGGATCGACAGAGCGTCTACTGCAAATGCTCTTGGATCCGGACACGGAGACACATACGTCTGCAACTGATTGTTGAGATGTGTCGCAAATAAGTCTATCATTGGCCGTTCCCATTGGTAGCAAATCTGATTGAATACTTGTTTGTTGAGAGTCCACTCCGACGGCAACAAGCGACCCTTTCGTGAAAGGGAGTCTGCTAGCACATTCAGACGACCCGGTATGTGACGGACCGAAAGAAGAACGTGATGTTCTAACGCAAACAGAAGGATTCTTTCCGTTAGATTGAACAACGGAACTGAATGAGTGCCTCCCTGATTCCGTATATACGCCACTACTGTCGTATTGTCGGATAGGATTTGGACATGAGCATCGTGAATAATGTCCATCCAGTGACGTAACGCAAGCCAAATTGACATCATTTCCTTGATGTTTATGTGCTTGCACAGGAATTGCGGATCCCAAAGACCCTGGCATCTCGAATCCGTTGGGATTAATGATGCACCCCAACCTGTTTGACTGGCATCTGTCATAACGGTAAAACTCGGATCCCGCAACTGCAGCCGAACTCCTTGAGTTAACCACTGAATGTTTGCCCAAGTCTGAATCTCTTGTTTCACTTGATCTGACAAGAGAACGTCCACATCGAGCGAATGAATTTTCACACTCCAATTCTGAGTCAGGAAAATTTGAAGAGGACGTGTGCGTAACCGCCCCATCGGAATGAGATCCGCGGCGGCTCCGCACAGACCTATCAGTCTCATAAATTCTCTCGCCGTGACTTTGTCTGCGTGCAGACAATAGCGAGCGTAACAACTGACTAATTTCGCTCTGGTTAACGGCAGACGAACGAGATTGTTGTGCGTCTCGAAGCTCATTCCCAGATGAGTGAATGACTTGGACGGCACCAGATCTGACTTCTCCTCGTTTACTATAAAACCGAGACGTCGGAGCAATAGAAGAAGATTCTGAACATCATTCTGAAGCGTTAACTCGTTGCCGTACCTCTGAAGAATGTCGTCCAGGTAGGCCGACGTTACCGCAGACGAATGAGCTCGGAAGTAGATCATTACCGAGTTCATTACCCGAGTGAAAGCCCAGGGTGCTAGATTCAATCCGAAGCACATCGCCCGGAATTGATACACCACTCCTAGGACTGCGAAGCGTAGATACTTTCGGAATGTCGGATGTACCATGACGTGAAAGTACGCATCTTTGAGATCTATGCTCGTTGCATAATCGTTCACCCGAATACTCGCTCTGACCGATCGAATCGTCTCCATATAAAACTTCGGAGCGACGATCAGCTTGTTTATCCAGCTCAAATCTATGACTGGACGGAACGAGCCGTCTGGTTTCGGAACCAGAAACAGATGGCTGTAGAATCCCGGAGATTCCTGGTTTTCTACGACCTCTACCGCGTTCTTCATTAAAAGAGACTGCACCTCTGATAACAGAGCGTCTCTTTTCTGCGGATTTGACGGAAGATGAGTCCACTTTGGACTTCGAGTTAATGGAGGCTTTCGTTTGAAGGATATCTTTAGACCTTCCGAAGTCACTCCTCTCACCCAAGGGTCGTCCGTAATTGACGCCCATTCTTGTGAAAAGCTCGACAACCTTCCGCCAACCGGAACACGATAGAGGTTTAAGCCATCACCTCCTGGACCTGCGAGGCCTGCGGTAGGAGAAACCACGTCTTCCACGACCCGCACCTCGCCCCGTCGACCTCGGGGCGTCCGACCGATTGTCCCGGCCTGAAGGACGTCCCGAACGAGAGTCGCTATCCTGACGGTCTCTCGAATAAGACCAAGAGGACGCACCGGAACCTCTATAGGAACCTCTCTTGGGCACATTAGACCCAGAAGTGCCTGTCTTATTCGTGTCTGCTGTATCCGACTTCCTAGGAGCAGATTTGAACAACAGAGAATCCTTAGCGTTCTTTGTAATTTTATCATAAATAGCGGAAAGCTTGCCGTCAAAGAGAAGCTCTCCTGAGACCGAAGCGACTCTAAGAGAGTTCTTCACCTTAGAATCCACTAGTGTGGATGTAGCTAGGGCTGCGTCATGTCTAACCAACTCCAGATTTGCCACTGAAAGGGCGGAGTTACACGTGGAATAAGCTACTGCCCTTGAAAGAAGTCTTAAAGAGGATTGTATATCCTGAAACTCTTTCCCCTGAAGGCGCAGTGATAACGCCTTAGTAAGGTGATCTGCGTAAGATAAGGCATCTAAATTGGCTCTGTTAGACGCAATAGCTGTTTCCAACACCGCGGTTGGAATAGAAGCTGACGACGGTAATGATAGCTCTAAGTCTTCCGCCTCGTTGTCCATACGCAGAGGAACTCTCGGTATACCCTGTCCTGCCGTATCGAATTTATTCCTTGCATTAATGAAAGGCAGGTTGAGAGTATTAGCGGACAAGAAACCTGCTTTCCCCGTCCTGGAAGCAAGTTTAAATATAGCGTCGTTCAATAATTCAAATGTTCTTGCAACATTATTGGACTGCGACGGAAACTCGGGAGCGATGTCCCTGAACCGCTCAAAAAATTCAGAGTCCAATGACGCTATAATTCTCTTGTCCGGAAGCGCAGCAGTCTGGCCCGACGGAACAACTTGAGGGAGAAAGTGCCAGATGAAGTCCACGGCAGCTTTATGTTGTTCCGAAAGGGATAACTCCAAGTCATCCGTATCCCTTTCACCATCCGGTCGGACCTCATGATGTTCCCGGTCGTCCGCCCCCGATGCTTCGGCGGAGCGTACCGACCCAGCGCCGTCGGATAATTCTCGATCCGACACCGTTTCTGTCGGTTGCTGGGATGCTGCGATAAGCTGTGCTATCTGCACAAGAATGTCCGGCGTCGAGACCTGCGGAGGCGCAGTCTTTCGCTGCTTCGCCGAGGGCAGCTCCGCATCAGATGGCTCCCGCATACTTTTCCTATGCGAACGTCCGGAGTCCATCGGTCTCGAATCCCTGGCTGCCGGATGGTGTGACCTGGTCGCCGAAGAATCCTTGATCGGCGAAGCTGGTAATATATCGGCGGTCACGCAGCCAATGTGCGGTCGTGTGCGCTGACGATAAGAGGAAGCCTTAACAGTCTCTGCGGACTGCTTATACAACGGAGCGTCCCGAGCGACGGACGTATGCTCCGCTAAAGACACATTTTGTACCACAACATCTGGTCCCAGATGTTGTTGTACGAGAGAGGGGCCTCTCTCGCTCGCGGCCCAGCTGGACCTGGACGAGCTAGGAACCGGACTCAAAGGCTTCCTCCGTTCTCGCTTACTATCCGCCGTCACTGGGTGTGCATCTATTATGTTTATAGTGCTCGCATCACCCAAAATTTCCTCTTGGACCACATCGGACGAACCCGGCCGCCGAACCATTCGGTGAATGGACGCTACACCGGGCGAGCTAGCGGACGACATTTGTCTAATCTCCATGAGCACTTTTGCCGCTAGCTCTGAATTCATTTGTGACGACGGACGCACACTTGAAGAAGATAACATGGAAACATCACCCTGTTCTGGTTCCTCTGAAATAGAAACTGAGAGAGTAGAGTGACCTTGCGGAGAAAGAGCCGGAATCGCTCTTTCTCCAGAAACAACATATCGTGACACACGTTTCCAATGTTTCTCATCCCAATGTTCACATATAGGACAGGGATTAATGCGAGAACACTGACTACAATTAATACAATGATCATGAAAGTCAGAGGAAGATTTCTTCCTATTACAATTTGAACAATGTCCCTTCATTGTGAAAGAACAACAATAAGTCCTAGTTACTCGCAAAAACCCCTGACACAAAGATACATAATAACATGATCCATTAATAAATGAAAAAACAATTGCAAAACAAAATAATTTTGAAAAAATATTTTTTCAGGGAAGCCCAAGTTGCTGAAAAGTAACGTTGAGCCCCAATGGATCCGATGGCAAAGTGTGGTCAAAAATTTTAAAATTATATTAAATAATTAATGAGACACTTTCGGATAATATAAATGTATCTTATAGTGAGATAAACTACAGCAAAGGCAAACAGCCCCCCTCAAAAAAGGCTGTTGCCAATGAAAACAAACAGTGTAAAAACACCAGAAAACATGACTCCAGGCACTGAAAAAACTGGCCCGGAATCAGTCATCAATTACACTCTATCTGATGCAAAACAGAGACTCCCAGGGGAGAATCTGTAGAACATCAGATGGAAGATGCAGAACACAAACGTTATACACCCATGGGTGAAAACGTAACTATGGGGAAAATAACAGAAAACATTCTGTAACCAAGCAACTCTCCCAGGAAATTTTAGAAATGAAATTTCTAAAAAATATGCCAAAAGCATGGGAGAATTGCAAGGGGGGACTTTAGAAGGCTAGGGGAGAGGAAACACTGAATAAGCAGTGCAACAATTAGCAAGAATGACAACAAGAGGCCCATGCCTCGAAAATAGGCAACTTAACATAATTTCATCAAAAAGTTAAAAAATTTATAGTAATTTATATATTTTTTATACTTACCAATGACCCAGACTTAGCTGGTGCTAACTCCACAAAAAACCAGGGCCAAACACAAATTTTGCCCCCCAATCCCCAAAATTTGCATCCAAAACAAAAAGAAATCATGTCCTAAAGGACCTCTATAGTACGACTCTACTGCGCATGCGCAGTGACGCAGTCGTCCCGAAATTGGCGCCAAATATCATTCTTACTGGCAGTGCCTGGTCAGCGCTATGTACTCAGCGGGGAGGCAAGAGTTCCCAACTCAGGGAGGGCCATCCCCGTCTGGGTCATTGGTAAGTATAAAAAATATATAAATTACTATAAATTTTTTAACATTTTTATACTGTACCAATGACCCAGACTTAGCTGAATAGTAAACAGGCTGGAGGGCCTAGGACATAGAGGAAAATCCAATAAGCTCAATTATAAAATAAAGAGATAACCCCTTAAGGAGAAAAGGAGTATTAGGCTTTACATGTATCTTTCTTATTTAATATTTAAATTAGAAAGATACACTACCCTTAATAACTGAGCACAATAACATTCATGTTCTCTATTAATATCCAGTATAACCTTTATACTAATTATTATTAAAACAAGCCAATAAATAAAGTAGTCCAGAGAATTGAGACTCTTTATAATCATTTAAAAGTGTCCGAGTATTGTATATTAAAGCCCGTTTGACACTTGACATATACAAATGCTTCACACCGAGCTACACTTTAAAAATAAGACATGAATGAAATTAAACATTAATATTACACTTTAAAACCATCCCGGAAGCGACTCAGAAATACTGTCTTGGAGGAGGCATTCCCTTGCTTTTCACTATAAAGCAGGTGACCTAAGGGAACACCCGCCCCCCCCCTTCCCCTTGCCCTGGGTCAAATAGCCCAGAGTGAAGAGGGCAGCCGGACGGAGTCACTGCCGGAACAGAAAGCCTGCATAACTATAGTTGCAACTGTTTAGTGGACGACATTCTGAGCAACAGATAACGGACCTAAACAATGCAGGTCTCCAGAAATGGACTCAATATTTCTGAGATAAAAATTAGTAAATGTGGATGGCTGAGACCAATAAGCAGCCTTCATTAAATCTGTAATAGCAACACTATTAGCATAAGCCCAGGAAGTAGAAAGAGCTCTTACTTCATGAGCAGAAATCTTAAGCACAGACTGCTGAGAAGAAGATAAATCTTCATACGCAGTACGGATAGTTAACTGAATCCATCTAGCAATAGAATGGACTGAAATGTCCTTTCTATTAGGCATCAAAGACAGAAAGAAACGTTTCCGTCCCTTTCTGATGAACTGAGATCTCTGTTTATAGATACGTAGTGCTCTAACAGGACAGAGTAAAGGCCTACGCCCGTCTGAAGACGGAAGAGCCTTAATAACAATAGGTTCCGGATATTTATTAGGAGCCTGATTCTTAGCTAAAAAACCGACGTTAGTAGTGAAGGTGATAGTGTTCCCAACACTACGATAATGAGAATCATCCACCGATAGTGCATGAAGCTCACTGACTCTTCTGGCAGAAGAGAAAGCTAAGAGAAAAGCTGTCTTATAAGATAAGAATTTGAAATCTACTGTCCCAAGAGGTTCAAATGGCTTTTCCTTCAATTTAAGGAGAACCCAAGCTAAATTCCACTTAGGAATTAATCTAAGAGTTCTTGGTCTATTTATCGAAAAGTTTCTAACCAATTTCGATAAAGAGACATTAGATCCAATTTGTAAACTATCATGATGTGCATAGGTATCAGATAACATAGATCTATAACCCTTTATAGTAACCGGTTGCAGTTTGATTTCGTCAAACAAGTATACTAGAAAGTTAGCAATGTCTGGTATAGAGGGATCAAATATATCAACAGAATGATCCCTACACCAACGACGGAAAACCTTCCACTTAGCCGCATAGTTTAGCGAAGAGGAGGTCCTCCTACAGTTAGAAATCGCGTCCACTGCTCGTCCTGTAAAGTGCTTGCCATGCAAGAAGGACCGCACAACGGAAAAACGTGAAGGTTGAGACCTTGCGGGTTGTGATGCAGTTGGCGCGATTTCCCCTGCCAAAGAAGATCCTCTCGTGGAGGGAGCTTCCGCGGTAGGTCCCACAACAGACACCTGAGTAGATTTATCCACGGTCTCTGTGGCGACAGAGATGCTACCAACAGAATCTTGCATTGAGATTGTTTTATCTTTAGCAATACTTGTTGAATTAACGGCGCTGGAGGATACGCATATCCTATCATTCCGTCCCAAGGGATCGATAGAGCGTCTACAGCAAATGCTCTTGGATCCGGACACGGGGACACATACGTCTGCAACTGATTGTTGAGATGTGTCGCAAATAAGTCTATCATTGGCCGTTCCCATTGGTAGCAAATCTGATTGAATACTTGTTTGTTGAGAGTCCACTCCGACGGCAACAAGCGACCCTTTCGAGAAAGGGAGTCTGCTAGCACATTCAGACGACCCGGTATGTGACGGACCGAAAGAAGAACGTGATGTTCCAACGCAAACAGAAGGATTCTTTCCGTTAGATTGAACAACGGAACTGAATGAGTGCCTCCCTGATTCCGTATATACGCCACTACTGTCGTATTGTCGGATAGGATTTGGACATGAGCATCGTGAATAATGTCCATCCAGTGACGTAACGCAAGCCAAATTGACATCATTTCCTTGATGTTTATGTGCTTGCACAGGAATTGCGGATCCCAAAGACCCTGGCATCTCGAATCCGTTGGGATTAATGATGCACCCCAACCTGTTTGACTGGCATCCGTCATAATGGTAAAACTCGGATCCGGCAACTGCAGCGGAACTCCTTGAGTTAACCACTGAATGTTTGCCCAAGTCTGAATCTCTTGTTTCACTTGATCTGACAAGAGAACGTCTACATCGAGCGAATGAATTTTCACACTCCAATTCTGAGTCAAGAAAATTTGAAGAGGCCGTGTGCGTAGCCGTCCCATCGGAATGAGATCCGCAGCGGCTCCGCACAGACCTATCAGTCTCATAAATTCTCTCGCTGTGACTTTGTCTGTATTTAGACAATAGCGAGCGTAACAACTGACTAATTTCGCTCTGGTTAACGGCAGACGAACGAGATTGTTGTGCGTCTCGAAGCTCATTCCCAGATGAGTGAATGACTTGGACGGCACCAGATCCGACTTCTCCTCGTTTACTATGAAACCGAGACGTCGGAGCAATAGAAGAAGATTCTGAACATCGTTCTGAAGCGTTAACTCGTTGCCGTACCTCTGAAGAATGTCGTCCAGGTAGGCCGACGTTACCGCAGACGAATGAGCTCGGAAGTAAATCATTACCGAGTTCATTACTCGAGTGAAAGCCCAGGGTGCTAGATTCAATCCGAAGCACATGGCCCGGAACTGATACACCACTCCTAGGACTGCGAAGCGTAGATACTTTCGGAATGTCGGATGTACCATGACGTGAAAGTACGCATCTTTGAGATCTATGCTCGTTGCATAATCGTTCACCCGAATACTCGCTCTGACCGATCGAATCGTCTCCATATAAAACTTCGGAGCGATGATCAGCTTGTTTATCCAGCTCAAATCTATGACTGGACGGAACGAGCCATCTGGTTTCGGAACCAGAAACAGATGGCTGTAGAATCCCAGCGATTCCTGGTTTTCTACGACCTCTACCGCGTTCTTCATTAAAAGAGACTGCACCTCTGATAGCAGAGCGTCTCTTTTCTGAGGGTTTGACGGAAGATGAGTCCACTTTGGACTTCGAGTTAATGGAGGCTTTCGTTTGAAGGATATCTTTAGACCTTCCGAAGTCACTCCTCTCACCCAAGGGTCGTCCGTAATCGACGCCCACTCTTGAGAAAAACTCGACAACCTTCCGCCAACCGGAACGCGATAGAGGTTTGAGCCATCACCTCCTGGATCTGCGAGGCCTGCGGTAGGAGAAACCACGTCTTCCACGACCCGCACCTCGCCTCGTCGACCTCGGGGCGTCCGACCGATTGTCCCGGCCTGAAGGACGTCCCGAACGAGAGTCGCTATCCTGACGGTCTCTCGAATAAGAGCTAGAGGACGCACCGGAACCTCTATAGGAACCTCTCTTGGGCGGATAAGACCCAGAAGTGCCTGCCTTATTCGTGTCTGCTGAATCCGACCTTTTAGGAGCGGATCTAAACAACAGAGAATCACTAGCTTTCTTTTTAATATTATCATAAATAGTGGAAAGCTTGCCGTCAAAGAGAAGATCTCCTGAGACCGAAGCGACTCTAAGAGAGTTCTTCACCTTAGAATCCACTAGTGTGGATGTAGACAGGGCTGCGTCACGTCTAACCAACTCCAGATTAGCCACTGAAAGGGCGGAGTTACACGTGGAATAAGCTACTGCCCTTGAAAGAAGTCTTAAGGAGGATTGTATATCCTGAAACTCTTCCCCTTGAAGACGCAGTGATAACGCCTTCGTAAGGTGATCTGCGTAAGATAAGGCATCTAAATTGGCTCTGTTAGACGCAATAGCTGTTTCCAACACTGCGGTTGGAATAGAAGCTGACGACGGTAATGATAGCTCTAAGTCTTCCGCCTCGTCGTCCATACGCAGAGGAACTCTCGGTATACCCTGACCTGCCGTGTCGAATTTATTCCTTGCATTAATGAAAGGCAGGTTGAGAGTATTTGCGGACAAGAAGCCTGCTTTCCCTGTCCTGGAAGCAAGTTTAAAAATAGCGTCGTTCAATAATTCAAATGTTCTTGCAACATTATTGGACTGCGACGGAAACTCGGGAGCGATGTCCCTGAACCGCTCGAAAAAATCAGAGTCCAATGACGCTATAATTCTCCTGTCCGGAAGCGCAGCAGTCTGGCCCGACGGAACAACTTGAGGAAGAAAGTGCCGGATGAAGTCTACGGCAGCTTTGTGTTGTTCCGAAAGGGATAGCTCCAATTCATCCGTATCCCTTTCACCATCCGGTCGGACCTCCCGATGTTCCCGGTCGTCCGCCCCCGATGCTTCGGCGGAGCGTACCGACCCAGCGCCGTCGGATAATTCTCGATCCGACACCGTCTCTGTCGGCTGCTGGGATGCTGCGATAAGCTGTGCTATCTGCACTAGAATGTCCGACGTCGAGACCTGCGGAGGAGCGGTCTTTCGCTGCTTTGCCGAGGGCAGCTCCGCATCGGATGGCTCCCGCATACTTTTCCTATGCGAACGTCCGGAGTCCATCGGTCTCGAGTCCCTGGCTGCCGGATGGTGTGACCTGGTCGCCGAATAATCCTTCCTCGGCGAAGCTGGCAAGATATCGGAGGTCACGCAGCCAAGGTGCGGTCGTGTGCGCCGGCGAGAAGAGGAAGCCTTAACAGTCTCTGCGGACTGCTTATACAACGGAGCGTCCCGAGCGACGGACGTATGCTCCGCTAAAGACACATTTTGTACCACAACATCTGGTCCCAGATGTTGTTGTACGAGAGAGGGGCCTCTCTCGCTCGCGGCCCGGCTGGACCTAGACGAGCTAGGAACCGGACTAAAAGGCTTCCTCCGTTCTCGTTCACTATCCGCCGTCACTGGGTGTGCATCTATTATTTTTATAGTGCTCGCATCACCCAAAATTTCCTCTTGGACCGCATCGGACGAACCCGGCTGCCGAACCATTCGGTGAATGGACGCTACACCGGGCGAGCTAGCGGACGACATTTGTCTAATCTCCATGAGCACTTTTGCCGCTAGCTCTGTATTTAATTGTGACGACGGACGCACACTTGAAGAAGATAACATGGAAACATCACCCTGTTCTGGTTCCTCTGAAATAGAAACTGAGAGAGTAGAGTGACCTTGTGGAGAAAGAGCCGGCATCGCTCTTTCTCCAGAAACAACATATCGTGACACACGTTTCCAATGTTTCTCATCCCAATGTTCACATACAGGACAGGGATTAATGCGAGAACACTGACTACAATTTATGCAATAATCATGAAAGTCAGAGGAAGATTTCTTCCTATTACAATTTGAACAAGTTCCTTTCATTGTGAAGGAACAACAATAAGTCCTAGTTACTCGCAAAAACCCCTGACACAAAGATACATAATAACATGATCCATTAATAAATGAAAAAACAATTGCAAAACAAAATAATTTTGAAAAAATATTTTTTCAGAGAAGCCCAAGTTGCTGAAAAGTAACGTTGAGCCCCGATGGATCCGATGGCAAAGTGTGGTCAAAAATTTTAAAATTATATAAAATAATTAATGAGACACTTTCGGATAATATAAATGTATCTTATAATGAGATAAACTACCTCAAAGGCAAACAGCCCCCCTCAAAAAAAGGCTGTTGCCAATGAAAACAAACAGTGTAAACACAGAAGAAAACATGACTCCAGGCACTGAAAAAACTGGCCCGGAATCAGTCCTCAATTACACTCTATCTGATGCAAAACAGAGACTCCCAGGGGAGAATCTGCAGAACATCAGATGGAAGATGCAGAACACAAACGTTATACACCCATGGGTGAAAACGTAACTATGGGGAAAATAACAGAAAACATTCTGTAACCAAGCAACTCTCCCAGGGAAATTTTAGAAATGAAACTTCTCAAAAATATGCCAAAAGCATGGGAGAATTGCAAGGGGGGACTTTAGAAGGTTAGGGGAGAGGAAACACTGAATAAGCAGTGCAACAATTAGCAAGAATGACAACAAGAGGCGTTTGCCTCGAAAATAGGCAACTTAACATAATTTTAACAAAAAATTTTAAGTACAGCCCTGATTATTTTTTGCCACTTCTTTTTTCCTCTCCTCCTTCTATCCTCCTTAGAATCACATTTTCTCCAAGAATTACGTGTCTGGCATCCTTTAAACTGAGATTTACAAGCACAAAGATCAGTGAGATGTTGACTGATGAAGGGCCAAACAGAGAATGATATTTGGCGCCAATTTCGGGATGACTGCGTCACTGCGCATGCGCAGTAGAGTCGTACTATGGAGGTCCTTTAGGACATGATTTCTTTTTGTTTTGGATGCAAATTTTGGGGATTGGGGGGCAAAATTTGTGTTTGGCCCTGGTTTTTTGTGGAGTTAGCACCAGCTAAGTCTGGGTCATTGGTACAGTATAAAAATATTTTAAGTACAGCCCTGATTATTTTTTGTCACTTCTTTTCCTCTCCTCCTTCTATCCTCCTTAGAATCACATTTTCTCCAAGAATTACGTGTCTGGCATCCTTTAAATTGAGATTTACAAGCACAAAGATCAGTGAGATGTTGACTGGTGAAGGGCCAAACAGAGAATGATAATTGGCGCCAATTTCGGGATGTCTGCGTCACTGCGCATGCGCAGTAGAGGCGTAGTATGGAGGTTCTTTAGGACATGATTTCTTTTTGTTTTGGATGCAAATTTTGGGGATTGGGGCGCAAAATTTGTGTTTGGCCCTGGTTTTGTTAGAGTTAGCACCAGCTAAGTCTGGGTCATTGGTACAGTATAAAAATATACTCATTTCCGGATTTTGGTCCAAAATTTTGGACCTGGACCCCAAATTTTCTGTGTAAAAAAAAAATTTTTTTGTCTGAAAATTGACCAAAATGTATAAAAAGACAAACAAATTCATTTCCGGATTTTGGTCCAAAATTTCTAAGTCTGGACCAGGACCGCAGATTTTCAGCCTAAATATGAACCCGGGGGTTTGGCTTGAACAAACTTGAATCTCACCTCCCTAAGCATGCTGCATACCAAATATCAAATGATTCTTATTGGTAGATCTGAAGAAGAAGATTTTTAAAGTATATTCCTCATACTGCACTCATTTAAATATTTGAGCTCCCATAGAGAGCCCAAATGTGGACTCAGGGAATTGATATCATGTGAAACAATCTTCCAAAGATGTTATATGTAAAATATGAAAGCTTTTGGAGCAGTGGTTTGGAAGCAAACGATTCTTTAATTAATTTTTTCCCATTGCCCACAGTGTTAAAAAATGCTGACTCAGCATTTTTTCAAAGTCACGAAAAAGTGCCTTATGACAAAACCGATGGCAATTTTTGTTTACCATTCCTTTCTGATGGTCCCAAGGAAGCCTCACACCAAATAAAAATTCCTTTTTTGGAGATATGGACGTTTTCGTTTTTTTCTATTTTTGGCTCCTGAGGTTTCCCACAGGACTGCAGGAAAAAATTTTTTGACATAAATCAAGTACTTATAACCCAATAACACCTCATATTAAATTTGGTTCAAATTGGCCTCTTGGTTCAGAAAATACAAATTCCTTGGCCGGACAAAAATTCTTGCCCCTCCCAGAACAAAGGCAAATATTGCTTACCCTGACTTTCAGTCAGGTGAGCTAACAAGAGGCCCCATGGGACCTGAAGCACTCATCTTGAACAGAACACAATATACACAGAGTCCAAGAATGAGTCTACATGAAGCAATCCATCTCCATAGGATACACTGTCAATCCTCATGAGCGACAAAAATAATCCGGGCATCATGCCTTTTCTTCAGTTGATCATAATGTAAAATGTAGAGCTCCCCTAAGAAGCCCCTTGATACAACCTATGTGGATTAATCTTAGTTACAAATCTCTCGAGGGTACTGAATACAAAATTTTAATTCTTCAGCATCATGGCCAATTCCGGCTCCCATAGGGAGCCCAAATATTAACCCAGACTCTCGATTTGAAGAAAGTTGAATCTGACTTCCCAAGAGATGTTGTGTACCAAATATGAAAACATTCTGACTGTTGGATCTGAAGAAGAGAAATTTTAAAGAAATTTCTTCATATTGCACTAAGTTAAAATTTGGGCTACCATAGCGAGCCCAAATATTAACCTATGGATCCGATTTGAACAAACTTGAATCTGATATACCCAATAATACCATATACCAAATTTGGTTCAAAACGGACCATCAGTTTAGAAAATCGAAAACGCCAAATATTGCTTCAAGAACTTTTTTTGAACAAATTTAATTCTACACCTCAAAAGGAAGTTCCATGGCAAATATCAAGTCATTGAACACACTGGTTCATGAGAAGAAGATTTTAAAAATATTTTGGAGCATTTTCCCCCACTCCCTCCCTATGGGGCTGGGCATGTTGAGTTGAGCAAAATTGCAATGCCCCTTCAGGACCATCACTCACAAAAACATTCACTTGAATTAGCCCAGTGGCTTTGGAGGAGAAGACCAAAACATGGTGTTGACAGACGACAGACTGACGGCGGATGGATGACAGAGAGCGATGAGATTAGCTCAGCTTGACTTTGTCAAGATGAGCTAATAAAGAACAAAATCATGAGACAAACCTATACAAAATTTGGTGTTGATTCAATAACTCAACTAAAGTTATCAGACAACAAATTTCCAAAGTTGCGAAAATCTAAATTTTATAGTAAATTTCCTTTCTTATTATACCTACCACAATTGTTTACTACAGGCTTGCACTACAGTGGAAGTCCCTAACTCGGATAAAATACTCTCTATTTTTGTCTTTCCCAAGCAAGTTGGGAAAGAAAAGTGGTGCAAAAGCACCAATAAAAATAAGCCAAAACTGGGTCGAGTGCAACCGGCGCAGACCCAGTACGGGACGCTCTCTCCCAAGTACAACTCCACGACTTCCGTTGCCAGTGCGCATACCGTCTCTAAAGACTCATTCTTTTTGAATCCGTAAACGTTAGAGTTATGTGATCAGCGGGGAGGAAAGATTCTTTACCCGTAAAGAAGACGGGAGGGCCTCCATGTAAACAATTGTGGTAGGTATAATAAGAAAGGAAATTTACTATAAAATTTAGATTTCTTATCAACCTACTCACAATTGTTTACTACAGGCTGAATAGACAAAAGGCTGGAGGGAATCGCATAACCAACCCCCACATAACCCTAGTGCACTGGAACCGTAAAGCAGAAGGAAGAGGTCCCGAGGCTTATCAACCAGAATGTCGCAATCATTGGTAAAGGACAATGAAAAGAGACATATGAGCCTGTGTGACACACAGACAGAAAAAAGGGCAGTAACAGCACAAGGCTGAAACTGACCTTCAAGAAGCCTAATGGCTATGGCAGACAACAGCCTGAGCAGAAGAAAGAGGACCCAAGGCAAAAAGGTCCTCCGACTGCTCCTGCAACTGGCGTAAATAAAAGGTGGAGAAAGTAGAAGCATTTCTCCAGTAGGCTGCCTGCATAACATCCGACAACTTGACGGAGTTAGAATAAGCCCAAGAGGTAGACAGTGCCCGCACCTCGTGGGCAGAAATACGATTGGTAATACAATCGCCAGCTGCTAAACGACTATAAGCCGTACGAATAGCAAGACAAATCCATCGAGAAATGGATTGAGGAGAGATCTTCTGTCGACCCGGAATGAGAGACAGAAAAAAACGTTTTCTGCCCTTCCGTATGAAGCGTGTCCGATCAAGATAAATGCGAATAGCACGGACCGGACAGAGCAAAGGGCGAGTACCCTCAACAGAGGGAAGAGCCCTGATACAGATAGGAGGAGAAGTAGTATCTGGTAACTGATTCTTAGCCAAAAAGGAGCAATCAGTGGTAAAAGTAACACCGTTGGGAGAACTCCTAAAAAAGGCCGGGTCAACCGAGAGGGCGTGAAGCTCACTAACCCGTCTGGCCGAAGCAAATGCCATCAGAAAAGCCGTCTTGTATGTGAGAAATTGCATATCCACCTGGGATAAAGGTTCGAACGGCGCCCCCCCCCCCCCCCCCCCCCCCCCAAGCAAAGCAGCACCCACGAAAGATTCCATCGTGGAGTAAGCTGCAAAGTCCGAGGCCTTTTCAAAGAAAAGTGCCGAACAAGCTTGGAGAGGTAAGGATTAGTGCCGATACGACGCTTCCCCACATAAGAAAAAGTCTCTGAAAGCATAGACCTGTAACCCTTGATGGTAACAGGCTGGAGACCCCGAGAATCAAACAGATATACCAGAAACTCCGCAATCTGTGAAATCGAAGGATTGGCATAATCAACAGAGTGATCAGCACACCATCGACAGAAGACCTTCCATTTAGCTGCATAAGCTAAACCAGTGGAGTGCCTCCTTGAAGAAGAAATGCACTCCACTGCTCGTCTCGAAAAACCTCTACGGAGGAGACAGGACCTGACAAAAGATATGCGTGAAGGCACAATGAAGTCGGGTCGACGTGAAACCTTCTCGGGCGACCTTGACAAAGAAGGTCGCGACGTAGCGGGAGACGTGCCGGAACCGCCGCCAGCAGCGAGCGGAGCTGATTGATCCACACCCGCTGAGGCGACAGGGGAGCGATCAGAATGATTCGACAACTGCAAGTTCGAATTTTGGCGAGAACCTGAGGAAGAATCGGAACCGGCGGGAAGGCGTAGCCGACTAGACCGTTCCAATCGAGTGACAGAGCGTCCACGGCAAAAGCCAGAGGATCTGGACACGGGGACACGAAAGTGTCCACCTGATGGTTCCAACGAGTCGCAAAGAGATCGATGTGGGGACGTCCCCAGAGATCGCAAAGCGACTGGAACACTGCCCTGTGAAGCATCCACTCGGTGGAAATAACCCTGCCCTGTCGGGACAGGGAGTCGGCTAGGCTGTTCAGACGACCGGGAATGTGACGAACAACCACCCCGGCGTGAACCTCCTGAGCGAGCAGTAAAAGATCCCGAGCTAACTCGTACATCGGAAGCGAGTGCGTGCCGCCCTGGTTCCGAATGTAAGCAACCACTGTCGAATTGTCGGATAGTAGAAGGACCTGGCGATTCGACAAGTGAGGGATCCACTGCCTGAAACTCAGAAGAAGAGCAAGAAGCTCCTTCTGGTTGATGTGTAGAGCTGCTTGATCCTGGTCCCACATCCCGTGTAGGGAAAGACCGAGAGGATCCAACGTCGCACCCCATCCGAGATCGCTGGCATCTGCCGTCAGAACGCGATCGGACGTGGGTAAGTCCAGCGGAACACCCTGCGTAATCCACTGAACATCTGTCCAGGGAAGAAGGTGAGGATACAGAGAGTCCGGAAACAGAAGCACCTGATCCAGAGAATCTACATTCGGTCTCCAACGACTGAGCAGAAAGTGTTGGAGAGGTCTGACACGCAGCCGACCTAGAGGAATGAGATCCGTCACCGAACCGCAGAGACCGATCAGCCGGAGAAAACTCCGAGCGGTCGCGGACCTGGACTGGGACAGAGTCAGAGCAAAAGCTGAGAGAATCACAGCCTTGGCCTGGGGAACAGCCACCAAATTGAATTTGGTTTGGAAAGACATCCCCAGATGACAAAACGACTGAGAAGGGACCAGGTCCGACTTCTCCTCGTTGACTCTGAATCCTAGCGACGTGAGCAAGCTCAACAGAGTGGCGACATCCGATTCCAGTAAGGCAGCATTGGAATGCCTCTGGAGGATATCGTCCAGATATGCCGAAGTAGTCACCCTGGACTGTGTGCGATGGAACGCTATCACATGCGACATCAGTCTGGTGAACGCCCAAGGAGCCAGGTTGAGGCCGAAAGTCATGGCCTTGAACTGGTAAACTCGCCCCAGAAAAGCGAACCTGAGATACTTCCGTGACGCCCGATGCATCGGAACGTGGAAGTAAGCGTCTCGCAGGTCGATGCTGGCGGCGAAATCTCCCTGGTGAATTGAATGGCGGACCGACCTGAAAGTCTCCATGCTGAACTTGGGAGCAATGATAGACTGGTTCAGGATGCTCAGATCGATAACCGGTCGGAGTCGGCCGTCCTTCTTCGGCACCAAGAACAGGCGGGAATAGAAACCCACTGACTGAACGTTCTTGACGACCTCGATCGCCCCCTTTGCCAGGAGATTGGCAATCTCCGTGGACAAAAGTTCCCGACGTAAAACGTCTGAAGGAACTGTGGTTGGAAGAGGCACCCTTGACAGAGTGGGGTGCCGTCGGAAGGATATGCGCAGCCCGGACCGAACAACATCTAACACCCATGGATCGGATGTGATGGTGGTCCAATGGTCTGCAAACTCTGCTATCCTTCCTCCAACCTGGGACGAGTCGAGGTGAGGACCTTCATTTCGAGCCCCGACGAGGCCCGCGAGAGGAGAAACCACCTCCTCTGCTAAATGAAGAATCCTGAGACTTCCCTCGATTCTGCCGACCCCTACCTTTACCCCGTGAGTAAGAAGCAGAGGCGGCGGCAGAAGGACCAGCCTTTTGCTTCACAGAGGAAGCAGAAGGGTACTTGTTAGGCTTGGAACGGCCCTTGCCTCCCCGAGAAGGCTGATCAAGCTGACGAAACAGCAGCTGATCTTTGGAATGACGTAGGACGTCATCCCGGACCGTCGACACGGAACCATGGAAAAGTTGCGGACCTGCCAAAGAAGCAGATCGAAGAGTAGCACGCTGCTCCTCGGGAAGGGATCGTCCTGTGTCCAGCACAGCGTCCCTTCGAACTAATTCCAAATTGGCCGTGTTACAGGCATGCGTGTGAGTAAGGTGCATAAGCGCCTTGGACAGCACACGCAAAGGAGCCTGTACCTCGTCAAACTTATCTGGAGGCAGATAAGCAGCCAAAGCTGAGACGACGTGATCTGAGAGAGAAAGCATACCAAGCATCTCTCTAGATAAGCCCAACGTGGACTCCAGAGTCGTCATTGGAATGACGGCAGACTTGGGCTTGGAAAGCCCGAGGGAAGTGGAGTCCTGATCCAGAACCGTCAAAGTCTGGCAGACTGACGGATTGGCGGAATCGTAGGAACGATAACGCACAGGAGGCAAAAAGGTGTCAACCCTGGTGAAGAACGAAGTCTTCAAAGCCTTGGAATTCAGCTTGGCATCCAATGCTGAAAAAGCTTCAACCACCTGTACCGACTGGCACGGTCGAAGGCGCCCAGAAGCAGGTTGCTCCATAGGCTGTTGGCGCGCGACCGAAGATCGCGGCCAGGCTGACACTGTCGGCTGGTTAGCAGGTTTGAGCTCAGGCAGAAACCCAAACACAAAGTCAAGAGCCGCCCCCAAGTCCGAAGACTGCTGGCCCTCGACCTCAAGCATGTCGGACTCCTCCCCAGAGTCGGAAGACACATAGCCCATCGTGGGCAAACCAGCCGACGCCTCCCATGGTGTCGGGACACCAGAGGAATCGGAAACCGGCCTGTTTCCAATCCCGGGAGGCGGCGCCATATGAGGCGCCTGGAAACCACCCATAGCCTCGCTGGAAGCAACAGGAAGGCTCTTTGAGAGAACCTGAGTGAGTAAGGAGAGGGCCTCCCTAAGCTCACTGCCTGTACCGACCGGTTCGACAGGGGAGCGAACCGGCAAAGTGGCTTCACCTCTGACCCTCTTAACCAGCGAAGGGTCACGATCCTCCAAAACACCCGACGCGGGACAACGGGCGGCAGCCGAAACATCTGAAGGCAGACGTGTATAGGGGTACGATGCACCCCGAGGATCAATATTGCGAGAACTCATGAGAGTCACCGCGGACCTCTGCGGGGCAGAAGGTCCAGGCTGCACAAAAGGCGTTGGTCCCCCAAAACTGGTCGTGTGACCAGAGTGAGCGGACGGAAACGCCACGGAGTTCATAGTGTTTCCACTATGAACATCCGAATCCAAAGACACAACTGTGGTACTCGACGGCGACGAGACCACAGCGATGGGCTCGGCCGGCAGCCCCTTCCGACTTCGCCGAGTTGAAGTCAGGGAAGGCTGGGGCCGATATCCCACGTCTACAGTATCGGACAGTTCTGCAGTCCCCTGCAGCGAAAAGCCGAGGCCGGCTGAAACAGACAACGAAGCAGACGGACCAGCAGCAGTAGTAGATACGTCGAGAGTCGTTGAGGCTGGTGAAATAATGGAGAGAGCACACCGGCTCGGCTCCGAAGGAGGAGTCACAACCCTAGTGACAGCCTCAGATGTCGACTGGAGGGGGACCGTAGTCCCGGAACCAGGCATCTCTACACCAGAACACTCAACGGCTCCCGCAGTATCCACCACAGGAAAAGACTGCACATCCCCCACGGAGGAGGAATAACTCTCACCAGACAGAGTCGGCTCGGGAGGCCCCGAACGACCACGTTCTCCTTTCCCACGGGAGCGGGAGGCACGGCCACGAGAACGAACGACACGATTTACAGACGCCCAAAAGGTGGAAGACCATGTTCCACAGACACCACACGGCCGCTCGGCCGAACACCCAGTACAGGAGGAACACGACGAATGTACATCGTCCACATGCTTAGGCAGCAGACACTGCCCACAAGGAATTGTCCTAGGCATGAAAGAGGTGAGAGGAGCAGAGAAGGTGAGATCAGAAAACAGAACACCCCCAAAGAGAGAAAGGTGACAGAAACAAAGACCCCAGACGGCCGACCGGGAACCACCCAACAGGAAGACTACTCTCAACAGAAAGAAGAAACACTGTAGGAGTGGTACCCCGCTGACACCTAACTCTAACACAATTAAAAAATTTTGCAAAAAAAGCATTAACAATAATTGTGAAATAATCTAAGTCCGAACCGCGTGGCCCGCGAAATTCGCGCGCGACTCGAGAGAGAGCAAATAAATATACATATGGACATATAATAGAAAAAAGAGAATATAAAACACTGTTCCTGAGAATACAAAGGATACACTGTGGTATAATGAATCAGGAATCATAAAACATCGAGTTGGTGGAACACTGATAAGCGTGCAAAAACATCTCGACACGAAGCGGATTTTAAAAAGAATGAGTCTTTAGAGACGGTATGCGCACTGGCAACGGAAGTCGTGGAGTTGTACTTGGGAGAGAGCGTCCCGTACTGGGTCTGCGCCGGTTGCACTCGACCCAGTTTTGGCTTATTTTTATTGGTGCTTTTGCACCACTTTTCTTTCCCAACTTGCTTGGGAAAGACAAAAATAGAGAGTATTTTATCCGAGTTAGGGACTTCCACTGTAGTGCAAGCCTGTAGTAAACAATTGTGAGTAGGTTGATAAGAAAGGGTTGAAAAGGGGGAATAACTCCAACAAAAAATATCGGATCAAACCCAGATTTGAAATTCACCATCTCATTGGGGTAGGGGATGTATACAAATTTGGTTTTGATTCGATGATCCAAACTTTAGTTATCACATCTGACGCATGCACAAATGCAGCTGATTACAGTAGTCCTCAGACAAAATGTCTGGGGACAATAAAAAGACGCCTGCCCACATGCAATTTTACAATTGAAAGTGTCAATGACACTGTAGCTTAACTTGTGTGTTGTGTTTGATGAAAGGGATAATGTTCAATGTTTATGAAAGGATTATGAAATAAGACAAGAATTGTGATAATTGGGAATATGTTCATTTCTGTTCCCTGTATGCTATGTTTTTGATAAAAATAATATGAGGTGTACACTGTACTAAAGAGCTGAGGGGTGGGTTAATATGATCTCACAGTTAATGTATGTGGCCCTCACAGTTAACGTATATTAACGAAAGTTACCAAGTTACAGTGAAATTATTCCAAAACGAGTCATCCTATCAAGTTATATTGAAATCCCTTCATAAATATGGCCTGTAAACTGTGAAGGTTTTCGGGCTGCGGCCCCTGTAGCCGTCAGTTTCCCAATTGCGTCGAAAGGGGACGTTCTCATCTAGACATTACATGAAGTCAACCTACCAAGTTACAATGAAATTCCTTAATAAATATGACCTGTCGACTGTGCTAAAGGTCTTTGGGCTCGGGCAGCCATAAAGGCTGAATGATCGTGACCAAAGGGGGATGTTCTAATCTAGACATTATTTGGAGTCATCCTACGAAGCTACAATGAAATCCCTTCATAATTATGACCTGTAGACTGTTCTAAGGGTTTCCAGGCTTCAGGCCCCTGTAGCCGGCACAGTTGCCCTATCATGTCCAAAAGGTTTTTGGGCTCGGGCAGCCATCATGGTTGAATGATCGCAACCAAAAGGGGACATTCTCATCTGGGCATCATCTGGAGTGATCCTACGAAGTTACAATGAAATTCCTTCATAAATATGACCTGTAGACTGTGCCCAAGGGTTTTGGGCTTCAGGCCCCTGAAGCCATCACAGTTGACCAATCACGACCAAAAGGGGATGTCATCATCTAGGCATTATATGGAGTCAAACTAACAGGTTACAATGAAATCCTTCCATAAATATGACCTATAGACTATGCTAAAGGTTTTGGGGTTTTGAGCTCGGGCAGCCATAAAGGCTGAATGATCGCGACCAAAAGGGGACGTTCTCATCTAGACATTATTTGGAGTCATCCTACCAAGGTACAATGAAATCCCTTCATAAATATCACCTGTAGACTGTGCTAAAGGTTTTCGGGCTTCAGGCCCCTGTAGCCATCACAGTTGCCTAAGGGTGTCCAAAAGGGGCTGTTCTCATGTAGACATTATATGAAGTCACCCTACCAAGTTACAATGAAATCCCTTCATAAATATGACCTGGAGACTGTGCTAAAGGTTTTCGGGCTTCAGGCTCGGGCAGCCATCATGGTTGAATAATCGCAACCAAAGGGGACAATCTCATCTGGACATCATTTGGAGTGATCCTACGAAGTTACAAAGAAATCCCTTCATAAATATGACCTGTAGACTGTGCTAAAGGTTTTTGGGCTTCAGGCACCTGTAGCCATCACAGCTGACCAATCACGACCAAAAGGGGACTTTCTCATCGAGACATTTTATGAAGTCAACCAACTAAGTTACAATGAAATTCCTCAATAAATATGACCTGTAGACTGTGCTAAAGGTTTTCGGGTTTTGGGCTTGGGCAGTCATCACGGTTGGCAGGTCACGCCCAAATGGGGAAATTCTCATCTAGACATCATAAGGAGTCATCCTACCAAGTTACAATGAAATCCCTCAATATTAAACATGACCTGCAGACTGTGCTAAAAGTTTTTGGGTTTCGGGCTTGGGCAGCCATTACAGTTGACAGATCATGCCCAAAAGGGGACGTTCTCATCTAGGCATTATACAGAGGCATCCTACCAAGTTACAATGAAATCCCTTCATAAATTCGATCTGTAGACTGTGCTAATGGTTTTCGGGTTTTGGGCTCGGGCAGCCATACCGGTTGACCAATCGCGACCAAAAGGGGATGTTCTCATCTAGACATGACCCCAAACCTGCGTATGAAATTTCGTGATGATCAGTCAAGAACTGCGGGGTGTAGCCCATGCTAAAGGAAAATGTGAACAGACTCACAGACTAACGGACTTCCGCACGCATGATGGCAATAGATTATCTTGACTTTGTCAAGTTAAGCTAAAAAAGAAGAAAATAGTTTTGTTTTTAATCTTGTTAGTGGTGTATGTAAGATCTGAAAATACATAATACCCGTTAGTTATACTCACTTGATGAAAAACTTTGCAACTTCATTCTCTGACTTTTTCAATTTGTGATCGAGATATTCTAGGAATACTCTAATTATCTGGACAATTGCAATGATTAAAGAGCCAAAAGCTATTGAACCGAGGTGGTATCTGCAAAGGAATGAAAGTAAAATTATTAGCTCCTGCAAATTGAATAACAATTCAGGGAGAAAATGAAAAAAACGATTTTCTCACTACTGTCCTTTTTGTTTGTGGTTATATTTGTCTATTAAAGCACTACTGAATATAACAGTTAAATCTGTATAGAGTCATGAATAATGAAAGTGTCAATGGCACTGCACTCAAGGTTCTACACAAAAGACATCACATGAAAGCTACATATGAAATTTGAAAAAGATCGGGTGCAGCCTGTTGGGACTGCTATTGGAATTTCTGACAATTTATATGCCAAATCCAAGATGGCCACTGACAGCAATGTTTTTCAACAAAATTCAGAAAAATTTGATAGCTCCCATCTAGACATCACACCAAAGGTACATACAAACTTTTGAAAAAGATGGGGTGAGGAATGTGGCCTGTAAAGGTGTGCTACTGGGATTGTTGACAATTTATATGCCCAATCCAAGATGGCTGCTGGCAGCCATGTTTTTCAACAAAATTCAGAAAAATGTGATAACTGCCATCCAGACATCATACCAAAACTACATGTGAAATTTGAAAAAGATTGGGTGAGAGATGTGGCCTGCTGGGTGTACTAATGGAATTGTTGACAATTCATATGCCAAATCCAAGATGGCTGCTGCCGACCATATTTTTTACGAAATTCAGAAAAATTTGATAGTTCCTGTCTACAACATCACACCAAAGCTATATATGAAATTAAAAAAAGATCAGGTGAGAGATACAGCCTGTAAGGTGTGCTAATGGAATTGTTGTCAGTTTATATCCAAATCCAAGGTGGCCATGTTTTTCATCCAAATTTAGAAACATTCAAAAACTCCCATCTAGACATCACACCAAAGCTATATATGAAATTTGAAAAAAGAATGGGTGAGAAATGCAGCCTGTAGGGTGTGCAAATGAAATATGAAATTTGGGACTGATCGGGTGAGAGCTGCAGCCTGTAGGGGTGCAAAAGGAATTGTGGATGGACAGATGTACAGACGTATAGACATACAAATGGACAGATGACGGATCACAACTCATCCCAATAGCTCATACTTGATGTTGTCAAGTTGTGATAAAAAATATAGAACCTTAGTGAGCACGCTCACATACCCCACGCACCCCGATAATTCAAGCTCGGAAAAGTGTAATTTTTAGGAAAATGACCCGGAAATTTGTTACTTGTATTTTTCAGAGTCCAGTGCCCGTAATTTCCGCAAAAATCAGCCGAGCAGAACGAAATGCAAACTTGATCTGTAAGTCATTGTGGTAGACTCACATACTAAAATGGCCATAATTTCGATAATATCTGAAAGCGTGTAGAAAAAAAGTCCGGAAAACTGTAATTTTGATGAACTTTTCAAAGTCGAAGGGCTGTAATTTCGGTAAAAATCAGTGGAGCAGAACAAAATGCAAACTTGATCTGTAGGCCACCATGTTAGACAAACATACCAAAAATCAGCTCAATATCTGGAAGCATGTAGAGAAAAAGCCCAGAAAACAGTAATTTTGATGAATTTTTCAATGTCTATGGGACCGTAATTTTGGTAAAAATCAGTGGAGCGGAACAAAACCCAAACTTGTTCTGTAGGCTACAATGTTAGACTAACATACCAAAAATCAGCTCAATATCTGGAAGCGTGTAGGAAAAAAGTACGCAAAACTGTAATTTTGATGAACTTTTCAAAGTTCAAGGGCCATAATTTCAGTAAAAATCAGTGGAGCAGAACAAAATGCAAACTTGATCTATAGGCCACCATGTCAGACTAACATACCAAAAATCAGCTCAATATCTGGAAGCATGTAGAAAAAAAGTCCGGAAAACTGTAATTTTGATGCATTTTTCAGAGTCCAAGGGCGGTAATTTCAGTAAAAATCAGTGGAGAGGAACAAATTTGGTAAAAATCAGTGGAGCGGAACAAAACCCAAACTTGTTCTCTACACCACCATGTTAGACTAACATACCAAAAATCAGCTCAATATCTGGAAGCATGTAGGAAAAAAGTCTGGAAAACTGTAATTTTGATGAATTTTTCAGAGTCTAAGGGCCGTGATTTTGGAAAAAATCAGTGGAGCAGAACAAAATGCAAACTTGATCTGTAGGCCACCATGTCAGACTCACATACCAAAAATCAGCTCAATATCTGGAAGCGTGTAGAAAATAAAAGTGTCAATGACACTGTAGCACAACTTGTCAAGACAAAGACATGCACATGTATAGTATGTGACACAGCAATGACAAACATCTAGGTAATGACCTGATAACAAAGGTACATATAAAGTATTGTAATGGTCTGTACATAAATACTGACCGTTGCCTGTAACAAATGTATAGGTAAAGTATTGTAAAGGTGGGTGACAGTCAGATGCTAAACTAGAAAAGAAATCTTTGAGTCCCAGAGTGGGTCTGACTGAACCCCAAAATATTTGTTCTCATAGCACAGTGATAACAAAGGCACCCCAAAACACACTCGTTCCTGTCCCAAGGTGAAAACAAAGGTACCCAAGAAGTTTTGTGAAGATCAATTCATAAATACAAGCTGTATAGAACTTGTGACAAAAAACTGATTGGACCTAATTTTGGTACAAAATGGCCACTGGCAGCCATCTTGAATTTTGGACCGTACCCAGAAACACTCATTCTCGTCCCAAGGTGATAACAAAGGTACCCAAGAAGTTTTGTGAAGATCGGTTCATAAATACAGCCTCTACCCTGAGCCGTATTGACATGCGTGCTCACATTGTGCAAGTAGTACTGAATAAGTCAAAGTTCATCTAATTTGCATAATTTCTGCACGAAAAAAAACCCCTTAGAATATGTGATGTATTCCATGTTACTAAACATTCATACAAAAATTTATTCAAATCAGAACTTTCATAGAGAAGTTCTGTACAAAAGACTGATTGCACTAATTTTGGTACAAAATGGCTGCTGGTGGCCATCTTGAATGTCGGACCACACCCAAAAACACTCGCTCTCATCCCACGGTCATAACAAAGGTACCCAAGAAGTTTCGTAAAGATCGGTTCATAAATGCGACCTCTAGCCCGAGCCATAGCCAATTGTTGACGTATGGACAGACGGACAGATGGACAGATGGACAGACGGACAGACGGACGATGGGCCATGACAATAGCTCAAATTTGACTTCGTCAAAGTTGAGCTAAAAAGTCCGGAAATCTGTAATTTTGATGCATTTTTCAGAGTCCAAGGGTGGTAATTTCGGTAAAAATCAGTGGAGCGGAACAAAACGCAAACTTGTTCTGTAGGCCACCATGTTAGACTAACATACCAACAATCAGCTCAATATCTGGAAGTGTGTAGGAAAAAAGTCTGCAAAACTGTAATTTTGATGAATTTTTCTGAGTCCAAGGGCCGTAATTTTGGTAAAAATCAGTGGAGCGGAACAAAATGCAAACTTGATCTGTAGGCCACCATGTTAGACTCACATACCGAAAATCAGCTCAATATCTGGAAGCATGTAGAAAAAAAGTCCGGAAAACAAGTAGGACTGACTGACGGACTGACAGACTGACGGATGGACCAGTCAAAAATATTATACCCCCGCAACTTTGTTGCGTGGGGTATAATAAGACTATTAATGGTTTATGACAGATGACGGATCACAACTCATCCCAATAGCTCATACCTGATGTTGTCAAGTTGTGATAAAAATAAGAATATTAATGGTTTATGTCTGATATTTTATGATGCCGGCCTCCTCATTAGAGGACCACAGCAGTATTATTAATTGAATTAGTCTTACCATACCTAAAACACCTGCCAAATGATGACAGTAGTGGGAATGTTGGAATGTCTCTAGGTTTCTCAAAAGCCCAATAGTATGAAGCAAATGCACCAGCCAGTGTCATCTGTCCTAGTGCAATGAAGAAATTGACCATCCAAAACAACATGAAGAGGTTGTAGATTTGTAAATATATGGAAAACCTGAAAATAAAAATAAAACTAATAATAATTTTCAACTTTTTACATTGTTATATGAGGATGTAAATTTTTATGTGACAATTAGCCTCATTATCTTGTATTTATTTTTGCACAATGTGTGCGTATATATTGGAATATTCAGTAAACAGGGTATTAATTGAAAATAGAATATATTTTCATTTTTGGAATTCACTATAAAAAACCTTTCCACAATCCATTCCACTCCGTGTTCATCAGCTGTGTTTGAATGCTTTTTGAGAATAGTACTAGCTGGTTTTTACCATTAGGTTGGGTAAAGTGTTGATATAGATGAGATTTACACTAAGGCTGCACAGTGCACACAGTGCATAGTTAGTTACTCAGTTAACAATGAAACCTTTTTTATAACTATAAAGCAATGCACAGGGTTAGACACACTTTCTGGTTATAAAAAATTGCCATATCACACACTATTTGAAAATATACACTTACTAAGGCTGTATAAATACCAGGCCTGGCATTCTGAAAAATGCAGGAGGGCAAAAAATCGCTCTCCTCAATCAGCTTAGGAGAGCAATTAGCTTTACACAGCATTTTAAGTATCCAGTTGAACGAACTCATTGAAACTGAAACCAGCAGACTACATCAGTGATTTTATTAACTTTACTAAGGTAAAGCAAAATATCTTAGATATCTAGATGTCTCACTCAACGACCGGACACACACTTGAAAAGACCTATGTGTGTACCCAGACCTGTTGTCCAAGAAAGTCATACCCCTACCACTACAACCTTCAACCCCCCAAGGGGGGTTGAAGGTGGTAGTGGTAGGCGTATGACTTTCTTGGACAACAGGTCTGCTTGAATCTACAGTAACATCCTGGTGCAAGTGCTTCAAGTGACAGGATAGTAGTAATGGTAGTATATTATAGTGTCAATATTCCTTGAATAATTACCCCTCAAACTGTGATGTCAGTTGTTGAACTTGAAACTGACAGAAAAAAAAAAAATATTGCTTTGACCCATTTTGCTTCAAATGATTGCAACTGTGTTTGGGTATGGTTGCAGCCATTACCTTTTACCACTAAACCACTTTCAAAATGAAATTACATGATGTTATGTGACTTCGAAGTTAAATTACATTTTTGCTTTACAACAAAAATTTAATGTGAGCATAATACATGTAATCTCAATCATCCCAGACCAAAATATTTAGGAGGGCAATTTTTCGCTCTCCTTAATTCTTTCAGGAGGGCAGTAAGGAGAGCTAAAAAATCGCTCTCCTGAAATTGCCAAGCCTGAAATACACAGGGTTAGTTGGTTACATGTTAAATGGGGTGCAGGATTCAAGGAACTAATGGATATACTTATACAACTGTACAGGATTGTAGAAAGTTTTTGAAAGTTAATTAAAAGAATGAAAACATATTCTATTTTCAATTAATAGCTTGTTAGTACTGTTATCATAAAAGCGGCCTTTTTCTGCAGTCAAATTGTGATCCGATTGTGACACACACCAGTGGCTTGAGATTTTGTAAATAAAATACTGCAAAATCAAGACCACTAAAAAAGAGCAAAAGCCAAATGAAAACCTCATCACAGATTCAATGTTCTTGTATTTCTTTTTTGACAACTGAGATTCTATAGAATTATGGTGAGATAAGCTACCAATTCTTGAATTTTGAAACTCTCTGTCTGCTTTTGTGATCACAGTACCATTACTCAACCTTCGTCTGTGAAAAAATACACCGAACCTCACAATGTGAAAATGCATTAGTCAATATGGCACAAGAGCCAGCATGGAAGGATAGAACTCTAGTTCTATTCTGCTGCGATGGCATTAGTGCCATTATGATGAATGCATTCAGACATCATGGCATTCTGTATTTATTACTAACCTCTATGACATAGAATCGACTAATTAAAAAATTTGGCTTTATTTGTAGAATTATACAGTTCTGAGTCTTCTGACATCTTCTTGAAATAAAAACAAAAACAAAAGTCGGGTGTGATTGGCAAACATGTGTGACAGGTAGATACTTAAACAGGAAAATATCAATGAATATTGTGTTCAAATAGGTCATTTATTCATCTTTTAAGAAAGTAGCTGCCATTATCTGAGAGGTACTTGCTTCAAAGTGAGAACTTGAGTGTTATAAAATGACTTCCCATTTATAGAATTAGTTTAATTTTGGTGGATTTGAACAAAAAAAAATATTTTCCAGTTGGCATTTATCGGCAACTACAGCAGCTTCTGAACTGATCAAGGTGAGGATGCTACATTTTGATTGACCAATTACACAAATGGGCAGAGTTTAGTTTGACTTATTTGCATGTGAAATTAGTTTGTTTTGTGATTATGTACTGAAAACTTCTTCAGGTAATGCAGGAGAATAAATGCGAAATAACTTTCAAATAAACAAAATAAGGCTGTTATAATTGTTACAGAGTCTTTTAGCTGGTAGTGCTATATTTTTCTTGACCACAGATTTCCTTTCACCATATATTGCTCAGTTACATGGATAGTGCCAATGGGCACTATCCAATGAAATGTAGTTGAGCAAGCTGTCAACAACAAAAATTGCTTCTTGCCAGGGTCAATATGAAACCATTATCAGTAGAAGGTGGATGTTATAGTCACAGTCTGGGAATTTATTAAAGCCCAAATATGGGCTTCCAGCACTCTACCTTTAGCAAATTGATCTAAGAAATATCAGGATGAGAGCACATGGTCCAGTATTAGGGATAACAGGAATGAATGTATTTTAGGTTGACATTTTACAGGAAAAAGAGAGTATCAATATGAAACCATTATCAGTAGAAGGTGGATGTTATAGTCACAGTCTGGGAATTTATTAAAGCCCAAATATGGGCTTCCAGCACTCTACCTTTAGCAAAATGATCTAA
This sequence comes from Pictodentalium vernedei, assembly GCA_031216915.1. Taxonomy (NCBI): domain Eukaryota; kingdom Metazoa; phylum Mollusca; class Scaphopoda; order Dentaliida; family Dentaliidae; genus Pictodentalium; species Pictodentalium vernedei. The sequence goes on from CM062291.1 coordinate 250,305,959, forward strand.
GAAATATCAGGATGAGAGCACATGGTCCAGTATTAGGGATAACAGGAATGAATGTATATAAGGTTGACATTTTACAGGAAAAAGAGAGTGTCTGTGTGTGAGGCAATGAGTCTCCCCCACATCATGGCTATGCTGCTGAAAGATAGTGTCATGCAGGACAGAACCATTTATGAACAGTGTGAGTTGAAAGGGTGAAAATTTAAATTTTGAAATTAACTGGTAGAGTGTTGGAAGCCCATATTTGGGCTTTATTATGAATGGACAAAACCACAACATAAAGGCTTCATATTCTGTGGTTGTTCTTCATGTCACCTTTGAAGTGAAATTATTTAGTCTGATGGGATTAGCCTTGCAAAAAGCTATGGGAGAGTGCCTATTGGCCCTCTCCCATTACTTGTAACAAGGCAAAGATATGTGAATGAATTTTGATGACCAAAAATAGTTTAGCACTTTACATGTACCAGATAATCACAAAAAAGTTGTCAATCTTAAGAACAAGTATGTTTTCAAGTATGACTATTTGTTTGTTTATTTATTGGTGGTGCAGGTCATTTTCAGCACCACTACAATATGTGAATTGTTTTTCATACCCACACCATTTTTGGCAATGTTGGGCAGCCACTATCATAGGCAAATATACTGCTTTATTGTAAAGGCTATGTTAAATTTATTCTATTTCAATTTTTAAATTTTATATAGGTCACCGGTTTGGGAGAGTAATTGTGACGGAAACAGCAGTCAAATGACCAACTTGGTGTGATAATCATGTAACAAGCAAGATGTAGGATGTTGCGAAGATTGTTTGTTATTTTCAGTATACAAGTGAGGTCCCTATATTATCAACAAAATTAGGAGTTAATCTTTTACATAATACAATGGCCATACCTGGCAGGCACCATTCACACAAATCACTGGTCAAAGCTTTTTCTTTCACTTTTTGCTTCCAAAACATGGATTATGACTCTCCATTGGAACAAGCTTGAAGAGCTTGTTGAAAGGGGTTGGGGGGGGGGGGGGGTCATAAGCTATGTTTTATAGGTAAAATCTTTTAGCCATTTCAGAAAACTTTTGCAAGTATATTCTGCTATTCATGTTAGGTAAAACATTCAAGTGCATGGAGTTTTAGAATATATGGACTGGAAATAATCCTGGGGTGGAGAAATACACTTTTAAGTTTCAAAATATATACTGATACAATGCGCCATGTTTGAAAGCACTATTTCTTTTCAAAAAGAATTTCAGAAGCCAAGAAGTTAAAAAAATATCTGATGTCACTTTTTCGAAATAAATTCTTCATACAGAATCAATCATTCATAAAACAATATCAGATTTAATTTATTTTTATTCTTCAAGTTGTGTGAAGCATTTGAGTAAAAAGAAGCTAATCTGACATCACATCGCTGCGAAGCAAAAGGTACATAATCCTTTGAAAATTTTAACTTAAATTTTGCAAAAAGTTTCAAGGGGTAAAATATGCTCTGTGAAATAAAGTTGAGAGGTAAATACTCCCTCTATTCTGTAATCTTTCTTATCTGGAACATGCCGAGTGGTTAAAACCCTTATTCTACAGGTGGTTTAAATATGATTATTGGTCAAGTACCTATTTATTCTATTTATACCATGCTCTTAATAAACAATTGACTTTGTCACTTAAAATGGAGAAAAAATGGCACTTTCTATTGCAACCTTATGGGTTTGTTTTGTTTACACCTGGGCCAGAGGGCAGTACTACCAGCTGCACATGAATGCTTGATTGACAGCTAGACACATTGTCAAAGTTGATTGAATTCACCTTGCTTTTTCAGTCAAATTATTATTAGTAATTCTTAAATTTTCTTTTAAATATTTAATTCTAGGTATTTTAAACTTAATAAGTCATTGCACGTAGTACATAGTATCACAAAACGTTGTATGTTTGAATGAAACATTGCGAAGTGTAAATGTATTAAAGTTGGCAAATTGCGTCATGTCAAAGGTCAAGTTGGATGAACTTCCTACTAGAGGTGTAAATTGTTTTAACCGCAGTAGAAGCTTCACACCGGTAGTGGGGTTAAAGGCTGAAATTTAACATACAGGCTTTTCACAGGTAGTAACATAGGCATATATAAAATATTTTAAAGAATATGAAAAATACTCTTGTAACAAATGGAGGTATATCATCCAGGCTATTATTAACAAAATATACTCTCTAAATAGGGGTTGTCCTCTTATCAATGAAAACTTAATAGCAGACTGAAATGACCTTTCACAAAAGCAAGTCACGGCTACTTTAACAGATGTCAGGATTTCCAGTAACACTGAAAAAGGCAACAAACCCTGCAGTCCATTGGGTAATTTCTTCTTTAGTTTTAGAATTAATTCTATGCCAAAAAAAAAATTCACCCAGTTGATGGGGGTCAGTGGTCAATTGGGTGAAAATTTCATCCAATGGACCCCATCCCATAGAACCCACACTAGGTGGGTGGGTGTTTTTTTTTGGGGGGGGGGGGGGGGGGTATTTGAAAATTTTTTTGTTTAATGCCATAAAACAGCTGAAAATCCTGAAAAAACAATTTTGAAGCTACAAAAAAAAATTCACACAATCAACCCACCACCACCCCAAAATTTGGGCCTCCATAGGAAGCCAAAATATGAGCTAAGAGATTTAATTTGATTGAAGTTTAATCTGATCCCCCTAAGTTTGATGAATACCAAATATCAAAAGATTCTGATTGGTGGATCTAAAGATGAAGATTTGAAAAAATATGAACCAAGGGACCTGTTTTGAACAAATCTGAATCTAATCCCACCTAAGGATGTTGAATGCGAAATAGAAAAAAATTCTGACTGGTGGATTTGAAGATGAAATTCTCCTTATATTACAAGTAAACATTTAGGCTCTCATAGGGAGACCAAAATGAACCCAGGAACTTGATTGGAACAAACTTGAATCTCATCCTCATAAGAATGCTGAATGCAAAATATCTGAAAATTTTGACTGGTGGATCCAAAGAAGACGACTTTTTCTCCTATTCCATGGAGATAAGAATCAGGCTCCTAGGAAGGGCAAATATGAACCCTGTGGCCTGATTTGAACAGACTTTAATTTCATCTTCCTAAGGATGTGAATACCGTGTGTCATAAGATTACGAATGGTGGATCTGAAAAAGTAGCGTTTTAAAGAGTTGTCCTCAGACTGCACTAAGTTAAAATTTGGACTCCCATAGAGAGCCCATACACTTGATTTGAACAAATTAGAATCTGGCCCCACTAAGGATGTTGTATACCAAATATCAAATGGTTCTTATATGTGGTTCTGGAGAAAATTTTTCAAATTTAAATTTTTTATAAATTTCAAGTAATTTGTATATTTTTTATACTTATCAATAGCCCAGACTCAGCTAACCTCAACATTATTAAGGGCCAAACACAAATTTTGAACCCCCCCAATCCCCAAAATTTGCATACAACAACAAAAAATAAAAGTCCTATCTGGCCCTCCATACTTTTAATACTTGCGCATGCCAGTACCCAGGAAAAGACAGGAATTGGTGCCAACACCATTTTTTGTAGACAAGCCTACTAAAGTGATAACTCAGCTGGGAGGTAAGAGTGCCCACTCGTGGGAGGGCCATCCATGTTTGGGCCATTGGTAAGTATAAAAAATAGACAAATTACTTTAAATTTATGATATTTTTATACTACAACCAGTGGCCCAGACTTATCTGAATCGTAAAAAGGTGGTGGGCCTAGGATTTAAAGAAATTAACAGACCAAATACAGCTCCTTAGCCTGCATTCCAAGGTGAAAAGGAGATTAAATTTTTAAAGGAATTACATGTATGTCTCTCTATACAACAATGAAGAAGACATATAATCAAAATACCGAGCCATATCCAAGTAATTCCGTATTCTTAGCATGAATAATTATGCTAATTGGATGTAACAAGACCCCAATTTTAAGGCTTGTCTGGACTAAGCCATTTAAATCAGGATGGCATGTTTGAGAGTGAGAGACTAACCCCCACAAACACATGCCATATATATAATAAACAAGCTGTATCTAAGATCAGTAATAATCTACAGAAAAAACAGCTTCACTCATAGTTACACACTTATTATCAGGCCAGAAGAGATGAAGAAAAATCACTCCCCCACCCTCCCTTTTTTTTTTGAAGGAATATTCTTCAAAACAAAGAGGGAAGCGCTCTGGAATCAGTGAAAAGCGGTACCAAATAATCTATATATATTCGCCCAACAGGCACCCTGTTTTTAATTATTATTAGCTCATCTTGACAAAGTCAAGCTGAGCTAAACTCATCGTTTGCCGTCCGTCGTCCGTCGTCTGTCGTCCATCGTCCATCGTCCGTCAACACCATGTTTTGGTCTTCTCCTCCAAAGCCACTGGGCCAATTCAAGTGAAAGTTTGTGTGAGTGATGGGTGATGGTCCCAAAGGGGCATTTCATTTTTGTTCAACTCAGCATGCCCAGCCCCATAGGGAGGGAGTGGGGGAAAATGCTCCAAAATATTTTTAAAATCTTCTCAAGAACCAGTGTGTACAATGACTTGATATTTGCTATGGAGCTTCCATAGGTGTAGAATCAAGTTTGTTCAAACGAAGTTCGTGAAGTAATATTTGGCTTTGTAATAGGAGGGGTAAGATTTTTGGCCCCGCCCAAAATTTCTATTTTCTGAACCGATGGTCCGGTATGAACCAAATTTGGTTTGTGGTAGTATTGGGTCATAAGTACTCGACCCATGCAAAAAAAAATTTCCCACATCCCCATGGGAACCCTGGGAGCTAAAAATAGAAATATTTTCAAATGCCCATATTTCCCAAACCCCACGGAACAGAGAGCTTTTATTTGGTATGAAGTATCCTTATGACCAGTAGAATTGAATGGTAAAAAAAAATTGCCATCGGTTATGTTAGGGTGTTCTGTAATGGGCATCGAAAAAATGCTGAGTCAGCATATTTGCAAAAAATTAAAAAAATCTTTTCTCCAGAACCAATCATCAGAATCTTTTGATATTTGGTATACAGCATTCATAGGGGGGTCAGATAAAAGTTTGTTGAAATAAAGCTCATTGGTTCATATTTGGGCTCTCTACAGGAGCCCAAAGTTTTAACATAGGGTAATATGGGGAATATTCTTTAAAAATCTTCTTCTTCAGAACCACCAGTCAGAATCTTTTAATATTTGGTATACATCATTGTTATGAGGGTCAGATTCTAGATTGTTCAAACCAAGTCCCTAGGTTAATATTTGGGCTTCCCTTCTTTGTTCAATATGGAGGGTAATTTAAAAAAATCTTCTTCTTCAGATCCATCAGTTAGAATGCTTTGATATTTGGTATGCAACATCTCTAGTGTGGTCAGATTCAAGTTTGTTCAAATCAGATCCCTAGGTATATATTTGGGCTCACTATGGTAGCCCAAATTTTAACTTAGTGCAATATGAGAAAATTTCTTTAAAAATCTTCTTCTTCAGATCCACCAGTCAGAATGCTTTTATATTTGGTATACAACATCTCTAGGGGGGTCAGATTCCAGGTTGTTCAATTCCAGTGCCTAGGTTAATATTTGGGCTCCATATGGGAACATGAAATTTAACTTAGTACAATATGAGTGAATTTCTTCAAAAATCTTCTTCTTCAGATTCACTTGTCAGAATGCTTTCACATTTGGTATACAACATCTCTTGGGGGGGTCAGGTTCAAGTTTGTTCAAATCGGATCCATAGGTCAATATTTGGGCTCGCTATGGTACAATTTCTCTTCTTCAGATCCAACGGTCAGAATGCTTTCATATTCGGTACACAACATCTCTAGGGAAGTCAGATTTAACTGTGTTCAAAGCAAGAGCCTGGGTTAATATTTGGGCTCTCTATGGGAGCCGGAATTGGCCATTTTGCTGAAGAATTAAAAATTTTGTATTCTGTACCCTCTAGAGGTACTAAGATTAATCCACATAGGTTGTATTAAGGGGCTTCATAGGGGAGCTCTACATTTTACTTATGATCAACTGAAGAAAAGGCATGATGCCTAGATTATTTTTGTCACTCCTGAGGGACTCAAGGATTGACAGTGTAGCCTATGGAGATGGCTTGCTTAATGTAGACTCATTCTTGGACTCTGTTTAAATTGTGTTCTGTACAAGATGAGCGCTTCAGGCCCCGTGGGGTCTCTTGTTAATTATTGGTGCTTAATGCCACCTCAGTAGCTAAGGCTGTCATTGTGATCTCGGTTATTAAAAGCTCAAGCTTCCAATATATGCCAGAGTCGGAATCAACAGACAGGTGGAAAACAGGTGATATAATATGTACAACCTCACACTTGTCCAACTGAATCTTAATGGAAAGTTATCTGTATACGCTTCTGAGGCAACCAACAGGCAACCCCATTCAGGTGTACAAATAATTCCAATAATGAAACTCCAAATTGAATAGTGTGAATATATACGAGAAGAGAATAGGAATTCTCCAGTGTACCGTCTCCGGAAGAAAGCTGGATTTAGAACATGGAACAGGCTATGACTAACAGACCTGTCATGGACCCCCCTCCCCCCCCCCCCCCCCCCCATCCTCACCCAAATAATTCATTGTTCCCTAGGTCCATTACAACCAATGACTGTTCGGAGAAAGAATATACTACTCCGAATAATGAAGCCAAAAATTGAGAACATATGCATCAATGACCAATTGGAAATTCCATAACTGATCCAACTAGCCACAAAATTCTCATTTTATAGAATCTATTCAATAATGTGTCTGCCTAATAAATATACATATTATGCACGCAAGCAACAGAATCCTTGCTCTCATCTGAATAAAGCCTGTACCCACAGGAAATGGAATGAATAATACGACGATAATGCAGTTAAACTGAGTTATAAACTCATACGTCGTAAGAAAAGGGCTGACCGCTCTGAGTGAGAGAATGTCGCCCAGATAACCGACATGTTGTCAGCCACACAGGTACACAAAAGGTTAGCAATATGAACTGAATGTGATCATGAAAGAAATTCAGAATAAAAAAAACAGTTATTGTTCAGGAATCATATGCTGGTATATGACTAAGAAACAAACAACCACAGGAAACAAGCCAACTAAAGAGTGGATGTGCCCATGAGGTCACCGTTAAAACACAACCCAGCCACCAAATGCATTTTGGGGATTGGGGGGTTCAAAATTTGTGTTTGTCCCTTAATAATGTTGAGGTTGCACCAGCTAAGTCTGGGCCATTGGTTGCAGTATAAAAATGTGTGGGCGCTAGCCGAGTTATGCCCTTTATGGTGCCCCTGCAGGAGTGGTAATCTTATTTGAACGAACTTTATTGATATACAATATGAAACACTGATACCAAATTTGGTTCAATTCGATCCAGTAGTTTTGGAGGAGAAGTCTATAATGTAAACTTGATGATGGATGACAAACAATGGCAAGTGAAGTTAAGCTCCCTCAGGTGAGCTAAAAATGAGATAAGCAGGTTAAGAGTTAAGCCATTCTACATTTCATGCAACTATGAAGCTTTCTTATACTGGTACTCTAATTTGAAACTTCCATGAAGGCTTTGAAAACTTGCCTGGGCTATAAAATCTCTTACCACTGAAATCAGTATAATCCGGGCACATTTAATCAAATTTACCCCCATAAAGAGAATGGGCTTTGTGACCAATGATTTCTTGAGTTAAATTTCGATGCATTTTTCTTCAAATATGGTCATAGCTGCTTTAAAGCAACCATGACTAGATTTGGTGAAAAATATTTTGAAAATACTTAGTGGGTTAAGAGTTAACAACATTCCCAGATGGTATGGCTTTATACCGAGCTTCATCTAGGCAATTTCTGGGTCCAGTAAACAAACCCATTCCAAGACCATATATTCTTCTATTAAAATACAAATGCAGTTCAATGATAAGAATTTTGATTGTGTCTAGCTTTCCAACTGACTTCTTCAATTACAAAAAAATTATAAAATGCACAAGAGGAGGCATCACAATGAAAAACAGAAATACAAGTATGTTACATTCAGCTGTTGCATGCATTCTGCTTATAAAATCCAAGTTATCAAAATGCAATATTTTAAATTCCTGTAGTAGGGAGAATATCTTTTAACAATGTTTTCATGCTTAACCCTAAAGGACCTAATTACGACTGATTATTTTTATTGCAACAAATCAGGTGCCCAAACATACAGTTTCAAGTTAAACTTGTAAGTTACAGCTACATTCTTGGTACCCTGGCAGATGTTTCTAAGCAAGTCTTGGCTGCCTATATAGGCAGCCAAGAAATGCCTAGAAACAGCTGTAAAGCTACAAGATGTAGACTGTTAAAGTATAGCAAAAAAAGTCTAAAAATCTTCAGGTCTTGAAATTTTAGAGGCGTAATTCTAACTTTTACTGCAACAAACAGGTGCTCCAACATGCAGTCTGCTCGTAAATTTGAAAGTTACATTCTACTTACCTTGTCATTGTTTCCAGACAAGTCTTGGCTGCCTAAATAGGCAGCCAAGACTTGCCTAGAAACAACTGCAAACGTAACAGGTGGCAAGAAGGGCCTAGAAACAACTGCAAAGCTGCAGTATGTAGACTGTCAAAGTGAAGCAAAACTGTTAAAAAATCTTAGGTCTGTGAAGGTGAATGGTCTGTAAAGTATGGTTTCTTTCAGAGAAGTATAAGAACAGGTTGCAAGTCAACATAGGGCATAACATTTCAAATATGCAGTAATCAGAATTCTGATGATTCATTCCTTCGTGATATTAAAAAACAGGCCAGTGAATAAAAAGTTTTAAAAACCACTCATGGCATCATCACTTGAGTCATGGTTCCACTTGAGTTGCACATTTTAAGATGGAAATTCCTTCTTGTAGCCCCTTAATATATTGGTCAAACTTTTTAATAAACATGACTAGCAGATGACACTATGTACTGATAAAAAAATAATCTCATTCTAAAGAGGAGTCAGATGGTCTGTTTGAGGGGTGGGGGAGGGAGGAGGGAGGGAGGGAGGGCAAGTTGAAAAACAAAATTGTTTAACATGGTACTAACAATTAACATTGTAGCCATGGTTAGGCATGGCCTCAATGTTATGCCATGGTGAACCCGATCACAAAATTTTGAAATTTCAAGCAGAAAATTTTGCCCATAATGTAACTAGGAATTTAACCAATGAAAATTGGTTAAATTCCTAATTCCATTGTGGGAAAACTTTGCAAGTTGAAATTTTGATATTTTGACCCCAGTGTGCAGAGTTTCCTTCTGATTCTTTATCATATGAGAAACATATTATGAAATTTATGTTTATCTGGAATGATATTTGTGAAACTCATCCTCAATTTTTACTTTTTTACTACTAGAGGCTCTGAAAAAAATGAAAGTGTCAAAGACACTGTAGCTCAACTTGTGTAAGACATGCACATGTATAGCATGTGACACAGCAATGACATACATCTAGGTAATGACCTAATAACAAAGGTACACGTAAAGTATTGTAAAGGTCTGTACATAAATACTGACCGTAGCCTGTAACAAATGTACAGGTAAAGTATTGTAAAGGTGGGTGACAGTTAGATGCCTCTAGCCAGAGCCGTATTGAAATGTGCACTTACTGTGTATAAGTAGCACTGAATAAATCAAAGTTTGTTTAATTGGCCGCCACTGGCCATCTCAAAATTTCAGACCACATCCAAAAACACCCATTCTCGTCCCATGGTGATAACAAAGGTACCCAATAAGTTTCATGAAAATCGGTTCATAAAATACAACCTCTAGCCCGAGTCGTATTGACATGTGTACTAACTGTGTATAAGTAGCACTGAATAAATCAAAGTTCATCTAATTTGCATACTATATGCACAAGAAAAAAACCTGTATTATATGTGATGTACTCCATGTTACTAAACATTCACACAAAAATTTATTCAAATCAGAACCTTCATACAGAAGTTCTGAACAAAAAACTGATTGCATCTAATTTTGGTATAAAATGGCCACCGGCAGCCATCTTGAATTTTGGACCGCACCCAAAAACACTCGTTCTCATCCCAAGGTGATAACAAAGGTACCCAATAAGTTTCGTGAAAATCGGTTCATAAATGCAGCCGAGCCGTATTGACATGTGTACTTACAGTGCTGAAAGTAAGACTAAATAAATTAAAGTTCATCTAATTTGCATAATTTCTGCATGAGAAAAAAACCTGTATTATATGTGATCTATTCCATTTTACTAAACATTCATACACAAAATTTATTCAAATCAGAGCTTTCATATAGAAGTTCAGGACAAAAAACTGATTGCACAAATTTCAGTACAAAGTGGCTGGTGGTGGTCATCTTGAATTTTCGACCACACTCAAAAAAATTCATTCTCAGCCCAAAGATAACAAAGGTACCCAATACATTTCATAAAGATCAGTTCATAAATACGGCCTCTAGCCAAAAACATATTGAATTGTTGACGGATGGACAGATGGATGGCAGCCCATGACAAAACCTTAAATTTGACTACGTCAAAGTTGATCTAAAAATCACATCTGAACACTCATTACATCGCCTTCAATTCTATTGCCTGTAGCCACTTTCAAGTGCTAAAAATTGACATTTCTTTGGGACATTTTTTTCAAAATATTTTTCACAGGAGATATTTTTGTGTTAAAAGCCCTGCTCTAACTACACTTTCTGTAATAAAGTGAGTCAACCTTTAATTTAGATATGTAGAGAGTTGTACACCTGAACTCTGTTACTGGGATATCCATTTTGCAAATTCCTAAAAATTGATTAACAGGAATAATCAATTATCCAGAAATTCTATTTTTCCTACGTTGGGTATTTATTCTATTATATCTTGTCTGACACAGTTCTGTCAAACAAGATGTAAATGAATAAATCGTAAACATAGGTCAAGTGGGAAAACTGAAGCCAGAAATGTCCAGAGAGCTGGTAATTCAGAACAAGAGGCCCCAAGGGGCCTAAGGGTGCTCACCTGACATGGTAGTCTAAATATCAACCCAGAGAATTGATTTCAACAAGTTGCATTTGCTCCTGCTAAGAAAAGCTTATACCAAATATCCAAAGATTCTGACCAGTGGATCGAAAAAAAAAGAAGATTTTTAAAGAATATTCCTCATATTGAACTAAGTTATAATTCGGGCTGCCACAGGGAGCCCATATATGAACCCAGGGACTTGGCTTTAACAAACTTGAATCTCACCCCCCTAAGGATGCTGCACACCAAATATCAAAACATTCCGACTGCTGGATCTGAAGAAAAAGATTTTTAAAGAAAATTCCTCATTTTGAACTAAGTTACAATTCAAGCTCCCACAGTGAGTCCAAATATGGACCTAGGGACATGGCTTAAACAAACTTGAATCTCACCCCCCTAAGGATGCTGCATATCAAATATCAAAACATTCCAACTGCTGGATCTGAAGAAGATTTTTAAAGAAAATTCCTCATTTTGAACTAAGTTATAATTTGGGCTACCACAGTGAGCCCAAATATGAACCCAGAGACTTGGCTTGAACAAACTTGAATCTCACCCCCCTAAGCATGGTGCATACCCAATATCAAAAGATTCTGCCTGCTGGATCTTGAGATTTTCAAAGAAATTTGCCTGAAATGCACTAAGTTCAAATTCAAGCTTCTATAGTGAGCCCAAATATGAATCTAGGGAGCCGATTTGAACAAACTTGAATCAGATCTACCCCACAATTTTACATACCAAATATCAAAAGATTCTGCCTGCTGAATCTGGAGGAACAGATTTTTTAAGAAATTTGCCTGAAATGCAGTAAGTTCTAATTTGGGCTTCTATAGTGAGCCCAAATATGAATCCAGGGAGCCGATTTGAACAAACTTCAATCAGATCCACCCCACAATGTTGCATACCAAATATCAAAAGATTCTGCCAGCTGGATCTGGAGAAGAAGATTTTTTAAGAAATTTGCCTGAAATGCACTAAGTTCGAATTCGGGCTTCTTTAGTGAGCCCAAATATGAATCCAGGGGGCCGATTTGAACAAACTTGAATCAGATCCAACCCACAATATTGCATACCAAATATCAAAAGATTCTGCCTGCTGGATCTGGAGAAGAAGATTTTTTAATCTTTTTCCCATTGCCTACTAGGTTAAAAAGTTCTGACTCAGCACTTTTTCAAAGTCCTGAAAAAAGTACCTTGTGATCAAACCGATAGGGAATTTTTTTAACCATTCTATTCTACTGGATAAAAGTAAGCTTTATACAAAATAAGAATTCTCTGTGCCGTGTAGTTTTGGAGATATGGCAGTTTTAAGGTTTTTCCTATTTTTAGCTCCCGAGGTTCCCACGGGGCAATGAGAAATTTTTTTTTGCATCAATCAACTACTGATGACCCATTATCACCTCATATCAAATTTGGTTCAAATCGACCTGACGGTTCTGAAAATAGAAATTTTAGGCGTGGCCAAAATTTTTGCCCCTCCCATAACGAAGGCAAATAATGCCCGACAAACTTCTCTTGAACAAACTTGATTCTAAACCTCAAAAGGACTCTGTATACCACATGTCAAGTCTCTGCTACTGGTGGTTCATTAGAAGATTTTCAAAAAATTTGGCCATTTTTTCCCCACACCTCTGCTCAATATGAGCCGAAACCTATTTTGGATAAAAATCAAAATGCCTCTATGTAACCACTACTTATATGAAATTTAATTAAAATGTGGCCAGAGGTTTAGGAGAAAGAGGCTCAAACACCACCTTCACAACGGACGACAGACGGCGGACGAAGAGTGATAAGAAAGCTCACCCTGACTTTCGGTCAGGTGAGCTAAAAAGTAAGAGCTATTTTTTAACAGACTAAAAATCATTTCATTCATTTAACAGGGATTTATTGTACATACTATATGCAATTAATAGGAAAAATGTACACAAAAGGTATGGTAAATGGTTGGTGTTAGAAAATTATACCCAATTAACAGGGTTATTCTATAAAGAAATATCTGATTAAACCTTTAGGTGCTATAGGTCCGTACCGAGTACGGACATAAAATTTGTTTCCCTGTGCTACACGTCCATACTGAGTACAGAGTTACCACAATGATAACATCAATACGCTGCACAGTGGTATTCTCAATATAACGCACTTGGTGACACATGTAAGAGGCCGATAATCGTCGTCAGATATTTTTTCGAGTAATTTCCGTCGTTTTTACGGAAATACCCGAGTGAACCTCATGTGAAATTTCCAATGAGAGTTACTTTTCCTGATGTTCTTGTAGTGCAAACATGTCGAAAAGATTGTACACAATCAAAGAAGTTGTTGCAGAATTGTATGCAGACAATGATAGTGATGCTGGTGATTTAGATAGTTCAAGTGACTTTAGCGACTCTGATGAATCTGAGGGGAGTTCCAATGTGACTGTTGCGGGCCTGGACCAGCGGTCAGCCGAGTGGGTGACTAGGGCAAAGAAGTCGCCTTGGCTTACATTGGGGTCGAAATTCAAGTCGCCCTCCAAAACTTCCTTGGGAGACATGGCAGTTTACCATATTTTCTTATGTTTTATCTCCAAAAAAAACAACGCTTCGGCATTCACAAAAAAGAAAACACGGCTGCTGTTAAAATCCGTCATACGGCTCTGAAAATAGCCTAAACTAACCCAATTTTATATTTCTTAAAAGAGTTGTAATGTCGTAGTTGTTCGAACAATACGCCCCAACTGATAGCAACCAGCACAAAATGCTATTTAAAAACAAAAGTGTCAACAAAAACCACGAATCACACAAGACACGCATCAAGTTAATTAGAATTAAAGTTAACCACCGTTTCAAAACCAAAAAAAATGTGCAGGGGACAGTTCATCCATAAAAATGTCGAAATCACTTACGGTTACGCTCTGTTCCACTGAAAAAATATTTGCATTGAAATTCTCCCCCCACAATTTGCATTGAAAGTTTTTCTTTGAAAACTTGTGATGGGAGGGGGTTAAATGTAATAAGGCTACGATAGAAATCAAACATATTAGGATGGATAAGAATGGCAGACCTTATAGCACCAGTCGCACTTGTCAATGTAAGATGGTTGGCAGAAATTGTCATTTTTCTGAACAGAGTTTTATCACCCAGCGCAGCAGATAAGGGAGACAACTGAAATATTTTGTCATTTACCTTAGAAATAAATTAACTCAAATTGTTAATGATGCTTAATTTATGAAGGATGTTGAAAACTTTTTTAACTACGCTTTTCAATTCAATTAGGACATTCAGAAACCATGAATGACCCAGCTTCTTATGTGAACTTGAAATTTATTTTAAATACTTTAAACATTTTTTCAAAAATAATATACCTTCTATTACAGAGAAGAACACTCCCACCATGGGTAATGCTAAATTTCAAATCCACTGAATTGAGGCAAATACAAAATCAACTGCATGGTCACCTCAGGCCAAGTCATCACTGTTAGGGAAAGAGTAGGGTATTCAGAAACCATGGACGACACAATTTTTTGTAGGGGAGGGGGAGAATTTTAACCTACATGACTTAGTTTTGTGTGAGTATGTATGTTTGTATAACTTTTATTTATTTTTCTCTCCACAATTGTGTCCTCCATGTACATTTATTTTGTCATGATGTCATATACGTTTTGTTTTTTCTGACTTCTCCCTCCTGGCCCCTGACTTCTCCCTAAAGTCTCTGGAGGGAGAAGTCACTTCTCCCTAAAATCAGCTGCCAGGCTGACCCCTGGCCTGGACTATTACCCATGTTTCAGGTTATACCACACCACAATTAAATATTGGAACTAAACATTGGACTCCAAACATGTTCAAATATGTTCTTGCAGATGAAAATTACAAATTATTTTATGTTTATGATTTTTTTCATTTTTTATCATATTTTTCCATTTTCTCCCATATATGGCTCAGCACAGGAAATTAAAAACTTAACAAAGGGGTTAAGTAGGCTACACAATACTAATTTATTCCTAGAGCACTATTGACTGATGATAATAATTCCAGCCCTAATATCAATACCATTGCAATGCTACCATGAGGCCCCACCACATCTGGGGGCCAAGTCCGCATACATCGTGTCACCATGGCTCTTACACACACAGGTAGGGTCACCATGATTCCTCCCGTCTCGCACTACCATTACTTGTCCACATCTGAAGCAGGGGCTAATCTGGTTGAGACTCTCCTTTTATCATCAATTTCATGTTTATTGTGTTGTCTTTTTATTTAGTGTGTCATCTCTTTTTTTCCACAAAACTTGATGTTCCAATAAGACTAAAAATTCCCACCCTCTGATTGGACAAGAGCTTGCTAAGTTTGTTCTATGTTTACAGCTCCAGTATGATATGTTATCATCTGATGTCACTACACAAGTTATTTGAAATGAGGTTGCCCTGTTCGCAATTATTCCATCATCAGAGTGACTTGCAAACCACTTCAGTTTTCTAGATTTTTCACACATGTAGAAGACGATGTTCTGAATGAAGTATTGTTTAACTGGTTGAGTGATAGATGCCACTATCAGGGCTTTCAAAAAAGGAGGGTACCAGAGCAAACGCCAACATTTTCCTTGCTCATGTTTCATATTCAATCAAACACAAATAATATCTTGTTTATATAAATTTGTTTATTACAAATTAGTGGAGAGTGCCCGTGGACACTCTCAAATAATTTGTAATAAAACAAATTTTGAATAACCAATTCACAACCCCCAAAATAATCTAGTCCTCAACCAGTTAAATCACAAATAAGTTTACGATCTAAAGTAAGATGGAGTGACCTCAACCTTTGTTGGTTTTATTTAATATTTACCCAGTGATGTTTTGGGGCACACAAAAGGCTTATTTACTAAACTTGTTATCATTGAAAGTTGCCTAGTTCATTTCACAATTTTATTTTTTGCTGTGGGTAGAGTCTTATTGAAGAATATACATTATCATGATGAATTGACAGTATAATATGAGCTGAGGTTTGCAGCTAGGAGCTTATGTTCAACCTTGATGCACAGTTCAACATTGCTCTGGGCCACAACCTCGGACCATGTTACCATCAATGCATCACAATAACTTATAGTGCATAAAATACAGCAAATAAAGGGAGCCCTTTCCAACAGCGTGTTATACTACAGCCTGTCATCACCAAAGTAAAAAATCCTTTAATTTTTGCCACTTTTAACAAAATCCTGCCATTAATCCTACACCCAAGCAAACAGCAGACGAAAGCCACAAAAAATATTTTGCTAAATGATTAAGCATTTGCATGTTTTGTCTCAAAAAACATAGATTATGACACCTCATTGGAATGAGCTCAATGAGCTTGTTCCAATGAGGGGTTGAAAACTATGTTTTTGAGACAAATAATAAAAAATAAAATTTGAAAGGCAATTTTTGTGAATAGCGCTAGTTGTATATGGTCATTACATTGGTTAAGTGGCTAACTAAATGGAGAATAAGGGAAGTGTTTGCTACTCATTTGATCTTCACTCCTAGACTGTCTCAAATTCTCTCCAGTGATATTCACTGTTAAATAATATTAAAAAAGTGCAACCATTCGGTTAATATGACCATATCCAAATAAATAATTAGCTATCAGTACTTCTCCTTTCAATGATAAAGACCCATCAGTGGACTGAAAAGTAATTTCATGAATGAAAAACTGTTACCATTATCACAGCATTTTAGCAAGATATATCAACTAAATCTATACAGCCAGTTAAAATAAGCTAAGTATTAACTGTAGAAAGGTTCAGCATTTCAGAGCCATGGAATGAGTACAGAAGCTTTGGGTATCTATGAATAAACAGTGTTATTGGGTACACTTCTGAAAGTTCTTGAAGTCCTTTCTACAGTGTGTTAAATCTATTCTTCAATTAAAATAACAGATGAAAGCAGAAAACTAAAATGGATTGAAGTTATTCACCAATATGCATTCAGTGAAACAAAGTTACACAGTCATCATTTCAAGAGTCTGGAAAGTACAACCGTCTCAAAAGTTGTCTATTTCATGTTAGGAATACAATACACAAGGCTATGATTGAGACTAATGCACCTCTACACTTTGGAAAAGTGCACACAGATGGCTCCGTGTTTAACAAATGTTTCCACCAGGCTGAAACAATGAATTTTTGTTAACCCTTTACCCAACGCAGACGATATCAAAATTTATTATTTTAAATATAATTTTTTTAAATTTTTCCAAAAATTTCAACAAAACCATATCATGTGACCCCTCATTGGAACAAGCTCAATGAGCTCGTTCCAATGAGGGGTCACATGATATGGTTTTGTTGAAATATTTTGAAAAATTTAATTTTTTAAACTGCTCAATTTGCATATTACGCGGGCGGATGCGGGCGATTCGTTAGGTAAAGGGTTAAATATTAAGCCCAAAATGTACAATTTATTTTCTCGATTTTAAAGGGTGCAAAGACAAATCATACAAGGGAATCTTTAGTCACATGTTAACTGTTGAGTGCTAGAAACCACTATCAGGGCTCTACTGAAAAGTGCTGAAAGCCACTTTAGTGGCTTTACACAGTATTCCTTGTTTTACACAGCAGTTAAAACTCAAATGAAAGTGTCAATGACACTGAGGCTTAACTTGTCTGTGTGTTGTGTTTGATGAAAAGGATAATGTTCAATGCTTATGAAATAAGACAAGAATTGTGATAATAGGGAATATGTTAATTTCCATTCCCTGTATGCTATGTTTTTAATAAAAATAATATGAGGTGTACACTGTAATAAAGGGCGGAGGGGTGGGTTAATGTGACCTCACAGTTAATGTATATCAATGAAAGTTACCAAGTTACAGTGAAATTATTCCAAAACAAATCATCCTATCAAGTTACATTGAAATCCCTTCATAAATATGGCCTGTAGACTGTGCTAAAGGTTTTCGGACTTCAGGCCAGTGTAGCCATGACGGTTGACCGATTGCTACTAAAAGGGGATGTCCTCATCTTGACATTATACTGAGTCATTCTGCTAAGTTACAATGAAATCCCTTCACAAATATGACCTGTAGTCTGTACTAAAGTTTTTTTGGTTTTGTGCTCGGGAAGCCATCATGGTTGAATGATCATGACCAAAAGGGGACATTTTCATCTGGGCATCATCTGGAGCGATTCTACAAAGTTACAATGAAATCCCTTCATAAATATGACCTGTAGACTGTGCTCAAGGTTTGTGGGCTTCGGGCCCCTGAAGCCGTCACAGTTGACCAATCACGACCAAATGGGGATGTCATCATCTAGGCATCATATGGAGTCAACCTAACAAGTTACAATGAAATCCTTACATAAATACGACCTATATACTATGCTAAAGGTTTTTTTGTTGTTTTTGGCTCGGGCAGCCATCAAGGCTGAATGATCGCGACCAAAAGGGGACGTTCTCATCTAGACATTATTTGGAGTCATCCTACCAAGTTACAATGAAATCCCTTCATAAATAAGACCTGTAGACTATGCTAAAGGTTTTCGGGCTTCGGGCCCCTGTAGCCGTCACAGTTGCCCAATCACGTCCAAAATGGTATGTTCTCATCTAGACATTATATGAAGTCAACCTACCAAGTTACAATGAAATCACTTCATAAATATGACCTGCAGACTGTGCTAAAGGTTTTCGGGTTTTGGGCTCGGACAGCCATCATGGTTGAATAATCACAACCAAAAGGGAAATTTTCATCTGGATTGATCCTATGAAGTTACAATGAAATCCCTTCATAAATATGACCTGTAGACTGTGCTCAAGGTTTTTGGGCTTCGGGCACCTGTAGCTGTCACAGTTGACCAATCAAGACCAAAAGGAGAGGCCATCATCTAGGCATTATATGGAGTCAACCTAACAAGTTACAATGAAATCCTTCCATAAATACGACCAATAGACTATGCGAAAGGTTTTTAGGCTCGGGCAGACATCAAGGCTGAATGACCACGACCAAAAGGGGCGTAGTCATCTAGACATTATTTGGAGTCATCCTACCAAGTTACAATGAAATCCCTTCATAAATATGACCTGTAGACTGTGCTAAAGGTTTTCGGGCTTTGGGCCCCTGTAGCCATCACAGTTGCCCAATCACGTCCAAAAGGGGATGTTCTCATCTAGACATTATATGAAGTCAACCTACCAGGTTACAATGAAATCCCTTCATAAATACTTAGATGTGAGTCTTCCATGGAAGACGTGTGTCGCCTGCACTATATTTTAATATTTCAGACAGAATTCTAAGTGGAAAAGGGGCATAACTCTGGAAAAAATACAGTGGATCAAAAAATAAAATAGGAGGTGCACAATGCCATTATGTGATAAAGAATCACTGAAAGTTTCATCAAAATCCATTCATAGGTTAAAGAGGAGTGGCAGATAAGAGAAAGTGTGACGCAGACGACGACGCAAGACGACAAAAGTAATCCCTTTATGTCGCTCCCCACTTCGTGGGGCAGGCGACATAATGACCTGTAGACTGTGCTAAAGGTTTTCGGGCTTCGGGCAGCCATCATGGTTGAATGATCGCAACCAAAAGGGGAATTCTCATCTGGGCATCATCTGGAGTGATCCTACGAAGTTACAATGAAATCTCTTCATAAATATAACCTGTAGACTGTGCTCAAGGTTTTTGGGCTTTGGGCACCTGTAGTTGTCACAGTTGACCAATCACGACCAAAAGAAGATGTCATCATCTAGGCATTCTATGGAGTCAACCTAACAAGTTACAATGAAATACTTACATAAATATGACCTATAGACTATGCTGAAGGTTTTTGGGTTCGGAGGCCATCAAGGCTCAATGATCGCGACCAAAAGGGGACGTTCTTTTCAAGACATCATTTGGTGTCATCCTACCAAGAGTTACAATGAAATCCCTTCATAAATATGACCTGTAGACTGTGCTAAAGGTTTTTGGGCTTCGGGCCCCTGTAGTCGTCACAGTTGCCTAATCACGTCCAATAGGGAACGTTCTCATCTAGACATTATATGGAGTCGACCTACCAAGTTACAATGAAATAATTAAAATCATATTAAATATGACCTGCAGATTGTGCTAAAAGTTTTTGGCTTTCGGGCTTGGGCTGCCTTCATGGTTGACAGATCATGACCAAAAGGGGACGTTCTCATCTAGGCATTATACAGAGGCATCCTACCAAGTTACAATTAAATCCCTTCATAAATACGACCTGTAGACTGTGCTAATGGTTTTGGGGTTTTGGGCTTGGGCAGCCATACCGTTTGACTGATCCAGGCCAAAAGGGGACGTTTTCATCTAGACATGACCCCAAAACTGCATATGAAATTTCCTGATGATCAGACAAAAACTACGGGGTGTAGCCTGTGCTCAAGCAAAATGTGAACAGACTCACAGACTTCCGCACGCGTGATGGCAATAGCTGATCTTGACTTTGTAGAGTCAAGCTAAAAATGTTGAACAAAATTGTTTTATTACCATTTATTGGAGAGTGCCAATCTCCAATAAACTGTAACAACAATTATGAACAAAATATTACTAAACTGGGGCTCCTTTTGCTTGTAGCATGGCACCCATGAAAAAAAAATACTCGCATTACAAATCACCTTGGAAAAATAATTTACCACTCTACCAGTTAAGAGTAAAGAGTATGTGCATGCCCTTTGTGCCACTTTGCAATAAGACTGTAATGATAAGAACCCAAAAGATAAATGCAAGTTTTGAGTGACTGCATTTGTGTCATGATGGACCCCATCCACCCCCACCCTCATTCTCTAGTGGTGGTGGTATTATGGTGAAAAACTATTGGTACAGATAACATTGGCCTAATATCTCTCTCTTTCTCGAGGTACTTTCAAACGGAAATTGGAACATGTGCCAACTGTGCCCCCACTACCATTCCTACATCCCTGGAGTACACTTTTGCTAGGATGGTAGTCTCACCAGAGCTCTCACAGAAGCAGCTCAAACCCTAACCATTCCATTGTTCCTTCATTTATTGGAAATTTAGATCACTTTCAGCAGCTGCAGTGGCTATAGCATGAACACAAGACAACTAACTGGTGGAGTGCTACATTATTTTTGGTCAGCAAAATTTGTTCACATGTCTTTGCCTTGTTACAATTTATGGGAGAGTGCCTACAGGCACTCTCCCATAAATTAAAATGAGGTAAATCCCTCACAAAACATTTTCACTTCAGAGATAATATGAAGCATGTCCACAGTAATTAATTTGAGGTACCTGCAGTTCAGAATAAAGAATAAAAGCAGGGGCCTCCAGAAAGCACTCAACCAGTTAAGAAGTCAAGTTTAGCTAAGGCCCAACAAAGTAGATCTTCTCTTTCTCAGGTCATTTTCTGTAAACTTGCATGTGGGTGGGTGTTTTTTTATTTTATTTTTTATTTCTGTAATTATTTCTTTGCCATCAAAAGTTCATATTCTTGGTTTGTTTTATGGTTTTGACCTCATAATCTACAGAATAGCATGGGTGGTGGAGTGTTTCATCCCCTGAATGCAAAAAGGCTTTTCAATGCTTTAGCATTGCAAAGCCTTGTTGCACTCAAGGGACAATTGTATCAATTTTATTGACTTGGGTAAAAATCAGACATAAACCATTTAATTTAATTTTTTTAAGTTTGCATTGGTTATAAAAAAAGAGCATGCGGTAGACAAAATGACCCTGTGAGAGGTCCTGAGAAACAGCTTCTTA
Organism: Pictodentalium vernedei; assembly: GCA_031216915.1. NCBI lineage: Eukaryota > Metazoa > Mollusca > Scaphopoda > Dentaliida > Dentaliidae > Pictodentalium > Pictodentalium vernedei. The sequence continues at coordinate 250,327,602 of CM062291.1, forward strand.
ATTTTCTTCAGGCTAATTGTTGATAATTATACTGTTCATTTTAGTGAACTCCAGTCCCAGACACTGGATACTGGGTCCTGTCATATTACATCTAGTACTACATCTAGTAAAGCAGAATTTGTTTCTCATGAGCATGCACTTCTCCCTTCTTGGGCTCCCGTAGGGAATTCCTTTCATAGTTTATTGGTTGTTATAAACCCAATCTATAATAATAGCACATGGTCCATGTTTTGATCTCATCATAAATAGTGGATTGATGAAGCTGAAAAATCTTTAGCACTGTCGATTCAATACAGGTTTCTGCACAAAACATTTCAGCTTCCAATAACCCATATGCTATAATGGTATATCCAAGTTAAGTATTATGCAGGTGGTTTTCAGATGCCTTCCCTTTGGTAATATTCATAATAAATTAACGTAACTGTTTAATATGTCCTTCAGGAATTTCAAGAAAGAAGACCATGCACAGTGTGATTTTTCCATGCATGACATGTGGTCTTGTTGTATCGACTGGAAAAAAAGCTTAATAAATGGTTCATCTAACACCTTTTTAGTAAATATGCATCCAGCAACATGCATGAGATATATGCAAAATAGTGCTGCCCAGAGTGGTTTGTTGTTGATATTATTCTTACTGATACAGCTTTTTCAGTGTTTCTGGATCATAATTTCTAAAAACAAATTAACAATAACATAACAAGAATTCACAAGTCAATCATATGGTCTCAGAAGTGTTTGCATAAATAAATCAGTAATATGGTTCCATCATGCATGAATTTTGCAGTAAAAAAATGCAGACGATGATTACAACCAAAGAATATTGTGTGATCCTTTATCAGGCATAAGACTGGTATGCAACAAAATTTTCTGAAAGCAACTAAAATTCTCCCATTAACCCTTACCCAATGCAGATGATATCAAAATTTATTAGTTTAATTTTTTTTTTTTTTTTTTTTAATTTTTCAAAAAAGTTCAAGAAAACCAGATTATGTGAACAATTATTGGAACAAGCTCGGAGAGCTCATTCCAATGAGAGGGGACACATGATATGGTTTTGTTGAATTTTTTTGCCACATATATTTTTTTCAGTTGCTTTATTTGTAAATTACGTGGGCAGATGTGGCAGATTCGTTAGGCAAAGGGTTAAAATTCTCCCATTTTTTGGACAAATTCTCAAATTTATGTTTCCTAAAAAAATAAAAGAACAGACAGTGAATCTTTTGGTTGACAGCTATATTATTTCAGTAAATTTTCATGAATCTGGTTTCTTAAGACAGTATTTTGTTTTGGTAAGAAATTGACAAAATTTCATATCTTGCTTCAAAGTATAATTTTTACTGTAACTGGAACAAAATCACTCCAAGGAAGAGTACTAAGCTGAAATTGAAAAATGCAACTTGATTGATGAGTTTTGAATTCTGCACGGAGTGAGTTTGGCCAATTCATAAGGTGAGATTTTTAGATAATCTATTGGAAAAGAGAAAGATGAAAATATTTTCTACCTGTCAACACCAAATTATACCTGAACCATGATAACTTTTGTATGTAAGGTGACTGATGTACATCATTTGACATCAGATTACAGGAAAATTGAAATTTTATACCACATTAAACAAGTGTGAAATAGTAAATGAACAAGGTCTTCTCAATGTACTTAACGCTTGTAATTAAACCAGCCAACACTATTCACAATGAAAGTGTCAATGACCGCTCAACTTGTTTAAGACATACATGTATAGTATGTGACACAGCAATGACAAACATCTAGGTAATGACCTGATAACAAAGGTACATAAATGCTGACCGTAGCCTGTAACAAATATATAGGTAAAGTATTGTAAAAGTGGGGTGACAGTTAGATGCTAAACTAGAAAAGAAATCTTTGAGTCCCAGAGTGGGTCTGACTGAACCCAAAAATATTTGTTCTCATAGCACAGTGATAACAAAGGCACCCCAAAACACTCGTTTCTGTCACAAGGTGATAACAAAGGTACCCCAAGAAGTTTCGTGAAGATCAGTTCATAAATACAGACTCTAGCCCGAGCAGTATTGACATGTGCACTTATTGTGTATAAGTAGCACTGAACAAATCAAAGTTCATCTAATTTGCATAATTTCTGCACGAGAAAAAAACCTGTATTATATGTGATGTATTCCATGTTACTAAACATTCCTACAAAAATTTATTCAAATCAGAACTATCATACAGAAGTTCTGTACAAAAAACTGATTGCACTAATTTTGGTACAAAAAGGCTGCTGGTGGCCACTTTGAATTTCGGACCACACCCAAAAACACTCATTCTCGTCCCACGATGATAACAAAGGTACCCAAGAAGTTTCGTAAAGACTGGATCATAAATATGGCCTCTAGCCTGAGCCGTATAGAAGCTGTGTACAAAAAACTGATTGGACCTAATTTCGGTACAAAATGTTATCACCACCGTTCTAGTCCCACGGTGGTAACAAAGGTACCCAAGAAGTTTCGTAAAGAACGGTTCATAAATACAGCCTCTGGCCCAAGCCGTATTGGCAAAACCAATATTATATGTGATGTATCCCATGGTACTAAACATTCACACAAAAATTATTCAAATCAGCGCTTTCATATGGAAGTTCTGCGCAAAAATCTGATTGCACCTAATTTTGTACAAAATGGCTGCCAGCGGCCATCTTGAATTTCAGACCGGACCCAAAAACACTCCTTCTCATCCCGCGGTGATAACAAAGGTACCCAAGAAGTTTCATAAAGATCGGTTCATAAATACGGCCTCTAGCCCGAGCCGTATTGGCATTTGCACTTACAGTGCTGAAAGTAAGACTAAATAAATTAAAGTTCGTCTAATTTGCATAATTTACGCACGAGAAAAAAACCAGTATTATATGTGATGTATCGCATGGTACTAAACATTCATACAAAAAATTATTCAAATCAGAGCTTTCATATGGAAGTTCTGAGCAAAAAATCTGATTGCACCTAATTTTGTACAAAATGGCTGCCAGCGGCCGTCTTGAATTTCAGACCGGACCCAAAAACACTCGCTCTCGTCTCACGGTGATAACAAAGGTACCCAAGAAGTTTTGTAAAGATCGGTTCATAAATACTGCCTCTAACCTGAGCCGTGTGTATGGCGTGATGGACAGACAGACGGATAGACAGACAGATGATGGGCCATGACAATACCTCATATTTGGCTTCGCCAAAGTTGAGCTAAAAATGACCATTCAATTTTCATTATTTTTTCATCTTTTGTCAAAAAACATAACTTATGACCCCCTCATTGGAACGAGCTTGCTAAGCTCATTCCAATGAGGGGTCATTAGCTGTGTTTTTGATGCAAAAAATGAAAAAAATAGTCATTCAAGAATTTTGTTTGCCTTTCATGTTTCAAGTGTCGTCTGCCTTTCATGTTAGGTAAAGGGTTAACATACCTTCAAATTATAAAGCAATCACATCGCATCAATCATTTTCATACTAATTTCCTTCACTTTAGATTTTCCCTTCTGAAACCACCTTACTGTGGTCACCAATAGGTACAGGACCTAAAATTTGTCCCTGATTTGAAAGAATGGGTTTTGATTCTCACAAACTCCTGCTACGAAAATCATTTTTGAGTTCCTAAATAATTTAAAATTTGAGAGTACTGATATACCCTTGTGAGTACAACCAGTACATATTCTATAGTAAAAACCAAATCTCATATTTATATATTTACCGATACTAGAGTTTAATCCTTGAGGATCTAGTTGCAATTTGGGGAGGTTCTTGTCTTACATGTGCATGTAGAACACGTTTGAATTTACAGGCTGTTGTTGATCTTGCTGATGAAAGGTGCAGAACCTTAGCAGTGGTTTCTAGAGAAGTCTTCACTAGGTACCATAGCTATGTTAAAGTTTACCTGATTATACAAAGCACAAAATAAGTAAATAAATCTCCAGGTCGGTAACTTGTTGAGTGCTCAATTACTTTTGAAAGGTGATTTGAAACATGGGTATTTTTTTTTAAAGATACCATACTACTAGCAAGAGTAGCCTTAGTTTAGCAAGAACTTTTTCATAAATAATTGTTTGCTTACAATTTATTGGAGAGTGCCAATAGCAATTTTTTATATAAACAATTTTTCTTCTACTGCTTAGCTAACATCAAGCTAATGCATACAGTGTAAAACCACTAAAGTGGCTTCCAGTATTTTTCAAAGGAGCCATGATAGTGGCTGCACTCAGCCAGTTGAGGACATTTTGACAATCTATGACAAGAACCAAATGAACATTTTGCAAAATTCAATGTTGATTTTCTTTGCTTTCCTGGTGAGAATTGTTTGTGAGAATCAATTCTGAATATTAAGCCCTGGATATTGATTAGTGTGCTTCTGAAACAATGATTTCGAATTTGTGTAAATGTTCTTTACCATTAATTAGTTGAGACATCGTTTCAACATTTTCAAAGTTACCTATCTAACAATCCTTAGACAAATATGTGTCCAATAAAATGCACCTGCCACATGCATAACTATTTTGTTCTACCTGTCAGTGACAAAAATGACCTGTCCACGAAAGGAGCACACCATGCTGGAAGGAATACTCTAAGATCTTTTCATAGTGTGTCATGAAACAACATATTACAACTTACTGAAAAACATCTGAGATAATTTGCACTATATGTTTTAGGCCGACGAGACACCCAGCTCAAATTTCACCTTGTGAGTTACCTCAAGTCTATCTTTGTCAAACTTTGCTGTCTCAGAATTTGAATATTTTCCGATATCCAAAGCATTACCATATTCATGAAATCTGATAACACAAACTAAGTTACCCTGCTATAAACAAAATGAATTCGAAGACTGTTTATGTGCCACCTAATCTATTCTATTGAAGCTCTGTCAAAGAAGATTATAATAGATTAAATACCTGTATTAGAGGTACCGAGGTGAAATAGGTCTAAAAACGAAGGGAATTTGATGAATGTCAAATAAATTTCTCGACATATTACAAGATGTTTTATTCAATACACCCTTTACCCAATGCAGAGGACATCAAATATTATTATTTTAATTATTGTTTTTTAAATATTTTCCAAACAAGAGGCCCTAAAGAGCCTTAATCGCCCACCGGCCAAAGTGGTTGAAAGAAGTATTTGGGGTCACATTCAGTTAGACATGGTTCATCAACACTACAAAGGAATGAAATCAAGAGAGACAAATTTTATGGAACTAGGGACATGGCTTGAACAAACTTGAATCTTACCCCCCTAAGGATGCTGCATACCAAATATCAAAAACATTCATCTGCTGGATCTGAAGAAGAAGATTTTTAAAGAAAATTCCTCATTTTGAACTAAGTTATCATTCGGGCTTCCACAGTGAGCCCAAATATGAACCCAGGGACTTGGCTTGAACAAACTTGAATCTCACCCCCTAAGGATGCTGCATGCCAAATATCAAAACATTTCGACTGCTAAATCTGAAAATGTTTAAAGAAAAATTCCTCATATTGTCTAAGTTATAACTCGGGCTCCCACAGGGAGCCCAAATATGGACTCAGGGACTTGGCTTTAACAAATTTGAATCTCACCCCCCTAAGGATGCAACACACCCCATATCAAAACATTCTGACTGATGGATCTGAAGAAGAAGATTTTTAATAAAATTCCTCATTTCGAACTAAGTTACAATTCAAGCTCCCACAGTGAGCCCAAATATGGACCTAGGGACATGGCTTGAACAAACTTGAATCTCACTCCCCTAAGGATGCTGCATACCAAATATTAAAACATTCTGACTGCAAGATCTGAAGAAGAAGATTTTTAAAGAAAATGCCTCATTTTGAACTAAGTTATCATTCAGGCTCCCACAGTGAGCCCAAATAAGGACCTAGGGACATGGCTTGAACAAACTTGAATCTCCCCCCACCCCCCTCCCCCCCCTAAGGATGCTGCATACCAAATATCAAAACATTCTGACTGTCAGATCTGAAGAACAAGATTTTTAAAGAAAATTCCGCATTTTGAACTAAGTTATCATTCGGGCTCCCATAGTGAGCCCAAATATGGACCTAGGAACATGGCTTGAACAAATTTGAATCTCACCCCCTAAGGATGCTGCATACCAACTATCAAAACATTCCAATAGCTGGATCTGAAGAAGAAGATTTTTAAAGAAAGTTAAAAAATTTATAGTAATTTATATATTTTTTATACTTACCAATGACCCAGACATAGCTGGTGCTAACTCTTAAAATATAGGGCCAAACACAAATTTTGCCCCCCAATCCCCAAAATTTGCATCTAAAACCAAAGAAAACATGTCCTGAATGGCCCTCCACACTTCACCTCTACTGCGCATGCGCAGTGTCAAGGACGTTCCGAAATTGGCGCCATTAATCATTCTAATAACCAGTGCCTGGTAAGTGCTATGTACTCAGCGGGGAGGTAAGAGTTCCCAACTCCTGGGAGGGCCATCCCCGTCTGGGTCATTGGTAAGTATAAAAAATTTATAAATTACTATAAATTTTTTAACATTTTTATACTGTACCAATGACCCAGACATAGCTGAAAAGTAAAAAGGCTGGAGGGCCAAGGACATAGAGAAAGATGGAATACGATCAATAATATAAAATAGAGTCATCCCCTCTAGGGAAAAAGAAGTATTAGGCCTTACATGTATCTTTCTTATTTATGATAAATTAGAAAGATACAACACCTTCCAAAATTGAGCATCATACATCCATGTACTCTATTAATATCTAGTATAATCCTTATACTAATGATTTTTAAAGTAAGCCAATAAATAAAGTAAGTCTAGAGAATAGAGACCCTTTATACTCCTTAAAAGTGTCTGAGGATTGCATAATCATGTCCGTTGACACGTGCTATATTCAAAAGCTATACTTTAAAAACTAAGACTTGAATGAATTTTTAAAACATAAACTTCTCATTAAACAACCATCCCAATAACAGCTCAGAATTACTAACTCCGGAGGAGGTATCCCCTTGTTTTCATAGTAAAACAGGTGACCCAAGGGAACACCCTCCCCCCCCCCTTTTTCTTGCCCTGGGTCAAATAGCCCAGAGCGAAGAGGGCAGCAGAACGGAGTCACTGCCGAAACAGACAGCCTACCTAGCAACTGTTAAGTGAATGACATTCTGAGCAGCAGATAATAGACCTAACAATAGAGGCCTCCAGAAATGGACTCAATATTTCTGAGATAAAAAATTCATGAATGTGGATGGCTGAGCGCAATGAGCAGCCTTCAAAAATCTATAATAGCGACACTATTAATGTAAGCCCAAGATGTAGAAGAACTCTTACTTCATGAGCCGAAATCTCAAACACAACTGCTGAGTCAAAGATATACCATAAGCAGTATCGATAGTTAATTCAATCCATTAGCAATAGAATGGAGCGTAACGTCCTTCTAATAGGCATCAAAGACATTAGAAGTTTACGCCCGTAGTAATAAACAGATATCTGTTTATAAATACATAAACTCTAACCGGACAGAGTAAAGGCCTATGCCCGTACGAAGACGGAAGGACCTTAATAACAATAGGATCCGGATATTAGGAGCCTAACTCTTATGCAAAAATCCAACCTAAATAGTAAAGGAAGTAGTGATTCCGAAACTACGAAAGTGAAAATCATCCACCGATAGTGCATAAAACTCACTGACTCTTCAGTAAAAGAGAAGCCCACAGAATTACTATCTAAAAGGTCAGAATTTGAAAACTACTGTTTCCAGAGGCTCAAATGATTACTTAGCTAAATAAGAACCGAAGTTAAATTCCATATAGGAATTTAATCTAATGATTCTAAGTCTATTTATCGAAAAGTTACTAACTGACTTAGATAAAGAGACATAAGACTCAATTGTAAACTATCATAGAGTGCATAGGTATGAGGTAACATAAACCTATAACCTTAATAATAACAGGCTGCAGTAGATCTTGTCAAACAAGTATACTAAAAAGTTGCAATGAGTAGTATGGAGGGATCAACAATATGAACGTTAAAAAATTTATAGTAATTTATATATTTTTTATACTTACCAATGACCCAGACATAGCTGGTGCTAACTCTTAAAATATAGGGCCAAACACAAATTTTGCCCCCCAATCCCCAAAATTTGCATCTAAAACTAAAGAAAACATGTCCTGAGAGGCCCTCCACACTTCGCCCCTACTGCGCATGCGCAGTGTCAAGGACGTTCCGAAATTGGCGCCATTTATCATTCTAATAACCAGTGCCTGGTAAGCGCTATGTACTCAGCGGGGAGGCAAGAGTTCCCAACTCCTGGGAGGGCCATCCCCGTCTGGGTCATTGGTAAGTATAAAAAATATATAAATTACTATAAATTTTTTAACATTTTTATACTGTACCAATGACCCAGACATAGCTGAATAGTAAAAAGGCTGGAGGGCCAAGGACATAGAGCAAAATGGAATACGCTCAATAAAATAAAATAGAGTCATCCCCTGTAGGGAAAAGAAGTAATAGGCCTTACATGTATCTTTCTTATATATGATAAATTAGAAAGATACAACACCTTCCAAAAATTGAGCTTCATACATCCATGTACTCTATTAATATCCAATAATCCTTATACTAATAATTTTTAAAGTAAGCCAATAATAAAGTAAGTCTAGAGAATAGAGACTCTTATACTCCTAAAAGTGTGTGAGAATTGCATAATCATGTCCGTTGACATATGCAATATTCAAAAGCTATACTTTAAAAACTAAGACTTGAATGAATTTTATAAACTTAAACTTCTCACTAAACAACCATCCCAATAACAGCTCAGAATTACTAACTCCGGAGGAGGTATCCCCTTGTTTTCATAGTAAAAACAGGTGACCCAAGGGAACACCCTCCCCCCCCCCCCCCCTTTTTCTTGCCCTGGGTCAAATAGCCCAGAGCGAAGAGGGCAGCCGAACGGAGACACTGCCGAAACAGACAGCCTACCTAGCTATAGTAGCAACTGTTAAGTGAATGACATTCTGAGCAGTAGATAATAGACCTAACAATAGAGGCCTCCAGAAATGGACTCGATATTTCTGAGATAAAATTCATGAATGGATGGCTGAGCGCAATGAGCAGCCTTCAAAAATCTATAATAGAACACTATTAATGTAAGCCCAAGAAGTAGAAGAACTCTTACTTCATGAGCCGAAATCTTAAGCACAACTGCTAAGCCAATGATATACCATAAGCAGTACGCTAGTTAATAGAATCCATTAACAATAAAATGGAGCGTAACGTCCTTCTACTAGACATCAAAGACAGAAGAAGCTTACGCCCTTGTAATAAACAGATATCTGTTTATAAATACATAAACTGTACCCGGAAAGAGTAAAGGCCTATGCCCATACGAAGACGGAAGGACCTTAAAATAATAGGTTCCGGATAATAGGAGCCTAACTCTTATGCAACAATCCAACCTAAATAGTAACGGAAGTATTGATTCCGAAACTATGAAAGTGAAAATCATCCATCGATAGTGCATGAAACTCACTGACTCTACAGTAAAAGAGAAACCAACAGAATTACTGTCTAAAAGGTCAGAATTTGAAAACTACTGTTTCCAGAGGCTCAAATGATTACTTAGCTAAATAAGAACCTGAAGTTAAAATCCGTATAGGAATTTAATCTAAAGATTCTAAGTCTATTTATCAAAAAGTTACTAACTGACTTAGATAAAGAGACAAAAGACTCAATTGTAAACTATCGTAGAGTGCATAGGTATGAGGTAACATAAACCTATAACCTAAATAACAACAGGCTGCAGTAGATCTTGTGAAACAAGTATACTAAAAAATAGCAATGAGTAGTATGGAGGGATCAACCATATGAACATAATGATCCCTACACCACGACGGAAGAGCCTCCACTTTAGTCGCATAGAATAGCGAAGAAGAGGATCTCCTATAGAAAGAAATCGCGTCCAAAGCTCGTCCAGTACAGTGCTTACAATGCAATACGGACCACACAACGGAATACATGAAGGTTGCGACCTTGCGGGTTGTGATAAAGATGACACGATTTACCCAGTGAAAAAAGATCCTCACATAGAGGAAGATTTCACGTTAAGATCCACAGTAGACAAGAGAGTAAATTACTCATGATCTCTGTGAAGATAGAGATGCTATCAACAGAAATGTATTGTGGTTGTTTATCTTAGCAATACCTGCTAAAAACAACAGCGCCGGAGGATACGCGTATCCTATCATTCTGTCCTATAGATCAATAGAGCGTTAACAGTATTAGCTCAGAGATCTGGACAAGCCAACACATACGTCTGCAATTGATTAGCCAGCTGTGTCATAAATAAAACATCATTGGGCGCTCCCATAGATAGCAAATCTGATTGAAAACTTGTTTGTTGAGAGTCCATTCTGACAGCAACAAGCGACCCGTAAGAGAACGGGAGTGCGATAAAACAATCAGACGACCCAGAATATGACGGACCAAAACTGAACTTGGTGTACTATAACCAACAGACGGATTCTTTCCATTAAATTGAATAACGGAAACGAAAGAGTGCCTCCCTGGTTCCGGAGATACGCCACTACTGTCGAATTAAAGGACAGGAATTTGGGCATGCGTTTCTGAATAATGTTCATGCAATGACATAAAGCAAGCCTAAAAAACATTATTCCGCGGAAGTTAACTGATAGCTAAAAGACTGCGGAACCCAAAGACCCTGGCACTTCGAATCCGTAGGGATCAGTATATATCCCAATCTGTTTGACTGGCAACCGTCATAACAGCCACACTCGGGTCCGGCAACTGCGGCGGCACTCTCTGAGTCAACCACCGAATGTTTGCCCCAGTCTGAATCTCTTGTAACACTAGATAGACAAGAGAATGTATAAATCAAGCAATTCATGGATTGCCGGAAAGTTGCCGTCGAAGAGAAGCTCCTCCGAGAACGAAGCGACTCTGAGAGAGTTCTTAACCTACTATCCACGCGTGGATGTAGCTAGGGTTGCATCACGTCTAACCAACTCCAATCAGCCACTGAAGGGCGGAGTTATACGTGAACAAACTACTGCCCTCAAAAGAAATTACATTGAGAATAATATCCCGTAAATCTTCTCTTGAAGACGTAATGATAACGCCTCAGTAAGGCGGATTACGTATAATAAAGTGTCTAAGTTAAGTCTAATATACATAATGTCATTCCCAACATTGAAATTGGAAAAGACATAAACGGTGAAAAAGAATATATGCAGTCTTTAATCACACCGTCTAGACGCATATGAACTCTCGGTATGCCCTGCTCTGCCAAAATAAACTATATGTAAAAAAAGATAAAATGGCAGAAATGAGCCACACGGACAAGAAACTAAACTATCATGCTTAGTAGCCGTCTTGTATATATATATAAATATATAGCGTCGAAAAATAAAACACATGTTGTAATGACAATATTGGACTGCGTCGGTAAGTCAGGGACAAAGTCCCTGTACCGATCGAAAAATCCGAGTCCAATGACGCTATAAGTCTCTTATCCAAGATCGCAGCAATGAAGTCCGAAAAATAATCACTGGAAGAAATGCCAGAAGATATGAAAGGCATCTTCCGATACTACTAAAGGGAAGACTCGAAATCTTTCGAATCCCTTTCGCCATCCTGTCGGACCCTATAAAGCGTTCGGTCGTCCGTAGCTTGATGCAACCGCGGACCGCACCGACCCAGCGCCGTCGGATAATTCCTGATTCGACCGAGAAACCGTCAATTGCTGGGATGCTGCGAAACAACTGTGCTAACTCGGATAGCACGTCCGTCACTGAGGCCTGAGGAGCAGCGGTCTTACGATGCATTGCCGCAGGAAGCTCCGAGATCGTTACCCCGTGCATACTTCCAATATGCGAGCGAACGGAGTGTATAGGCCTCGTGTCCCTTGGCTACCGGATGGCGCGACCTATTCGCTGTGGAATCACTGAATGCCGAAACTGATCGGATACTCGAGGTCACGTAGCCAATGTGCGGTCGTGTGCCCTGCTGTGAGGATGAGGAAGCATTAAAGACAGTCTCTCGGACTGTCAATATAACGGAGCGTCCCGAGCAACGGACATATGCTCCGAATGTAAAATATCTGAACCACAACATGCGGTCCCCTATGTTGTTGGCTTCCTCCGATCTGTCCTCAATCTGCCGTCACTGGGTGAGTACTAAAGTAATTAAAGTGCTCGCATCACCCAAATCTCCTTCCTAGACCGCAACGGATGAACCCGGCAGCCGAACCATTCGATGAATGTACGCTACACCGGGTGAGCTAGCGAATGTCACTCCGTAAGCGATAGACATATTCCATGAGCACTTATTGCCGCTAACTCTTCATTAACTATGACGACAGAGGCACACTTTTGAAAGACATCTCCATAACTCTTCGAACAAGAAACCAGAAATGCTTGGATAGCAAGCATAAAATAATAATATATATAGCGTCGTTCAATAATTCGAAAGTTTGTGTGACATTATTGGACTATGTCGGAACTGAGGGACGATGTCCCTGAACCGAACCAAAAATTTCTAAGTCCACCGACGCTATCAGTTTCTTATCCGGCATCGCAGCATATGTTGTTCCGAAAGGGAAAGCTTGAAATCCACCGAATCCCTTTCGGTATCCCGTCGGACCGGATGAAACTTTCGGACGTCCGTACCCGCTTCCGCGGAGCGTCCCGACCCAGCATCGTCGGATAAAATATATGCGACAGATTCAGTTGATGCTGGGATGCTGCGATAAACTGTGCTATTAAGGAAAGCACGTCCGTTCCCGAGGCCTGTGCAGTAGCGGACTTACGATGCATTGCCGCTGGAAGCTCCGTGTACGTTGACTCCCGCATACTTCCTATGCGAACGTCCGGAGTCTGCAGGCCTCGAGTCCCCGGCTACCGACCCAGCGCTGTCGGATAATTATCGATCCAACACCGTTTCTGTCGGCTGCTGGGATGCTGCGATAAGCTGTGCTATGTGCACAAGAATGTCCGGCGTCGAGACCTGCGGAGGCGCAGTCTATCGCTGCTTCGCCGAGGGCAGCTCCGCATCAGATGGCTCCCGCATACTTTTCCTATGCGAACGTCCGAGTCCATCGGTCTTGAATCCCTGGCTGCCGGATGGTGTGACCTGGTCGCCGAAGAATCCTTGATCGGCGAAGCTGGTAATATATCGGCGGTCACGCAGCCAAGGTGCGGTCGTGTGCGCTGACGAGAAGAGGAAGCCTTAGCAGTCTCAGCGGACTGCCTATACAACGGAGCGATGATGGGGCCAGATGTTGTTGAACGAGAGAGGGGCCTCTCTCGCTTGCCGTCCGGATGGACCGGAACGAGCTATGAACCGGACTAAAAGGCTTCCTCCGTTCTCCCTCTGATCCGCCGTCACTGGGTGTGCATTAAGTTAATTTTATAGTGCTCGCATCACCCCAAAATTCCTTCTAGACCGCAACGGACGAACCCGGCTGCCGAACCATTCGGTGAATGGACGCTACACCGGGCGAGCTAGCGGACGTCAAAGGCCGTCGAACCTACTAGGGTCCTCTTAGGCAATTGGCGTATTACATGAGCACTTTTCCGCTAGCCCTTCATTAATTGTGACGACGGAGGCACACTGTTGGAAGACATCACAGATACATCACCCTAATCTTGATCGTCTGAAATAGAAATTGATAAAGTAGAGTGACCCTGCGGGGAAAGGACCGGAGTGTCCAAATCCCCAACAACATACCGTGACATACGCTTCCCATATTGTCATCGAAATCATACGATACAGAACCGGAGTTAATGCGAGTACACTGACCACATATAGAATGATAATAAGGTCAGAGGAAGACTTCCTCTTAAAACAATTGATCAATATCCTTTCAATGTGAAAAGAAAACAAAGTCCTGGTACTCGCACTAACCCCTGGCAATCAAAATACATAATAATAATATGATCCATTAATATAGAAAAAATAATTGAAATCAAAATATTTTGAAAAAATATTTTTTCAGAACAGCCCAAGTTTCTGAAAAGTAACGTTGAGCCCCAATGGATCCCAAGCCTAAGTGTGGACAAAAATTTTAAAAATATTTTAAACAATTTATTCAACACTTACGAACAATAATAATGTATCTAGTTATGATTGAAATAACATAAAGATATTATTATTTAGAAATCCCCCCCTCACACAGAGGGCTGTTGTAAATGTAAACAATGAGTGTAAAAACACTAAAATAAGACTCCAGGCACCCAGGCCCGAAATCAGTTACCAAAAATACACCATCTGATGCAAAACAGAGACTTCCAGGGAAGAAACTGCAGAACATCAGATGGTAGATGCAGAACACAACGCCTAACCACCCGTAGGTGAAGACGTAAACATGGGGAAAGAACAGAATTCATTCTGTTATTCAGCTAAACTCCCAAGAAATTTTAGTAATAAAAATTACAGAAATTATGCCAAAAGCATGGGAGAATAGCAAGGGGAAACTTAAAGGACAGGGAGAGAGGAAAAACACTTGTAAAAACAGTGTAACTAAATAATCAGAATGACAACAAAATGGCTGCTGCCTTGAAAATAGGTAACTTAACATAATTTCATTAAAAAATTTTAAGTTACAGCCCTGATAATATTCTGTCACACATTCTTTTCCTCTCCTCCTTTTCTATCCTCCTTAGAATCACCATTTCACTAATATTTATGTGTCTGGCATCATTTAAACTGAGATTTAAAAGCACAAAGATCAGTCAGATGTTAACTGATGAAGGGCCAAACTTAGAATGATAAATGGCGCCAATTTCGGAACGTCCTTGACACTGCGCATGCGCAGTAGGGGCGAAGTGTGGAGGGCCTCTCAGGACATGTTTTCTTTAGTTTTAGATGCAAATTTTGGGGATTGGGGGACAAAATTTGTGTTTGGCCCTATATTTTAAGAGTTAGCACCAGCTATGTCTGGGTCATTGGTACAGTATAAAAATATAGTGATCCCTACACCAACAATGGAAGAGCCTCCACTTTAGCCGCATAGAATAGCGAAGAAGAGGATCTCCTATAGTAAGAAATCGCGTCCAAAGCTCGTCCAGTACAATGCTTACAATGCAATAAGGACCACACAACGGAATACGTGAAGGTTGCGACCTTGCGGGTTGTGATAAAGATGACACGATTTACCCAGCGAAAAAAGATCCTCTCATTGAGGAAGATTTCGCATTAAGTCCCACAGTAGACATCAGAGTAAATTTACCCACGGTCTCTGTGAAGACAGAGATGCTATCAACAGAAATGTATTGTGGTTGTTTATCTTAGCAATACCTGCTGAAACAACAGCGCCGGAGGATACGCATATCCTATCATTCCGTCCTATTAGATCAATAGAGCGTTAACAACATTAGCTCAGAGATCTGGACAAGCAAACACATACGTCTGCAATTGATTAGCAAGCTGTGTCGTAAATAAATTATCACTGGGCGCTCCCATTGATAGCAAATCTGATTGAATACTTGTTTGTTGAGAGTCCATTCTGACGGCAACAAGCGACCCATAAGTGAACGGGAGTCCGGTAAAACAATCAGACGACCCGGAATATGACGGACTGAAACAGAACTTGGTGTACTATAACAAACAGAAGGATTCTTTCCATTAAATTGAATAACGGAAACGAATGAGTGCCTCCCTGGTTCCGGAGATACGCCACTACTGTCGAATTAACGGACAGGATTTGGACATGCGTTTCTGAATAATGTTCATCCAATGACATAAAGCAAGCCTAAAAAACATTATTCCGTGGAAGATAAGTGCTTGCTTAGAGACTGCGGAACCCAAAGACCCTGGCACTTCGAATCCGTTGGGATCAATATTATATCCCAACCTGTTTGACTAGCAACCGTCATAATTATAACACTCGGATCCGGCAACTGCAGTGGCACTCTCTGAGTCAACCACCGAATGTTTGCCCCAGTCTGAATCTCTTGCAACACTAGACATACAAGAGAACGTGTAAATCGAGCAATTCATGGATTGCTGAAAAGTTGCCGTCGAAGAGAAGCTTCTCCGAGAACGAAGCGACTCTGAGAGAGTTCTTCACCTTACTATCCACGTGCGTGGATGTAGCTAGGGCTGCGTTACGTCTAACCAACTCCAATCAGCCACTGAAGGGCGGAGTTATACGTGAACAAACTACTTCCCTCAAAAGAAATCACATTGAGGATAATATCCCATAATTCTTTTCTTGAAGACATAATGATAACACCTCAGTAAGGTGGATTACGTATGATAAAGCGTCTAAGTTAAGTCTACTAGACATCATTGTCGTTTCCAACATTGTGGTTGGAAAAGACATAGACGGCGAAAAAGAATATTTCCAGTCTTTAACCACGCCGTCTAGATGCATATGAACTCTCGGTATGCCCTGCTCTGCCAAAATAAATTATTCGTATAAATGATAAAAAGGCAGAAATGAGCATTGCGGACAAGAAACTAAACTATCATGCTTGGTAGCAGGCTTATATGCATATATAGCGTCGATAAATAATACACATGTTCTAATGACATTATTGGACTGTGTCGGTAAGTCAGGGACAATGTCCCTGAACCGATCCAAAATTCCGTGTCCAATGACGCTATAAGTCTCTTATCCAACATCGCAGCAATGTAGTCCGAAATAACAATCACTGGAAGATAATACCAGAAGATACGAATGGCAGCTTCCGATGCTACGAAAGGGAAAACTCGAAATCTTTCGAATCCCTTTCGCCATCCTGTCGGACCCTATAAAGCGTTCGGTCGTCCGTACCTGATGCAACCGCGGACTGCACCGACCCAGCGCCGTCAGATAATTCCTGATTCGACTAAGAAACTGTCGATTGCTGGGATGCTGCGAAAAAACTCGAATAGCACGTCCGTCACTGAGGCCTGTGGAGAAGCGGTCCTACAATGCATTGCCGTTGGAAGCTCCGTGATCGTTACCCCGTGCATACTACTAATATGCGAGCGAACGGAGTGTATAGGCCTCGTGTCCCTTGGCTACCGGATGGCGTGACCTATTCGCCGTGGAATCACTGAATGACGAAACTGATCGGATACTCGAGGTCACATTGCCAATGTGCGGTCGTGTGCCCTGCTGTGAGGATGAGGAAGCATTATCGACAGTCTCTCGGACTGTCAATATAACGGAGCGTCCCGACCGACAGACATATGCTCCGAATGTAAAATATCTGAACCACAACATGCGGTCCCCTATGTTGTTGGACGAGAGAGGGACCTCTCTCGCTCACAGCCCGGATGGACCTGGACAAGCCAGGAACCGGACTAACAGGCTTCCTCCGATCTGTCCTCAATCTGCCGTCACTGGGTGAGTACTAAAGTAATTATAGTGCTCGCATCACCCAAATCTCCTTCCTAGACCGCAACGGACGAACCCGGCAGCCGAAGCATTCAATGAATGTACGCTACACCGGGTGAGCTAGCGAATGTCACTTCGTCGATCCTACAAGGGACCTCTTAGGCGATAGACATATTCCATGAGCACTTATTGCCGCTAGCTCTTCATTAACTATGACGACAGAGGCATACTTTTGAAAGACATCTCCGTAACTTTGCGAACAAGAAACCCGAAATGCTTGGTAATAGCAAGCATATAATAATAATATATATATAGCGTCGTTCAATAATTCGAAAGTTTGTGTGACATTATTGGACTATGTCGGAACTGAGGGACGATGTCCCTGAACCGAACCAAAAATTTCTAAGTCCACCGACGCTATCAGTTTCTTATCCGGCATCGCAGCATTCTGGTCCGACGAAAGAAGCTGTAGAAGATCAAGTCAGATGACATACACAACAGCATATGTTGTTCCGAAAGGGAAAGCTCGAAATCCTCCGAATCCCTTTCGGTATCCCGTCGGACCGGATGAAATTTTTGGACGTCCGTACCCGCTTCCGCGGAGCGTCCCGACCCAGCATCGTCAGATAAAAAATATGCGACAGATTCAGTTGATGCTGGGATGCTGCGATAAGCTGTGCTATTTAGGAAAGCACGTCCGTTCCCGAGGCCTGTGCAGTAGCGGTCTTACGATGCATTGCCGCCGGAAGCTCCGTGTACGTTGACTCCAGCACACTTTCCTATGCGAACGTCCGGAGAATGCAGGCCTCGTGTCCCTGGCTACCGGATGGTGTGACCTGGTCGCCGAAGATTCTCTGACTGGCGAAGCTGACTGGATATCCGAGGTCACGTAGCCAAGAGCGGTCGTGTGCGCTACCATGAGAATGAGGAAGCCTTATTGACAGTCTACTCCGGACTGCCTATATGTCGGAGCGTCCCGAGCGACGGACGTATGCTCCGAATGCGAAACATTATGTACCACAACATCTGGGGCCAGATGTTGTTGTACGAGAGAGGGGCCTCTCTCGCTCGTCGTCCGGATGGACCAGAACGACCTATGAACCGGACTAAAAGGCTTCCTCCGTTCTCCCTCTAATCCGCCGTCACTTGGTGTGCATTTGGTTGATTTATAGTGCTCGCATCACCCCAAAACTCCTTCTAGACCGCAACGGATGAACCCGGCTGCCGAACCATTTGATGAATGGACGCTACACCGGGCGAGCTAGCGGACGTCAAAGGCCGTCGAAACTACTAGGGTCCTCTTAGGCAATTGGCGTATTTACATGAGCACTTTTCCGCTAGCCCTTCATTAATTGTGACGACGGAGGCACACTGTTGGAAGACATCACAGATACATCACCCTAATCTTGATCATCTGAAATAGAAATTGATAAAGTAGAGTGACCCTGCGGGGAAAGGACCGGAGTGTCCAATTCCCCACTAACATACCGTGACATACGCTTTCCATGTTGTCATCGAAATCATACGATACAGAACAGGAGTTAATGCGAGTACACTGACCACATAAAGAATGATTATAAAAGTCAGAGGAAGACTTCCTCTTATTACAATTGATCAAAATCCTTTCAATGTGAAAAGAAAACAAAGTCCTGGTACTCGCACTAACCCCTGGCAATCAAAATACATAATAATAATATGATCCATTAATATAGAAAAAATAATTGAAATCAAAATATTTTGAAAAAATATTTTTTCAGAATAGCCCAAGTTTCTGAAAAGTAACATTGAGCCTCAATGGATCCCAAGCCTAAGTGTGGACAAAAATTTTTAAAATATTTTAAACAATTTATTCAACACTTACGAACAATAATAATGTATCTAGTTAAGATTAAAATAACATCAAGATATTATTTTCAAGAAATCCCCCCTCACACAGAGGGCTGTTGTAAATGTAAACAATGAGTGTAAAAACACTAAAATAAGACTCCAGGCACCCAGACCCGGAATCAGTTACCAAAAATACACTATCTGATGCAAAACAGAGACTTCCAGGGAAGAAACTGCAGAACATCAGATGGTAGATGCAGAACACAACGCCTAACCACCCGTAGGTGAAGACGTGAACATGGGGAAAAGAACAGAATTCATTCTGTTATTCAGCTAAAACTCCCAAGAAATTTTAGTAATAATAATTACAGAAACTATGCCAAAAGCATGGGAGAATAGCAAGAGGGGACTTAAAGGAAAGGGAGAGAGGAAAACACTGAAAAATCAGTGTAACTAAATAACCAGAATGACAACAAAATGGCTGCTGCCTCGAAAATAGGTAACTTAACATAATTTCATTAAAAAATTTTAAGTTACAGCCCTGATAATATTCTGTCACACATTTTTCCTCTCCTCCTTCTCTATCCTCCTTAGAATCACCATTTCACTAATATTTATGTGTCTGGCATCATTTAAACTGAGATTTACAAGCACAAAGATCAGTCAGATGTTAACTGATGAAGGGCCAAACTTAGAATGATTAATGGCGCCAATTTCGGAACGTCCTTGACACTGCGCATGCGGAGTAGAGGTGAAGTGTGGAGGGACATTCAGGACATGTTTTCTTTGGTTTTAGATGCAAATTTTGGGGATTGGGGGGCAAAATTTGTGTTTGGCCCTATATTTTAAGAGTTAGCACCAGCTATGTCTGGGTCATTGGTACAGTATAAAAATATTCCTCATTTTGAACTAAGTTATAATTCGGGCTACCGCAGTGAGCCCAAATATGAACCCAGGGATTTGGCTTGAACAAACTTGAATCTCACCCCCCTAAGCATGCTGCATACCAAATATCAAAAGATTCTGCCTGCTGGATCTTGAGAAGAAGACTTTTAAAGAAATTTGAATGAGATGCACTAAGTTCAAATTTGGGCTCCTATACTGAGCCCAAATATGAACCCGGGGGCGATTTGAACAAACTTGAATCAGATCCACTCCACAATGTTGCATACCAAATATCAAAAGATTCTGTCTGCTGGATCTGGAGAAGAAAATTTTTTTAAGAAATTTGCCTGAAATGCACTAAGTTCGAATTTGAGCTTTTATAGTGAGCCCAAATATGAATCCAGGGGGCCGATTTGAACACACTTGAATCAGATCCACCCCACAATGTTGCATACCAAATATCAACAGATTCTGCCTGCTGGATCTGTAGAAGAAGATTTTTTAAGAATTTTGCCTGAAATGCTCTAAGTTCAAATTCAGGCTTCTATACTGAGCCCAAATGTGAATCCAGGGGCCGATTTGAACAAACTTGAATCAGATCCAATCCACAATGTTGCATATCAAATATCAAAAGATTCTGCCTGTTTCATCTTGAGGAGAAGATTTTTAAAGAAATTTGCCGGAAATGCACGAAGTTTGAATTCAGGCTCCTATACTGAGCCCAAATATGAACCCAGGGGGCCGATTTGTACAAACTTGAATCAGATCCACCCCACAATGTTGCATACCAAATATCAAAAGATTCTGGCTGCTGGATCTGCAGAAGAAGATTTTTTAAGAAATTTGCCTGAAATGCACTAAGTTCAAATTCGGGCTTCTATAGTGAGCCCGAATATGAATCCAGGGGGTCGATTTGAACAAACTTGAATCTGCCCGCCTAGAGATGATGTATTCCAAATAGGAAAGAATTCTGCCTGGTGGATCTGAAGAAGATTTTTTTGAATTTTGGAAAGAAATTCATGGGTGCTATCAGAGTTATGCCCCTTGTGGTGCCCCTGTTGGTGCGGCAAGTTTATTTGTACAAGTTTGAATTGACATATGATGGGGAACATGCACACCAAATTTGGTTCAATTTGATCCAGTAATTTGGAAGGGGTAGTCGTTAATGTAAAGATCACGACGGACGACGGATGACAGACGACGGACGGCAAGTGATAAGTTAAGCTCCCTTTGGTGAGGTAAAAATTCAACAAAATATATCATGCGACCCCACATTGGAAAGAGCTCGATGAGCTCATTTCCATGAGGGGCAGCATGATAAGGTTTTGTTGAAACTTTTTTTTTCCAACTGCTGAATTTGAAAATTACGTGGGCATTAACTGCTGATTCGTTGGGTAAAGGTTTAACAGGAGTTTACTCAATAACCTACATACAATTTACAGGTCAAATTTGTACTGAAGGTAAGGAATTGGTTTTGCTTATATTCATGATTACTGCAATGAAACATGAAAATATATATTAATTAGATTATTTAAATAGCTCAGCAATCTGAATGTAGTTACCATCCTTTTGCGGATGTACTCTACATTCAAACAACCGAATAATATGATATAAAGATTTAACCGTTTGAACCCTAGCAGCCATTTTTCACCGCCAGCAACATGATACGTCATAACATCATTAAATAGGATGGCTGTTCAGTAAATGTGTGAGGTAGACCAATCAATATTTTCAACGTGCAGCCCCGAGGCTGCACCATGAAAATATTGATTGGTCTACCCTAAAATAATGAATATGGACTCTTCTAATTGCTGCCATTGAACGGGCATGGCAGTTGCCACTAGAGTTCAAAGGGTTAAACATTGGGGAGCTGTTCTAGAACATATTTCAAGTTAAAGTCAATAAATATAAAACCAGAAGCATAATGGTTGAATTTATGTGAAAATAGAGGTTATCTAAATCATATTTAGAAAGACAGGTTAATTTATTGTTGCTGTTAAATCATTGTGAAGATTGTTACACACTTGACTGATTTTGGCCATGTTGCATGAAATTATCTGATGCATGTTTGTGATTTCGGTATCCTTATACAATGTGTATTCTATCATTTTTCAAACTAAGCCGAGATGGTTTAATTTGCAGAGTGAAATAATGAAAATCCCACCCTCCATCCCCTGCAACTCCAGTTGTACTTCTAATTTTCTGCAACAGTTGTTAAACTAATTGGGCTCAAGTATAAAGTATGGGGGCATTTTTGTCCCACACACCCCTTGTCATATTTGAGTAAATTGTTTCTTAAAGATAAACTCACCATAAGAGCACTGAAAGTAAAGTGGAATGTAATAGTACTGTTGGCCACACCGTTTGTTCAATGTAACTTTTTAACACTTTACCCAATGCACACGATATCAAAATGTGTTAATTATATTTTTGCACTTTTTTCACAATATTTAAAAAAAAATGTATTACTTGATTCCCTATTGGAATGCACAAGATGTGCTCTTTCCAATGAGGGGTCACATGATATGATTTTGCTGATTTTTTTCTTTTTAAATAATTTTTTTTCAGCTCCTCAATTTGTAAATTCTGAGAGTGAATGGGACTGATTTGTTAGGTAAACAGTTAAAAAGATTAAATAAAATAAAATCTGCACAAGAGAGTAGGCCTTAAATGATTTCATGTGTTGTGCTCTATACAGTACAGTCGCCATGGACTGGTCGTACTCCACACATAGGCCATGATGTCCATGCATGCGTTTACTAGGTAATAACAAGAGCAATGCGAAGTGTGGTTTATGCCCCTGACTGTGTCATAAAAGGGTAGGTAAGTCTCTTGGGGAGCAAAACCCAAATCAAAAGGAACCTTCCTCTAGATACCAACAATGTATCACATTTTCTAAATATCTTTCATCAACTCTAGTCTTGTCTGCTGTGAAGCAGCCATAACTAGATTTGATGAAAAATTTATCTAAATTCAACTCCAAGAGTTGTTGATGAAAAACTATACAACTGACATGGGTAAATTTGATTAAATATGCCCAAATTATACTTATTTCAGTGGCAAGAGAAATCCTGTCCTGGGGAGGAATATCTGCCAGCAGAATGCATAGACTTGAAGATTTTGTTCATGCATTACACACCAATAAATTTTAACTAAACAATTTTAACACCAAAGCAGACAACAATAGTTGTTAAAATTTTGACAGTTCAAGAGTTTAGTAAAACAATTTTATATAAGATTTTTCCTACTGCCGAGCATTATAATCTAATGAATACAATGTTAAATGACTCCAGTGGCCTTCAGCAGTTCTCAAAAGAGCTATGACTGGTTTAAAATACTCAATCAATTTAGAAACTTGCAAATAATGATGCTAACATTTCTCAGACAATCAGCTGTGTTTATGACATGGATAGAGTGATTTATGAAAAAAAAAACATTAGACAATTTATGCTTATTTTCTGTTTAATCATGGGGAGTTAATATGGCAATTAGAAAACATGAGTATGAGGAAACACCAGCAGCATCTAAAATAACTGAAACAAAGTAAATCCTTTTACTATGAGCAGATTAATTAATTACCCTTCTTGTCCATATTTCAGAAACCCACAAGCATCTCCCTCAATACCCGATGCCTGAAATAGTAAATATATAAGACATGTAGTCAAAAAAAAGGTAGACCACTATAATCAAAGGCCTTTTTGCGGCCAAATATCTGACCTATTCCGAATGTGAAATAGGCAGTGCTTACTGGCACATAGAACACACTGGAACTCAGGGGACAAGTTGTCAAATGAATTGCTGTGTCTTTCTAACTGCCAAGTGTCCTTCTAAAACAAGAGGCTTATGACCTCTCATTTTATCCTTCCGTGCTGGCCCTCTACCATATTGATTAAACCATTCACAAGTGTGTGTCATTCTGTGTATATAGAGAACCTCCCCACAAAGAGAAATAGATTATCCTAATTGCTATAGCTAGTATTTTGTTAAATGACCTATCTCAGGAACTTGTGGGTAAAAGGGTTAAATCACCTCTCTAGTAGACTCTATGTCTTTAGTAAAGACTGGAGTCCAAGTTTTATTCTGAACTTAAGGGTTTTTTTTATGAAATATCTGACTTTAGTATAACGAGTCCACTTTTGGCCTAATGTCAAACAAACTTTTTTTGGAAATATGGGGCCAAGGACATTACCAAAATACATCATTTGCATTGCAAAAAACACACAGAAATGTTTGGACTTGGCTTCATCAAGAGTGAGAAACATACTAAGCTATCTAAGCTACAGGTCTAAGTATTTTCAATTATTGTTTAACCCTTTAACCAACATAACAACCAAAACCGGCCAGCACTATTCACAAAAATTGCGGTTCAATTTTCATTATTTTTTTCATTTTTTGCCTCAAAAACATAGCTTACTACTTCTCATTGGAACAAGCTCATTCAGCTCATTCCAATGAAGGGTCACAAACTATGTTTTTGAGGCAAAAAATGAAAAAAATTAGAATTTTTTAGTAAATTTTGTTTCTTAACATACCTACCACAATTGTTTACAATTGGCTGTAACGTAAGTGCAAGCCCGACTTTGGAACTACCTCAAGCTTTTAAGAAACTTTTCCAAACAAGCTGGAAAAGTAATAGAGTGCAAAAGCACGAAAAAGATCGAAAAAGGGTCGAGCAAGACCAGCGCTCGAAATTACAGGTACTCTCTCTGCTCACCTCTTGCGTTTACCGAACGCATGCGCAACAATCGTGACGTCAATTCCGTATTTCTGCCAACAAGAAGTTTGTGATTTAGTGGGGAGGCATCGATATCAAAGATATTCCCAAGGAGGGTGGGCCTCTGGTAAACAATTGTGGTAGGTATGTCATGAAACAAAATTTACTAAAAAATTTTAATTTCTTTTCAACCTACTCACAATTGTTTACAATTGGCTGAATAAACAATAGGAGGAGGTGAATCACATAACCAATACCAACAAGAGCAGCAGAAAGAAAAGCAAGGAGGGGCAGAGAACAATAGCAAAACCTGTAATGAAGATAGAGAGAAGGCACCTGAAAAGAACAAGGCTGAGCAAAGCACAAACCCGATAAAAGCAATTTTAATGAGGGTGCACAACAGCCTGAGCCGGAACGAGAGGGCCTAAAGAATAAAGGTCCTCAGATTGCTGCTGCAGGTGGTGGAGATAAAAGGAGGAGAAGGTAGAAGCATTCCTCCAGTAAGCCGCATTCATAACATCCCGGAGTGAAACAGAATTGGAGAACGCCCAGGATGTAGAAATGGCACAAACCTCATGAGCATTAAACCGGTTTGAAACAATCTCCGAAGCAGACAAGCGGGAATAAGCCAACTTGATTGCAAGACAGATCCACCTGGAAATAGAATGGGAAGAGACAGACTGCCTCTTAGGAATGAGAGACAGAAAGAATCTCTTCCAACCCCTCCTAATGAACTGAGTGCAATTAATGTAAGTCTTGATCGCACAAATAGGACAAAGAAGAAGTCTCCTGCCATCGACAGCAGGGAGAGCCCAGATGCAGATGGGAGGAGGTACCGAATCAGGAAGCTGATTCTTAGCCAGAAAAGAGCAATCAGTAGTGAAGGTGACACTGTTAGCCTCATTTCTGAAGAAAGCAGAATCAACAGATAGCACATGAAGCTCACTGACTCATCGAGCAGAAGCAAACGCTAGAAGGAAAGCCATCTTATAGGTGAGAAAATGCATACTGGTCTCAGATAAAGTCTCGAAAGGTGCCCCCTCCAAACAGTGCAACACCCATGCCAAGTTCCACTTGGGTGTAAGACGCAAAACTCGAGGCCTCTTCAAAGAAAAGTGCCGAATGAGTTTGGGGAGAAAAAGATTACGACCGATGCACCACTTTCCCACATAAGAGAAAGTATCAGACAGCATAGACCGATAGCCCTTAATCATAATAGGCTGGAGTCAAAAAGGTATACCAAAAAATCTGCAATTTGAGCGATTGACGGATTACGGTAATCCACATTGTGATCTCTACACCAGCAGCAGAAAACCTTCCACTTTGCAACATAAGTCATGCCAGTGGAATGGCGCCGCGATGCAGAAATGCACTCCACTGTTCACCTCGAAAAACCTCTACGTCGGAGACAGGACCTGATAAAAGACAGGTGTGAAGGGACTTGCTCGCCTGGTTGTTGTGATACTTCCTGGGGAAGAAGATCGCGACGTAGAGGTAGACGAATCGGCCAATCTGCCAACAGAGGCTGCAGCAGATTGATCCACACCCTCTGTGGAGACAGAGGTGCGATCAGAATGATCCTGCAACTGCAAGCACGGATCTTCGCTAATATGGACAAGGAGAGACAAAGGTCTCTACCTGATGATTCCTGCGAGTAGCGAAAAGGTCGACCAGAGGACGTCCCCCCCCCCCCCCCCCCCTCACTCGCAAATCGCCTGAAACACTGACAGATGTAGCAGCCATCCGGTTGGAAGGACACTGTTGCGTCGGGACAGGGAGTCTGTTAGGATGTTGAGATGCCCGGGAATGTGTCGAATGGACACCCGAAGTGTTTACATCCCTCGCCAACAGAAGATCCTGAGATAGCCGATACAGGGGAATCGAATGTGTGCCTCCTTGATTTCGTATGTAGGCCACTACTGTCGAATTGTCCGAAAGAAGTAGGACAAAATGGTCCGACAGGTGAGGGATCCAAAGCCAAAAACTCAACAGAAGAGCAAGGAGCTCCTTCTGGTTTATTTGAAGGCCCACCTGCTCGCTGTCCCACTCGCCGTGAGTGGACAGGCTGAGAGGATCCAACGTCGCACCCCAGCCCGATCGTTGGCATCCGCAGTAAGGATGCGATCGGCCAAAGGAAGATCCAATGGAACACCCTGTGTCAGCCAGGGAACATCGGCCCAAGGGTGGAGGTGACAAAGCAGGGACCGAGGAATAGGAAGTTCCAGGTCATGTGGATCTACATTCGGATGCCAATGATCCAACAGGAAGTGTTGGAGAGGTCGGACAAACAAGCGACCAAGCGGAATGAGATCTGTCACCGAACCGCAAAGGTCCAGCATCCGAAGGAACATCCTGGCCGAGACCGAGGAAGATAGAAGCAGGTTCTGAGTCAAGGCGGAAAGAATCGCCGCCCGAGCATTGGGGACAGACACCACATTGTGAAGAGTGTCAAAATCCATCCCCAAATGACGAAATTGCTGAGAAGGAAGGAGATCCGACTTCTCGCGATTGACTCTGAAACCCAGCAACGCTTGTAGGCAAAGAAACTGCAGGACATCTGACTCCAGAACAGCTGCATCGTGGTGCCGTTGGAGGATGTCGTCCAGGTAGGCTGACGAAGTTACAGCTGACTGAGTATGGTGGAAAGCAAGCACATGTGACATCAGTCGGGTGAAGGCCCAAGGAGCCAGGTTCAAATCGAACGGGAGAGCTCTGAATTTATAGACTCGATCCCGAAACGAGAACCGAAGGTATTTCCATGACCCCAGATGAATGGGTACATGGAAGTAGGCATCCTTCAGGTCGATACTGGCAGCAAAGTCGCCCTGATGAACTGAACGTCGAACCGACCGGAACCATGGAACAACTGAGGTCCAACCAAAGAGGCAGATCTCAGAACAGCACGCTGCTCAGAACCCAGGGACTTGGCTTGAACAAACTTGAATCTCACCTCCAGCGGGATGCCATTTTCCAAACATCAAAAGATTCTGACTGGTGGATGTGAAGAAGATTTTTGAAGAATATTCCTCATATTGAACAGAGTTATAATTCAGGCTCCTACAGGGAAGCCAAATATCAACCCAGGGACTTGGCTTGAACAAACTTGAATCTCACCCCCCTAAGGATGCTGCACGCCAAATATCAAAACATTCCGACTGCTGAATCTGAAGAAGAAGATTTTTAAAGCAAAATTCCTTATATTGAACGAAGTTATAATTCGGGCTCCCGCAGGGAGCTCGAATATGAACCCAGGAACTTGGATTTAACAAACTTGAATTACACCACCCTAAGGATGCTGCACACCAAATATCAAAACATTCTGCCTGCTGGATGGGAAGAAGATTTTTAAAGAAAATTTCCTCATATTGAACAAAGTTATAATTCGGGCACCCACAGGGAGCCCAAATATGAACCCAGGGACATGGATTTAACAAACTTGAATCACACCCCCTAAGGATGCTGCACACCAAATATCAAAACATTCTGACTGCTGGATCTGAAGAAGAAGATTTTTTAAGAAAATTGAGGGTAGTGTTAGAGTTATGCCCCTTGTAGAACCCCTGGTGGGCATGGCAACATCTTATGAACAAACTTGGGTGGACACATGTTGAGGAAGATTCACATCATGTTTCATCTAAATTGGCCCAGCGGTTCTTGAGAAGAAGTCAAAAACGTGAAGTTAATGGACAGACAGATGGACAGATGGACAGAAGGACGGCAAGTCATCAGTAAAGCTCATCTCGAGCTTCGCTCAGGTGAGCTAAAAAATAACTTACAAACAACATTCAAAATTAGTTCTCCTTGTTATTTATTTATTGGAGTTTAAGGACACTTTCAGCAAGCAAGGACACCTCATGTCTGACAGTTTTATAGGTGGAGGAAACTGGAGAACCCGCAGAGGAGAGCAACGGTCAGACTCCCCAACGTACTGACTCTTCACAGGTAGGGTTTGCATTGGTTGAAGGCAGGTGCACCATCGATGTGCACTACACCTTAATACATAGTTACATCATGCCCCACATCACCAATCAGGATTAAGTGCCTTCCCCAAGGACACAATGCAGTTACCGCTGGTTGGGATCGAACCGTGGACCTTTCAGTTGGAAGTCCAGTACCCTACCACTGAGCCTCTGCACTCCCAAGTTCTTCTTGTGATTAACTGATTGAGAGCCAGAAGCAACTATCATGGCTCTATTAAAAACAAGATGCTCCAAGGGGCCTTAACTGCTCGCCTGACAAAGTGGTTCAAAGGAGTATTTGGGGTCACATTCAGTTAGACACAGTTCATCAACACTACAAAGGAATGAAGATATGAAAAGCAAATTTTAAGGAAAAACACTTAGGAATGGATTTGAACAAACTTGAACCTAACCTTCTCCCCTCCCCCTCTCCCTCCAAACCACCATAGAGAGCCCAAATATTAACCCAGGGTCACAAATTGAACAAACTTGAATCTGATCCCCCTTGAGATGTTATATACCAAATATGAAAGAAGTCTGACTTGTGGATCTGAAGAAGAAGGTTTTTAAAACAATTCCCCCATATTGCACGAAGTTAAAATTCAGGCTCCCATAGGTATCCCAAACTAATAACCCAGGGACTCGATTTGAACAAGTTTGAATCTGACTCCCCTATAGATGTTGTATACCAAATATGAAAGGATTCTGACTGGTGGATCCGAAGAAAAAGATTTCTAAAGAAATTTCCTCTTATTACACTAAGTTAAATTTTGGGCTCCCATAGGGAGCCCAAATATCAACCCAGGGATCCGATTTGAACAAAATTGAATTTGATCCCTCTAGCAATGTTGTATACCAAATATCAAAGGCTTCTAATTGATGGTTCTGGAAAGGAAGATTTTTAAAGAAATTCCTTCATATTGCACAAAGTTAAAAGTTAGGCTCCAACAGAGAGCCCAAATATCAACAGATGGACCAGATTTGAACAAATTTGAATCTGACCCTCCTAGAGATGTTGTATACCAAACCTGAAAGCATTCTGACTGCAGGGTCTAAAGAAGAAGATTTTTTAAAAAATTCCTCATATTGGACTAAGTTGATATTTGGGCTCCCATAGGAGATGTTGGATTCCAAATATGAAAGAATTCTTATCAGTGGATGTGGAGAAGAAGATTCTTGAAGAAATTTCCTCATATTGCACTAAGTTAAAATTCGGGCAAATATAAACCTAGAGATCCGATTTGAACAAACTTGAAACTGCCTCGGTTTGAACAAACGTGAATCTGATCCCCCTTGAGATGTTATATACCAAATATCAGAAGATTCTAATTGATGGTTCTGAAGACGATTTTTTTTTAACTTTGGAAAACAATTTATGGGTGCTATCAGAGTAATGTCCCTTGTGGAGTCCCCTTTGGGCACGGCAATTTTGTTTGAACAAATGTAAATTGAGCTATGATAAGGAACATGCACATCAAATTTGGTTCAATTTGGCCCAGTAGTTTATGAGGAGAAGTCGATAATGTTAAGTTCTAGCTGGATGGACGACGGACAAAAAAGTGATCATTTCAGCCCCCCCCCCACACCTGACTTTCAATTAGGTGAGCTAAAAAGTGCTGAAAACCACTTTATTGTTTTTACACAGTTCCCAGCAGATAGATGTTTGCTCAGTGACAGAAATAAGCTGTTCATATCAGTGTTTTGTTACAATTTACTAGAGAATGGTGACAGACACACTCTAACATATCAAAACAGAACAATTATTTACTGGTGAAGTGTTAAATTATTTTTGATCACCAAAATTTGTCGACATGTCTTTGCCTTGTTACCATTTATAGGAGAGTGCCTATTATTATACCAAGGAAAATCCATGCAGATAAAATAATTTATTATATGCTAAACAATAGATTATCGAAAAAATTGAGGATAGATAGAAATCGTAGCTCCACTGTGAATGATACAGAAATTTTCACAAGGTGAATATGAGTCAAATTATCACTGGAAATGATCAGTTTATTCTAAAAATGTATAATGAAAAGAAAATCTAGTGTTTCTGAGTGGTTAACGATCATTTCCAGCAATAATTCAACACATATTCACCTTCAATTAATGCATGAAACCCAACAGCTGAATCAGATCGCAAGACACTACCTGTTCCAAGTATCGATCAAATCACTTCTGTGTATGAATGGGCATCAGCTGTTTACTTTCATGCATCAATTCAAGGTTGAAATGAGTGGAATTATCGATAGGAATGATCAGATTCTTATAAAAAGCATATAATAAAAGAAAATCTAGTGTTTTTACTGAAAATTATCTCACTTGTGACCGAGACAAATGGTTATTTTTTTTTGTGCATGTGCTCGTCACTCATGAGATGATTTTTGGTATTCACTCAAAAACACTAGATATCCTCTATTTCTCTTAAAAAATAATATGAAGCATATCCACTGAATATGTAGTATTTAAGTTGTGGTACCTACACTTAAGAGTAACACCCAATTGTGAGCTTCCAGCACTCTACCAGTTAAGAACAAAATCCTGCTAAATGAATACTCCACTTGCTGGAAACATGGAAACAATCATTTATACCTATGCTGCCCACTTTAGAGGGCTCCACCCCAAGCACTGATTCTGGGTCCTTTTTTACCAGTAAAGCAGAACTTCTTTACTACCGTAAATAAATACTGGTCCACTTCCTGAGGTTCCCACAGGGGAGTCACAGTGATATAGTACAAGTAAAATTGACTAGAACTGGTTCAGAAACATCAGTTATCACCGTCCCTACAATTGTGAAAAATGTAATTATCTTTCATGGTAAAAACTACCACTTGTTTGACATGCAGTCGAGAAAATCTGTTTACTTATCAGATCAATATCAACAACCACCTGGCTATTTTGTAACTAACAAATACCCCCATTCCCCCAACCCCCCAAAAAATAATATTAATGTCAGCCATATGCCTATTATGTATGGATGACACTGAAAATCAAGAGAAAAATAAGAAACATTGAAACATAAATAAATTAATCCTCTACATACTGATGCCAAAATGATGCCAATTTTTCCCATAATGCATCTAAGAATTTAACCACTGTAGTTTTGGTTAATAGAAAAGTCACTGAGCTCTGTCAAACAAGACTGAATTGGTTAAATTTGAATTTTCATGAGACCTCATAAAATAGATCTGCTCCTCAGGCAATTTTTTGTAAAATTGCATGTGGGTAAGCATTTTATTATTTTATTTTTTATTTTTGTAATTATTTCTTTGCCATCAAAGGTTCATGTTCTTGGTTTGTTTTATGTTTTAGGCCTGATAATCTACAGAATTATTTATTTATTTATTTTATTAAGGTTTAATGACACTTTAATAGGCAAGGGCATATCATGTCAGTGACAGTTTTATGGGTGGAGGAAGCCGGAGTACCCAGAGAAAATCACCAAGCAATGACGAGCAGCTGCCAGCTCCCCATCATCGTAACTCCACACTGCAGCACAGGCAGGGTTAGATTGGTTGAAGACATGTGCACCATCGACAGGCAGTATGCCTTAGTGTACGGCGTCATCATGCCCCCATGTGGACAATTGGGGATAAGTGCCTTGCCCAAGGACACAATGCGGGAGTCCGAATCGATCGCTCAGACGGTCACCCATCTGAGGACTAACAGAGCTCAATGTTGCTTAACTTCGGTGACCTGACGAGAACCGGTTACCATAATGCCACCACTCCCCCATCTACAGAATAGCATGGGTGATGGTGGATCTCGGCCCTTGATTGCAAGAAGGCTTTGCAATGTTTTTCAAAGTCTTCTTGCACTCAAGTGACAAATTTATCAATTTTATTAAATTGGGTAAAATATCATCCATACACCATTTAACTGTTTTTCAAGTTTGCATTTTTTATAAATAGAGAACATGTGGAAGCCAAATGGACCATGCAGGAAGGCCTGAGAAACAGATTTTTAACTTTTTTTAGTTTTAGGCCTTATGGGAAAAATATTCTGCTTGAAATATCAGTATTTTGACAGAATTGTGCAGCGGGTACAACAAGCCCAAAATATGTCTCTAGGTAGCTTGTACTCTTCAGCAGTGAAGATGTAACCTTGGCTTATAGTTTTCTCAAATTAAGATCTGATATCTCTCTTGATCTAGTTTAATGCTATTTTATGTGAAAGCATAATAATACACCTCTAGTGTAATACTCACATTAACATCACATGGAATTTCTTGAAATAATTCTTTCACTTGAGTTTTAATTGCATCTTCATCTAGGGTACCATTATCAAATGTGATATTATTATTAGTAATACTCCTAGCTCGGCCAGTTGATGCTAGATATCTATATACTGGTTAAGAAAATATTAGCTCTCTAATTTGAAAAAAAAGAGTAAGGATAAAAAAAGAAGAAAATAAAAATACCTTACTAATATTATGGAAGCATATTAGTGCCACACACTTGAGGACCTTTTTTCTCAGTTATCTCTTAATTAAGGCCTATTATCTTCTAATTAAGACTCATTAACTCTTACCTGAGAGTTGTCATTTCTTTTAATTAAGGCTTACTGCATCTCTTCAATAAGATTTAGAACTTGAAGCATCCCTGAATTAAGACTCATTATCTCTGAGTTAGGACTTATCTCTTAACTCTTTTGCTACTGTGCAATTTTGTAATACCCTGTGCTATGCCAAATATTGGAAACAATATTAAACACGAGGCCCCAGGGGGCATGGTAGCTTAAATATCAACCCAGAGAATTGATTTCAACAAGTTGCATCTGCTCCTCCTAAGAAAAGCTTATACCAAATATCCAAAGATTCTGACCAGTGGATCTAAAAAAAAAAGATTTTTAAAGAATATTCCTCGTATTGAACTAAGTTACAATTCGAGCTCCCACAATGAGCCCAAATATGGACCTAGGGACATGGCTTGAACAAACTTGAATCTTATCCCCCCTAAGGATGCTGCATAAAAAATATCAAAAGCATTCATCTGCTGGATCTGAAGAAGATTTTTAAAGAAAACTCCTCATTTTGAACTAAGTTGTCATTCGGGCTCCCACAGTGAGCCCAAATATGAACCAAGCGACTTGGCTTGAACAAACTTGAATCTTAGCCCCCTAAGGTTGCTGCATGCCAAATATCAAAACATTCTGACTGCTGAATCTGAAGAAGAAGATTTTTAAATAAAAATTCCTCATATTGACTAAGTTATAATTCGGGCTCCCACAGGGAGCCCAAATATGGACCCAGGGACTTGGCGTTAACAAACTTGAATCTCCACCACTAAGGATGCTACACACCACATATCAAAACATTTTGACTGCTGGATCTGAAGAAGATTTTTTAAGAAAATTCCTCATTTCGAACTAAGATACAATTCAAAAATTCCTCATTTTGAACTAAGTTATCATTCGGGCTCCCACAGCGAGCCCAAACATGGACCTAGGGGCATGGCATGAACAAACTTGAATCTCACCCCCCTAAGGATGCTGCATACCAAATATCAAAACATTCCGACTGCTGGATCTGAAGAAGATTTTTAAAGAAAATTCCTCATTTTGAACTAAGTTATAATTCAGGCTCTCGCAGTGAGCCCAAATATGAACCCAGGGACTGGCTTGAACAAAATTGAATGTCACCCCCCTAAGCATGCTGCATACCCAATATCAAAAGATTCTGCCTGCTGGATCTTGAGAAGAAGATTTTCAAAGAAATTTGCCTGAAATGCACTAAGTGCAAATTTGGGCTCCTATACTGAGCCCAAATATAAACCCAGGGGGTGGACTTGAACAAACTTGAATCAGATCCACCCCACAATTTTGAATACCAAATATCAAAAGATTCTGCCTGCTGGATCTGGAGAAGAAGAAGTTTAAAGAAATTTGCAAGAATGCACTAAGTTCGAATTCGGGCTTCTATAGTGAGCCCAAATATATATCCAGGGAGCCGATTGGAACACACGTGAATCAGATCCACCCCACAATGTTGCATACCAAATATCAAAAGATTCTGCCTGCTGGATCTGGAGAAGAAGATTTTTAAAGAAATTTGCCTGAAATGCACTAAGTTCGAATTCAAGCTTCTATACTGAGCCCAAATATAAACCCAGTGGGCCGATTTGAACAAACTTGAATCAGAACCACCCCACAATGTTGCATATTAAATATCAAGATTCTGCCTGCTGGATCTGGAGAAGAAGATTTTTTAATGTTTTTCCCATTGCCTACAGTGTTAAAAATGCTGACTCAGCACTTTTTCAATGTCCTGAAAAAAAGTACCTTGTGATCAAACCGATAGGGATTTTTTTTAACCATTCTATTCTACTGGATAAAAGTAAGATTTATACAAAATAAGAATTCCCTGTGCCGTCTAGTTTTGGAGATATGGCAGTTTTAAGGTTTTTCCTATTTGTAGCTCCCGAGGTTCCCACGGGGCAATGAGAAAATAGAAATTTTAGGCGTGGCCAAAATTTTTGCCCCTCCCATAACGAAGGCAAATAATGCCCGACAAACTTCTCTTGAACAAACTTGATTCTACACCTTAAAAGGAAGCTGCATACCAAATATCAAGTCTCTGCTACTGCTGGTTCATGAGAAGATTTTCAAAGATTCTGGTGCCCCCTGGGGGCGTGGCCCCACCCAGGAGGAGGGGCAACTTCATTTGAACAAATCTGAACTGACATTAGGTAATAAACATTTACCCATCATTTGAAAAATATTGGGCCAGTGGTTTCTTCGGAGAAGTTGGTTATGTAAAGTTTATGCCAGACAACCACGGACGACGACGGATGGACAACGGACAGAAAGCGATTAGTAAAGCTCACCTTGAGCTTCGCTTAGGTGAGCTAAAAAAAAGACAGAAACATAAAATAACTTGTACTTTGAAATCTGCCAAAATATAACTGAACACTTTTGATTCTTATGTTTAGTTTCAATACCTAATTTGGGTGTGGTATAACCCAAAACATGGTGAGTAATAATATAGTCCAGGGCCATTTGGACATGCTGAGAAGTAATATTTGGATTCGCTAAAGTCACTTGAATTATCTAAATTGCTCAAATCACTATTATTGTCAGCAAATAATTCCACAAAAATCGCGACATCGACGCCATAGCTGCGACGGGTGGTGCAATCTCACAAAATTCTAAGTTCATCAAGGGCCATAACTCCAAGAAAAATATTTGGAACAACACATGCATTGAACAGTGGCTAGACATCAACAAGATACACTCACATGCCAAATATAAAGTCATTCCATCAAGTATTGCAAAAGTTATTGAGTTTTGAAACTCGTTGGTCACAGACAGACCGACAGACCTACAGACTGACCGACAGACAGACCGACATTGCCAATTATTGAGCTGCTAGTCGCAGCTAAAAACTTAATCTGTTGTCAAAATTTTTTAACTGGAAACCTGACATCCGGTTGACTTTGGTATTTCCAAAATAATGACAGAAAAAATACAGAAAAAAATCTTTGACATCACATTCTCTGTCTCTTACATTAGTTACAATGTGCGTTGTATTTAGAATAACACTGTGCAGTGTAACCATTCTATGTTTCTAATCTCTCCATACTCAGTACAAACATACAGCAGAGAAAAGGTTAAGACTTATTATCTCATAACTATCGTTTCTCAAATTAAGACTAACAGTTATCTTTTAATTAGGACGGATCTCTGAATTAAGACTTATCTCTGAATTAAGATTCATTATCTCCTTATTAAAGGCTTACTATCCCTTGATTAATTCTTAAGGGCCTATTTCCAACTTTAGTCAATTTTTGCATGTTAGAACAGGTACCCAAACACTTGCTGTGTTTGGGTAAATTTACAACATACACTCTAATTACATTATCAGTTGTTTCTAGGCAAGTCTTAACTGCCTATATAGGCAGCCAAGACTTGTGTAGACATAACTGCAAAGTCATAGAGTATTAAATGTCATAGTGTTGCAAAAATATATGAAAAATCACCAGGGCTTTAAGGGTTAAGGCCTAAAGCATCTTGGATTTAAGACTTATCTTGTAATGTAGACTTACAATATCTCTTATTTAAGACTAAGTATTTCTTTAATAAGCCTTATCTCTTAATCACCTCAAAGAATGCACAGAATGTGCTCTATACAGATGCTTAGAACACGAGTGAGCAAAAAGAAATCGCATAACCCAGGGTTCATATAATAATTTTCTTAAGATGAAATTTCATGACTTTTCTGTGATTTCTCCAGGATTTCAAGCAAATTTTCAAAAACTTTAAAAACAGAATTGGAAATGAAAGTGGAATTTTTCAAGCATTTGGTGCTTAAAAAAAATTTCATTTTTTATTCTCACGGCATGACTTTTCCAGATAAGAAAAAAGAATACCCCAATTTGGCAGGACTTCAGGTCCTGGAAAAATATTTTTCAATTTCCATGATTTTTCCAGGTTTC
This sequence comes from Pictodentalium vernedei, assembly GCA_031216915.1. Lineage (NCBI taxonomy): Eukaryota > Metazoa > Mollusca > Scaphopoda > Dentaliida > Dentaliidae > Pictodentalium > Pictodentalium vernedei. The sequence goes on from CM062291.1 coordinate 250,364,740, forward strand.
CAGGATCCATACAAATCCTAATAACCTGAGCAGCCGTTTCTAACTTAGTGTAATCTGTTTGCACAGGTTAATTATACATGACTAGAAACAACTGCTTGGCCATATATTTTTATTTATAATTTTGATGTTCAATAAATTTTCTGTTACATTCCAAGCTCTTGTTAGTTAACTTTAGCCAAACCTAAAAATGCCATAATTAAAGGATACACTGCCACAAGCAACCAGTAACCAATGACACCAAGCTGAAGCACATATGGAACAAAAGGCCATATCAAAGTAAACATCATACTTCCAACAGCCCTGAAAATGAAAGAGTAGAACATACCTGAAATTATGTTTGTGCGATATAACAATGCTAAACCCACCCACCAAAAATGAATGTTGAGCTTTGAAAACCAATAATAAATCCAAGTTTGTAGGAGATAACTTGGTTAAAATTGTCGCAGATCAAAACTAGAGTGATGTCACGCATGCAGCCCGACTGTCCCAGCAATGGCAATGCTTAGACACAATGGATTTTTAACCACAAACTTTTAAGCAAAAATATAAAAAATGCATTTTTGAGGAAAGAAAAAAAAGTGCCTAATTGGCGCCCCGCAGAGGGAGGGAGGGGGGGGGGGGAGGGGGTTACGTGAGTTTAAAACAAAGTTCGGCATGAAGTGACTGTAAAAAGTTAAAAATGCATATGGGAGGAAAGAAAAAAAAAAAAATGCCTAATTGGCGGGGGCTGGGCAGGGCAATAACGTCAACAATTTTCATTGGATGATTGTGATCATCAAACTTGACCTAGAGACATGTACTGAAAAGAACTGAAATCCGTTAACTTTTGTTAAGTTATGGTATAAAGAAAGTTCAGACAGACAGATGGACTGATGAATGGATGGATGGACTGAGGGATGGACTGACAGATAGATGGACGGAGCGAGCTCTGTGCTACATGTATAGCCCTCCCTTGTGGGAGGGGATAATGAAAGTGTCAATGACACTGTAGCTTAACTTGTCTATGTGTTGTGTTTGATGAAAAGGATAATGTTCAATGTTAATGAAAGGATTATGAAATAAGACAAGAATTGTGATAATTGGGAATATGTTCATTTCTATTCCCTGTATGTTATGTTTTTAATAAAAATAATATGAGGTGTACACGGTACTAAAGAGCTGAGGGGTGGGTTAATATAACCTCACAGTTAATGTATGTGGCCCTCACAGTTAACATATGTCAATGAAAGTTACCAAGTTACAGTGAAATTATTTCAAAATGGGTCATCCTATCAACTTACAGTGAAATCCCTTCATAAATATGGCCTGTAGACTGTGCTAAAGGTTTTCAGGCTTCAGGCCTGTGTAGCCATAACGGTAGACCGATTGCAACTAAAAGGGAACGTCCTCATCTCGACATTATACTGAGTAATTCTATTAAGTTACAATGAAATCCCTTCACAAATACGATCTGTAGTCTGTACTAAAGTTTTTCGGGTTTTGTGTTCGGGAAGCCATCATGGTTGAATGATCACGACTATAAGTGGGCGTTGTCATCTGGGAATAATCTGGAGTGATCCTACAAAGTTACAATGAAACCCCTTCATATATATGACCTGTAGACTGTGCTCAAGGTTTTCGGGCTTTGGGCCCCTGAAGCAATCACAGTTGACCAAACATGACCAAAAGGGGATGTAATCATCTAGGCATTATATGGAGTCAACCTAACAAGTTACAATGAAATCCTTCCATAAATATGACTATAGACTATGCTAAAGGTTTTTGGATTTTGGGCCTGGGCAGCCATCAAGGCTAAATGATCGCAACAAAAAGGGGATGTTCTCATGTAGACATTATTTGGAGTCATCCTACCCTACCAAGTTACATTGAAATCCCTTCATAAATATGACCTCTGGACCGTGATTAAGGTTTTCAGGTTTCGGGCCCCTGTAGCCATCACAGTTGCCCAATTGCGTCCAAAAGGAGTCGTTATCATCTAGTCATTATATGAAGTCAACCTACGAAGTTACAATGAAATCTCTTCATAAATATGACCTGTTGACTGTGCTATAGGTTTTCGGGCTTTGGGCTCAGGCAGCCATCATGGTTGAATGAGTACAACCAAAAGAGGACATTCTCATCTGGGCATCATCTGGAGTGATCTTACGAAGTTACAATGAAATCCCTTCATAAATATGGCCTGTAGACTGTGCTAATGGTTTTCTAGCTTCGGGCTCTGGCAGCCATCATGGTTGAATGATCGCAACCAAAAGGGCACATTCTCATCTGGGCATCATCTGGAGTGATCCTACAGAGTTACAATGAAATCCCTTCATAAATATGACTTGTAGACTGTGCTCAAGATTTTCAGGCTTCGGGCACCTGTAGCCATCACAGTTGACCAATCACGAACAAAAAGGGAGGTCATCATCTAGGCATTATATGAAGTGAACCTAACAAGTTACAATGAAATCCTTCCATAAATACAACCTACAGACTATGCTAAAGGTTTTTGGGCTCAGGCAGCCATCAAAGCTGAATGATCGCGACCAAAAGGGGACGTTCTCATCTAGACATTATTTGGAGTCATCCTACCAGGCTACAATAAAATCCCTTCATAAATATGACCTGTAGACTGTGATAAAGGTTTTCGGGCTTCAGGCTCGGGCAGCCATCGTGGTTGAATGATCGCAACCAAAAGGGGACATTCTCATCTGGGCATCATGAGGAGTGATCCTACGAAGTTACAATGAAATCCCTTCATAAATATGACCTGTAGACTGTGCTCAAGGTTTTTGGGCTTTGGGCACTTGTAGCTGTCTCAGTTGACCAATCACAACCAAAAGAGGATGTCATCATCTAGTCAATATATGGAGTCAACCTAACAAGTTACAATAAAATCCTTCCATAAATATGACCTTTTGACTATGCTAAAGGTTTTTGGGCTCGGGCAGCCATCAAGGCTGATTGATCACGATCAAAATGGGACATTCTCACCCAGACATTATTTGGAGACATCCTACCAAGTTTCAATGAAATACTGTCATAAATATGACCTGTAGACTGTGCTAAAGGCTTTCGGGCTTCGGGCCCCTGTAGCCGTCACAGTTGCCCAATCACATCCAAAAGGGGACTTTCTCATCTAGACATTACATGAAGTAAACCTATCAAGTTACAATGAAATCCCTCCATAAATATGACCTGTAGACTGTGCTAAAGGTTTTGGGGTTTTGGGCTCGGGCAGTCATCAGGGTTGACAGATCATGCCCAAATGGGGAAATTCTCATCTAGGCATCATACAGAGTCATCCTACCAAGTTACAATGAAATCTCTCCATATTAAACATGACCTGCAGACTGTGCTAAAACTTTTTGGGTTTTGAACTTGGGCAGCTATCACGGTTGACAGATCATGCCCAAAAGGGGACGTTCTCATCTAGGCATTATACAGAGGCATCCTACCAAGTTACAGTGAAATCCCTTCATAAATACGACCTGCAGACTGTGCTAATAGTTTTCGAGTTTTGGGCTCGGGCAGCCATACCGGTTGACCAATCACGACCAAAAGGGGATGTTCTCATGTAGACATGACCTAAAACCTGCATATGAAATTTTGTGACGATCAGACAAGAACTACAGGGTGTAGCCTGTACTTGAAGGTTGAATAAACAACTTTAACCACAAACTTCAAATGTCAACTAAACAGGGGAAAAAAAAACAAACACTTGAACCTTCAGTATTAAACTTTAACCACAAACTTTAACCAAAACTCTAAATGTTAACAGATGGGCAGACAGATGGACAGACAGACAGACGGACAAAAGTCATGACGATAGCCCTCACTGTAAACAGTCGGGCTAAAAATTGGAATATGCATATGCCCACTTGTTAGTCATAATGTTTGAGAAGTATGATCAAAATCGGTTGAAAAATGTAGAAGTAGTTGCCTGCACAAAAATCCGACATGCAAATGTATATTAAATCTTCTAAGTTGAAGGGGAGATAACTTGGTAAAAATCATCACAGACGGAAAATTTGGAAATATGCGCATGTTTATCCATAAGTCACCATGTTTAAGTCGTTTCATCGAAATTGCTTCAATAATGTAGGAGGAGTTGCGCACACAAGAGTCTCATTTGAAAATTGCTTTCAAAACCGAAAATTAAAAGTTCTATCTGGTCCTCCCTACATTTACTCTCTGCGCATACGCAGCTGTCAGGAAGTGACTGGAATTGGCGCCAACATCATTTTTTGTAGAAGAGAGTACTACATAACAATTCAGTGGGGAGGTATGAGTGCCCACTCATGGGAGGGCCATTTCCATCTGGGCCATTGTTTAGTATAAAAAATATACAAATTAGGCCAAAAAAAAAAAAAGGTTTTGGTTCTCAGGCAATTTGTTTTCCAAATTCAGTGAGGGGAGGAGGGTTTTTTTTTTTTTTTTTTTTTTTTTTTACTGCACCAAGTATATCCTATTCACATAGACTGACAATACTCACACTGGGCCTTTGGAATTTATTTTAAGATAGACAAGAAACATTTCTGTTTGAAAAAGAAGAAACTGAGTCATGGTAAAGTGACGGTGCAGTGGACGTTTTAAGGCTGGAACCCCAAACCAGCAATCCACCAGAGGTACTGCAATACTGGCGTCTTAAACTTCGCTTTAGGTGAAAAAGTTTGTTCTGTTGTTGTGACTTGTCAGCTTAACGATACTGAAATGGTGGCCAGTGTGATCTTTATAAATTCTTTAAAAAAAGTTCATGATATCAAAGTCTGAGATCACTAAAAATTATTTAAAATCAGCCATGGAACGAAGCAAATTAAATTTGGTGAGACATATGGAGGGGGTGGGGGGGTCACATTAGGTGTAGAGCACTGTCAGCAATTTCTACTGCATGAAAAAAAGAGAGTTCTTCGATAGTTAATTTGATTACCTCCCTTACATTAGTTACCTTTCAACAGTACAAAAATACACTTTTTAATATGCTTCTGGTGAGCTGTTTATACATCCCAATGCCACTTCGAACCATGTTGGTTAAGTGGCGGATGAAGGACTTTACTAAAAGCTGTGAGGGTCGGGCCGGGGGGGGGGGGGGGTGGAGGTTGTGCCGCACCTAGGCCCAAGTTTGTTGGAGTGTATTGTCAACCAAATTTTGAAATTTAATCCTAAAAGATGTGATTACCTCACACCCGAAGCAGATATCCACAATGCACAACCCGTCTCCGGGAGAAAATAGGGGGGGGGGGGGGGGCAGGTAGGAGGAAAGCGCATGATGACTGGATTTGCCCTTGTGGTAAAATAATGTGACTGTAACGTTACTGATAGACCATTAAACAGATGTTTCAATGCTTAAGGCAACTATTTAATGCATGTCAATTGCAGTGACGCCAGACGGCTCACTCCGTTAGGAGTACAATGGACAGGTCCAGGGCCCCCGGTCCAGGGTGGGGGTGGGGGCAAATGTGGGAAGCTACAGATCAAGTTCAGTTGTGCATTGACATATTAACGTAATCGTACCTGGCGTGTTATAGCAAGTCGGAAGGGTTTTTACTGTTCGTTTTTTACCTCATCTTCAATAGCACCAACGATGCTTATGTAGGACAACAATCTGCGCTGTAACCTGCGCAGTTGTTGTATTTATATTGGTTTTTCTTGTCACGTTTCGGAAAAACCAACATAAACACAACAACTGCACAGGTTATGGAGCAAATGGTACTCTGATTCTGAAACTATGAAGTTTCAGGCACAAACAAGTGTTGGATTTTCTCGACAGGGATGAAGACATTGGGGTGATAAACAAACAACGAAAAACAAATAAAATGCAAGAATTTTTTAAATCTTTAATAATAATTTTCCTTTATTCTTTTATCTTATTCAACACGTGGTAACTCGTGAAAACTTACCTATTTCCGTTGCATCCCAAATTGGCAAAACGCATAAACTTGCAACTAATTCATGTTGACTGCATATACTTGAAAATGGGTGTGCGACCTATACATGAGCTTTAGGCAAAAGGGAGGAATTCCAAGAGTGAGTTGGGGGTGCGACATATACACGGGGGCGATGTATACACGGACATATATGGTATTTTTGTTATACTGCAACGAACGTCTGAAATTTGGTGGTGCATTGTTTAATTTTGGAAAAATCTCGAACCTCCATAAAAAAATTCATTGCGAGGGTATTTTTCCAACGCGGCGGTGCCTGAGAACCAAAACCCCTTTTTTTGGGGGCCTTACTTTAAATTTATAATATTTTTATACTATAACCCAATGGCCCAGACTAGCTGAATCGTAAAAAGGTGAAGGGTCTAAGACTTCAGAATTAGTAGATCAACATAGCTCCAAGCCTGTAATCCAAGATGAAAGGAAATGAAATTTAAAAGGAATTACATGTATGTCTCTCTATACAGTAATAGAGAAGACATATAATAAATAAGAAGCCCAAATCAAGTAATTCTGTATTCTTAGCATGAAGACTATGCTAATTTGGATGCAACGAGTTCCCAATTTTTAAGGCTAGTCTGAAATTGGCCCCAAAAATTATAAATTCAAAGTAATTTGTATATTTTTCATACTTACCAATGGCCCAGACTTAGCTGTTGCTAACTCCAAAATATCAAGGGCCAAACACAAATTTTGCCCCCCAATCCCAAAAATTTGCATGCAAAACTGAAAATTAGAAGTCCCATCTGGCCCTCCATACATTTACTCTCCGCGCATGCGCAGACACCGGGAAGTAACTGGAATTGGCGCCAACATCATTCTTTGTTAAAGAGAGTATTACATAATAATTCAGCAGGGAGGTATGAGTGCCCCCCACTCATGGGAGGGCCATCCCCATCTGGGTCATTGGCAAGTATGAAAAATATACAAATTACTATGAATTTGCAATATTTTTCTCACTGTACCCAATGGCCCAGACTTAGCTGAATCATAAAAAGGTGGAGGGCTTAGGACTTCCGAAATAGTAGATCAACATAGTTCCAATCCTGCAATCCATGATGAAAGGAAATTAGAATAATTAGGAATTACATGTATGTCTCTCTATACAGTAATAGAGGAGACATATTCTAAATAAGGAGCCCAATTTAAGTAATTCCTTATTGTAAGCATGAAGACAATGCTACTTTGGATGTAACAAATTCCTAATATTTAAGACCAGCCCGGACTAAGCCCCAAAAATTAGGATGGAGTATCTGAGAATGAGTGAAAATCCCCCACAAACATATGCCATACAATAACACTTCAGCTGTATGCAGGATATAACTACGGATAAAACAGCTTCCTTCATAGTTACACACTCTTTAAGCCAGAGAAGAGGTAAAAATCCCCCCCACCTTTCTTTTGAAGGAATCTTCTAAAGAAAGAGGGGAGAGCTCTGGAATCAATAAGAGCGGTTCCAAAAAACAATATAAATAATCGTCGAACAGGCACTCAGGTATTAATTCATGATTAATAAATGGTTCTTAAAGCCACTTCAGAAGTTAAGGCTATAGCGACGATCCTGGTAATTAATATTGCCTGCTATATAAACGTACACTGTAGACGGCGTACACAGATACGTCGAAAACCGGTGATATAAAATAAAACATACACATGTCCAATCGAGCCACACTGAACGATCCCTGAAGAGAAAACACACTTCCTAGGTAATCCACTGGTGGCCTCTGTACAATAAATTCCAGTAACAACACTCTCCAACATGTACTATCCGATATCTACGACCGTAAACAAGTGGGAAATTGCGAAATGAGTACTGACATAATAGAAACCTGGATCTAGAAATGAAAGTGGGTATGATTAACAGGCTCCGACATGGACCGCCCCTGAATTATTTATTTATTTATTTATTTATTAGGGTTTAACGACACATTAACAGCCAGGGTCATATCATGTCGGTGACAGTTTTACGGGTGGAGGAAGCCGGAGTACCCGGAGGGAACCACCGAGCAACGACGAGCAGTTGTCAGCTCTCCAACATCGTAACTCTGAACTCTGTACCTCGGCACAGGCAGGATTAGACTGGTTGAAGACATGCACACCATCGACATGCAGTATGCCTTAGTACACAGCGTCATCGTGCCCCCATGTTGGGAATCGGGGTTAAGTGCCTTGCCCAAGGACACAACACGGGAGCACGAATCAGTCGCTGAAATGGTCACCCATCCAACTATTAACCGCACTCGACGTTGCCTAAGTTCGGTGATCTGACGAGAACCGGTTACCGTGATGCCACCGCACCCTCAACCGCCCCTGAAATAGATTAGGATTTCAAGGTCCACAAAATACAATAAAGGGTTAGCCTAATAATATAATGTGCGAGAGCATTTATATTTAGCACGTAATCACTGAATACCAGTTAACTGGTTATGCAGCCTGCGAGGTACTCAAAGAGTAGCAATTTAATTGTGATGATTTTCAAATAAGTGCTCGTATATAACAAATCAACAAATAATCACAGGAAACTAATCCAACTAAAAAGCGGATGTGCCCATGAGGTCGCCATAGAACATGACCCAAATGCATAGTATGTATGTATTAAATTATATGAGGCTTGCGGGAAGAAAACTATGTCTTGCCTGGTAATTGCCTCTAAACACATAGGCAGTGTGTGTGTGTGTGTGTGTGTGTGTGTGTGTGTGTGTGTGTGTGTGTGTGTGTGTGTGTGTGTGTGTGTGGTTTGTCTTACCAACTTGACGAGGTAACTAGACAAAAGTGTTTGCGTGTTTTGCCTTACCGAGGTACAAAAGACAAAAGAAACCCTTTACCTCGGTTGTTTTCCCAGAACTGTACCGGCAAAACGAGGTAGAAACCGTTAGTCCACACAAAGGACAAACAATGGGGTACCTCGGTATGTGGGGAAGACAAGACTGTGTGTGTGTGTGTGTGTGTGTGTGTGTGTGTGTGTGTGTGTGTGTGTGTGTGTGTGTGTGTGTGTGTGTGTGTGTGTGTGTGTGTGTGTGTGTTTGAGGTTAAAAAATCGCACTGGCACAGACATTTCATACTGAAACGTTTTTTTCTTTTAATATGCCGCCGAAAAATTGTTTTCATTTACTGAACCCTAATGGGTTTCAAACATGACAAAAAAGTACATAAAATTGATTTAAACTAAGTGATGAGCTTAGGAACTGGTTAAACTGACTGGCAATAATTGATGTTATTCACTGATGGGCTCTAATTTAGTCCTTACAAGGATGTTACGCAAGCTTTTGTTTTTCTTATAGGCGATGACAGGTCGAAGATTCAAAGGTTCATTTAATTTAGCATTGGTAAAATTGAATTCATTTTTTAATATTTTTGCTATTTCGATATTCATTCTGTTGTACGTTAAAGTGAAAGGAATGATGGACCTTCTTTCGCATTCGCCCTCTGATATGTTCATACCAAATGGCCAGAGGGTTTGAAGCGTATTGATCCAAAAAGCTTCACGTTTTTTTCTAAATTCATCCGTTTCTTCTAATGTGTCTTTAATTGGTGGTTGTTCAATTGGGTGGATTTCGAAATCGTCCAAAGAATGGCCAGGAAGGTTAAAATGTTGTGCTACTGGGGCATCAGCATTATGTTTTATATCCTGTTTGTGTCTAGTAGCACGTTCTCGGAAAGGATTTTGACTTTGACCAACATACTGTTTCCGACATCGCTTACAAGTGATAAGGTAAATAATGTTTGGTGAATCACAATGGAGGGGGTTACGGATCTGATAATGATTTTTTGTTTGTTCGGAGGAAAATTCCTCTTTCTGATCAGGCATAAATGTATGCAGTCTACAACGAGGCTTTTTGCAATTAAATACCGCGCCACTACTATTTTGCAACGGTCTGTTGTGTTCAATCTTCAGTGGTTCGAAATCGGTAGTTTCAGCTGGACTTTCGAGCTTCTTCAGGGTTTGGGATTTCAGGCTACGCAAAAGGCGCAGCGAGTACCCTCTCGATCTGAGGGCGCCAAATAGAGTAGAACAAGCCTCATTGAAATTTACCTTATCACTTGAATTGCGGTGGAAACGAATGAGCTGTGATTTGATGATACCTTTAAATGTATGTTGAGGATGAAATGATTTTGTGTGCAACAATTGATGTGAATCAGTTGGTTTAAAATATACTTTATAATCTAAATGACCGGACGCCTGAAATTGCTTGCCTTTATACACGGTCACATCCAGAAAATCAACAGAATTTTCACTGATAGTAGCTTTCAATTTAATATTTGGATCGTGATTGTTCAAAATTTCTAAAAAATCATCAAAATCTTCTTTTGAATGTTCCCAAATAACAAAAATGTCATCTAAATATCTGAGATATACGAGAGGATGCTTTGCACATTTGCTTAAGGCATTTTCCTCCCATTCCGCTACATAAATGCTTGCAAAATTAGGACTGAATCTTTTACCCATAGGACAACCCATTATTTGTAGAAAATATTCTCCATTGAATTGAAAGTCATTACCTTTTAAGCTCAGCTCCAAAAGATCCAAAATTTGTTCATCCGGGCGTTTCGCATCCGGATATTTTTCAAATGCATTTTTAACTGATTTAACACCTTTATCAATATCAATGTTCGTATACATACTGTCGATATCCAAAGTAGCCAGGATTGCATTTTTCGATATTTTCAATTTCGAAATTTGTGACAGGAAATCCTGTGTATTTTTTAGATAGCTCGGATGTCTATTTGCTATAGGTTTCAGATGATAATCAATTAATTCCGAGATCGCATAAGATTCCGAATTACAATCTGATACAATTGGCCTCCCGGGTGGAGTTAAGTCATCCGTCCATGAAGAACGGTCCTTGTGGATCTTTGGTAGGATATAAAATTGTCTTGTTTGAGCACTGAGCTTAGCTGTTAAATATTTCAATTGTTTTTTGGTAATGTGACCTTCGTCGAGGAGAAATTTTAAGATCTTATTGAATTTTTCGATATTACTAGGCCACATAAGTGAATCTATTTTCTTATAATGTTTAGTATTGCTGAGTTGTCTCATGGCTTCCTTTATATAATTATCCCGAGATAGAACAACTACCGACTCACCTTTGTCGGCTGGTTTAATTACTAATTTCTTATTTTTTCGAAGTTTCGTGAGGGCTCTCCGTTCACCAGCTGTTAAATTGTCTTTATCGGAGAGTATGTTCATGCTGAACACCTTTTTGATGATTCGTTTGCTAGCCTCAATAATTTCGGGATCTACTTCACTATCTGGAGGTGACCAACCAGATGATTCTGTAAAAGGAAGTTTCCGACCGCTGGAGTTTCTAAAGCGGTCGGCTAATTTCATTTGCCTAAGAAAATTATAGTTGTATGATGGTAAATTTGTTTGGTTATCAGTTTTAGGCTTTGGTGCTGGTACAAAAGTTAAACCGCGATCTAAAAGAGATTTCTCTTGGGTTGTTAGGTCATTGGTGCCAGACAGGTTAACCACATTAGTTCCTAATCCCACATCTGTTAGGCGGCTGTTACCTTTGCCTTTACTTAGTTTAAATTTAGGTGGTTCAACCAGTGATCGTACATAATATTGGCGGTTCTCGTGGTCCAATGGATTAAATCCTGAGCAACATCAAACTTCGCGTCATCAATTTTAGGTATAACGTTAACGTCCTTCACTTTCCGAATGGTTTGGTTGATGATGCTCAGGGTTCTCCTCTCAGCCTGAGGGAGTTTTTGCGAAAAGTTTAGTTCAGCGAAATAAATTTTTGCTGATCTAAACTTGACCCTGATATCGCTAAGCATATTCCGCAACTGCTTAACTACGAGATCAGAATTATCGTTTCGAGAATTCACGCCAATATTTAATAATATTTTTTGGGGACTGGACTGGCCCCTGTGCCCTTTAAACATAGAGCGCAGATGATTGAATTTGGCGCCGGGGTAACACTCCACCTGGATGTCCGGATGGGGATTTCGATCAATGCGTCCTAAATTTGAACTTCCAATCATAAGGATGTTTTTACAAACATCGGGGAGGCGCCAGTTCCTTTTGTCAAAATTAACTCCGCTTTTATGCCGAAACTGGGAGAATTTAGAATCAAATGAGCGGCCCGAGTTGCGGCTCGGTGATTTGACTTTCTCTGAGTACGATATACCTGGTTGAACCACACTAGAGGCAGGAGAAGGGGGAGAAGAAACAGAAGCAGGAGAGGAAACAGAAGCAGGAGAGGAAACAGAAGCAGGAGAAGAAACAGAAGGAGGAGGAGGAGTTCTAGTGAGAGCACTAGGAGAACCAGAGAAGAAAGGCTGAGGAGGAGTAGGAGGTAGAGGAGCAAGACGAGGCGAGACAGCGTTACTCAATTTGCGAGCATCTTCAGTCACAATATGGACCGGAGATGTTTGCAAATTGAGGCGCTTACTCTGAGAGAAAGAAGAAGTAGACGGAAAAGAAGAGGGAGAAGTGCTTTGCCTTGATCTTTTCTTATTTTGCTTTTCGCGTTGGGGTAGAGGGACAACACGGGCCGGAGTTTGCTTGCTCCCTCCCGTATTGTTCCTTACTCCAGACGCTGGGCGAAGTTCCGAAATGTAAGACTGATAGGCCGAAATCGTCTTATCTGTCAACTTATTTTTAACGTTTTTTTGAGCCCAGATCAAGGCACGCGCCGAAGCGCTGTTGAAGTCTATTTTTTCGAGTCCAGGAGGTGGTCGCATAGCCAAAGTTATCTTAGACTTCAACTGATTTAAATTTATCTTGTAATGCTCAACTAAAGCATTTAACGTTTGGTTGGCCCATCCCACACTAATCTGTCGAAAAACAGAAAAAATGTGTGGGGTGGGAAGAGCCGGCTTTAGAAAGCCACCTAACTCATCTACTTTCTTCTCCAACTGCTTCGGGAAATCCCGTTTGGCCAAATGCTGCTCTAGGAGCCCAATATGGTGCATACACTGAATCACCTGGAAAAGGGCCTTGACCAATCTAGAATAGGCCTGGAACGATTGTTCCTGGCCTCTTCCAGACTGGGCAACTCTCTTTCCCTGATGATTCTGTCTTTTTTGAGCCATTTGAAGAATAGGTAGATGAATAAAATGAAATTAAAATGAAGAAATGAAATAAATTAAAATGAAATCTAGATATTACCTATTAGAGAAGATACCTGGATTGGTTGTAGTCTTCAGCAAAGGTAGAAAATAATCCGTCTGTCTCGACGCGTTTCGCTTGGTTTGGCTTTTTCAAAGAGACTTTGAGGAAAATGATTCCAACTTTGGGAGGGCATGCATGGTATATATCTATATGTGGGCTGGGGGTGTTTTTCACAGCTCAGTACATAATTAAACTCGGTAACAAGCTGACAGATGTCACTCATCTAATTAATTCTTTTCAATCTGAGATGTTCCAAGTTTGTTTTTCACAACTCAGTTTGTGTCGTCCAAACAAATCAGATGAAGCCCTATTGATTGGCTTCCATTGAATTTTAATCAGTCAGTGAATGGTTTGCTTTACTGACCCCATGAAGCCCTATTGGTTGGCTTTGATTTAAGTAAAACCAATCGGGAGCGGTTTGCTTTACTGGCTTCAGAAGTATGTGAAAATAACATGAAAAAATGGTTTGATAAAATATATTGAGACTAAAGAAATAAATGAAAAAATAACGCCAAAGATCATGATGCCTCACGAATGTTATCAGTTGGAATGAATATCCCCCGACGGAGGTTTAGGACGGAAAATATTTTACACCACGTAGAAATTGTGTGTTTTACCTTCTGAACCTCTACATTGTGTGAAAGGTATGAAAAATTAAAAATAAACATAATAATTTAAATAAATGAATCAACCAAATAAATAAATAAATAAATAAATAAATAAATAAATAAATAAATAAATAAATAAATAAGTAAAAATTAATAAAAAATTAAAAATAATCAATATATAAATAAATAAATAATAATTTTATTTAGGAAATACATACACATGATTGAAATTAGAACCTATTTTGTTTTTGGGCATATATGAACTCTGGCACTCGCCTGTGTGTGTTTGAGGTTAAAAAATCGCACTGGCACAGACATTTCATACTGAAACGTTTTTTTCTTTTAATATGCCGCCGAAAAATTGTTTTCATTTACTGAACCCTGATGGGTTTCAAACATGACAAAAAATTACATAAAATTGATTTAAACTAAGTGATGAGTTTAGGAACTGGTTAAACTGACTGGCAAAAATTGATGTTATTCATTGATGGGCTCTAATGTAGTCCTTACAAGGATGTTACGCAAGCTTTTGTTTTTCTTGTAGGCGATGACAGGTCGAAGATTCAAAGGTTCATTTAATTTAGCATTGGTAAAACTGAATTCATCTTTTAACATTTTTGCTATTTCGATATTCATTCTGTTGTACGTTAAAGTGAAAGGAATGATGGACCTCCTTTCACATTCGCCCTCTGATATGTTCATACCAAATGGCCAGAGGGTTTGAAGCGTATTGATCCAAAAAGCTTCACGTTTTTTTCTAACTTCATCCGTTTCTTCTAATGTATCTTTAATTGGTGGTTGTTCAATAGGATGGATTTCGAAATCGACCAAAGAATGGCCAGGAAGGTTGAAATGTTGTGCTACTGGGGCATCAGCATTATGTTTTATATCCTGTTTGTGTCTAGTAGCACGTTCTCGAAAAGGATTTTGACTTTGACCAACATACTGTTTCCGACATCGCTTACAAGTGATAAGGTAAATAATGTTTGATGAATCACAATGGAGGGGGTTACGGATCTGATAATGATTTTTCGTTTGTTCGGAGGAAAATTCCTCTTTCTGATCAGGCATAAAAGTATGCAGTCTACAACGAGGCTTTTTGCAATTAAATACCGTGCCACTACCATTCTGCAACGGTCTGTTGTGTTCAATCTTCAGTGGTTCGAAATCGGTAGTTTCAGCTGGAATTTCGAGCTTTTTCAGGGTTTGGGATTTCAGGCTACGCAAGAGGCGCAGCAAGTACCCTCTCGATCTGAGGGCGCCAAATAGAGTAGAACAAGCCTCATTGAAATTTACCTTATCACTTGAATTGCGGTGGAAACGAATGAGTTGTGATTTGATGATACCTTTAAATGTATGTTGAGGATGAAATGATTTTGTGTGCAACAATTGATGTGAATCAGTTGGTTTAAAATACACTTTATAATCTAAATGACCGGACGCCTGAAATTGCTTGCCTTTATACACGGTCACATCGAGAAAATCAACAGAATTTTCACTGATAGTAGCTTTCAATTTATTATTTGGATCGTGATTGTTCAAAATTTCTAAAAATTCATCAAAATCTTCTTTTGAATGTTCCCAAATAATAAAAATGTCATCTAAATACCTGAGATATACGAGAGGATGCTTTGCACATTTGCTTAAGGCATTTTCCTCCCATTCCGCTACATAAATGCTTGCAAAATTAGGACTGAATCTTTTGCCCATAGGACAACCCATTATTTGTAGAAAATATTCTCCATTGAATTGAAAGTCATTACCTTTTAAGCTCAGCTCTAAAAGATCCAAAATTTGTTCATCCGGGCGTTTCGCATCCGGATATTTTTCAAATGCATTTTTAACTGATTTCACACCTTTATCAATATCAATGTTCGTATACATACTGTCGATATCCAAAGTAGCCAGAATTGCATTTTTCGATATTTTCAATTTCGAAATTTTTGACAGGAAATCCTGTGTATTTTTTAGATAGCTCGGATGTCTATTTGCTATAGGTTTCAGATGATAATCAATTAATTCCGAGATCGCATAAGATTCCGAATTACAATCTGATACAATTGGCCTCCTGGGTGGAGTTAAGTCATCCGTCCATGAAGAACGGTCCTTGTGGATCTTTGGTAGGATATAAAATTGTCTTGTTTGAGCACTGAGCTTAGCTGTTAAATATTTCAATTGTTTTTTGGTAATGTGACCTTCGTCGAGGAGAAATTTTAAGATCTTATTGAATTTTTCGATATTACTAGGCCAAATAAGTGAATCTATTTTCTTATAATGTTTAGTATTGCTGAGTTGTCTCATGGCTTCCTTTATATAATTATCCCGAGATAGAACAACTACCGACCCACCTTTGTCGGCTGGTTTAATTACTATTTTCTTATTTTTTCGAAGTTTCGTGAGGGCTCTCCGTTCACCAGCTGTTAAATTGTCTTTATCGGAGAGTATGTTCATGCTGAACACCTTTTGGATGATTCGTTTGCTAGCCTCAATAATTTCGGGATCTACTTCACTATCTGGAGGTGACCAACCAGATGATTCTGTAAAAGGAAGTTTCCGACCGCTGGAGTTTCTAAAGCGGTCTGCTAATTTCATTTGCCTAAGAAAATTACAGTTGTATGATGGTAAATTTGTTTGGTTATCAGTTTTAGGCTTTGGTGCTGGTACAAAAGTTAAACCGCGATCTAAAAGAGATTTCTCTTGGGTTGTTAGGTCATTGGTGCCAGACAGGTTAATTACATGTATGTCTCTCTATACAGTAATAGAGAAGACATATAATAAATAAGAAGCCCAAATCAAGTAATTCTGTATTCTTAGCATGAAGACTATGCTAATTTGGATGCAACGAGTTCCCAATTTTTAAGGCTAGTCTGAAATTGGCCCCAAAAATTATAAATTCAAAGTAATTTGTATATTTTTCATACTTACCAATGGCCCAGACTTAGCTGTTGCTAACTCCAAAATATCAAGGGCCAAACACAAATTTTGCCCCCCAATCCCAAAAATTTGCATGCAAAACTGAAAATTAGAAGTCCCATCTGGCCCTCCATACATTTACTCTCCGCGCATGCGCAGACACCGGGAAGTAACTGGAATTGGTGCCAACATCATTCTTTGTTAAAGAGAGTATTACATAATAATTCAGCAGGGAGGTATGAGTGCCCCCCACTCATGGGAGGGCCATCCCCATCTGGGTCATTGGCAAGTATGAAAAATATACAAATTACTTTGCAATATTTTTCTCACTGTACCCAATGGCCCAGACTTAGCTGAATCATAAAAAGGTGGAGGGCTTAGGACTTCCGAAATAGTAGATCAACATAGTTCCAATCCTGCAATCCATGATGAAAGGAAATTAGAATAATTAGGAATTACATGTATGTCTCTCTATACAGTAATAGAGGAGACATATTCTAAATAAGGAGCCCAATTTAAGTAATTCCTTATTGTAAGCATGAAGACAATGCTACTTTGGATGTAACAAATTCCTAATATTTAAGACCAGCCCGGACTAAGCCCCAAAAATTAGGATGGAGTATCTGAGAATGAGTGAAAATCCCCCACAAACATATGCCATACAATAACACTTCAGCTGTATGCAGGATATAACTACGGATAAAACAGCTTCCTTCATAGTTACACACTCTTTAAGCCAGAGAAGAGGTAAAAATCCCCCCCACCTTTCTTTTGAAGGAATCTTCTAAAGAAAGAGGGGAGAGCCCTGGAATCAATAAGAGCGGTTCCAAAAAACAATATAAATAATCGTCGAACAGGCACTCAGGTATTAATTCATGATTAATAAATGGTTCTTAAAGCCACTTCAGAAGTAAAGGCTATAGCGACGATCCTGGTAATTAATATTGCCTGCTATATAAACGTACACTGTAGACGGCGTACACAGATACGTCGAAAACCGGTGATATAAAATAAAACATACACATGTCCAATCGAGCCACACTGAACGATCCCTGAAGAGAAAACACACTTCCTAGGTAATCGACTGGTGGCCTCTGTACAATAAATTCCAGTAACAACACTCTCCAACATGTACTATCCGATATCTACGACCGTAAACAAGTGGGAAATTGCGAAATGAGTACTGACATAATAGAAACCTGGATCTAGAAATGAAAGTGGGTATGATTAACAGGCTCCGACATGGACCGCCCCTGAATTATTTATTTATTTATTTATTTATTAGGGTTTAACGACACATTAACAGCCAGGGTCATATCATGTCGGTGACAGTTTTACGGGTGGAGGAAGCCGGAGTACCCGGAGGGAACCACCGAGCAACGACGAGCAGCTGTCAGCTCTCCAACATCGTAACTCTGAACTCTGTACCTCGGCACAGGCAGGATTAGACTGGTTGAAGACATGCACACCATCGACATGCAGTATGCCTTAGTACACAGCGTCATCGTGCCCCCATGTTGGGAATCGGGGTTAAGTGCCTTGCCCAAGGACACAACACGGGAGCACGAATCAGTCGCTGAAATGGTCACCCATCCAACTATTAACCGCACTCGACGTTGCCTAAGTTCGGTGATCTGACGAGAACCGGTTACCGTGATGCCACCGCACCCTCAACCGCCCCTGAAATAGATTAGGATTTCAAGGTCCACAAAATACAATAAAGGGTTAGCCTAATAATATAATGCGCGAGAGCATTTATATTTAGCACGTAATCACTGAATACCAGTTAACTGGTTATGCAGCCTGCGAGGTACTCAAAGAGTAGCAATTGTGATGATTTTCAAATAAGTGCTCGTATATAACAAATCAACAAATAATCACAGGAAACTAATCCAACTAAAAAGCGGATGTGCCCATGAGGTCGCCATAGAACATGACCCAAATGCATAGTATGTATGTATTAAATTATATGAGGCTTGCGGGAAGAAAACTATGTCTTGCCTGGTAATTGCCTCTAAACACATAGGCAGTGTGTGTGTGTGTGTGTGTGTGTGTGTGTGTGTGTGTGGGTTCGTCTTACCAACTTGACGAGGTAACTAGACAAAAGTGTTTGCGTGTTTTGCCTTACCGAGGTACAAAAGACAAAAGAAACCCTTTACCTCGGTTGTTTTCCCAGAACTGTACCGGCAAAACGAGGTAGAAACCGTTAGTCCACACAAAGGACAAACAATGGGGTACCTCGGTATGTGGGGAAGACAAGACTGTGTGTGTGTGTGTGTGTGTGTGTGTGGTGTGTGTGTGTGTGTGTGTGTGTGTGTGTGTGTGTGTGTGTGTGTGTGTGTGTGTGTGTGTGTGTGTGTGTGTGTGTGTGTGTGTGTGCGGGGGGGGGGGGGAGGAGGGGGCATCAACTAATATAGGAACCGCAATGGTTCCCTCAGGTCTAACCGACTCCATTATGCCACTATGGGTGGAGAAGGACGTGATGAATAAAACTTCCCCTGATAGAAGGCCCTGTCATGGAGGAAGCTTCTGGGGAGCGTCCCATAACAGACACTTGAGAATAATGATCCAAGGTTCTGTGACAACAGAGGTGCTCCGAGTAGGATTTACAACGAGACTGTTTAATCTTAAACGTAATCTACTCAATCAAATTAATTGGAGGATACTATCGTTCATCCCCATGAATTCTACAGAGTGTCTACTGCATGTGCTCAATGGTCTGGGCATGGCGACACAAATGACGGTAACTAATTGTTCCGGTGCGTCGCAAACTGAACTATCATGGGGCGATCCCACAGGTAGCAAAACTGTCCAAATACTCGCTTGTTGAGCGTCCAATGCAAATGAAACAGGCAACCTTTCCGAGGAGCGAGTCTGCTAGTACGTTCAGATGACCCAGTATATGACGGATAGAGAGATGAACCTGATGATACATGACGAAATAGAAAAATCTTCTCCGTTAGTTATCTTAACGGAAATGAATGGGTGCCGCCTTGGTTCCTGATGTATGCTACCACTATTGAGTCGTCCAACAGTATCTGAACATGCGTGTCCGCAAATAATGTGAATCCATTGATGTAGCGCTAACAATATTGACATCATTCTTTGATGTTTATGTGTTTCTCCGGGAACTGAGGGTCCCAAGACCCGTGCATTTCGAGTCTGTCGGACTCAGGGTTGTGCCCAAACTACTGACTCACACTTGTCATAATCGTGAAAGCTGGATCTGGCAGTTGCAGCGGAACTCTTTTGAGTTAACCACTGAATATCTGCCCCAATATGGACCTTTTGTTTACTAGATCCGTTAAAACAATACTGGTCTTGAGCGAATGCATCTTCACACTCCAGTTCTGGGTAAAGAATAACTGGAGGGGATGTGTGCATAAGCGACCCATCTGAATAAGATGCGTAGCCACTCCGCACAACCCCAACAGTCGCATAAAATTTCTTGCTGTTAATGCGTCTGAGAGAAGACAAAAGTGAGCATAACAACTGACTAATTTCGCTCTGGATAACGGCAGACGAACCAGATTGTTGTGCGGCATTACCAAGTTCATTATTCGAGTCACAGCGCTAGATTCAGACCGAAGCACATCACTCGGAACTGAAATACTATCCCTTGGACGAGGAACCGTAGGTACTTTCTGAATGCCGGATATACCAGGACATGAAAGAACGGATCCTTAGATGTATGCTTGTCGCATAGTCGATCACTCGAACGCTCGCTTTTACCGACTAATTATTACCATAAATGAACTTTTAGAGCTATGATAAACTTGTTATTCTGCTCCAGTCTATTATCGGGCGGAACGAGCTCTCTGGCCTAGGTATGAGTAACAGGCGACTATAGAATCCTTGAGAATCTTGATAATCGACGACCTCTAGTACTTTCATTGTCAAGAGAACATTTACCTCTGAATGGAGGGACTCTTATGCAAGGATTTGACGGAAGCATTGTCCATCACAGACATTAAGTTAGTGGTGGTTTCTCTCGGAAAGATAGCTGTAGGACATCCGAGACCACACTTCTCACCTACTAGTCTTCCGCAATAGTTATCCAGTTTGATGCAAATCTCGATCAGACCTAAGCCCCCAATCTGAGTCGCTGTATGACGATCCCTAGAGTAATTATAGGAGGGTTACCTATACCCTCGTGAGGAGTCCTTTTTAGTTGACTTTCCGTCTGGGACATCCTCCCTTACTCTTTTCTGCTATTGCGGGGCGATTAGACGCTGACTTAAGGAGCAGAGTATTGATGCTTTCTTTGTAGCTTGGTCATAAACCAATGAAAGCTTATCATCAAAAACTTAGTGTCCAGATACCGGAGCGACCAGTATAGAGTTTTTTTTACCTTGTCATCTATTAAAGATGACGACGCAAAGGCTCCGTCACGTCAGATTAACTCCAAATTAGCCACTGTTAAGAGTTATACGTGATAAATATAATAGCCCTGGAAAGGACACTAAATGAGGTACGAATGTCCTCAAATTCCTTTCCGTAGAGACGTTGCGTCACAGTTCTTAAAGGTGATCTGCATAAGACAGTGAGTCTAAATTCGCTCTGAATGAAGAAATTGCCATCTCAATTGTGTCCGAGCTAATAGTGAATTACGAAGGTAAGGCCACAACTAGGTCCTTAGCCTGCTCATTCAAACACAAAGGAACTCTCTATACATCTTCCCCATTTTCCGTTATAATCGGTAAAATTACGGAAGATGATGACAAGAAACCACCTTACTTCTTCCTACTGGAAAGTTGAATATGGCGTCGTCTAAAAGGCCTAAGGCCTGCGACACCTGTCTAGACTTAACCGGAAAAGAATTACCTCCTCTTTTTCCAGATACGGTCAGCGTCCAACAATGCTAGTGGTTTCTTGCCAAGTAGTCGAAGCATTCTGATTCACTGGAACAAATTCAGGGTAGTGTTGATGGATCCATCGCAACCATGTGTTGTTCCAAAAGGGAAGGGTAATCCCCCCTCCGTATCCTGTTAATCATTCATCTGAATCAGTTGAAAATCACGGTCAGCGGCATCTGAACTTGCAGATGACTACACCACCCCAGCACCATTCGACAGCTCAGGTTCTGAGACTGCCGTCGGCTGCTTCTGCACTTCTGGGATACTGTGATGAGCTGCGCAATCTGCGACAGCAAATCAGTTACGGCGGCCTGAGGAGCAGCGGTCTTTGATTCTGGCCGCCGGCTGCTCCCAGGACAGTGTGTCCGAGACGGCTCTTTTCTCCGGACGTCCCGATATATGAGGCCTCGTCTCTTAGTTACTGAATAGTACTACTTTCGAGCAGTCACAGCATTCTGATTCTCAGGAACGAACTCAGGGAAGTATTGATGTATTAGATCCATCGCCACCCTGTGTTGTTCCAGAAGGGAAGGGTAATTCTCCTCCAAATCCCTTTCACCATCCGACTGAATCAGATTATACTCACGGTCATCGGTATCTGAATGCGCAGATGACTGGACTGAGTCACCACCATCCGACAGCTCAGGTTCTGAGACAGTGTGTCCAAGATTGCTCTTTTCTGCGGACGTCCCGATGAACGAGGCCTTGTCTCCTTGGCTGCAGTATGATGTGACTTCTTTGATGCAGAGTGGACCTTCTTGGCGATGCAGGCTGGATATCAGAAGTCACATAGCCAAGGTGTGGTCATGTGTGCTTGGTAGACGCTGAAGAAGAAGCCGTAACTATAGCCAACCTCGGCTGCGAACTGAACAGAGCGTCCCGGACGGGAGTCGTGGACGTATGATCCGACTGACACAAGTTCCGAATCACACCATCTGCCCCCAGATGTTGTTATGAAAGAGAGGGGGCTCTCTTGATTGCGGTTCTTCAGACCTCGCTAAGCTTCCCGCTGAACTTGCCAGCTTCTTCCTCTCCATCATCGCAGGGTGAGCCTGTTATTATTTTATAGTGCTCGCTCTACCCTTTTAGTCTCCTCGACCGCAATGGACACACCTGGCGTCACGGTACCCACGGACGGTGTAACCGCTCCAACATTTGTCATGCGACACATGTTGAGCAAAAATTAGTGGGAGTACATCGACTCCAAGCAAGGCAACCAACATGCAAATCAGAGGAAAGGCTTCCTCACCTTGCTTTCTGAGCAATATACTTTCATAATGAAGCAAACTAAGTCGATCGTACTCCCACCAACTCCACATTAAATATTATAAAAAGATACATAACAAATAACATTCAAATTATAAATCGAAAAATAATTAACACCAAAAATTTTTCGAAATATTTTGACAAGAGACCAAGTTCCCAAAGGGAACGATGTGCCCAAATGTACCCCAATAGAGCCAAAGTGTGGACAAAAATTATTTTTCTATAAAAAATTAAAATTTTTTAGTAAATTTTGTTTCTTAACATACCTACCACAATTGTTTACAATTGGCTGTAATGTAAGTGCAAGCCCTACATCGGAACTAACTCAAACTTTAAGAAACGTTTCCAAACAAGTTGGAAAAGTAGTAGGGTGCAAAAGCACGAAAAAGATCGAAAAAGGGTCGAGCGAGACCGGTGCTCGAAATTACAGGTACTCTCTCTGCACACCCCTTGCATTTACCGAGCGCATGAGCAACAACCGTGACGTCAATTCCGTATTTCCGCCAACGAGAAGTTTGAGATTTAGTGGGGAGGCATCAATATTAAAGATATCCCCAAGGAAGGTGGGCCTACGGTAAACAATTGTGGTAGGTATGTTAAGAAACAAAATTTACTAAAAAATTTTAATTTCTTTTCAACCTACTCACAATTGTTTACAATTGGCTGAATAAACAATAGGAGGAAGTGAATCACATAACCAATACCAACAAGAGCAGCAGAAAGAAAAGCAAGGAGGGCAGAGAACAATAGCGAAACCTGTAATAGAGAGAAGGCACCTGAAAAGAACAAGGCCAAGCGAAGCACAAACCTGATAAAAACAAATTTAACGAGGGTGCACAACAGCCTGAGCAGCACCGGGAGGGCTTGAAGAATGAAGGTCCTCAGACTGCTGCTGTAGGTGGCGGAGATAAAAGGAGGAGTAGGTAGAAGCATTCCTCCAGTAAGCCGCATTCATAACATCCCAGAGCGAAACAGAATTGGCGAACGCCCAGGATGTGGAAATGGCATGAACCTCATGAGCATTAAACCGGTTCGAAACAAGATCTGAAGCAGACAAGCGGGAATAAGACAGCTTGATTGCAAGACAGATCCACCTGGAAATAGAATGGGAAGAGATAGACTGCCTCTTAGGAATGAGAGACAGAAAGAATCTCTTCCGTCCCCTACCAATGAACTGAGTGCGATTAATGTAAGTCTTGATCGCACGAACAGGACAAAGAGGAGACCTCTGGCCATCGACAGCAGGGAGAGCCTGAATGCAGATGGGAGGAGGTACCGAATCAGGAAGCTGATTCTTGGCCAGAAAAGCGCAATCAGTAGTGAAGGTGACACTGTTAGCCTCATTTCTGAAGAAAGCAGAATCAACAGATAGCGCATGAAGCTCACTGACACGTCTGGCAGAAGCAAACGCTAGAAGGAAAGCCGTCTTATAGGTGAGAAAACGCATATCGGTCTCAGATAAAGGCTCGAATGGCACCCCCTCCAAACAGTGCAATACCCATGCCAAGTTCCATTGGGTGTAAGACACAAAACTCGAGGCCTCTTCAAAGAAAAGTGCCAAATGAGTTTGGAGAGAAAAAGATTACGATCGATGCACCACTTTCCCACATAAGAGAAAGTATCAGACAGCATAGACCGATAGCCCTTAATCATAATAGGCTGGAAGCCCTTGGAGTCAAAAAGATATACCAGAAAATCTGCGATTTGAGCGATTGACGGATCACAGTAATCCACATTGTGATCTGTACACCAGCGGCAGAAAACCTTCCACTTAGCAGAATAAGTCATGCCAGTGGAATATCGCTGCGATGCAGAAATGCACTCCACTGTTCATCTCAAAAAACCTCTACGTTGGAGACAGGACCTGATAAAAGACAGGCGTGAAGGGACAGGCTCGCCAGGTTGTTGTTATACTTCCTGGGAAAGAAGATCGCGATGTAGAGGTAGACGAATCGGCCGATCTGCCAACAGAGGCCACAGCAGATTGATCCACACCCTCTGTGGAGACAGAGGTGCGATCAGAATGATCCTGCAACTGCAAGCACGAATCTTCGCCAATACTTGAGGAAGAATCGATGCAGGAGGGAAGGCATAGCTGATCCAACCTGTCCAGTCCAGAGAGGATGTCCCCACCTCTCTCAAATCGGCTGAAACACTGACCGATGTAGCATCCATTCGGTTGGAAGGACACTGTCACATCGGGACAGGGAGTCTGCTAGGATGTTGAGACGCCCGGGAATATGCTGAATGGACACCCGAGCATTTACATCCTGCGCCAACAGAAAAAGATCCTGAGATAGCCGATACATGGGAATCAAATGTGTGCCTCCTTGATTCCGTATGTAGGCCACTACTGTCGAATTGTCCGAAAGAAGTAGGACAATGTGGTCCGACAGGTGAGGGATCCAAAGCTGGAAACTCAACAGAAGAGTAAGGAGCTCCTTCTGGTTGATATGAAGACCCACCTGCTTGCTGTCCTACTTGCTGTGAGTGGACAGCCCAAGAGGATCCAATGTCGGTAAGTAAGGATGCGATCGGCCAAAGGAAGATCTAACAGAACACCCTGTGTCAGCCAGGGAACATCGGCCCAAGGGTGAAGGTGACAAAGCAGGGACCGAGGAATAGGAAGTTCCAGGTCCAGCGGATCTACATTCGGACGCCATTGATCCAACAGGAAGTGTTGGCGATTTCGGACAAACAAGCGACCGAGCGGAATGAGATATGTCACTGAACCGCAAAGGCCCAGCATCAGAAGGAAAGTCCTGGCCGAGACCGAGGAAGATTGAAGCAGGTACCGAGTTAAGGCGGAAAGAATCGTTGCCCGAGCATTGGGGACCGACACCACATTGTGAAGAGTGTCGAAATCCATCCCCAAATGATGAAATTGCTGAGAAGGAAGGTGATCTGACTCGCGATTGACTCTGAAATCCAGCGATACTAGTAGGCAAAGAAACTGCCAGACATCTGACTCCAGAACAGCAGCTCCGTGGTGCCATTGGAGGATGTCGTCCAGGTAGGCTGACGAAGTCACAGCCGA
This sequence comes from Pictodentalium vernedei, assembly GCA_031216915.1. Classification (NCBI taxonomy): domain Eukaryota; kingdom Metazoa; phylum Mollusca; class Scaphopoda; order Dentaliida; family Dentaliidae; genus Pictodentalium; species Pictodentalium vernedei. The sequence goes on from CM062291.1 coordinate 250,390,464, forward strand.
CTGAGTACGGTGAAAAGCAAGCACATGTGACAACAGCTGGTGAAGGCCCAAGGAGCCAAGTTCAATCCGAACAGGGGAGCTCTGAATTGATAGACTCGATCCCGAAACGAGAACCGAAGGTATTTCCATGATGCCAGATGAATGGGTGCATGGAAGTAGGCATACTTCAGATCGATACTGGCAGCAAAGTCATCCTGATGAACTGAACGGCAAACCGACCGGAAAGTCTCCATACTGAAAAGAGGTGCTATAATGTACTCGTTCAGGATACTCAGATCTATGACAGGACGAAACTGGCAGTTTTTCTTTGTCACCAAGAAAAGTCTCGAGTAAAACCCTGGTGAAAGGGTGTTCCTGACCACCTCGATCGAGTCGGGAGGGGCACCCGAGATAAACTGGGGTGCCAATGGAAGGACAGTCGCAGACCGGATTGGATGATGTCAAGGACCCAAGTGTCCGACGTTATCTCTGTCCAATGGTCGTAAAACAGCAACAGCCTTCCGACTGGAGGCGAATCGAGGTGAGGACCTTCACTTGCAGCCTCGACGAGGCCCCCCGAGAGGAGAAACCACCCCCTCGGGAAGCAACAGAGTCCTGAGATTTTCCTACCTGAAGCTGCCAGCGAGCCTGGCCGCATCAGCGCTTCTTCTGAGCAGAAAAAGCAGACGGAGCCGAAGGCGTAGCCGATGTCGCCAACGTGGCAGATGCAGCAGGACGCTTGGCGGACCTGGAAAGACCAACACCCACAGCAGCAGGTTGGTCCAGCTCTTGTAGCAAAAGCTGGTCCTTCGAATGACGAAGAACCTCGCCATGGACAGCGTCCATGGAACCATGGAACAACTGAGGTCCAACCAAAGTGGCAGACCTCAGAACAGCACGATGTTCAGAACGAAGGGATGGAGAAGAATCCAACACCGCATCCCGGCATGCCAGCTCCAAATTAACCGTGTTATAGGTGTGAGCGTGTGTCAAGTTCATAAGAGCCTGTGACAAAATGCGAAAAGGCACCTGAGCATCATCAAACTCCCCTGGTGGAAAATATTCAGCCAGGGCAGCGACGACATGGTCCGCAAGAGATAACATACCCAGCATCTCTCGGGACAGGCCCACCATAGACTCAACTACCGACATCGGGAGAACTGCCGACTTAGGCTTAGTGAACCTGAGGGAAGAAGAATCCTCATCCACAGTAGTCATCCCTTGGAAGACTGGTGGACAGACGGAATCGTAAACACGAAACCGCGATGGAGGCAGAAAGGCATCAGCTCTAGAAAAGAAAGAACCCTTGAGGGCCTTAGAACGCATTTTGGCATCCAAGCCCTGGAAGGACTCAACAACCTGATCCGACTAAAGAGGACGCAAAGCCCCAGAGCTAGAAGGCTCAACAGGGTTACGGCGCTCCACAGAGGACCGCGACCGGACGGTCACAGATGGGTGGTCTGAAGGTTGAATGTCCGGCAATAAGCCAAAGACAAAATCCAAAGCCTGCCCCAAGACTGACGAGGGGGCCCTTCACCTTCAAGAAAATCGTCATCCTCTGTTGCGGAAGAGACGTAGCCCAACTCGGGCTGACCAGCAGAAACCTCCTGTGAATACTGTGCATTATCCAAAGGGCCAGGAGAGACATCTCGGCGACCGACCAAAGGAGGTTGTGCCTCAGGAGGCACAAGGAAGCCAACTTGAGGGTTGCTAGAAAGCAACCGGGTGAGCGCCAAAACGGTCTGACGCAGGTCACCCTGAGAATCCGTCGCAGCAGAATCGCCCGATGGAGTGTCTTCCCACTGGACCCTTCTCGTAGAAGAACCCAAATCCTCAGAAGGGACCGACGACGAACGTCGATCGGCAGGCAGAATATGGAGACGGCGAGAAGACACCTGGAGGATAGACCCGACTGTGACGCCCAGTAACTGGACCTGGGACATGATGAGAAGACACCAGAGGATTGTCCCAAGAATGACAGGAACCTGCCATTGGGCTCTGCGCGGCAGAAGGCCCCATCTGCCCATCCTCTGAGACTGACGGCAAGCATCGATCAACAGCCAGACTCGGAACACAGTGAGGAATCACCGGAGGAAGGTTCCGAGGGTGACAGCTAACCGGGGCTGTCACTGACCTCTGCCTAACAGCAGGCCCTGGATGCCAATGTCCCAGCCCCATCCTGCTAGTCGACACACTAGCAGGGGAAGGAGGAACAATAAATGATTCGCTCAAGGTGCGAGGAATCGCTGCCAAAGCGACCGAACGGCTCAACCGACTAGGAGCAAACCTAGCCAGATGAGACGGAGCAGACAGCAAACCTGCACAGCTTCACCGCGAAGCCAGGGGATGCTGAGAGCTCATAGACACACCAGCAGATACAGTCTCGGACCCCTGAGACTGTATACCGTCCCCAGAAGAGATGGAAGAGCCACCATCATACAGAATAGGATCTGTAGTAACAACTTCCTCAGCAACTGTCGACGGCATAGGAGGCAAATCTAGAGAGTGTCACCGAGCTGACCTCGGAGAAGCTCTCGACGAAAACCGACGCCTCACGAGTGACATCAGAAGACAAAGAGACCATGGTCTCCACGTCAGGTATCACCGCACTATAGCTAGCACCGTCAACAGTTGCAGCCATAGAAAAAGACAGATCAGCATCCTGTGTGACAGAGTCACCACGTGCACTCACAGAAATGTCTGATAAGGCACGGCTACCCTTACCCCGAGAACGAGGGGTTCTAGCTCTAGACAGAACCACCTTGTTTACAGAAGCCCAGAATTAAATAAAGTGTTGTCAATTAAACAATGTCAGAATGAAAACCGGAAACAAGACCCCAAGCAACATGGTCCGAAGTCAGTAACAGATTTTTGAACTATCCGATGTAAAGCAAGATCTTCATCAGAAGAAAAAACGATACATCGGATGTACGATGCATGACCAAAATGCCTAAACACCCCTAGGGTGAGGACGTAACCATGGGGATATACAGAATAAACATTCTGTGTAACACGTTAAACTCCCAAGAAATTTTATAAAAAAATTTCAATAAAACAAGCCAAAAAGTTTGGGAGTTTAACTGGTAGGCTTCAAGGGAGGGTAGGGAAGGAATACTTAACAAACAGTGGAAAAATCATTATCAATAATGATGACGTCAGTCCCATGTCCCAGAATTGGGGATCATGAACTAATTTTTATAAATATTATAAAGTTACAGCCCTGAATATTTCAAACCACCATTTCTTTCTTCCTATATCCAGTTGTGTCCTTGGATTCACCAAATTAACCAGTGATTTGTGTCTGGCATCATTATAAATTGAGATTTAAAAGGACAGAAGTCAGTTGTTGTTATCTGACTGAGGGCAAAACTAAGAATGATGTTTGTGCCAATTCTGGTCACTTCCTGGCGTCGGCTCATGCGCAGAGAGTAAATGTTTGGAGGGCCAGATAGGACTTCTAATTTTCGGGTTTGCATGCAAATTTGGGGGATTGGGGGGCAAAATTTGTGTTTGGCCCTTGATATTTAGGAGTTAGCACCAGCTAAGTCTGGGCTGTCGGGTACAGTGAGAAAAATATTAGGATGGCGTATTTGAGAATGAAAGGATATCCCCCACAAACATACGCCAAAAACAATAAAACACAAGCTGTATCCAGGATGTAATTACAGACAAAACAGCTTCACTCATAGTTACATACTTATCAAACCGTAGGAGAGGTAAAAAATCACTCCCCCTTTTGAAGGAATCTTCTTCAAAAAGAAACCTTTGAATCTAGAAATGTGCGAATATACGAGAGTGTAAGACAAAGTGTATTCGATTGGGTACCAACATTAATAGAAACCTGGATCTAGAAATGGAACGAGCTATGATTAATAGACTCAACATGGACCGCCCCCGAAAGAGATTATGATTTCAAATTCAAAGTCATATCGAACCCCACTCACCTGCATTACTTTAATCATTCTTGTGTTAGTCATCAAATAATATAGAAACCGCAAGACTCCCTCACGTCTAACCGACTCCATGCCACTAAGGGCGGAGAAGGACGTGAAGAACAAATACTTCCCTTGATAAAGAAGGTCCTCTCATGGAGGAAGCTTCCGGGGAACGTCCCATAACAGACACCTGAGAAGATTGATCCAAGCTTTCTGTGACATCAGAGGTGCTGCTAGCAGGATTTCGCAACAAGACTATTTGATCTTTAACAGAATCTGCTGAATCGACAAAGAAGAGAAGTTGTTTGAAAAATGTTCACGACGATGGATGACGACGGCCCGCCGGTGTTAAGTTAAGCTCCCTTCGGTGAGCTAAAAAATGAATTATGTGGTGAGAGGCCTGGCCTCAGAACCTCACCGCCAACAATGTACCACAACACCCGTCTCCAACATTAGTCATCCCAAGGAACACAAGAATGACAAGAGTCCACAGGAGTGCATCGACAAAAGTCTATATCAGTCCTTCAAACACCACAACAAAATATATACATATAATTAAGATACATGAATAATAGCAATCAAAATTAAATTCAAAATATTTTTTGGACACAAAAAATTTTGAAAAAATGCAGTCCCCAAAAAGAACATTAAGAGCCCAAAGGCATCCCGATAGAGCCTAAGTGTGGACAAAATCCAAATTTTTGAGCTACACTACCAGAATAATAATCCATGTATCCTGCAGTTTTTCTACAGTAAAAGAATATAAAAGACTACCTATATATGGGGACGTTGTCAATGTAAACAACATCAATGTAAACAAGGCATCAGGCACACAAAAAGGCCTAAAGTCAGAAACCAATTTAAATGCTACCAGATGCAAAGCTAGATCTTCATACGAAGAAAAAATGATTCATTGGATAGAAGATGCAAGACTAAACGACCTAACACCCCTAGGATGAGGACATAACCATGGGGGAAAAAAACAGAATTATATTCTGTAATACATGTTAAACTCCCAAGAAACTTAATAAAAAAATTCAATAAAAAATAGCCAAAAAGCTTAAGAGTTTAACAGGAAGGGTTCATGGAAGGATATAACTCTGGAAATATACAACAGAGTTACCTGTTCTTGTCACAGGCACAACGGCAATTACTGATCAACATGTGTGCAGAGTTTGAACAATATAGCATGTAAAATGTTGAAGTAGAAGGTGACACAATACTGTAATGTTTTAAGTACTGAAAGGGGGCATAACTCTGGAAATACAATACAGAGTTACTTGCTCTTGTCACATGCACAATGGCAATTGGTGATCAACATGTGTGCAAAATTTGAATAATATCGCATGTAACATGTTGAAGGAGAAGGCGACACAATACTGTAATGTTTAAGTACAAAAAAGGGCATAACTCTCAAAATACAAAATGGAGGTACCTGCACATGTACCATGCACAACGGCAATTGGTGATCACCATGTGTGCAAAGTTTGAACAACATAGCATGTAAAATGTTGAAGGAGTAGGCGAAACAATACTGTAATGTTTTAAGTACTAAACGGGGCATAACTCTGAAAAACAAAATGGAGGTACCTGCTCTTGACACATGCACAAAGGCAATTGGTGATCACCGTGTGTGCAAAGTTTGAACAATTTAAGTACCAAAAGGGGGCATAATGCTGGAAATACAAAAAAGAGTTACTTGCTCTTGTCACATGCGCAACGGCAATTGGTGATCACCATGTGTGCAAAGTTTGAACGAGAAAGAATAAAAAATGTTGAAGGAGTAGGCGACACAATACTGTATAATGTTTTAAGTACTGAAAGGGGCATAACTCTGGAAATACAAAATGGAGTTACCTGTTCTTGTCACATGCACAACAGCAACTGGTGATCACCATGTGTGCAAAGTTTGAACAATATTGCATGTAAAATGTTGAAGGAGTAGGCAACACAATACTGTAATGTTTTAAGAACTACTTAGATGTGAGTCTTCCATGGAAGACGTGTGTCGCCTGGCGTTTCAGACAGAATTCTAAGTGGAAAAGGGGCATAACCCTGGAAAAAATACAGCGGATCAAAAAATAAAATAGGAGGTGCACAATGCCATGATGTGATAAAGAATCACTGAAAGTTTCATCAAAATCCATTCATAGGTTAAAGAGGAGTGGCGGATAAGAGAAGCCTGGCATTTCAGACAGAATTCTAAGTGGAATAGGGGCGTAACTCTGGAAAAAAATACAGCGAATCAAAAAATAAAATAGGAGGTGAACAATGCCATGATGTGATAAAGAATCACTGAAAGTTTCATCAAAATTCATTCATAGGTTAAAGAGGAGTGACAGATAAGAGAAGCCTGGCGTTTCAGACAGAATTCTAAGTGGAAAAGGGGCATAACTCTGGAAAAAATACAGCGGATCAAAAAATGAAATAGGAGGTGCACAATGCCATGATGTGATAAAGAATCACTGAAAGTTTCATCAAAATCCAAAATCTGTAGCAAAAATGTAAAAAGATCTCCAGATTTAAGGGAACAGTGTAGAAGAGAATTTAAATATTTAATCATTAAAGGGATTTTTTCACACCCAAAAAACAAATATGTTGTACGGAATATGTAATAAACGCTTGGAAAATGAATGCAGGCTATAATATATCATCCATATGTATTCAGGACTTAAAAATAAAATTGTCAACCACAATTTGATAAAACATTTTATCCCATAAATGGCAGTTTACTTGAACAATAAAGGCCTTGGATAAATTTTTGCTTTATTCACCTAGTAGGGTGATAAATTTTCCCCAAAGGTTTAACACTGAAAGAATTTATTCCCTTAGTAGCGACGGACCTGTTGACCGCTTGCCTCCACCACTTTTGTCTAGCATAATTAATAATTCGATTGTTGATTTCTTTAAATCATTTTGAAAGTATTACACAATGCCAGTAGAAAACAACACACACTGCTCGTATAGTAAAGTATTTTTGCAAGTTTAGCTCAAGTTTGTAGGGGAATTATTTTTAGATAGAAATGTATTACTGTGCCTTGTTTATTTTTGCCAATTTTGATGGTCGATCGAATTGGACCAATGTGCTCCTCACTTCTCAGTGTGTTTTGTAGCGAACTGTAGCACGATTTTGCCGCGACTGCCCTGTAGAAGATTTATGGGATAAACAAAATAAACGTATAGTGTTTTCAAGTACAAAATTTATTCTACTCGTAGAATTAAGAATGAAACTGACTCGCCAGAGGCTCGTCTGTTTCATTCTTAATCCTACTCGTAGAATAAATTTATTACTTGAAAACACTCTACGTTTATTCTATATTTATTACATACCTATCAATGATACGCCGTGTTTTTCACCCATCGAATCGTGATCGTCGCATCACACTGAATGGTTTTATTAGATGGTTGGTCTCAGAATGAGGACGGCACTGGAGAATGGCAATCGAGTCCATCCATGTTACCTCAATTGTGTAAATAAACACCATCGAATAATGTGAATTTCTAATACTGTTCTTGAACAATTTTATATTGATTTCACAAGTAAAAGGTGAATTTCCATAATGGCATATAATAACCAGATCGTTATGACACGAAAGTGATCTGGTTTGTCGTATTCCGTTTTGTTGAGGAGGTCAGATCACTGATTCACACTTGCCACCTTTGGCAGCTCATGTGATCTGGCCTCATCAACTCGACGGAATACGGCAAACCAGATTACTTTACCGTCATAATATCCTCTATTTATTTCCATAAAAAATAGCCTAAGAGAGCATTTTCATGTTAATTTTTAAAAAATAACATATTTGTAATCTGTTAAAAAATAACCCAACTTACAGCACTGTGATCACAAGCATGGTGTTTTTCTTCATCAGATTGCAATCCTACCATGATTCACTTTCATCAATGGGTAGAGATTTCATCTTTTAAAATATTGAGAATCCAAGCCCGAATAAGGAAAACAAACAAAAATAGCATCTGATATTCAATGTTGTTGCATATACTTTTTGAAGGGTGACATTCTATAGTGTTGAAGGAATTAAGGGAAGTAGACAGAGAATTTTGATTGGATTGCAACACAGTCGGGATCCGGTCAAAATTCTCTGTCCCTTTTCATAACTGCTGTACCGTGTATAACTTATCAAAATATCCCATCTGATTGATCCAAAAATTGATGCCATTTGAGAAGAAAGTTAAAGGGAAAAAAAAGCAACTCACTTGCTGCCTTCTTCTATTAAGGCAATTGCAACTCGAATTCTGTTACACAAGATGAAGAGAATTAACAAACTGATGGCCAGAACAACTGCTGTAATTATTCCTGTAAGAAAAATGAATTCAATCAGAAAAGATAATGAATATGAGAGAAAAACAAGAAGCACATCATTCAAAACATTTAATACAAGAGAACCCTGTCAACTAAACAGTGACAAATATTCAATTAACCCTTTACCCAATGCAGACAATATCAAAATTTATTATTGTTTTTAAAATTTCTTAAAGAATTCAACAGAACCATATCATGTAACTCTCCCACCATGGAACGAGCTTGATGAGCTTGTTCCAATGAGGGGTTACATGTTCAATTTTTTTGAAAACTGTAATTTTTTTAACTGTTTTATTTGTAAATTATGTGGGTGGATGTGGCTGATTTGTTAAAGGGTTAACAAGAGTATTCAACTGACAGGAATTTAGTCATTTTCACTCATTCTTAAGTAAATGTGAGTGTTTGTTCTATCATGTCTTGTTTGTTCTTTTATATCTTGTTTGAAAGAGCTTATGGAGCTCTGTCAAACAAGCTTTAATAAACCGAATGCTTATAAATGGATTGGATGAACTGAGTTCGAATTGGCCTATAAACATGGGGGAATTCAGTGGCTATCACCACAGTATTTTTAATCATTTAATAGGAGTTCAACAATATAACCTATCTGCAAAGAACATGCCAAATTTATACTGAAGGTATGGTAATAGGTTTGGTGTTTGGAAGTTAAATGCAAATAACATGGTTATTTAATTAAGAAATATCCAGTTAAGTGTGCTTCCCAGAGTGAGAAAACCAGAGGATTAAGCCAGCCTAAAGCATGCACTTGGATCAAGCTGCCAGGAAGAAAATCAAAGTGGGTGAGGGAGAAATAAGGGTGTTAGTGTTAAGGGATCAGAAAGACAGAGGCAAAAAGGATCACCCTGTACAAGTGTGCGTATTGTAATGACTATAACCAAAACCACTCTGAAAAAGAAGGTCTGTTTTTCAACACCCCATCTAATCCCCACTCTCTAATCCCCACTCCTTGCAAACATCCTGCATTGGGCTTAAAAGTATGTTGAAACACAACAAAAGAGCTTCCCTCTTAAAAGACTTTCTAGGTTAGTTATAATTTTGGGTTGAAATTGGGTGAAATATTCAGTGCTCCTGGAAGACATCAGTTGTGTGAAAAATGGAGTGAAATGGCAGTCAACAAAGACATGAATGACACTGATTTTTTCAAGATAGATTAGGGCTTTCTAGTTGTATGTTCTTGTGCACTAACAAACAGATGGAATCATTAATGAAAACAGAACATTTGTTTGAAAGACACTTTGGTTTCTTATTGACAGGGCTTGCATTTTCATCAGGCCTATCAGCCCAGGCCCAGTAATCAGCCTCAAAACATTTCTCACCAGGCTGATCAGTCAGCCTGGTCGCCAATCTATCAAGCCGGCAAATGCATCTGCCACAGTTTATGTAATCTGTGAAATCAGCCCTGAACAGTACAAATCAGGCCTAGTGGCCCTTTTTACCTGGCCTATTCATCAGCCTGGCCACAGTTCTAAAATGCAAGACCTGTATTGAGTATCAAAACATTCTGCCTGGTCAGTCTGAAGAAGAACATCTTTACAGAATACTCTTCATATTGCAAATTGAGGTTCCAAAGGGAGTCTGAATATGACCCCAGGGATATGATTTGAACAAACAGATTAACACATTTGTTTCCAGCATTGAGAGAGTTAAATAACTTTGAAGCATTTGAGAGTTTATACAACTAACCTGAGATTAACCAAAACTTTGACTGAGCAAATGACAGCTGCATTACCACCATGTGTATAGTGTAGGTATCTGTTGTATCTTTTGTTTGTATATAATTGTATATGCAGTATCCAGCACCTGCAAAAAAAAAAATTCATAATTTTAGTCTGAATAATTGACAGCAAAAGCCTAAATTAACTTTTTGTTCTTTACCTAACCTCACCTGCAGATGGCACTCTCAGTAGTATTTTTTTTTAACCCATACTTAATTTAGCTCCTTGCATGCCACTGGCAAATATTCCACTCCAGGGCAGGAAGTCTGTTGCCACTATAGAATAAGAATAATGTGGACACTTTTAACAATTTTTTTCCTGTAAATTGAATCAGCTTTTTGACCAGTGATTTATACAGCTAATTTTTCAGGACTTTTTAGTCAAATCTAGTCATGGCTGCTGTAAAGAAAGGGTGACTAGATTTAATACAAATATTTTAAAAACATACTCAGCAAGTTAAAGGTTAACAACCATATCTGGCAAGCACTATTTACAAAACCCTCAATCCAATGTTATCATTTTTTTATTCTTGCCTCAAAAGCAAAATTTATGAATTCTTATTTTGCATTCTCATTTGCAAGTTTGTCTGCTGTTTAACTTAGGTAATGAGTTAAAGCAGCCATGACTAGATTTGATGAAAATATTTAAAAAAATACATTCAGCAGGTTAAGATTAACAACCATATAGAGCCAGCACTGTTTACGAAATTTGTCAGTCAAATGTAATCATTTTTTAAATTCTCGCCTCAAAAACAAAATCTATGAATCATTATTCGAACAAGCTCATTTACAAGTGTTGTCCGCTGTTCAACTTAGGTAATGAGTTAAATAACTGAAATTGTCATTTTTCATTACCAAACATAGCTTCAGACATCTTACTGGAATGTGGTCATTGAGAGTCACCAGTGAATAATAACTGACATTTTAAAATTAAAAAAAAATTGAATAGCAATTATTATGCCTATGAGCAATTACTTCCAATTTGTATGATTACAATAACTCCATTTCTTTACATTTTAACAGTTTTAGATTTATTGAGAAGCAAATGCTATTTTGATAAATGGATTTAGGATTTATTTTGTAATAGTGTAGGTATTCTCCAATATGTTGTAAAACAAGAGTCCCCAAGAGGCCTTAATCGCTCACCTGACAAAGTGGTTCAAAGAAGTATTTTGGGTCATATTCAGTTTGTCATGGTACATCAACACTACAGAGGAATGAAGTCATGAATTTATTCAAAACTCTGGTGTCCATGTCAGATGATTATTATCACAGGTCTTCCCGACTGTTTCCAATTGTATCAGCTGTAGACAAGCACTTCCAAACTTCCAAGGGTTGTTATGTGACTGCAGTTTGAAAGGCAAATTTTATAGTAAAACACTAAGGGATGGATTTGAACAACCTTGAACCTAACCTCCCCATCCCTGCCCCCCCCCCCCCCCCCCCCTAGGGACTTGAATTGAACAAACTTGAATCTGAACAGGACATGAAGCAGCTGGATATGACGTCAAAAGAGATGTCATCCTGTCCTAACTCATTAACCCTTTACCCAACGAATCGGCCGCATCTGCCCGCGTAATATGCAAATTCAGTAGTTGAAAAAATATTATTTTTCAAAAAATTTCACCAAAACCATATCATGTGACCCCTCGTTGGAACGAGCTCGTTCCAACGAGGGGTCACATGATAAGGTTTTGTTGAAATTTTTCGAAAAATTTGAAAAAATGATGTTTAAAATAATAAACTTTGATATCGTCTGCGTTGGGTAAAGGGTTAACAACAGAGTAACCACTGCTGGGGAAGTGCTTTCACAAGGTTACAATCTCTCCCTGCTTTTCTACCTTCACCATCTCTAACCATTAACCTTCTGCACACTGATGTCAAACTACCAAAATTTCAAATAGCAACTATTTCCCAAAATGCAACAAGGATTTTAACCAAATTAATTTTGCTTGACTGATAAGACTGAAATTCACAGATGAATTATGGGGAAAATTTAAAAGTTGAAATTTTAATATTTTGGCATCACTGTGCAGAGGTTTAAGAAACATGATAAATTTAAAGTAATTTGTATATTTTTTATACTTACCAATGGCCCAGACTAGCTGGTGCAAACTCAAAATTATCAAGGGCCAAACACAAATTTTGAACCCCCCAATCCCCAAAATTTGCTTGCCAAACCGAAAATTAAAAGACCTATCTGGTCCTCCATACTTTTATTCTCCGCACATGTGCAGGCGTCAGGAAGTGACCGAAATTGGCGCCAACATCATTCTTTGTAGAAGAGTACTACATAATAACTCAGTGGGGAGGTATGAGTGCCCACTCATGGGATGGCCATACCCACCTGGGCCATTGGTAAGTATAAAAATATACAAATTACTTTAAATTTATCATATTTTTATACTATAAACCAATGGCCCCGACTAGCTGAATCGTAAAAAGGCCGATGGCCTTGGACTTCAGAAATAGTAGGCCAACATAGTTCAAAGCCTGCAATCCAAGCTGAAGGGAAATTAAATTTAAAAGGAATTACATGTATGTCTCTTTATACAGTGACAGAGAAGACATATAAATAAGGAGCCAAATTCAAGTAATTCCGTATACTTAGCATGAAGACTATGCTAATTGGATGTAACACGTTTCCAATTTTTAAGGCTAATCTATACTAAGCCCCCAAAATTAGGATGCCGTATTTGAGAATGAGAGGTTATCCCCCACAAACATATGCCATATACAATAAAGCACAAGCTGTATCCAGGATATAATCTACAGACAAAACAGAATCACTCATACACTTATCAAGCTGGAGGAGAGGTAAGAAAATCCCCCCCTCCCCCCTTTGAAGGAATCTTCTTAAAAAACAAAGAGGGGAGCACTCTGGAATCAGTAAAAGCGGTACCAAATAACTATATATATTCGTCAAACAGACACTCAGGTATTAATTATTATTAATAAATTGGTGCTTAATGCCACTTCACAAGCTAAGGCTATCATGACAATCCAGGTAATTAATATCGCCGCTTGTAACGTATACCAGAGTCGGCATACGTAGATAGGTCGAAAAATGGTGATATAATATATAAAATACACATTTCAATAGAATCACAATGGACGTACTCTGGAGAGTAAACACACTTCCTAGGTAATCCACAGGCGACCCCATTCAGGTGCACAATAAATTCTAATAAATAACACTCCCAGACATGTTCTCTCCGATATCTATGCTCCCAGAAACGTGCGAATATATGAGAGTGTAAAGACAAGTTGAGTTTGATTGGGTACCGGCATTAACAGAAACCTGGATTCAGAAATGGAACAAGCTATGATTAACAGACTCATCATGGACCACCCCCGAAATAATTCATTGTTTCTTAAGGTTCAAAACATACAATAATGCATCTGCCTAATAATGCATTTATTATTTGCGTAGGCAATGAAATCCCACATGTAATCATCTGAATACGAGTTAACTGAGTAGACAGCCTTACAGGTACCCAAAGGCTAGCAATTTATTGATGATGAATCATATGCTCGTATATGACATATAGACAAACAACCACAGGAAACCAACCAACTAAAAAGTGGATGTGTCCATGAGGTCACCATAGAACACGACCCAGCTGCCAATCGAGAAGTCACGAAATGCTTGTATACTAAAACGCATACAAGGCTTACATGAAGAAAACTGCGTCTTGCCCGGTAATCGCCTCTTAACACATTGGCGGAATTCATATCGAACCCCCCCCCTCACCCGCGTTACTTGAATCGTTCTTGTGTTAGTCATCAAATAGTATAGGAACTGCAAGGCTCTCTCACGTCTGACCAACCCCATAATGCCATTAAGGGCAAAGGAAGGACATGATGAACAAATACACCGTATTTACATAATAACTCACACCATAACATACCGGTTTGAAGAGAATAGCCTCCTCAAAAAAATGGTATCATGTCCGATAGGACAACTAACTGAGCCTAGATGAAGCGGCTAAAGGTCTTCCTGTACGTGAAGACCATTAAAAGCTGATAACTGAGGCCCTAGAAGCTCACTATGGAGACTTACAATGCTAGTCGTAGCTTATAAGTCTTCATCTACGTGAAGACATATATAACGGTATAAGTTGCGACCTTGAAGGCCCACTTCATGGAGACTTACAGTTATCGTTGCGCAAGGTAGAGAATGAAAAGCCGCTATATAAACGGCCCTGAATTCCCAAAAAGACTTCTGTCCCAAGAGATAATTCAGTTATGCCACTGCACAATACTGTAAAAATCTCACTCAGGATTTTGGCTAGGCTACTATGATGTAACAATAAGACTCAAGTCTATGACACCTAGGAAAAACAAACCAAAAAGCACAATATCTTTTTGGTTGTAATCCCAAAAGACAGCGGACATAGCCTAACCGAAGAGACTACTATGGTGTACACAATGACATAATTGTCTTGACGCCAAGGCATATCTCAGCCTATCTACACACTATCCATCCAAATTCAGGACGAGAAACAGGTGGTAATAAAAAATTGGAGAATAATTTCGACGACATCTAATGCTTTTCTTAATAGGAGAGCTTATACCTCCAGAAGGAAAGCCTCTCTTGGAAGATTTGTCTGACAAGTATTCTTGTAAGTGGAGCTTGCTTGGGCCGATAGCTGCAGGCCTGCCGAGACTATATTCTCATCCACTAATCTTCAGCAATTTATCCACTTTTGCAACATTTGTAACCTACCGCCAAGTGGCAAGCATCTGAAATCTATTCTCGATGACCTCAACTGACCCCTTCAATAAGAGATCCTTTACCTCCACTTGGAGCGACTCTCTTTGAAAGGAACTTCAGCGATTAATGTCCAGTTTCTCGTGAAGTTGATAATCCTCCATCAACAGGTAAGCAATAGAGCTCATGTCCATCACCTGTATGACTTACGATGCTTATGGGAGGAGAAACTACAATCTCCCCACGAAGAAGCTTGTCTCGTCGACCTCAATTGTTCCCTTCAATAAGAGAGCCTTTACCTCCATTAGAAGCAACTCTCTTTGAAAGGAACTTCCGTGATTAATGCCCAGTTTCATGAACATGATAACATTCCATTAATCGTTGGCCAAGGGGTGTCTGATCCATAGCCTTGATCAGACCTATACCCCTTTCCTGAGTCGCTATAATGACGACTTCCAGAGTAAATATAAGAGGGTTATTGTACCCTCGCAAGACATTCTCATGATGCTTTCTTAGAAGCAGAACGGCCTCAAATACCCCGGTCTGCTGAAGTGTGTTTATGAGACAGCAACTTTAATAGCAGAGCACTGAAGCTTCTTGTAGGCCTGCACATATATCAACGCAAGCTTGTCGTCAAATAGTATATTTCCGGTCACTGGAGCGACTCAGAGAGAGCTTTTCACCTTGTCATCTATAAGTGATGACGACACAACGGCAGTATCACATCTTAGACACTCCAAATTAACTGTCCGGGTGGAGTTGTAAGTGGCATACATGACTGACCTGGAAAGAACTCTTAGCGAGGAACCACGTCCTCATATTTCTTTCCATCGAGACGTTGCGCATATCTCTGGTAAGGTGATCTGCTTAGGACATTGTGAACAGATTTGCTCTTTTCAATAAAATAGCACATTCCATTATTTCCGAACATATATTAAATGATGCAGGTAGAGACATATTTTCATCCACGGCCTGCTCATCTAAACGCTGACTTATTAAGATGAAACAATATTCTTAAGGGCTTAAGACTTTTCATAGTCTTAAAGTGCCCTCTGTGTGAGATAGACACTCACACTCCGTATCCCTCTCACTATCCAAATGTTCAAGCCGCAAATATGGTCGACTCCATCTGACTAAACGGATGACTTTACCAATGCAGCACCGAATGACAGCTCTGCATCAAAGTCTGTTAAACGGTAGTACTAGTCTCAAATGACTAGCTATTAACCCGAACTTGCGAAGTCAGATAGCTAGTCTGTGATCAACACGTTTCATTAATGAAGCAAGGGAAGATGCTGTAGCTGCCACCGAATCTGGCTGAAGTGAGGAAGAAGTGTCCCGAACTGCAGGCATGAATGGGTGTCCCAACTCACTAAAGTTTGTTGCACCAAAAACAGTCGACCCCGACTGCTGACGGAAAGGAGAAGGTTCTTCAGCTCACAGTCTACTCCAGACCTCGCTGAGCGTTTCGTTAGAAACTTTTAGGCATCTAACCCTTATCGTGCATATCCATGGAAGGAGAGGAAGCTGTAACCATAGCCAACCCCAGCTGAAGTGCAGGAGAAGCATCCCGACTTGTCACATAGGACGGATGCTCCTCCTCATTGAAGTTTCTTACAACACAAAACAGTCGTCCCCGACTGTTAACAGGACGAAAAATGCTCTGCACTCTCGATCTGTCCCCAGATCTCGTAGAGTATTCCTCTTAGAAACTTCTAGACTTAATCCTCTTTCATGCACTTCCATGTAAGTAGAAGAAGCCATAACTACTGCCAGGTGCAGTGTGGAAGGAATGTTTCGATGCATGTTCCGACTCAAGATGGTTTCTCACAACAGACACAGTCGACCCAGACTGTTAACAGGATGGAGAGGGTTCTCCAATCGGTGATCTGACCCCAGATCTAGCCGAGTGTCCCGTAGAGAAACTTCTGGCTTCTACTACATGCACAATTGGCCGGACTGAACCCAGCACCGTCCAACAGCTCACACTGGAGTCTGCTCTTGCATTAGCTGAGATGCTGCTAATAGTTGCGCAACTGTGACTGCAAGTCCATTCCCGGGGCTTGAGGAGCAGAGGTCTTCTGCTTTTCCCACTGCTTGCTGCTCCTGGGACGAAGATCCGGAGATAGATCTCTCCGAGTGTCCGTTGATCGATGCCTCGGATTGCTAGCTATCGGATGGTCAGACTTCAAGGGCAAAGAAAGGCTCCATCTTCGCGCAGCAGACTGGTTATCTGAAGTCGGGTAGCTAGCCTGCAGTCGTGTGTGCTTTAATAATGTGGCGGAGGAAGCCGCGACTGAAGCTGACCCAGGCTGCAGACTAGACAGAGTGTCCCGAGTGGTTTCAAACCAGAAAACTTCATTCTGGCTTGTGAAACGTAGCAGAGGACGCCATGACTGAAGCCAACCCCAGCTGCAGACAAGACAGAGAGTCCCGAGCGATGGGCAGATGTATGCTCCAGCTCGTGCAAGTTTCTCATAACAACATTTGGCCCCAAATTTTGTTAGGTTAGAGAGGGGCCTCTTCCGCATGCGGTCTTTTAGACCTCACCAAGAAGAAGAAACTTGCTGACTTCCTCCCTATTTCCT
Organism: Pictodentalium vernedei; assembly: GCA_031216915.1. NCBI lineage: Eukaryota > Metazoa > Mollusca > Scaphopoda > Dentaliida > Dentaliidae > Pictodentalium > Pictodentalium vernedei. The sequence goes on from CM062291.1 coordinate 250,407,733, forward strand.
CCCTATTTCCGTCGTTGCTGGGTGAGCTTATTTATATTTAAGTGCTCACTCTATCCACATCCACACTTCCTTCGACCGCAACAGACTTACCTGGTGTCACAGCTCCCACGGACGGAGTAGCCGCTTCACCGATCGAGCTAGCTGCTTGCAAGAGTTTAAGAACACTAACTAGCGGCCTTATCCCTTGCATATCATGAGCACTGCAGCTAGCTCTATTTGCTCAACGGAGCACGATGACGGTAGCACACTTGGATGGGTGTCACAATATCATCACCATGTTCATGTTCCTCTGGAACAGAAACTGAAACAAGAGGCCCCAAGAGGCTTTAATCGCTCACCGGGCAAAGTGATTCAAACAAAGTGGTTCAAAGAAGTATTTAGGGTCACATTCAGTTAGACATGGTTCATCAACACTACAAAGGAATGAAGTCATGAGAGACAAATTTTATGGAACTAGGGACATGGCTTGAACAAACTTGAATCTTACCCCCCTAAGGATGCTCCCACAGGGAGCCCAAATATGGACCCAGGGATTTGGCTTTAACAAACTTGAATCTCACCCCCCTACTGATGCTACACACCACATATCAAAACATTCCGACAGCTGGATCTGAAGAAGAAGATTTTTAAAGAAAATTCCTCATTTCGAACTAAGTTACAATTCAAGCTCCCACAGTGAGCCCAAATATGGACCTAGGGATATGGCTTGAACAAACTTGAATCTCACCTCCCTAAGGATGCTGCATACCAAATATCAAAACATTCTGACTGCTGGATCTGAAGAAGAAGGATTTTAAAGAAAATTCCTCATTTTGAACTAAGTTATCATTCAGGCTCCCACAGTGAGCCCAAATATGGACCTAGGGACATGGTTTGAACAAACTTGGATCTCACCCACCCTAAAGATGCTGCATACCAAATATCAAAACATTCTGACAGCTGGATCTGAAGAAGATTTTTAAAGAAAATTCCTCATTTTGAACTAAGTTATAATTTGGGCTACCACAGTGAGCCCAAATATGAACCCAGGGACTTGGCTTGTACAAACTTGAATCTCACCCCCCAAAGCATGTGGCATACCCAATATGAAAAGATTCTGCCTGCTGGATCTGGAGAAGAAGATATTTAAAGAAATTTGCCTGAAATGTACTAAGTTCAAATTTGGGCTCCTATACTGAGCCCAAATATGAACCCAGGGGGCTGATTTGAACAAACTTTAATCAAATCCACCCCACAATGTTCCATATCAAATATCAAAAGATTCTGCCTGCTGGATCTGGAGAAGAAGATTTTTGAAGAAATTTGCCTGAAATACACTAAGTTCGAATTCAAGCTTTTATAGTGAGCCCAAATTTGAATCCAGGGGGCTGATTTGAACAAACTTGAATCAAATCCACCCCACAATGTTGCATACCAAATATCAAAAGATACTGCCTGCTGGATCTGGAGAAGAAAATTTTTGAAGAAATTTGCCTGAAATGCACTAAGTTCGAATTCGGGCTTCTATACTGAGCCCAAATATGAATCCAGGGGGCCAATTTGAACAACGATGAATCAGATCCACCCCACAATGTTGCATACCAAATATCAAAAGATTCTGCCTGCTGGATCTGGAGAAGAAGATATTTAAAGAAATTTGCCTGAAATGTACTAAGTTCGAATTTGGGCTCCTATACTGAGCCCAAATATGAATCCAGGGGGCCAATTTGAACAAACTTGAATCAGACCCATACCAAGATGCTGCATACCAAGTATCAAAAGATTCTGCCCACTGGTTCTGGAGAAGAAAATTTTTTAATAATTTTTCTATAATTCATACGGTGATATCAGAGTTTTGCCCCATACAGAGCCCTCAAGGGACATGGCCATTTCATTTGAACAAACATGAATTGGCATATAGTAATGAACATGCACATGAAGTTTCATGAAAATCGGACCAGTGGTTTCAGAGGAGAAGTCGTTTGAAAAATGTTCATGACGATGGATGACGGCGGCCGGCCGGTGATAAGTTAAGCTCCCTTTGGTGAGCTAAAAATGAATTATAATGTGGTGACAGGCCTGGTCTCAGAATCTCACCACCAACAATGTACCACAACACTCGTCTCCAACATTAGTCATCCCAGTGAGCACAAACAAGAATGACAAGAGTCTGCAGGAGTACATAGACTAAAGTCGACATCAGTCCTCCAAACTCCACAACAAAATATATAATTAAGATACATGAATAATAGCAATCAAAATTAAATTCAAAATATTTTTTGGAAACAAAATTTTTTGAAAAAATGCCTATGTTCCCAAAGGGGAACATTAAGAGCCCAAAAGCATCCCGATAGAGTCTAAGTGTGGACAAAATCCAAATTTTTTTAGCTACACTACAAGAATAATAATCCATGCAACCTATAGCAATTCTACAGTAACAAAATATAAAAAACTACCTATATATGGGAACGTTGTCAAAGTAAACAACGTCAGTGAACTAGAGGGGGGTATCAGTACCCCGTGGCTCACCAACAGGTGGCCAATGTAAAGGGTGGCTGGAGTAAAAAAAAAAGTTCAAAACTTGCACACAAAAGTCCAGAATTAAAGAAAATAAGCAGCTAAAGGGTTAAATAATATAATAATAACCCCTAAGAAGCATGCTAACATAAAATATGCTACAAGGTAAGTGTCCACTTTGAAAAAAAGACAGACAAACCTCAAAACCTGCACATAAAAGTAAAAAAAGTATCACATTTGTTTCAAAGGGTTAAAATTTAGAAAAATACCCTGAAAATATTACAATAACCAGCATGGCAATATGCCAGTGAGATAAAACTCCACTTGAAAAAAATATCAAAACCTGCACACAAAAGTACAACATCTGCACAGAAAAGAACAAAATTAAAGTAAATAAGCAGCTAAAGGGTTAAATAATATAAAAATAGCCCAAGAAGCATCCTAACATAAAATAGGAACCATGGCAATATGCTACAAGGTAAGTCACCACTTGGAAGAAAAGAAAGACAAACCTCAAAACCTGCACATAAAAGTAAAAAAAAGAAACACATTTGTTTCAAGGGGTTAAAATTGAGAAAAATACCCTGTCACAGTAACCACAATGGCAATATGCCAGTAAGGTGAAAGTCTACTTGAAAAATATCCACTTGGAAGAAAAGAAAGACAAACCTCAAAACCTGCACATAAAAGTATCACATTTGTTTCTAAGGGTTAAAATTTAGAAAAATACCCTGAAAATGTTACAGTAACCACCATGGCAATATGCCAGTGAGGTAAAACTCCACTTAAAAAAAAATACCAAAACCTGCACACAAAAGTACAAAACCTGCACACAAAAGTCCAAAATTAAAGTAAATAAGCAGCTAAAGGGTTAAATATATATAATAATAGCCCCAAGAAGGAACCATGGCAATATGCTACAAGGTAAGTCGCCACTTGGAAGAGAAGACAAACCTCAAAACCTGCACAAAAAAGTAAAAAAAAACATCAAAACCTGCACACAAACGTCAAAATAAGTCCAAAATTTGATTCAAAGGGTTAAAATTAAGACGAAATACCCTGGAAAAGAGTTAAATGTTATTGTGAACCCTCACAGCAATATGCAAAGAAGAAAAAATTTTTTTTAAAAGCACAAAAATTGAAACCTGTAAACAAAAGAAGTCCAAAATTGAAGTAATTAAGCAGGAAAAGGGTTAAAGAATACAAAGTAGCCCTAAGATGCATGTTTACATAAAATAGAAAGCATGGACATATGCTATAAGGTAAATCTACACTTGGAAGAAAGAAAAAAAAAACCATGAAAACCTGTACGCAAACATCAAAATAAGTCTAAAAATCTATTCAAAGGGTTAAAAAAATTTTTTAAAATGCACTGGAAAGATATCAATGTTATAATAACCACCACTGCAATATGCTGTGAGGTCAACCTCACTTGAAATTGTTTTTTTTTATCACAACCTGTACATAAAAGTAAGAAACTGTAAGCCTAAGTCCAAAAGCTGTACATAAAAGTCCAAAAATGAAGTAATTCAACAGGAAAAGGGTTAAATAATACAAACATAGCCCTAAGATGCATGTTTACATACAATAGAAAGCATGGACATATGCTGCAAGGTAAATCTCCACTTGGAAGAAAGGAAAAAAAACCCATCAAAAACCGCACGCAAACATCAAAATAAGTCTAAAATTTGATTTAAAGGGTTAAAATTAAGACAAAATACCCTGGAAAAGAGTTAAATGTTATGGTGAACCACCATAACAATATGCAGAAACTAAAAAAAAATTTTAAAAGCCAAAAAATCAAAACCTGTACACAAAAGTTCAAAATATTTTAGAGCGGATGCCGACGCCGACATGAGGGCTATGCCATAGGCTCACACAACTAACCTTGGTGAGCCAAAAAACCAGAAACAAGATATCAGGCACAGAAAAGGCCCAAAGTCAGAAACCAATTTAAATGCTACCAGATGCAAAGCTAGATCTTCATACGAAGACAAAAATGATACATCGGTTAGAAGATGCAAGACTAAATGACCTAACACCCCTCGAGTGAGGACGTAACCATGGGGAAAGATAGAATAAATATACTGTTATACATGTCAAACAACCATGGGGAAAGAGAGAATAAATATTCTGTAATACATGTCAAATTCTCAAGAAATTTAATAAAAAATTTCAATAAAAAAATAGCCAAAAAGATTAGGAGTTTAACAGAAAGGGTCCATAGAAGGATACGGAAGGAATACTTAACAAACAGTGGGAATAATCATTATCAAAAATGATGATGTCAGGCGTATGTCCCGAAATTGGGAAACATGAAATAATTTTATAATTATTATAAAGTTACAGCCCTGAACATCTAAAACCACCATTGAACACTTCCATCATCCAATAACAGCCTTGGATCCACCAATTCTTGCATTGATTTGTGTCTGGCATCCTCAAAAAAGGAGATTTTAAAGCACAGATGTCAGTTCATTGTTGCTGACTTAAGGGCCAAACAAAGAATGATGTTCGTGCCAATTCCAGTCACTTCCTGACGGCTGAGCATGCACAGAGAGTAAATGTATGGAGGACCAGATAGGACTTTTAATTTACAGTTTTGAAAGCAAATTTTGGGGATTGGGGGGGTTCAAAATTTGTGTTTGGTCCTTCATAATTTTGCGTTTGCACCAGCTAGTCTGGGCCATTGGTTTATAGTATAAAAACATCCTGTCTCAATTTATTATTCCCCAACTATAAATTAACTCCAACCCCTCGTCAGGCCATTAAGATTTGTAAGAGTCTATTTGATCATGGAACTGATGATCAGCATTCCATTACCCAAAGAGGGGATATGATAATAACTGCAATTCTTCGGGTCAGAAAAATTTAGTATATGGCAGTTTGTACATGGGCAGTCCTGTTTTGTTTCTGGAGTGTTTAACTCCATGATTGCTGTGGGAAGATCTTTCTGTCCTTTACAAAAAATGGTGTTACCAAGTAAAGGTAAAATTATACTCTTTTAAAAAAATATACACTTCCAAAAGGAGTAGTACTATTATCAATGACAGGGTTCAGCCCTCTATAGTGTGATGGTCAGATGTGTTCAGCACTTTTTCATTTCTGATTACACTTATGACAAAAAGGATCCTTTAAAATGGTGGAGTGCTAACTTATTTGTTCATGTGCATTTGCTTTGCTACAATTTATGAGAAAGTGCCTGTAAGCACTCTCCCATAAATTGTAGCTAGGCAAAACCAAACACACTAAATAATTTTACTTGAAAGATAATATGCAACACAACCAAAGAATATGTTGCCTTTGAGTCATGGCACTGCACTTCAGAGTAAAGCCCAGCACTATACAAGTTAACCACCACCTTTTCTCTCCAATGTGACATGAAATACCACAGAGCCTACAGTCTGCCACTAAAAAAAAAATCTAAGCATATATAAACTTTGCAGACTATTGATTTGTTATCACACACAAGTTATGGTTACAAGCAGCCATAAATAAATTTTTTTTTGAAATTCAATAAAATACTTTGCAGGCTGAGATTTAATCTGTCTTGTAATATATTTTAGCATGTGAAGAGCTCAAAACATTGCAGCAGATAAGATTTTCATATAATAGTGATTTACATCTTGACTTTTGGGGGTAATTCAAACTTACTCCTCACAAACTTATACAAAACACATTTTGAAAATTTCAATGGGTAATACACTCATTGCTGTGGAGAAGGCTGACATCAGAGCAACTGTTTTCACCACAAAATTTAGGCCCAATTTGAGAAGTGAAAAAAATGATACTCGATCACATTTTTAGATTGATTCTGAACAGAAACAATAATGAAAGTGTCAATGACACTGTAGCTCAACTTGACAAACTTGGTAAGTTATAACTGAAATGGCAAAATTGAAGATCATTGGTACCAATGTTATTTTGTGAAATTTCAACAAAACAGCATTGTGTGTGCACAACGTCAGAGTAATCCATGCATTTTTAAATGTAAACTGTAAGACTGGCTAAAGGAAGAATGTTGATACACAAATGCAGTATGTTCGGAGATTATTGTAAATGGCAACCTTTTTCACAGAAATGAATGCTAATCAATAGCTCTTATCAAAAGGTTTTGTCTAATGAGCAAACCAAGTTCAAAAACAATCCTATGATAAATGTGGCCTGTAGGCCATGTCAAAGAAGAACGTTGATGCACAAATGCAATAAATTCAAAGATTTTTGTCAACAGCAACAGTTTTTGATGGAAATGAAAAGAAAATCAATAGCTTCTATCTTTGTCACCCTGCATAAGCATACAAAGTTTCAAAACAACCTGATAATGAATGTGCCCTCTGAGGCATGCCAATGGAAGATGTTAATGCATAAATGCACTAAGTAGAAGGTCATTGCTTGTGGCAATGGTTTTTTTTTGTTTTTTTATGGAAATTCATAAATATACCCTGCAGAGAGTGCAAAAGGGATAAGTTGATGCACAAATGCAGTAACTTCAAAGCCTGGTGATTATAAACGACAATAATTTTTTATGGAAATGAAAAAAAAGCAACAGCTCACATCTAGAGGTCACCCTGAACACACATACCAAGTTTCAGTGATCTGATGATAAATGAGCCCTGAAGGATGTGCCAAAGGGAAATACTGAATCCTTACTAAACTAAGTTCAAAGGTCAAGGCCAGTGGCAACATTTTTCGACAGAAATGGAAGAAAATCGATACCTCCCATATAGATATCACCCCACACAAGCACACCAAGTTTCCAAGCGATCCAATCATAAATGTGCCCTGCAGGGTGTGTCAAAGGGAAATATTGATGCATAACTGCACAAAGTTTTTACTAAGTTCATCAGAGGTCACTGCCAATGGCAACTATATTTGACGGAAATGGAAGAAAACAAGCACACCAAGTTTCGAAGCGATCTGGTCAAAAATGTGCACTGAGGGCTGAGCCAAAGGGAAATATTGATGTATAATGGTACAAAGTTCATTGAAGGTCATTGCCAGCGGCAACATTTTTTAACAGAAATTGAAGAAAATCCATAGCTCCCATCTAGAGGTAACCCCAAACAAACATACCGAGTTTCAAACCATTCTGATCATATTTGTGTCCTGTAGGGCATGCTAAAGGAATATATTGATGCCTGACTAAACTAAGTTCAAAGGTCGTTACCAGTGGCAACATTTTTTGATGAAAATGGAAGAAAATCATTAGCTTCCATTTAGAGGTGACTCCAAACATGCATGCCAGATTTCAAAGCAATCCGATCATGAATGTGCCCTATAGGGTGTGCCAAAGGAAAACATTGAGGTCTGACTAAACTAAATTCTAAGAACGTTGCCAGCAGCAACAATTTTTGACGGAAATGGAAGAAAATTGATAGCTCCCATCTAGATGTCACCCCAAACAAGCACACCAAATTTCAAAGCGATCCAATAATAAATGTGCCCTGCAGGGTGTGCTAAAGCAAAATTTTGATGCACAACTGCACGAAGTTCATCAAAGGTCATTGCCAGCGGCAACATTTCTAGGCGGATATTGCAGAAAAGTTAAAAAATTTATAGTAATTTATATATTTTTTATACTTACCAATGACTCAGACTTAGTTGCTGGTGCTAACTCCAACAAAACCAGGGCCAAACACAAATTTTGCCCCCCAATCCCCAAAATTTGCATCCAAAACAAAAAGAAATCATGTCCTAAAGGACCTCCATACTACGCCTCTACAGCGCATGCGGAGTGACGCAGTCATCCCGAAATTGGCGCCAATTATCATTCTTACTGGCAGTGCCTGGTCAGCACTATGTACTCAGCGGGGAGGCAAGAGTTCCCAACTCCAGGGAGGGCCATCCCCGTCTGGGTCATTGGTAAGTATAAAAAATATATAAATTACTATAAATTTTTTAACATTTTTATACTGTACCAATGACCCAGACTTAGCTGAATAGTAAACAGGCTGGAGGGCCTAGGACATAGAGGAAAATCCAATAAGCTCAACTATATAGTAAAGAGGTAACCCCTTAAGGAGAAAAGGAGTATTAGGCTTTACATGTATCTTTCTTATTTAATATTAAATTAGAAAGATACACTACCCTTAATAATTGAGCACAATAACATTCATGTTCTCTATTAACATCCAGTATAACCCTTATACTAATTATTTTTAAAGCAAGCCAATAAATAAAGTAGTCCAGAGAATTGAGACTCTTTATAATCATTTAAAAGTGTCCGAGTATTGTATATTAAAGCCCGTTTGACACTTGACATATACAAATGCTTCACACCGAGCTACACTTTAAAAATAAGACATGAATGAATTTAAACATTAATATTACACTTTAAAACCATCCCGGAAGCGACTCAGAAATACTGACTTGGAGGAGGCATTCCCTTGCTTTTCACTATAAAGCAGGTGACCTAAGGGAACACCCACCCCCCCCCCCCCCCTTCCCCTTGCCCTGGGTCAAATAGCCCAGAGCGAAGAGGGCAGCCGGACGGAGTCACTGCCGGAACAGAAAGCCTGCATAACTATAGTTGCAACTGTTTAGTGGACGACATTCTGAGCAACAGATAACGGACCTAAACAATGCAGGTCTCCAGAAATGGACTCAATATTTCTGAGATAAAAATTCGTAAATGTGGATGGCTGAGACCAATAAGCAGCCTTCATTAAATCTGTAATAGCAACACTATTAGCATAAGCCCAGGAAGTAGAAAGAGCTCTTACTTCATGAGCAGAAATCTTAAGCACAGACTGCTGAGAAGAAGATAAATCTTCATAAGCAGTACGGATAGTTAACTGAATCCATCTAGCAATAGAATGGACTGAAATGTCCTTTCTATTAGGCATCAAAGACAGAAAGAAACGTTTCCGTCCCTTTCTGATAAACTGAGATCTCTGTTTATAGATACGTAGTGCTCTAACAGGACAGAGTAAAGGCCTACGCCCGTCTGAAGACGGAAGAGCCTTAATAACAATAGGTTCCGGATATTTATTAGGAGCCTGATTCTTAGCTAAAAAACCCACATTAGTAGTGAAGGTGATAGTGTTCCCAACACTACGATAATGAGAATCATCCACCGATAGTACATGAAGCTCACTGACTCTTCTGGCAGAAGAGAAAGCTAAGAGAAAAGCTGTCTTATAAGATAAGAATTTGAAATCTACTGTCCCAAGAGGTTCAAATGGCTTTTCCTTCAATTTAAGGAGAACCCAAGCTAAATTCCACTTAGGAATTAATTTAAGAGTTCTGGGTCTATTTATCGAAAAGTTTCTAACCAACTTCGATAAAGAGACATTAGATCCAATTTGTAAACTATCATGATGTGCATAGGTATCAGATAACATAGATCTATAACCCTTTATAGTAACAGGCTGCAGTTTGATTTCGTCAAACAAGTATACTAGAAAGTTTGCAATGTCTGGTATAGAGGGATCAAATATATCTACAGAATGATCCCTACACCAACGACGAAAAACCTTCCACTTAGCCGCATAGTTTAGCGAAGAGGAGGTCCTCCTACAGTTAGAAATCGCGTCCACTGCTCGTCCTGTAAAGTGCTTGCCATGCAAGAAGGACCGCACAACGGAAAAACGTGAAGGTTGAGACCTTGCGGGTTGTGATGGAGTTGGCGCGATTTCCCCTGCGAAAGAAGATCCTCTCGTGGAGGAAGCTTCCGCGGTAGGTCCCACAACAGACACCTGAGTAGATTTATCCACGGTCTCTGTGGCGACAGAGATGCTACCAACAGAATCTTGCATTGAGATTGTTTTATCTTTAGCAATACTTGTTGAATTAACGGCGCTGGAGGATACGCATATCCTATCATTCCGTCCCAAGGGATCGACAGAGCGTCTACTGCAAATGCTCTTGGATCCGGACACGGAGACACATACGTCTGCAACTGATTGTTGAGATGTGTCGCAAATAAGTCTATCATTGGCTGTTCCCATTGGTATCAAATCTGATTGAATACTTGTTTGTTGAGAGTCCATTCCGACGGCAACAAGCGACCCTTTCGTGAAAGGGAGTCTGCTAGCACATTCAGACGACCCGGTATGTGGCGGACCGAAAGAAGAACGTGATGTTCTAACGCAAACAGAAGGATTCTTTCCGTTAGATTGAACAACGGAACTGAATGAGTGCCTCCCTGATTCCGGTTATACGCCACTACTGTCGTATTGTCGGATAGGATTTGGACATGAGCATCGTGAATAATGTCCATCCAGTGACGTAACGCAAGCCAAATTGACATCATTTCCTTGATGTTTATGTGCTTGCACAGGAATTGCGGATCCCAAAGACCCTGGCATCTCGAATCCGTTGGGATTAATGATGCACCCCAACCTGTTTGACTGGCATCCGTCATAACGGTAAAACTCGGATCCGGCAACTGCAGCGGAACTCCTTGAGTTAACCACTGAATGTTTGCCCAAGTCTGAATCTCTTGTTTCACTTGATCTGACAAGAGAACGTCTACATCGAGCGAATGAATTTTCACACTCCAATTCTGAGTCAGGAAAATTTGAAGAGGACGTGTGCGTAGCCGCCCCATCGGAATGAGATCCGCGGCGGCTCCGCACAGACCTATCAGTCTCATAAATTCTCTCGCCGTGACTTTGTCTGCGTGCAGACAATAGCGAGCGTAACAACTGACTAATTTCGCTCTGGTTAACGGCAGACGAACGAGATTGTTGTGCGTCTCGAAGCTCATTCCCAGATGAGTGAATGACTTGGACGGCACCAGATCCGACTTCTCCTCGTTTACTATAAAACCGAGACGTCGGAGCAATAGAAGAAGATTCTGAACATCGTTCTGAAGCGTTAACTCGTTGCCGTACCTCTGAAGAATGTCGTCCAGGTAGGCCGACGTTACCGCAGACGAATGAGCTCGGAAGTAGATCATTACCGAGTTCATTACCCGAGTGAAAGCCCAGGGTGCTAGATTCAATCCGAAGCACATCGCCCGGAATTGATACACCACTCCCAGGACTGCAAAGCATAGATACTTTCGGAATGTCGGATGTACCATGACGTGAAAGTACGCATCTTTGAGATCTATGCTCGTTGCATAATCGTTCACCCGAATACTCGCTCTGACCGATCGAATCGTCTCCATATAAAACTTCGGAGCAACGATCAGCTTGTTTATCCAGCTCAAATCTATGACTGGACGGAACGAGCCGTCTGGTTTCGGAACCAGAAACAGATGGCTGTAGAATCCCGGAGATTCCTGGTTTTCTACGACCTCTACCGCGTTCTTCATTAAAAGAGACTGCACCTCTGATAACAGAGCGTCTCTTTTCTGCGGATTTGACGGAAGATGAGTCCACTTTGGACTTCGAGTTAATGGAGGCTTTCGTTTGAAGGATATCTTTAGACCTTCCAAAGTCACTCCTCTCACCCAAGGGTCGTCCGTAATCGACGCCCATTCTTGTGAAAAGCTCGACAACCTTCCGCCAACCGGTACGCGATAGAGGTTTAAGCCATCACCTCCTGGACCTGCGAGGCCTGTGGTAGGAGAAACCACGTCCTCCACGGCCCGCACCTCGCCCCGTCGACCTCAGGGCGTCCGACCGATTGTCCCGGCCTGAAGGACGTCCCGAACGAGAGTCGGTACCCTGACGGTCTCTCGAATAAGACCAAGAGGACGCACCGGAACCTCTATAGGAACCTCTCTTGGGCGCATTAGACCCAGAAGTGCCTGTCTTATTCGTGTCTGCTGTATCCGACTTCTTAGGAGCAGATTTGAACAACAGAGAATCTTTAGCTTTCTTTGTAATTTTATCATAAATAGCAGAAAGCTTGCCGTCAAAGAGAAGTTCTCCTGAGACCGAAGCGACTCTAAGATAGTTCTTCACCTTAGTATCCACTAGTGTGGATGTAGCTAGGGTTGCGTCACGTCTAACCAACTCCAGATTTGCCACTGAAAGGGAGGAGTTACACGTGGAATAAGCTACTGCCCTTGAAAGAAGTCTCAAAGAGGATTGTATATCCTGAAACTCTTTCCCCTGAAGGCGCAGTGATAACGCCTTAGTAAGGTGATCTGCGTAAGATAAGGCATCTAAATTGGCTCTGTTAGACGCAATAGCTGTTTCCAACACCGCGGTTGGAATAGAAGCCGACGACGGTAATGATAGCTCTAAGTCTTCCGCCTCGTCGTCCATACGCAGAGGAACTCTCGGTATACCCTGTCCTGCCGTATCGAATTTATTCCTTGCATTAATGAAAGGCAGGTTGAGAGTATTAGCGGACAAGAAACCTGCTTTCCCCGTCCTGGAAGCAAGTTAAAATATAGCGTCGTTCAATAATTCAAATGTTCTTGCAACATTATTGGACTGCGACGGAAACTCGGGAGCGATGTCCCTGAACCGCTCAAAAAATTCAGAGTCCAATGACGCTATAATTCTCTTGTCCGGAACCGCAGCAGTCTGGCCCGACGGAACAACTTGAGGGAGAAAGTGCCGGATGAAGTCCACGGCAGCTTTATGTTGTTCTGAAAGGGATAGCTCCAAGTCATCCGTATCCCTTTCACCATCCGGTCGGACCTCATGATGTTCCCGGTCGTCCGCCCCCGATGCTTCGGCGGAGCGTACCGACCCAGCGCCGTCGGATAATTCTCGATCCGACACCGTTTCTGTCGGCTGCTGGGATGCTGCGATAAGCTGTGCTATCTGCACAAGAATGTCCGGCGTCGAGACCTGCGGAGGCGCCGTCTTTCGCTGCTTCCCCGATGGCAGCTCCGCATCAGATGGCTCCCGCATACTTTTCCTATGCGAACGTCCGGAGTCCAACGGTCTCGAATCCCTGGCTGCCGGATGGTGTGACCAGGTCGCCGAAGAAGCCTTGATCGGCGAAGCTGGAAATATATCGGCGGTCACGCAGCCAAGGTGCGGTCGTGTGCGCTGACGAGAAGAGGAAGCCTTAACAGTCTCTGCGGACTGCTTAAACAACGGAGCGTCCCGAGCGACGGACGTATGCTCCGCTAAAGACACATTTTGTACCACAACATCTGGTCCCAGATGTTGTTGTACGAGAGAGGGGCCTCTCTCGCTCGCGGCCCGGCTGGACCTGGACGAGCTAGGAACCAGACTCAAAGGCTTCCTCCGTTCTCGCTTACTATCCGCCGTCACAGGGTGTGCATCTATTATGTTTATAGTGCTCGCATCACCCAAAATTTCCTCCTGGACCGCAACGGACGAACCCGGCTGCCAAACCATTCGGTGAATGGACGCTACACTGGGCGAGCTAGCGAACGACATTTGTCTAATCTCCATGAGCACTTTTGCCGCTAGCTCTGAACTCATTTGTGACGACGGACGCACACTTGTAGAAGATAACATGGAAACATCACCCTGTTCAGGTTCCTCTGAAATAGAAACTTAGAGAGTAGAGTGACCTTGCAGAGAAAGAGCCGGCATAGCCCTTTCTCCAGAAACAACATATCGTGACACACGTTTCCAATGTTTCTCATCCCAATATTCACATATAGGACAGGGATTAATGCGAGAACACTGACTACAATTAATACAATGATCATGAAAGTCAGAGGAAGATTTCTTCCTATTACAATTTGAACAATGTCCCTTCATTGTGAAAGAACACAATAAGTCCTAGTTACTCGCAAAAACCCCTGACACAAAGATACATAATAACATGATCCATTAATAAATGAAAAAACAATTGCAAATCAAAATAATTTTGAAAAAATATTTTTTCAGCGAAGCCCAAGTTGCTGAAAAGTAACGTTGAGCCCCGATGGATCCGATGGCAAAGTGTGGTCAAAATTTTTAAATTTATATTAAATAATTAATGAGACACTTACGGATAATAAAAATGTATCTTATAGTGAGATAAACTACAGCAAAGGCAAACAGCCCCCCTCAAAAAAGGCTGTTGCCAATGAAAACAAACAGTGTAAAAACACCAGAAAACATGACTCCAGGCACTGAAAAAACTGGCCCGGAATCAGTCATCAAATTACACTCTATCTGATGCAAAACAGAGACTCCCAGGGGAGAATCTGCAGAACATCAGATGGAAGATGCAGAACACAAACGTTATACACCCATGGGTGAAAACGTAACTATGGGGAAAATAACAGAAAACATTCTGTAACCAAGCAACTCTCCCAGGAAATTTTAGAAATGAAATTTCTCAAAAATATGCCAAAAGCATGGGAGAATTGCAAGGGGGGACTTTAGAAGGCTAGGGGAGAGGAAACACTGAATAAGCAGTGCAACACTTAGCAAGAATGACAACAAGAGGCCCATGCCTCGAAAATAGGCAACTTAACATAATTTCATCAAAAAATTTTAAGTACAGCCCTGATTATTTTTTGTCACTTCTTTTTCCTCTCCTCCTTCTATCCTCCTTAGAATCACATTTTCTCCAAAAATTACGTGTCTGGCATCCTTTAAACTGAGATTTACAAGCACAAAGATCAGTGAGATGTTGACTGATGAAGGGCCAAACAGAGAATGATAATTGGCGCCAATTTCGGGACGTCTGCGTCACTGCGCATGCGCAGTAGAGGCGTAGTATGGAGGTCCTTTAGGACATGATTTCTTTTTGTTTTTGATGCAAATTTTGGGGATTGGGGGGCAAAATTTGTGTTTGGGCCTGGTTTTGTTAGAGTTAGCACCAGCTAAGTCTGGGTCATTGGTACAGTATAAAAATATCATTATCAACAATGATGACATCAGGCTCATGTCCCAAAATTGGGGAACATGAACTAATTTTTATAAATATTATAAAGTTACAGCCCTGAATGTTTCAAACCACTGTTTCTTCCTTCCTTCATCCAGTTGTGTCCTTGGAACAACCAAATTAACCATTGATTTGTGTCTGGCATCATTATAAACTGAGATTTAAAAGCACAGAAGTCAGTTTGTTGTTATCTGAGAGAGGGCCAAACAAAGAATGACCTTGGCGCCAATTTCGGTCACTTTCTGGCGTCTGCGCATGTGCGGAGAGTAAATGTATGGAGAGCCAGATAGGACTTCTAGTTTTCGGTTTTGCATGCAAATTTTGGGGATTGGGGGGCAAAATTTGTGTTTGGCCCTCGATATTTTGGAGTTAGCACCAGCTAAGTCTGGGCCATTGGTATAGAGTGTAAAAATATTGATAGCTCCCATCTGGAGGTAACCCCCCCCCCCCCCCCCCCCCCCCCCCAAACAAGCATATCAAGTTTCAAACTGATCTGATCAAAAATGTGCCCTGTACGGTGTGCCAAAGGAATATACAGATGCCTGACTAAACTACGTTCAAAGGTCGTTGCCAACAGCAACATTTTTTGACGGAAATAGAAGAAAATCGATAGCTCCCATCTAGAGGTCACCCCAAACAAGCACACCAAGTTTCAAAGTGATCTGATCATAAATGCGACCTATGAGGTGTGCCAAAGGAAATTGTGGACGTACGTATGTACGCCGACGGACGAGAAGTGATGGCAATAGCTCAGCTTGACTTTGTCAAGTTGAGCTAAAAAAATATATGAAATATCATTTTTGAACTTCTCAGCCTGTTCCAAAGCACATGTGATGGCAGAAATAATGTTTTCTTTTGGGAAATAATGGCATTTTCATGCAAGTGATTGATTATAAATACATTTTTCTTTTGAAACTTATCTGTTTACCAAACATAATGGTCAAAACTGCCTCAAAGAGAAAGCTAAAGTCCGATTACATAAGTGTACGAGAACAGATGCAACTGATCCAGGCAAATTGTTTTTTTTCTGTTCGAAATGTTCATATATAGTTTTTAAATGTTGTATCCTCAAAGCATTTTTCCAAAAATAGTAAGAGCTGAATCTAAAATGTTGTGTCCTAAAATTCCTTTCTTGTGAACCGGGGCAAACAGCATGTTTTTGATAGATGGAAATGAAATGAGTGGAAAGCCTTGACTAAACACTCTTAGCAGGAAGAGCACATATCATAGAATAACACAGAAATAATCAATTCAAAAATGTTGTTTAATATCCATCACAGGATGTTAACTCTCAAAATATTGTATTACCGCTTAGGAGTCATTTTTCTTTGTGAAAACACATGTTATAGACTCTAAATGTTATCTAAAACCATGAATGTGGCTTTCTGTTTGAGGATCCACAGTTACTCTGTTCTGTGTTCCCCATATTTGGAGGTATTTTTGTCTCTCCTGGAAAATTCGAGATACGACATTAAGGAAGCCCACCCATTGCCATGAACAAATAATGAAAACTTTTTGTCAAGAATAGTCTGCTATTTGGTTTGGTTAAAGGTTAACACCTGTTGATATGTCCCAATATTATGATTAATGCATGTGCATTGTTGAAAAAACCAATACGGTTTATTGCCTGTATGCATCTTAATCTGAAGCTCTATCTTAGAGTTGTTACTTGGAATATATTGCCCTGAAGACTCTTTTGGAGTGTTCTTTAGTTACTGTTTGGTCCTATTCTTGTTCCTCAAAGGTTAGACTTATTCAGAAACATTTTAATCCTTTCTGAAAAATTTACACCTGTTTGAATCAACATGATAAAATTATTCAGATCCATAAAAGTTAACATACTGATACGTTAATAACTCGAAAGACTGTTAAAAATTATTAAACCCTTCAGACATTCTAAACTGGAACAGAAAGATAGAATACTTACAAGCTCCAAACAATATTAGAAATGCAAGAATTGATAACCACACCATTGGACCAGCAATCCACCTCATCAGTATTATCCAAAAAAATGATATTATCATTGCTATCAAAACTCCACTGCAACAAAAAGGAAAACAATATTTTTAAAACTAACATAGCGGCACCCAATAAAATTAAAAAGAACTTTTACTTTTCCTAATATAATGGCCATGACTGCCCTTAACTGTTTGGGTGGGGTGAAACAAGGTTATAATCTGGCCCCGACATTGATTGCTTTGTATATTGATGATTTAGCTAGAGAAATAAAGAGGGCCAATAAGGGGGTGCAAATAAATGATGATAATATCTCTATACTACTGTACGTGGACAACGTGGTATTTATCTCAGATAATGAGACAGACATGCAATCTTTATTAGATATTTTTCATAATTAGTGCATTAAATGGCAAATGGCCATAGAGAAAAAACGAAGGTCATACACTTCAGAAATAAATGTAAAAATCGTCGTGATTATGAATTTAATGTTGGAGAATCCTCCACAGAATACTCTGACAAATATTGCTACCTTGGTGTAATGTTTCAAGAACATAAAGATTTTGAGTATATTTCTGATGCTTTAGTGCGTTCTGCAGATAGAGTCCTCGGTCCAGTAATATCCAAAATTCATCAACAAAGGGACGTGGGTTTCAAAACATTCCAAAAATTATATTAAATGCATGTTTGTCCCGTCCCGTTCTTGATTCTGCATCAGGGATTTGGGGCTTTAAGAAATATTTCTCTATTGACGCTGTACAGAATAGAGCTATTAGATATTATTTGGGCGTACATAGGTTTTGTCCTACATTGGGGATGTTATGAGACATTGGGTTCGAGTCCTCTTTACAGCGGAAGTGGGTTAATATGCTGAAATAATGGAATAGGCTGATTGCTATGGATACTGATAGACTAGTGAAGAGATTATTCCTGTGGGATTATAACTTTTACAATGAAGGTTGGTGTTCTGAAATTCGAAAAGTATTTGATATTGTTGACTGCTCTGATACATATGAGGCATTAATTCCCTGCGACATTGATGACATGCAAGCTAATCTATTTAACTATCACAAAGCAAACTGTTCAGAAAGCACTGAACATGTCCCTAAGCTACGCACATATAGGAAATTTAAAACTGAGTTTAAAACTGAAAGTTATATCGTTATGAACCTGAATCGCCAACACCAATCTGTGCTGTGCTGGTTCAGTTCCGCTGTGGAATATTGCCACTCAGGGTAGAAACCGGTCATTTTAGGAACGAAAATCTAGAAGAGCAAATTTGAACACTGTTTAATAGATCTAGAATTGAAAATGAATATAATTTTTTGATGGAATGCCTCCTCTATGGAAACCTTCGTAGAACTCTTTTTAACTCTGCCTCACTTAATAATCTAGCTGAAAATTATTTGACTGAAGAAAATATGATCATAATTATAAAAGAGGACCCAAGGAAATGTTCCACTTTCATTTTTGAAGCACTCAAACTACTGAAATCTAGGCTGTATAAGTAATAAACAGTGAATCATTGATTGATATGAATGACCAATATTGTTAGCCGGAGATCAGGTAGATATGTCTGAGAACGTCTCTGCTCTATTCAATAGTTTAATCCTCCACTCCAGCCCCTACCCCCACTCACTTAGTTTTTTTTCTGGGGGAGCACGTAATCCCCCACTCTGGAAACATGGGCATTGCAGGGTGGGATGAAGTATTATGTGTAACTAAGATTGACATAATGGATGCTTCATAGTCGTGCAACCAATACAAGATGATATAATTTTATCATGTTGCTAGTATCTACTGGCGGCCTGCTCATCTTCCGCTCTGGAGCCTTTGGGCCGTGGAGTGTGAAAATGGGCTGGCCGCAGTTGAAGTTAATCTGTTGATTATTCCATGAGCGCATTCTTGGCTACTCCATAAATAGACAGCTTTTGTTTTGGGAACATTTCTTTAGTGCATTAATCTGATGTTCTACACGATCCGATGGGACTGGTCCATCCGTTCACTCCAGAGCTCGGGCTGCAGAGTGAAGGGATGGTCAGATCCATATTAGGTACTGTCCATAGACAGGTTAGACTGTCCTGTTTGTAATTCAGAGAAAACTTTATGAATTTTATTATCAAAGAAGGAAACAACAATGTCATTTTGCTTTAAATTTATAATGCAATATTGCCCTTACTTTTGAAATTTATGGTAACAACATTCCCTCCCCCTGAAAATGTGCACCTTATAAGACAACTCTGATGTTTTAGGTGACATATAGGTCCATTGGGCCAGGTGGTATTTCATGTACACTTTTATTAAATCTCAATCAATGTAAAGCACATGTCACAATAAAAAGGTATTACTACTACTACTACTACTACTACTACTACCTTAACTACCTAGTTCTATTCACAAGAATCATTAGTTTTATTACATTTTTCCCAAAAAATATAGCTCATGATACCTCATATCCTTAACAAGTTTGCTCCAGTGAGGGGTCATTAGCTATGTTTTTGAGGCAAGAAATGAAATTTATTGCAAGAGCCATCACATGTTGTGTTAGGGAAAGAATTAATAAAACTATACAGTGGACTTAACAGCTTAATAATTAACAGAATAACCATGGGAGTGCAGTGGCATAGTAGTGGTTAGTGCACTGAACTTCAAACCTAAAGGTCTGCAATTCGGTCCAAACCAGCGGTAATTGAGTTGTGTCCTTGGGCAAGGCACATAATCCTGATTGCGCATGTGGGGGACACAGTGGCACTGTGTTCTAAGATGTACTGCACATCGATGATGAACTTGTCTTCAACCAATGATAAGCCTGCAGAGTTAGTAGGTTGGGGAGTCTTGATAGTTACTCACTGCTGCTCAATGGTTCTCTCTGGGCACTCCGGCTTCCCCCACCCATAAAACTATCTAACAGGAGGTGATCCTGGCTGTCAAAAGTGTTGTTTACCCAAATAAATAAATAAATAAATAAATAAATAAATAAATAAATAAATAAATAAATAACCCTGTCAATTACATATAATAAAAGAGGCATTCACCTAAATGTTGAGATGAGCACAAATAAACCCCAACTAACCAATACACAAAAAACTCACATTAACAAACAACCAATAGAAAATGAGCAGCAAAAATATGTACAGCTAATTTCCAGCAAAGTCATGATGGAGCTGCATAATAAAATTTTGAAATTAATTTTGAGGATAATGAGGACAAAGATATTAAATGAAAATGTCAATGTATTTGGACCAGATGATGGTCCACAATATGGGCATCTAAAAATTGTTCTATTTTTACCTCCTGCAGTTCCCATAGGGATACAAGAACTTTATATTCTTTTGCAAGTACATACGACCCAATAATACCACAAACAAAATTTGGTTCAGACCAACTCAACCAATCTCAAAACAGACATTTTTAGTGGGTCTCAAAATTGGTATCCTCGAATGTTAAGCCCAAATACTGACCGTGAAACTTTGTTTGAAAAGCAACTGGTTTTAGACTCCTTATGGCAAGGCAGAGTTTCCGAGGGTTCAACTCTTCACCCAATGCACAGGATATCAAAATTAAATATTTTAAATATTATTTTTTCAATTTGTTCAAAGAATTTCAACAAAATCATATCATGTGAGCCTTCATTGGAATGAGCTTGATGAGCCCCTTCCAATGAGGTCTCATGTGATATGGTTTTGTTGAAATCTTTTGAAAAACAATCTTTTTTCAACTGTTCAATTTATAAATTACATGGGCAGATGTGAGCAATTAGTTAGATAAAGGATTAATTCCCAGCAAGGGATCAGAAATCAACATTTTTAAATCTTCCAAAACAAAATTGGGTCCTTCGAAATATTCATACAGGTCTGGGCCAGTCTTCATCTGGCAGTCGTCATACTGCAGCCAGGATATTTCACTTTCATGCAAGTGCCATAAAAGGAGAATGAACCAAGTAATCATGAGAACTTCAGCTAAAATACTGAATTTCAGCCATTGTTTTAGACCATATGCAGTGCACTAATGGTTTAGGAGTTGGCCTCCCAATTTCCAGGCAGAGTTTGACTCCTGGTGGGGGATTAGAAATCAACACTTTAAATTCCTCCAAAATCTGATTGTGTTCTTTAAATATCAAAGCATTTTTACTGTGGTTTAAAAGAGATTTTACAGAATTTTGACTTTTTGGGCATTACCCCATTGCAAAGAAAGGAGCAACTTTAAAAAATAAGGGGGCCTGAGGGCACTCACCTGACATGGTAGCCTAACTATCAACCCAGAGAAATGATTTCAACAAGTTGCATCTGCTCCTCCTAAGAAAAGCTTATACCAAATATCCAAAGATTCTGACCAGTGGATCTAAAAAAATTTTTTTAACTAAGTTATAATTCGGGCTCCCACAGGGAGCCCATATATGAACCCAGGGACTTGGCTTTAACAAACTTGCATCTCACCCCCCTAAGGATGCTGCACATCGAATATAAAA
This sequence comes from Pictodentalium vernedei, assembly GCA_031216915.1. NCBI lineage: Eukaryota > Metazoa > Mollusca > Scaphopoda > Dentaliida > Dentaliidae > Pictodentalium > Pictodentalium vernedei. Next base: position 250,429,358 of record CM062291.1, read on the forward strand.
ACATTCAGACTGCTGGATCTGAAGAAGAAGATTTTTAAAGAAAATTCCTCATTTTGAACTAAGTCACAATTCGAGCTCCCACAGTGAGTCCAAATATAGACCTAGGGACATGGCTTGAACAAACTTGAATCTCACCCCCCTAAAGATGCTGCATACCAAATGTCAAAACATTCCGACTGCTGGATCTGAAGAAGAAGATTTTTAAAAAAAAACTAATTTTAAACTAAGTTATCATTCGGGCTCCCACAGTGAGCCCAAATATGGACCTAGGGACATGGCTTGAACAAACTTGAATCTCACCCCATAAGGATGCTGCATACCAAATATCAAAACATTCTGACTGCTGGATCTGAAGAAGATTTTTAAAGAAAATTCCTCATTTTGAACTAAGTTATAATTCGGGCTACCACAGTGAGCCCAAATATGAACCCAGGGACTTGGCTTGAACAAACTTGAATCTCTCCCCCTAAGCATGGTGCATACCCAATATCAAAAGATTCTGCCTGCTGGATCTTGAGAAGAAGATTTTCAAAGAAATTTGCCTGAAATGCTCTAAGTTCGAATTGATGCTTCTTTTGTGAGCCCAAATATGAATCCAGGGGGCCGATTTGAACAAACTTGAATCAGATCCACCCCACAATGTTGCATACCAAATATCAAAAGATTCTGCCTGCTGGATCTGGAGAAGAAGATTTTTGAAGAAATTTGCCTGAAATGCACTAAGTTCGAAATCGGGCTCCTATACTGAGCCCAAATATGAACCCAGGGGGTCGATTTGAACAAACTTGAACCAGTCCACTCTACAATGTTGCATACCAATATCAAAAGATTCTGCCTGCTGGATCTGGAAAAGAAGATTTTTGAAGAAATTTGCCTGAAATGCACTAAGTTCAAAATCGGGCTCCTATACTGAGCCCAAATATGAACCCAGGGGGCCGATTTGAACAAACTTGAACCAGATCCACCCCACAATGTTGTATACCAAATATCAAAAGATTTTGCCTGCTGGATCTGGAGAAGAAGATTTTTTAAGAAATTTGCCTGAAATGCTCTAAGTTCGAATTGAGGCTTCTTTTGTGAGCCCAAATATGAATCCAGGGGGCCGATTTGAACAAACTTGAATCAGATCCACCCCACAATGTTGCATACCAAATATCAAAAGATTCTGCCTGCTGGATCTGGAGAAGAAGATTTTTTTTAAAATTTACCTGAAATGCACTAAATTCGAATTCGAGCTTCTATAGTGAGCCCAAATATGAATCTAGGGTGCCGATTTGAACAAACTTGAATCAGATCCACCCCACAATGTTGCATACCAAATATCAAAAGATTCTGCCTGCTGGATCTGGAGAAGAAGATTTTTGAAGAAATTTGCCTGAAATGCACTAAGTTCGAAATCGGGCTCCTATGCTGAGCCCAAATATGAACCCAGGGGGTCAATTTGAACAAACTTGAACCAGTCCACTCTACAATGTTGCATACCAATATCAAAAGATTCTGCCTGCTGGATCTGGAAAAGAAGATTTTTGAAGAAATTTGCCTGAAATGCACTAAGTTCAAAATCGGGCTCCTATACTGAGCCCAAATATGAACTCAGGGGGCCGATTTGAACAAACTTGAACCAGATCCACCCCACAATGTTGTATACCAAATATCAAAAGATTTTGCCTGCTGGATCTGGAGAAGAAGATTTTTTAAGAAATTTGCCTGAAATGCTCTAAGTTCGAATTGAGGCTTCTTTTGTGAGCCCAAATATGAATCCAGGGGGCCAATTTGAACAAACTTGAATCAGATCCACCCCACAATGTTGCATACCAAATATCAAAAGATTCTGCCTGCTGGATCTGGAGAAGAAGATTTTTAAAAAAAATTGCCTGAAATGCACTAAATTCGAATTCAAGATTCTATAGTGAGCCCAAATATGAATCTAGGTTGCCGATTTGAACAAACTTGAATCAGATCCACCCCACAATGTTGCATACCAAATATCAAAAGATTCTGCTAGCTGGATCTGGAGAAGAAGATTTTTTAAGAAATTTGCCTGAAATGCACTAAGTTCGAAATTGGGCTCCTATACTGAGCCCAAATATGAATCCAGTGGGCCGATTTGAACAAACTTGAACCAGATCCACTCTACAATGTTGCATACCAAATATCAAAAGATTCTGCCTGCTGGATCTGGAGAAGAAGATTTTTGAAGAAATTTGCCTGAAATGTTAAAAAATTTATAGTAATTTATATATTTTTTATACTTACCAATGACCCAGACATAGCTGGTGCTAACTCTTAAAATATAGGGCCAAACACAAATTTTGCCCCCCAATCCCCAAAATTTGCATCTAAAACTAAAGAAAACATGTCCTGAAAGGCCCTCCACACCTCGCCCCCACTGCGCATGCGCAGTGTCAAGGACGTTCCGAAATTGGCGCCATTTATCATTCTAATAACCAGTGCCTGGTAAGCGCTATGTACTCAGCAGGGAGGCAAGAGTTCCCAACTCCTGGGAGGGCCATCCCCGTCTGGGTCATTGGTAAGTATAAAAAATATATAAATTACTATAAATTTTTTAACATTTTTATACTGTACCAATGACCCAGACATAGCTGAATAGTAAAAAGGCTGGAGGGCCAAGGACATAGAGCAAAATGGAATACGCTCAATAAAATAAAATAGAGTCATCCCCTGTAGGGAAAAGAAGTAATAGGCCTTACATGTATCTTTCTTATTTATGATAAATTAGAAAGATACAACACCTTCCAAAAATTGAGCTTCATACATCCATGTACTCTATTAATATCCAATAATCCTTATACTAATAATTTTTAAAGTAAGCCAATAATAAAGTAAGTCTAGAGAATAGAGACTCTTATACTCCTAAAAGTGTGTGAGAATTGCATAATCATGTCCGTTGACATATGCAATATTCAAAAGCTATACTTTAAAAACTAAGACTTGAATGAATTTTATAAACTTAAACTTCTCACTAAACAACCATCCCAATAACAGCTCAGAATTACTAACTCCGGAGGAGGTATCCCCTTGTTTTCATAGTAAAAACAGGTGACCCAAGGGAACACCCTCCCCCCCCCCCCCCTTTTTCTTGCCCTGGGTCAAATAGCCCAGAGCGAAGAGGGCAGCCGAACGGAGACACTGCCGAAACAGACAGCCTGCCTAGCTATAGTAGCAACTGTTAAGTGAATGACATTCTGAGCAGTAGATAATAGACCTAACAATAGAGGCCTCCAGAAATGGACTCGATATTTCTGAGATAAAATTCATGAATGGATGGCTGAGCGCAATGAGCAGCCTTCAAAAATCTATAATAGCAACACTATTAATGTAAGCCCAAGAAGTAGAAGAACTCTTACTTCATGAGCCGAAATCTTAAGCACAACTGCTAAGCCAATGATATACCATAAGCAGTACGCTAGTTAATAGAATCCATTAACAATAAAATGGAGCGTAACGTCCTTCTACTAGACATCAAAGACAGAAGAAGCTTACGCCCTTGTAATAAACAGATATCTGTTTATAAATACATAAACTGTACCCGGAAAGAGTAAAGGCCTATGCCCATACGAAGACGGAAGGACCTTAAAATAATAGGTTCCGGATAATAGGAGCCTAACTCTTATGCAACAATCCAACCTAAATAGTAACGGAAGTATTGATTCCGAAACTATGAAAGTGAAAATCATCCATCGATAGTGCATGAAACTCACTGACTCTACAGTAAAAGAGAAACCAACAGAATTACTGTCTAAAAGGTCAGAATTTGAAAACTACTGTTTCCAGAGGCTCAAATGATTACTTAGCTAAATAAGAACCGAAGTTAAAATCCGTATAGGAATTTAATCTAAAGATTCTAAGTCTATTTATCAAAAAGTTACTAACTGACTTAGATAAAGAGACAAAAGACTCAATTGTAAACTATCGTAGAGTGCATAGGTATGAGGTAACATAAACCTATAACCTAAATAACAACAGGCTGCAGTAGATCTTGTGAAACAAGTATACTAAAAACTAGCAATGCGTAGTATGGAGGGATCAACCATATGAACATAATGATCCCTACACCACGACGGAAGAGCCTCCACTTTAGTCGCATAGAATAGCGAAGAAGAGGATCTCCTATAGTAAGAAATCGCGTCCAAAGCTCGTCCAGTACAGTGCTTACAATGCAATACGGACCACACAACGGAATACATGAAGGTTGCGACCTTGCTGGTTGTGATAAAGATGACACGATTTACCCAGTGAAAAAAGATCCTCACATAGAGGAAGATTTCACGTTAAGATCCACAGTAGACAAGAGAGTAAATTACTCATGATCTCTGTGAAGATAGAGATGCTATCAACAGAAATGTATTGTGGTTGTTTATCTTAGCAATACCTGCTAAAACAACAGCGCCGGAGGATACGCGTATCCTATCATTCCGTCCTATAGATCAATAGAGCGTTAACAGTATTAGCTCAGAGATCTGGACAAGCCAACACATACGTCTGCAATTGATTAGCAAGCTGTGTCATAAATAAAACATCATTGGGCGCTCCCATAGATAGCAAATCTGATTAAATACTTGTTTGTTGAGAGTCCATTCTGACAGCAACAAGCGACCCGTAAGAGAACGGGAGTGCGATAAAACAATCAGACGACCCAGAATATGACGGACCAAAACTGAACTTGGTGTACTATAACCAACAGACGGATTCTTTCCATTAAATTGAATAACGGAAACGAAAGAGTGCCTCCCTGGTTCCGGAGATACGCCACTACTGTCGAATTAAAGGACAGGAATTTGGGCATGCGTTTCTGAATAATGTTCATGCAATGACATAAAGCAAGCCTAAAAAACATTATTCCGCGGAAGTTAAACTGATAGCTAAAAGACTGCGGAACCCAAAGACCCTGGCACTTCGAATCCGTAGGGATCAGTATATATCCCAATCTGTTTGACTGGCAACCGTCATAACAGCCACACTAGGGTCCGGCAACTGCGACGGCACTCTCTGAGTCAACCACCGAATGTTTGCCCCAGTCTGAATCTCTTGTAACACTAGATAGACAAGAGAATGTATAAATCAAGCAATTCATGGATTGCCGGAAAGTTGCCGTCGAAGAGAAGCTCCTCCGAGAACGAAGCGACTCTGAGAGAGTTCTTAACCTACTATCCACGCGTGGATGTAGCTAGGGCTGCATCACGTCTAACCAACTCCAATCAGCCACTGAAGGGCGGAGTTATACGTGAACAAACTACTGCCCTCAAAAGAAATTACATTGAGAATAATATCCCGTAAATCTTTTCTTGAAGACGTAATGATAACGCCTCAGTAAGGCGGATTACGTATAATAAAGCGTCTAAGTTAAGTCTACTATACATAATGTCGTTCCCAACATTGAAATTGGAAAAGACATAAACGGCGAAAAAGAATATATGCAGTCTTTAATCACACCGTCTAGACGCATATGAACTCTCGGTATGCCCTGCTCTGCCAAAATAAACTATACGTAAAAAAGATAAAATGGCAGAAATGAGCCACGCGGACAAGAAACTAAACTATCATGCTTAGTAGCAGGCTTGTATATATATATATAATATATAGCGTCGAAAAATAAAACACATGTTGTAATGACAATATTGGACTGCGTTGGTAAGTCAGGGACAAAGTCCCTGTACCGATCGAAAAATCCGAGTCCAATGACGCTATAAGTCTCTTATCCAAGATCGCAGCAATGAAGTCCGAAAAATAATCACTGGAAGAAATGCCAGAAGATATGAAAGGCATCTTCCGATACTACTAAAGGGAAAACTCGAAATCTTTCGAATCCCTTTCGCCATCCTGTCGGACCCTATAAAGCGTTCGGTCGTCCGTAGCTTGATGCAACCGCGGACCGCACCGACCCAGCGCCGTCGGATAATTCCTGATTCGACCGAGAAACCGTCAATTGCTGGGATGCTGCGAAACAACTGTGCTAACTCGGATAGCACGTCCGTCACTGAGGCCTGAGGAGCAGCGGTCTTACGATGCACTGCCGCAGGAAGCTCCGAGATCGTTACCCCGTGCATACTTCCAATATGCGAGCGAACGGAGTGTATAGGCCTCGTGTCCCTTGGCTACCGGATGGCGCGACCTATTCGCTGTGGAATCACTGAATGCCGAAACTGATCGGATACTCGAGGTCACGTAGCCAATGTGCGGTCGTGTGCCCTGCTGTGAGGATGAGGAAGCATTAAAGACAGTCTCTCAGACTGTCAATATAACGGAGCGTCCCGAGCAACGGACATATGCTCCGAATGTAAAATATCTGAACCACAACATGCGGTCCCCTATGTTGTTGGCTTCCTCCGATCTGTCCTCAATCTGCCGTCACTGGGTGAGTACTAAAGTAATTAAAGTGCTCGCATCACCCAAATCTCCTTCCTAGACCGCAACGGACGAACCCGGCAGCCGAACCATTCGATGAATGTACGCTACACCGGGTGAGCTAGCGAATGTCACTCCGTAAGCGATAGACATATTCCATGAGCACTTATTGCCGCTAACTCTTCATTAACTATGACGACAGAGGCACACTTTTGAAAGACATCTCCATAACTCTTCGAACAAGAAACCAGAAATGCTTGGATAGCAAGCATAAAATAATAATATATATAGCGTCGTTCAATAATTCGAAAGTTTGTGTGACATTATTGGACTATGTCGGAACTGAGGGACGATGTCCCTGAACCGAACCAAAAATTTCTAAGTCCACCGACGCTATCAGTTTCTTATCCGGCATCGCAGCATATGTTGTTCGAAAGGGAAAGCTTGAAATCCTCCGAATCCCTTTCGGTATCCCATCGGACCGGATGAAACTTTCGGACGTCCGTACCCGCTTCCGCGGAGCGTCCCGACCCAGCATCGTCGGATAAAATATATGCGACAGATTCAGTTGATGCTGGGATGCTGCGATAAACTGTGCTATCAAGGAAAGCACGTCCGTTCCCGAGGCCTGTGCAGTAGCGGACTTACGATGCATTGCCGCTGGAAGCTCCGTGTACGTTGACTCCCGCACACTTCCTATGCGAACGTCCGGAGTCTGCAGGCCTCGAGTCCCCGGCTACCGACCCAGCGCTGTCGGATAATTCTCGATCCGACACCGTTTCTGTCGGCTGCTGGGATGCTGCGATAAGCTGTGCTATGTGCACAAGAATTTCCGGCGTCGAGACCTGCGGAGGCGCAGTCTATCGGTGCTTCGCCGAGGGCAGCTCCGCATCAGATGGCTCCCGCATACTTCCTATGCGAACGTCCGGAGTCCATCGGTCTCGAATCCCTGGCTGCCGGATGGTGTGACCTGGTCGCCGAAGAATCCTTGATCGGCGAAGCTGGTAATATATCGGCGGTCACGCAGCCAAGGTGCGGTCGTGTGCGCTGACGAGAAGAGGAAGCCTTAGCAGTCTCAGCGGACTGCCTATACAACGGAGCGTCCCGAGCGACGGACGTATGCTCCGCTAACGACACATTTGTACCACAACATCTGGGGCCAGATGTTGTTGAACGAGAGAGGGGCCTCTCTCGCTTGCCGTCCGGATGGACCGGAACGAGCTATGAACCGGACTAAAAGGCTTCCTCCGTTCTCCCTCTGATCCGCCGTCACTGGGTGTGCATTAAGTTAATTTTATAGTGCTCGCATCACCCCAAAATTCCTTCTAGACCGCAACGGACGAACCCGGCTGCCGAACCATTCGGTGAATGGACACTACACCGGGCGAGCTAGTGGACGTCAAAGGCCGTCGAACCTACTAGGGTCCTCTTAGGCAATTGGCGTATTACATGAGCATTTTTCCGCTAGCCCTTCATTAATTGTGACGACGGAGGCACACTGTTGGAAGACATCACAGATACATCACCCTAATCTTGATCGTCTGAAATAGAAATTGATAAAGTAGAGTGACCCTGCGGGGAAAGGACCGGAGTGTCCAAATCCCCAACAACATACCGTGACATACGCTTCCCATATTGTCATCGAAATCATACGATACAGAACAGGAGTTAATGCGAGTACACTGACCACATATAGAATGATAATAAGGTCAGAGGAAGACTTCCTCTTAAAACAATTGATCAATATCCTTTCAATGTGAAAAGAAAACAAGTCCTGGTACTCGCACTAACCCCTGGCAATCAAAATACATAATAATAATATGATCCATTAATATAGAAAAAATAATTGAAATCAAAATATTTTGAAAAAATATTTTTTCAGAACAGCCCAAGTTTCTGAAAAGTAACGTTGAGCCCCAATGGATCCCAAGCCTAAGTGTGGACAAAAATTTTAAAAATATTTTAAACAATTTATTCAACACTTTACGAACAATAATAATGTATCTAGTTATGATTAAAATAACATAAAGATATTATTATTTAGAAATCCCCCCCCTCACACAGAGGGCTGTTGTAAAAGTAAACAATGAGTGTAAAAACACTAAAATAAGACTCCAGGCACCCAGGCCCGAAATCAGTTACCAAAAATACACCATCTGATGCAAAACAGAGACTTCCAGGGAAGAAACTGCAGAACATTAGATGGTAGATGCAGAACACAACGCCTAACCACCCGTAGGTGAAGACGTAAACATGGGGAAAGAACAGAATTCATTCTGTTATTAAGCTAAAACTCCCAAGAAATTTTAGTAATAATAATTACAGAAACTATGCCAAAAGCATGGGAGAATAGCAAGGGGGAACTTAAAGGACAGGGAGAGAGGAAAAACACTTGAAAAAACAGTGTAACTAAATAATCAGAATGACAACAAAATGGCTGCTGCCTTGAAAATAGGTAACTTAACATAATTTCATTAAAAAATTTTAAGTTACAGCCCTGATAATATTCTGTCACACATTCTTTTCCTCTCCTCCTTTTCTATCCTCCTTAGAATCACCATTTCACTAATATTTATGTGTCTGGCATCATTTAAACTGAGATTTAAAAGCACAAAGATCAGTCAGATGTTAACTGATGAAGGGCCAAACTTAGAATGATAAATGGCGCCAATTTCGGAACGTCCTTGACACTGCGCATGCGCAGTGGGGGCGAGGTGTGGAGGGCCTTTCAGGACATGTTTTCTTTAGTTTTAGATGCAAATTTTGGGGATTGGGGGGCAAAATTTGTGTTTGGCCCTATATTTTAAGAGTTAGCACCAGCTATGTCTGGGTCATTGGTACAGTATAAAAATGCACTAAATTCGAATTCGAGCTTCTATAATGAGCCCAAATATGAACCCATGAGGCCGATTTGAACAAACTTGAATCAGATCCACTCTACAATGTTGCATACCAAATATCAAAAGATTCTGCCTGCTGGATCTGGAGAAGAAGATTTTTTATGTTTTTCCCATTGCCTTCAGTGTTAAAAAGTGCTGACTCAGCACTTTTTCAAAAGTCCTGAAAAAAGTACGTTGTGATCAACCGATAGGAATTTTTTTTAACCATTCTATTCTTCTGGATAAAAGTAAGCTTTGTACAAAATAAGAATTCTCTGTGCCGTGTAGTTTCGGAGATATGGGAGTTTTAAGGTTTTTCCTATTTTTTGCTCCCGAGGTTCCCACGGGGCAATGAGAAAAATTTTTTTTGCATCAATCAACTACTTATGACCCATTATCATCTCATATCAAATTTGGTTCAAATCGACCTCACGGTTCTGAAAGTTAAAAAATTTATAGTAATTTATATATTTTTTATACTTACCAATGACCCAGACATAGCTGGTGCTAACTCTTAAAATATAGGGCCAAACACAAATTTTGCCCCCCAATCCCCAAAATTTGCATCTAAAATCAAAGAAAACATGTCCTGAAAGGCCCTCCACACTTCGCCCCCACTGCGCATGCGCAGTGTCAAGGACGTTCCGAAATTGGCGCCATTAATCATTCTAATAACCAGTGCCTGGTAAGCGCTATGTACTCAGCAGGGAGGCAAGAGTTCCCAACTCCTGGGAGGGCCATCCCCGTCTGGGTCATTGGTAAGTATAAAAAATATATAAATTACTATAAATTTTTTAACATTTTTATACTGTACCAATGACCCAGACATAGCTGAATAGTAAAAAGGCTGGAGGGCCAAGGACATAGAGCAAAATGGAATACGCTCAATAAAATAAAATAGAGTCATCCCCTGTAGGGAAAAAGAAGTAATAGGCCTTACATGTATCTTTCTTATTTATGATAAATTAGAAAGATACAACACCTTCCAAAATTGAGCTTCATACATCCATGTACTCTATTAATATCCAATATAATCCTTATACTAATAATTTTTAAAGTAAGCCAATAAATAAAGTAAGTCTAGAGAATAGAGACTCTTATACTCCTAAAAGTGTCTGAGGATTGCATAATCATGTCCGTTGACATATGCAATATTCAAAAGCTATACTTTAAAAACTAAGACTTGAATGAATTTTAAAAACCTAAACTTCTCACTAAACAACCATCCCAATAACAGCTCAGAATTACTAACTCCGGAGGAGGTATCCCCTTGTTTTCATAGTAAAACAGGTGACCCAAGGGAACACCCTCCCCCCCCCCCTTTTTCTTGCCCTGGGTCAAATAGCCCAGAGCGAAGAGGGCAGCCGAACGGAGACACTGCCGAAACAGACAGCCTACCTAGCTATAGTAGCAACTGTTAAGTGAATGACATTCTGAGCAGTAGATAATAGACCTAACAATAGAGGCCTCCGGAAATGGACTCGATATTTCTGAGATAAAATTCATGAATGTGGATGGCTGAGCGCAATGAGCAGCCTTCAAAAATCTATAATAGCGACACTATTAATGTAAGCCCAAGAAGTAGAAGAACTCTTACTTCATGAGCCGAAATCTTAAGCACAACTGCTAAGTCAATGATATACCATAAGCAGTACAGATAGTTAATAGAATCTATTAACAATAAAATGGAGCGTAACGTCCTTCTACTAGACATCAAAGACAGAAGAAGTTTACGCCCATAGTAATAAACAGAAATCTGTTTATAAATACATAAACTGTACCCGGAAAGAGTAAAGGCCTATGCCCATACGAAGACGGAAGGACCTTAAAATAATAGGTTCCAGATAACAGGAGCCTAACTCTTATGCAACAATCCAACCTAAATAGTAACGGAAGTAGTGATTCCAAAACTACGAAAGTGAAAATCATCCATCGATAGTGCATGAAACTCACTGACTCTACAGTAAAAGAGAAACCAACAGAATTACTGTCTAAAAGGTCAGAATTTGAAAACTACTGTTTCCAGAGGCTCAAATGATTACTTAGCTAAATAAGAACCGAAGTTAAAATCCATATAGGAATTTAATCTAAAGATTCTAAGTCTATTTATCAAAAAGTTACTAACTGACTTAGATAAAGAGACAAAAGACTCAATTGTAAACTATCGTAGAGAGCATAGGTATGAGGTAACATAAACCTATAACCTAAATAATAACAGGCTGCAGTAGATCTTGTGAAACAAGTATACTAAAAAATAGCAATGAGTAGTATGGAGGGATCGACAATATGAACATAATGATCCCTACACCACGACGGAAGAGCCTCTACTTTAGCCGCATAGAATAGCAAAGAAGAGGATCTCCTATAGTAAGAAATCGCGTCCAAAGCTCGTCCAGTACAGTGCTTACAATGCAATACGGACCACACAACGGAATACATGAAGGTTGCGACCTTGCGGGTTGTGATAAAGATGACACGATTTACCCAGTGAAAAAAGATCCTCACATAGAGGAAGATTTCACGTTAAGACCCACAGTAGACAAGAGAGTAAATTACCCATGATCTCTGTGAAGATAGAAATGCTATCAACAGAAATGTATTGTGGTTGTTTATCTTAGCAATACCTGCTGAAACAACAGCGCCGGAGGATACGCGTATCCTATCATTCCGTCCTATAGATCAATAGAGCGTTAACAACATTAGCTCAGAGATCTGGACAAGCCAACACATACGTCTGCAATTGATTAGCAAGCTGTGTCATAAATAAATCATCATTGGGCGCTCCCATAGATAGCAAATCTGATTGAATACTTGTTTGTTGAGAGTCCATTCTGACAGCAACAAGCGACCCGTAAGAGAACGGGAGTCTGATAAAACAATCAGACGACCCGGAATATGACTATAACCAACAGACGGATTCTTTCCATTAAATTGAATAACGGAAACGAAAGAGTGCCTCTCTGGTTCCGGAGATACGCCACTACTGTCGAATTAAAGGACAGGAATTTGGGCATGCGTTTCTGAATAATGTTCATGCAATGACATAAAGCAAGCCTAAAAAATATTATTCCGCGGAAGAAAACTGATTGCTAAGAGACTGCGGAACCCAAAGACCCTAGCACTTCGAATCCGTAGGGATCAGTATTATATCCCAATCTGTTTGACTGGCAACCGTCACAACAGCCACACTCGGGTCCGGCAACTGCGGTGGCACTCTCTGAGTCAACCACCGAATGTTTGCCCCAGTCTGGATCTCTTGTAACACTAGATAGACAAGAGAACGTGTAAATCGAGCAATTCATGGATTGCCGAAAAGTTGCCGTCGAAGAGAAGCTCCTCCGAGAACGAAGCGACTCTGAGAGAGTTCTTAACTTTACTATCCACGCGTGTGGATGTAGCTAGGGCTGCGTCACGTCTAACCAACTCCAATCAGCCACTGAAGGGCGGAGTTATACGTGAACAAACCACTGCCCTCAAAAGAAATTACATTGAGAATAATATCCCGTAAATCTTTTCTTGAAGACGTAATGATAACGCCTCAGTAAGGCGGATTACGTATGATAAAGCGTCTAAGTTAAGTCTACTATACATCATGTCGTTCCCAACATTGAAATTGGAAAAGACATAAACGGCGAAAAAGAATATATGCAGTCTTTAATCACACCGTCTAGACGCATATGAACTCTCGGTATGCCCTGCTCTGCCAAAATAAACTATTCATATAAATGATAAAATGGCAGAAATGAGCAACGCGGACAAGAAACTAAACTATCATGCTTGGTAGCAGGCTTATATATATATATATATAGCGTCGAAAAATAAAACACATGTTGTAATGACAATATTGGACTGCGTCGGTAAGTCAGGGACAATGTCCCTGAACCGATCGAAAAATCCGAGTCCAATGACGCTATAAGTCTCTTATCCAAGATCGCAGCAATGAAGTCCGAAATAACAATCACTGGAAGATAATGCCAGAAGATATGAAAGGCATCTTCCGATACTACTAAAGGGAAAACTTGAAATCTTTCGAATCCCTTTCGCCATCCTGTCGGACCCTATAAAGCGTTCGGTCGTCCGTACCTGATGCAACCGCGGACCGCACCGACCCAGCGCCGTCGGATAATTCCTGATTCGACCGAGAAACAGTCAATTGCTGGGATGCTGCGAAACAACTGTGCTAACTCGGATAGCACGTCCGTCACTGAGGCCTGAGGAGAAGCGGTCTTACGATGCATTGCCGCTGGAAGCTCCGTGACCGTTACCCCGTGCATACTACCAATATGCGAGCGAACGGAGTGTATAGGCCTCGTGTCCCTTGGCTACCGGATGGCGCGACCTATTCGCCGTGGAATCACTGAATGCCGAAACTGATCGGATACTCGAGGTCACGTAGCCAAGGTGCGGTCATGTGCCCTGCTGTGAGGATGAGGAAGCATCAAGGACAGTCCCTCGGACTGTCAATATAACGGAGCGTCCCGACCGACGGACATATGCTCCGAATGTAAAATATCTGAACCACAACATGCGGTTCCCTATGTTGTTGGACGAGAGAGGGACCTCTCTCGCTCACAGCCCGGACGGACCTGGACAAGCCAGGAACCGGACTAACAGGCTTCCTCCGATCTGTCCTCAATCTGCCGTCACTGGGTGAGTACTAAAGTAATTAAAGTGCTCGCATCACCCAAATCTCCTTCCTAGACCGCAACGAACGAACCCGGCAGCCGAACCATTCGATGAATGTACGCTACACCGGGTGAGCTAGCGAATGTCACTCCGTAGGCAATAGACATATTCCATGAGCACTTATTGCCGCTAGCTCTTCATTAACTATGACAGAGGCACACTTCTGAAAGACATCTCCATAACACTTCGAACAAGAAACCAGAAATGCTTGGTTAGCAAGCATAAAATAATAATATATATAGCGTCGTTCAATAATTCGAAAGTTTGTGTGACATTATTGGACTATGTCGGAACTGAGGGACGATGTCCCTGAACCGAACCAAAAATTTCTAAGTCCACCGACGCTATCAGTTTCTTATCCGGCATCGCAGCATTCTGGTCTGACGAAAGAAGCTGTAGACGACCAAGTCAGATGACATACACAACAGCATATGTTGTTCCGAAAGGGAAAGCTCGAAATCCTCCGAATCCCTTTCGGTATCCCGTCGGACCGGATGAAACTTTCGGACGTCCGTACCCGCTTCCGCGGAGCGTCCCAACCCAGCATCGTCGGATAAAATATATGCGACAGATTCAGTTGATGCTGGGATGCTGCGATAAACTGTGCTATTAAGGAAAGCACGTCCGTTCCCGAGGCCTGTGCAGTAGCGGTCTTACGATGCATTGCCGCCGGAAGCTCCGTGTACGTTGACTCCCGCACACTTCCTATGCGAACGTCCGGAGTCTGCAGGCCTCGTGTCCCTGGCTACCGGATGGTGTGACCTGGTCGCCGAAGAATCCTTGATCGGCGAAGCTGGTAATATATCGGCGGTCATGCAGCCAAGGTGCGGTCGTGTGCGCTGACGAGAAGAGGAAGCCTCGCGGACTGCCTATACAACGGAGCGTCCCGAGCGACGGACGTATGCTCCGCTTGCGACACATTTTGTACCACAACATCTGGGGCCAGATGTTGTTGAACGAGAGAGGGGCCTCTCTCGCTTGCCGTCCGGATGGACCGGAACGAGCTATGAACCGGACTAAAAGGCTTCCTCCGTTCTCCCTCCGATCCGCCGTCACTGGGTGTGCATTAAGTTAATTTATAGTGCTCGCATCACCCCAAAATTCCTTCTAGACCGCAATGGACGAACCCGGCTGCCGAACCATTCGGTGAATGGACGCTACACCAGGCGAGCTAGCGGACGTCAAAGGCCGTCGAACCTACTAGGGTCCTCTTAGGCAATTGGCGTATTACATGAGCACTTTTCCGCTAGCCCTTCATTAATTGTGACGACGGAGGCACACTGTTGGAAGACATCACGGATACATCACCCTAATCTTGATCGTCTGAAATAGAAATTGATAAAGTAGAGTGACCCTGCGAGGAAAGGACCGGAGTGTCCAAATCCCCAATAACATACCGTGACATACGCTTCCCATATTGTCATCGAAATCATATGATACAGAACAGGAGTTAATGCGAGTACACTGACCACATATAGAATGATAATAAAGTCAGAGGAAGACTTCCTCTTAAAACAAATGATCAATATCCTTTCAATGTGAAAAGAAAACAAGTCCTGGTACTCGCACTAACCCCTGGTAATCAAAATACATAATAATAATATGATCCATTAATATAGAAAGAATAATTGAAATCAAAATATTTTGAAAAAATATTTTTTCAGAACAGCCCAAGTTTCTGAAAAGTAACGTTGAGCCCCAATGGATCCCAAGCCTAAGTGTGGACAAAAATTTTAAAAATATTTTAAACAATTTATTCAACACTTACGAACAATAATAATGTATTTAGTTATGATTAAAATAACATCAAGATATTATTTTTTAGAAATCCCCCCTCACACAGAGGGCTGTTGAAAATGTAAACAATGAGTGTAAAAACACTAAAATAAGACTCCAGGCACCCAGGCCCGAAATCAGTTACCAAAAATACCCTATCTGATGCAAAACAGAGACTTCCAGGGAAGAAACTGCAGAACATCAGATGGTAGATGCAGAACACAACGCCTAACCACCCGTAGGTGAAGACGTAAACATGGGGAAAGAACAGAATTCATTCTGTTATTCAGCTAAAACTCCCAAGAAAATTTAGTAATAATAATTACAAAAACTATGCCAAAAGCATGGGAGAATAGCAAGGGGGGACTTAAAGGACAGGGAGAGAGGAAAACACTTAAAAAACAGTGTAACTAAATAATCAGAATGACAACAAAATGGCTGCTGCCTTGAAAATAGGTAACTTAACATAATTTCATTAAAAAATTTTAAGTTACAGCCCTGATAATATTCTGTCACACATTTTTTTCCTCTCCTCCTTCTCTATCCTCCTTAGAATCACCATTTCACTAATATTTATGTGTCTGGCATCATTTAAACTGAGATTTATAAGCACAAAGATCAGTCAGATGTTAACTGATGAAGGGCCAAACTTAGAATGATTAATGGCGCCAATTTCGGAACGTCCTTGACACTGCGCATGCGCAGTGGGGGCGAAGTGTGGAGGGCCTTTCAGGACATGTTTTCTTTGATTTTAGATGCAAATTTTGGGGATTGGGGGGCAAAATTTGTGTTTGGCCCTATATTTTAAGAGTTAGCACCAGCTATGTCTGGGTCATTGGTACTGTATAAAAATATACAAATTTTAGGCGTGGCCAAAATTTTTGCCTCTCCCATAATGAAGGGAAATAATGCCCAACAAACTTCTCTTGAACAAACTTGATTCTAAACCTCAAAAGGACTCTGAATACCACATATCAAGTCTCTGCTACTGGTGGTTCATTAGAAGAAGATTTTCAAAAAATTTGGCCATTTATTCCCCACACCTCTGCTCAATATGAGCTGAAACCTAATTTGGTTAAAAAGCAAAATGCCCCTATATAACCACTACTTACATGAAATTTAATTAAAATGTGGCCCGTGGTTTAGGAGAAAGAGGCTCAAACACCACCTTCACGCAGGACGACAGACAACAGACGACGGACGATAGACGAAGAGTGATAAGAAAAGCTCACCCTGACTTTCAGTCAGGTGAGCTAAAAAACTACAGGCTCAAGTGAGCATTAAAATGCTTACGTGGCTCAAGTTATCAAAAGAGATGAGTGTGTCAGTAAGTGATGGCCAGCAAGAGCAATTTCTTAATTTGCCATGACACAACCAAAAGCAACTTTTTTAGCCATTCATTTATACTGGTCCTAGGAAAACTTGTGTCCCTACAAGATTTTGTTTGTTTTTAACTTCTGTGCTGTGGTTCTCTCTTCCCCACCACCCAAAATATTTTTCATGCATAAAGCAAATACTTATTACCCAGATATACTACATGACAAATTTGGTTCAAAATTTTTTTTTTTTTTTTTGGGGGGGGGGGGGGGGGGAGGGGCATCAATCAAGTACTTACGACCAAATTAAACAACATGCAAAATTTGGTTCGAATCAACCCATTGGTTCTTGAAATAGAAATTTTGATGAATCCCAAAATGGGCATGCTCTCACCGAGAGCCCACATATTGACCTGCAAACGTGCCTTGAACAAACTTTAATCTTCATCACCAAAGGAAGTTCCATACCAAATATGAAAGCATTCTCTCTGGTGGTTCATAAGATTTTTGAAGATTTTAAGGCTTCTTGGGCATTAACTCCAACCAATTACTATACTGAAAGAGTGCTAAATTATTTTTCAACGGTGATTTTGTAACATGAGTGGTCTCAGTGGTTCTCTCTGGGTACTAATGATTCCTCCACCCATTAAACTGTCTGAGACAAGGTGAACCTGGCTGTCAAGTGTTGTTAAAACCCAATAAATAAATAAATAAATAAATAAATAAATAAATAAATAAATAAATAAAGAACACTAGTGTTTTTTTTTTCAAAGATACCATACTAAAAGTAAGGGTAACTTTAGTTTAGTAAGATTTTTTTCTAAATTGTTTTGTTACAATATATTGGAGAGGGCCTGTTGGCACTCTCCAATAAATTGTAATAAAGCAATTTTATATCCACATTTTTGTTTTCTACTGCTGTTATCCATACAGAGTAAAGTCACTAAAAGTGGCTTTCAGCA
The DNA here is from genome assembly GCA_031216915.1 of Pictodentalium vernedei. Classification (NCBI taxonomy): domain Eukaryota; kingdom Metazoa; phylum Mollusca; class Scaphopoda; order Dentaliida; family Dentaliidae; genus Pictodentalium; species Pictodentalium vernedei. The sequence continues at coordinate 250,447,343 of CM062291.1, forward strand.
CTTTTCAATAGAACCATGATAGTGGCTTCTAGCAGTCAACCAGTTAAAAACACAGACTACTCATGCTTAAAATGATACAGCAAAGAGATGTTATGGTTATATTCATTACTTACACAAGTAACATCCACCATGATGCCACAACATCTTGTATAATTTTCTCACTATATTCCTTTGCTTTTACAAACAGTCGTAATGCACTGTAAAGAGACATAGTCAACATTACTTGGATGCTGGAAGCAATATTTCGCACAAACAAATACAATTTGTAAGAATCATAAATGCCTGAGGATTTAGAAAGTTGGAAATCAAACATTTCTACATAAGTTTCTACCTAACACAGTTTTAACAGAACAAAATCAAACACTTTTACCTTTGACTCCCAAATGTATAAGTTTGTTCAATTTGTTCAAACAATAGATTGCATCAGAGGTGCTGACCAGACCTGCTAACCTCTGAATAAGACTGTGAGCTGACAGGAAGATTTTTTTATTATTGGGGGGATATATGTGCGTATTTACATTTCATCTTCTCATCCCCACCCTTATTCCATCCTAATACATTATATTTAATTTTATTTCAACAATTCAAATGGTATTTGTCAATAAAAGCATACATATAATATATATAGACACCATTAGATTTCAGCTCTCTGAGCTTATACCAATCAACTCCATGTTTATATTTTTTTCTTGACAAAGTCTACAATATTCAAGGTTTTCTGAAACCTGTACACATGTTGGCCATTGAGTTGGTATTTGTGGTCCAGTTGGATAATTTTGGGTACCTGACAATTGTTTCTGGTAATTCGATACCAGCTCCCCCTCCATACCAATTAACTTCTCCTCCATACCAATTAACTTCTCATCGATGGGTGATTATATGTGGGGGGGGGGGGGGGGGAGGGGGTTGTGGTGGGAGGGCAGAGAAGGGGATTAGATTGTCATTGATGAAGGGGATTCGAAATGGGCAGGTTTAATTTGTCAAAGAAACATGAAAATTTTCTCACATGATGAAACGTCTCAGGCCTGAAGTGTAACAATTTCATTGACCATTGAGAGAACATTTTGGGCCCTAGCGGTTGAGATTTTTTCTTATCGTCAATTATTCATAATTTTGTTATTAATATCTGTGCAAATATCATTCAGATGTTTCCGGGAGTAAATGCCTCAACTGTGACTCCTATTGCGGATCAAAAATCAGGGTTACTGACTATTCAAAAATATGTTGTGTATCAATTTTCAGCCGTAATTTTGTGGCATATCATGGAAGCAAGGTGAAGGTGTAACTTTTTTTAAACTGTATTCTATTTTGCCATAGTGGATTACAGATCAAGTGGGTAGCTGAATACAAAAGGAGTCAATACTTGAACTGAATAAATAAATATATATTGTTTATTTACTTTGTGTATATGTTATTCATCAGGAATCATTATTTAAGTGAAGGTGGATGCTGACAGCAGATGTGCTGTAGTCACCTATTTTTTGCTTTTGGCACTAATGAATTGACTCTACAGCTAAATTGAAATGAATAAAACAGAAAAAACGTGGATAAAAGTGAATATTTAAAATAAAAGACTCTTTTATTAAATATAATTCACTTGTATGCATAATTTTTGTTTCATTCATTATGATCAGAGTTTCGAAGGTCTATGAACAGAAAGCTGATAGTATGGAAGAACTATTTTGAAAAGTTTCAAAGCAGGAGAATTGGCTGTTCCAGTGAGGGTGGGAGATTGGCCATCAAACCAGAAGTCTCTTGGCAAAATTAGGAGACTTAATGGATCTGGTGGTGACATATCCCCACCAGTGCCAAGTAGGGAGATTGGTCTGTGTCCTTATGGACAATATCTCCCACCCAATGATCATACCAAACTGCTCTATCATTATACCAAAGGAGAGTCATATATGACTGATGGTTTTGGAACAACAATGGTCAAACCATGTCAGACAGTTTTATGGGTGAAGGAAGCTGTAGTACCTCCAGAGAATCACCAAGCAACGGGGACAAACTGTTGGACTCTCCAACTTGCTAACCCAGCACAAGCGGAGTTAGAAGTGGTTGAAGGCAAGTGCACCATGCACGTGCAGTACACCATATTACACAGCATGACTGTGCCTCCACATAGGCACAATGCCGTTAACATTATGGATGAAATATCTGATCATTTTAGAATCATACTTTAGCAGCACTTCTTTTACATCTGACCTAGATTTTACCTTAAAGGATTGATTGAACAAACATATGCATCATTGTAACATAGAACACAGAAGATGTGAACACAAACAATCTCTTCAGTGTTTTCCCATTACCAAGTGTTAAACTAGTGGTCCTAAAATAGTGTCACAGAAGCCCAACTGATGGCATCTTTTAAGCCAGTTTGTTCCTTTTCTCATAATAATGCTCTCAAGTAAATGACAAGTTTCTGTATCAGGCATCTAAGACATATGTGATTTTGAATTTATTTTCTATTTTCAGCTGTATGGTTTCCTTGACTCTTGTACAATTTAAAAACAAGAGGAGTGCATTGGAGATGCAGACATCGAGTTGTGGCGGCAATCGGAGAGTGTTGCATGACCATAACTTGGTCATCAATCATATGCCAGTTGTCAATTCTGAAACCTTTGCTCAAGTTATAATGCTAATAAGTTTAGAATTCGTAAAAATTAGTTAAGGCCCATAACTCTTTATCAGAAAATTGAGCCGGGCCAGTTTTGAAATCCACTTGAGATATTATTGCAAAAGACCTCTATGGCAAATATTAGTCAAATTGGAGACTGTTTGTTCAAGTTATTGTGCTGACGAGCTCAAAATTTGTAAAAGTTGACTAATTAAGGCCCATAACTCTGTAATGAAAAATCGGCCAGGTCCAGTTTTCAAACTTGTTTGAGATATTATTGAAAAAGACCTATATGGAAAATATTAGTCAAATCGGAGAACGTTTGTTCAAGCTATTGTGTTAACGAGCTCCAAATTCATAAAAAATTACCAATTAAGGCACATAACTCTAACAAAAAAAAATCGGGATGGGCCAGTTTTCGAACTTGCTTGAGATATTATTGCAAGACCTGTATGGCAAAAATTAGTCAAATTGGAGAACGTTTGTTCAAGTTATTGCGCTAACAGTGCGAGGATGTCTGCCCAGACGCACACCGATCATCTCCAAACCACAGGTCTCCACTGTTAAAACAACCCAACCAAACATTTGTTCAAGTTACTGCACTAACAATGTGTGGATGCCCGGATACCTGTACACCCAGATGCATACCGATTATCGCCAAACCATAGGTCTTGGTTCTTAACACAACTCAACCAAAAAATTCAAAACTCCCCAAAAGTTTAAGACAAATCACTCAATAATACTTTAAACAAATCTTGATTGAACTGACAATTCAGTTTGCAAAGTTTTATTTAAATAATGAGGGTTGGTGGGTGCTGTGAATTCCATCCACACCCTGAAGCAAAGCCAAAATAAATGGAGAAATATTCTTTGAACAAACTTGAATATAAACCATTAAAGTAGATTACATACTATATATCATATCAATGAAGCCAGAAGATCTGGAGAAGATTGATCATATAATAATATTCCCCACAAACAACAAAGTTAAAATAGGGGTTCCTATATTGTGCCTCATGAGCCACTTGATTCTACAATTTATAAAGAGGCTTTGAACCAAATAAGGCTTTGAACCAAATAACTATCTGTTCTATGTCGAAAAAAATATGGTAATTTGAATTGTTTTCTATTTTATCGTCTGGGAATTTTTTTTTTTCTGTGGGAATCATGTGCATGTCATCCAATAAAACCACATCTAAATTTTGGACCAAATGGACTGACCTGTTCTAAAAACTGAAATTTTGCATCTGCCAAACTTTTTGATACTGCAAGGTGAGACCAAGTATTTGTGTTGAGGCCTCTTTTGAATACATTTGAATATACAACATCAAAGGATGATCCATACAAAATATCAAATCACTGCAGGCAATAATTCATGACGAGAAGTTTCTTCAGTGGTGTTTTTTCCATTACCCACAGTATTAAATGGAAGTGCACAAGTGAGACCCTTGAAATAATCAAACCAGACAACAAACATCTGACTCAACAGGAGGTAAAACAGAAAGATAAAGGAAAAAAAAGATTTATTCCCTACAGATTAATTCCAGGTAGACCAATTCCAAGTGTACCAATTCCAGTTAGACCAACATTGGTCTAACTGGAATTTTTCAACATAGAATGAAAATTTAAAATTTTAGATTTCAACAGCCGATTTTTTCAAATTTCAAGTGATATTATTGAACGCACAACAACATTTTCAATTAATTTAATGAAACTTTACTGAATATAAATGGAATCATGAATATATATAACAGAAACAAAAAATTGATTCTAATTAGGTGTACTCATAATTGAATAGTTTCAGCATTTGTAGCAAAATGATGCAAAAAGATGCAAAGATGCAAACAGATGCAATTTTGTCAATTAATGACAGAAATGTGGATGCTCAAAGAGCTTGTTCCAATCATGCACACATTTGTATAATTTTATTAACAAAAAACACAAATAGCTTCAGCACTGAACTAAATCTTAGTAAAATTACACAGAACACCAATATTTGGCCTGGTCAAGAAATGCCTCGATATTGACCTCACCCTCTACTTAACATTTTCAGTCTCTCATTTACTTCCACATACTTCATCTTCCTCTTATTGGGTGCTGAACCGTTTTCCATTTGAATAATTTTAACTTTGATCATAGTGTCCTCCCATTTGAACACATCAACCAGTTCATAGATGTTGGGATGGACTTTGCCTACTACTCTGTTCAACTTATTATGCCACCCTTGTTTGTACGACAGGACTCGGTTGTGTGGTGGTTCCAAAGTCGGACTGGGAATTTTGCCTCCCTACTGATCCAAGTGTTTTCCATATAACTAACAAATGTTGAGATCTTGGGAAAGTCAAAACCTTCAAGTTCTCTTTTGAGCTTCTCCTAAGATATCCTCACACAGAGAATGGGAAGAAAGGCCATAGCCAGAACCTTCCTTATGCAATCATGGAATCCTCAGAATTGGAATAGGCAGTTTCTAAACTGCATTTCTACACTTGGTGCCAGACACTCTGTGAATAGCAGTAGTAAAATCCTTTATGTTTAGCTGTTGGAAAACTGCTTTCACAGAAGCTATGAGACCAGACTCAAAATCTTACATAATCTCTGAGGGACTGAAAAGCAGTTCTTGATTGTGAGAAGCTTCTTTCATTAGAAGGAATGTCTGGTTGTATTTTTCCTAGATAAAAGACAGGAAACAAGTGGAAACTGTTGGAAATTGACAAAAGCATGTAAGGTGAATATTTGATAAAACAAACTTGGACATGAATAAAAAGTTCCATCAATATAGATAGTGTCAACTGCACACAATAGTTCTAAGACCGAGGTCAGATCCAAATATCAGAATGTCCTTGTCGTCTGTCTCAGATATTAGGAAGTTGTCTCCATCAGATGTTTTTAACCAGTCGCCATACAGCTGGATATCAGATTTCTCCTTAAGGAGCTTTGGATATTTCTTATGTCTGTGATTACAGAGTGCAGTTTTCACTGCAGTGAAAGACGGTCAGGCAGTAAGTTGCAAACTCGTGTATGTCACTGCTATTCTGAGTGGCGATTTCTTCCACAACCAATTCATTAACTCTTGACATTGTTGTGGTTTTGGCGATTGCTTTTTTCTTCATTGTGGAGATTGCTCTATCCACCTGAACTTCAGCAACATCAGGCCTGTGGTTATGAAGGCCAGTAATGGACAGTAATTGGTTAGCATCAGTGATAGCTTTGGCATTGTACTTTGCTATCTTGTATTGAGAACATCTCCAATAGACTCTACTATCTTTACCTGAGTGTATCATGATGAACCTGAAATTGTCAGCTATGAGGACCTTAGCACCTTTGCCAGTGTCTACAAAATGAATCTCTCTGTCCATCATTTCAAATTTTGTCATTTAAATAAATGAATGTTTCAACACGCCGAAATGCACAGAGTCCATGCAAGATTAAAATCCCTTGTGACCTGAATAATTTTATTTGCTTATGAATCCACGACAGATGGTGATGGCCAAGAATTTTTTCTGATTTGTGAGTATGCACTACAGTAGGGTACTGACTTCAGACCCCCAAGAACCTCAAACTGGAAGGTGACTAGGAATTGTGCATAACTACAAGAATTCTGCTCTGAATTTTACGTAGAAATGTGAAGATATTTATGGTAATACTGAAACCACAGTTTGATGGTTGTTTAGAAAGAAGAAAAAGAAACACGAACAGCTGCTGGTTTGGGAGCCATCCAGCATATTATCCATAACAGTTATTCAAAAGGAATGTAAGAAAATCAATATGTGTGTTTAGAGTCATCCATCAGCCTGTTAGGGAGAGTGGATGCTGAACCTTAGTCTTCTGGTCTGCCTTCAGGGGGAGCAGATGATGGCAGGCTGATGGATAAAAAAAAAATCCAAAACAAAATCAAACACTCAGACTCACATCCAAAACAGGAGCCCTAAAAAGGGCTGTTATATATTTATTCATATGTTTATTTATTTAAAATGTTCACAGGTTGCAGCAGTCAAGCAAGCTTGTTTCAATCCTTGCTTCGTGTTTGGTGGTTTCCTGTCTATGGTAATAAGAAGCTTGTTCCAATCCCGCCTGTGCTTCGTCTACTTTTTCCATGCGACTTCTTGGTTACAGTGTTTCAAGAAAATTTGAGAGTGTTCAATTAGAAAAGTTGTAGGTGGAGAGAGAGATAGGGATCCACTAATGTATATTGTGTCTGTTGTGTGATTGTTGCAATTGATGGGGCGAGGGTGGGCTTCTTTGTAGCCCCCTCCCCACACACAGAGTTGCAAGGCAATCCTCACAGACTCAATTCTAAAGTTCTCATTGAGTAGCAAGGCCATCCTGACTCCACACACTTTGATTCTATTGTATATTTCTGTAACTTATAGGGGTAGAAGACGAACTTGCCTTTTGAGTACATGTACACAGTTCCGCTGAGAACAGCAAGTTCCACCGGAAGGGCCAGCCACTCTCTCCACCCCAAATTAATACTCCAGGTATCGAAAACCCAACTGCAGAGATTTTTCCCGTTTGCAGCTCCCACTGCTAGCAGAGGTAAGCTTTGTGTGTATCGTCATCTGCCGCCGTCTCAGGTTATTTACACCAAGTACTCGGCCCTTCCAAACGCATTATGGTAATGTGTAATGTGTTGTGCAGTGAGGCATCCCTCACTAAATCTGCCCTTAAAGGTTGTTTGACTGGTGATGTAAACCAAACTTGCGCTTGTTAGTTTTTCTGTTAAGGGTTCGGTGCTCGTTTAGCTCTTCCATTTATTCACTATCTTGAGTCTACTGAAGATTTTTTTTTAAGTCTTTTAAAAGCATTTCTGTAGTTTCTACTTTTGCTAGCTCATGAAGTTCCTTTATCAGTGTCCACATGAGATTGCATAGTGCTACATGCAAGGCATGGTTTGAACCCTCTGTAGCTTTTGACTGTTGGTTTTGCTCAGGTCACTTGTTATTATGGCATCATATTCTAGTTCTGGACAAAAATGTGATTTGTAAAGCTTGAGAAGCATGACTTTGTTTGCTCCCCAATTTTCACCTCTGATTATCTTCAGAAAATGATAAATTTATACCAATTTGTATATTTTTATACTTACCAATGGCCCAGACATAGCTTGTGCTAACTCTAAAATATCTAGGGGCAAGCACAAATTTTGACCCCCAATCCTCCAAATTTGCATGCAAAACCGAAAATTAGAAGTCCTAACTGGTCCTCCATACATTTACCCTCTGCACATGCGCAGACGTCAGGAAGTGACTGGAATTGGCGCCAACACCATTCTTTGTAAAAGAGAGTATTACATAATAATTCAGCGGGGAAGTATGAGTGCCCACTCATGGGAGGGCCCTTCCCGTCTGGGCCATTGGTAAGTATAAAAATATACAAATTGGTATAAATTTATCATATTTTTACACAGTATACCAATGGCCTTGACATAGCTGAATTTTAAATAGGTGAAGGGCTTAAGACTTAATAAATAATTTCAATCCTGCAATCCATAATGAAGGAACTTACATGTAGAACAGTTAGGAATTACATGTATGTCTCTCTATACAGTAATAGAGGAGACATATTCTAAACAAGGAGCCCAGTGAAGTAATTCCTTAATGTAAGTATGAAGACAAGTCCCTAATTTTCCAAGGCTAGCCCAGACTAAGCCCCAAAAATTAGGATAGCGTATCTGAGAATAAGAGAAAATCTCCCACAAACATACGCCTTACAATAACATTTCAGCAGTATGCAGGATATAAATATGGATAAAAACAGCATCCTTCAAAGATACATACATTTTGAGCCAGATTATGGGTAAAAACACTCCCCCCCCCCCATTTTTGAAGAAACCTTCAAAATAAAAGAGGGGGAGAGCTCTGGAAACAATAAGAGCGGTACCCAACAACAATATAATTAATCGTCGAACATGCACTCAGGTATTAATTCATGATTAATAAATGGTGCTTAATGTTACTTCAGAAGTTACGGCTATAGCGACGATCCTGGAAATTAATTTTGCACAGTAAATAGCATACACCGCAGACAACGTACACAGACACGTCGAAAACTGGTGATATAAAATATAACATACACATATCTAATCAGGCCACACTGAACGATTCCTGAAGAGAAAGCACACTTCCTATATGATTCAATGGCGGCCACTGTACAATAAATTCCAGTAACAACACTCTCCAATGTGAACAATCCGAAATTTATGATCGTAAAAGCAGGTGTAATATGAGTACCAAACAAAATAGAAACTTGGATCTAGAGATGTACAAAGGTATGATTAACAGGCTCCTACAGGGACCGCCCCCAAAATAAATTATTATTTCAAGGTCCACTGAATACAATAAAGCGTTAGCTTAATAATAATAATGCGCTATTGCATATATATTAGCATGTAATCATCTGAATACCAGTTAACTGGTTATGCAGCCTGCGAGGTACTCAAGAGTAACAATTTAATTGTGATGATTTATAAATAAATGCTTGTATATAACAAATCAACCAAACTAATAGGGCATTAATTCAGCTAAAAAGCGGATGAGCTCATGAGGTCTCCACAGACCACTACATAAATGGATAAAATGCATGCTTTACAATAATAAAGCTTGCGGGAAGAGAACTACGTCTTGCCTGGTAATTGCTTATACATAAGGAAGTGTCTGAGTGTGTGTGGGGGAGGGGGGGGGGGGGAATTCGAGGTCATAATGAAATCTCCTCACCCACATTATTCAATCGTATTTGTGTCTGTTAACAAAAAAATATAGGAACCGTAATGATTCTCTCACGGTGGGGGAGGGGGGGGGCTGTTGGAGGAGGGGGGGGAATTCGAAGTCATAACGAATTCCCCTCACCCGTATTATTAATCATACCTGTGTCAATTAAGATAAAAAAATATAGGAACCAAAATGGTTTCCTCACGTCTAACCGACTTCATATACCACTATGGATGGAGAGGAACGTGAAGAATAAAACATCCCCTGAAAGAAGACCCTCTCTGGGAGAAAGCTTCTGGGGAGCGTCACATAACCGACACTTGAGAATATTGATCCAAAATTCTTGTGACAACAGAGGCGCTACTAGTAGGATTCACTGTTTAAACTTAAACATAAGCTATTGAATCAAATGAATAGGAGGTTACGCATATCCTAATATTCCTCGCCATGAATTTGCAGAGCGTCTACTGCCTGCACTCAATAATCTGGGCATGGCAACACAAATGACGGTAACAATTGTTCCGGTGTATCGCAAACTAAAGAATCATGGTGTGATCCCACAGTGGCAAAACTGTACAAATAAACGCATGTTGAGCGTCCATACAAATGAAACAGGCGACCTTTCTGAGGAGTGAGTCTGCTAGTACGTTCAGATTACCTGGTATATGACGGATAGAGAGACATGTATTATAACAAAAATGAATGGGTGCCGCCCTGGTTCCTGATGTACGCTACCACTATTGAGTTGTTCAACAAACTCTGAACAAGCGTGAATGCATTGATATTGTGCTAACAATATTGACATCATTCTTGATGATTATGTGTTTTTACAGGAACCGAGGGTCTCAAACCCCTGCAATTATAGTCTGTAGGCCTCAGGGCCGTGCCCCAAATTATAGACTCATACCCGTCATAATCGTGAAAGCCGGATCTGGCAGTTGCAGCAGAACGAATGAGTTAACCACTGAAAATCTGCCTCAATATGGACCTTTTTGTTTACTATATCCGTTAAAACAATACTGGTCCTGAGCGAATGCGTTGTCACACTCCAGTTCTGTGTAAGAATAACTGGAGGGGGCGTGGGTTGTAAGTGACCCATCTGAACAAGATGCGTAGCCAATCAGCACATCTCCATCAGTCGTATAAAACTAATTCGTTCTGGATATGGCAGACGAACCAGATTATTATGAGACATTACCAAGTTAATATTCGAGTGACAGTGCAGGGTGCTATCTCCAGACCAAAGCTATCCTTAGATCTATGCTTATAGCATAGTCAGTCACTCGAAGACTCATTTAACCAACTAAATGATAATCATAAATAAACTTTTAGAGATTTGATAAACTTGTTAACAAGCTCCAGTCTATTATCTGTCGGAACAAGCTCTTAGGCTTTGGTACGAGTAACAGGTTGCTACAGAATTCCAGAGAATCTTGATTCTTGACGACCTCTATTAACATCATTGTCAAGAGAACCTTTACCTCCGATTGGAGAGACTCTTATGCAAGGATTAGACGGAAGCATTGTCCATCAGACATTACATTAGTTGTGGTTCTCTCGGAAAGATAGCCGCAGGCCTTCCGAAACCACCCATCTGAACTACTCGTCTCCGTAACAGTTATCCAGATTGATGCTCATCTTGATAACCATCCGTCAACCGCAAAACAACAGAGGTCCTAACTCACACCCGTAGCACCTGCGAGGCCTACGGAAGGAGGAACTGCATCTCATTCGCGAAGAGCCTCGACCCAACAGTTTAGGGTCACCTGACCGGAAGTCTCGATCAGACATAAGCCCCGTATTCGAGACGCTATATGACGATCCCTAGAGTAATTATAGGAGAGTAAACTATACCCTCACGAGGGGTCCTTATAGGCGACCTTCTGTCTATGACGTCCTCTCTTACTCCTTTCTGATAATGCGTGTCGAATATACATCGACATAAGGAGCAGAGTATTGATGCTTTCTTTGTAGCTTGTTCATAAACCAATGAAAGAATATCGTCAAAAACTTAGTGTCCGGAAACCAGAGCGACTCTAAGAGAGTTTTTCACCTTGTCATCTATTAAGGATGACGACGCAAGGGCTCTGCCACGTCTATTTAACTCCGAATTAGCAACTTGTTAAGACAGAGTTATACGTGATAAATATATAGCCCTAGAAAGGACTCTAAATGAGGTACAAACGTCCTCCAATTCCTTTCCATAGAGACGTGGCGTCACAGCTCTTAAAGGTGATCAGCATAATACAGTGAGTCTAAATTCGCTCTGAATGAATAAATGTCGTCTCAATTATGACCAAGCGAATAATGAATGACGAAGTTAAGGCCATAGCTAGGTCCTTAGCCTACTCATTCAAACGCAGAGGAACTCTCAATACATCTTCACTGTTTTCCGACCAGCGGAACTACAGAAGAAGATGACAAGAAACCGCCTTACTTCTTTCCACTGAAAAGTTGAATGTGGAGTCATCTAAAAGGCCAAAAGCCTGCGACACCTGTCTATACTTAACCGGAAAAGACATTCCTTCTCTTTTTCCGGATAATTTAGCGTGCAACAAAGCTAGCGTTTTCTTGTAAATAGACGCAGCATTCTAATTCGTTGGAACACATTCAGGGTAGTGTTGATGGAATAAATCCTCTCAACCCTGTATTGTTCCGAATGTGGAGGGAAAATTCCCTCCATATCCCTTCATCATTCATCTGAATCAGTTGAAATCATAGTCAACGGTATCTGAACGCGCAGATAACTGGACTGACCCAGCACCATGCGACAGCTCAGATTTTGAGACTGCCGTCGATTGCTACTGCACTTGCTGGGATGCTGGAGGAGCTGCGCATCTGTATCAGCAAAACTGTAACGGAGGCCTAAGGAGCAGCGGTCTTCTGGTCGCCGGCTGCTCCCGGGACAGTATGTCCAAGACGGCACTTTCTCCGGACATCCCGATATATGAGGCCTCGTCTAAGCTATTGAATAGTGCTACTTTCAAACTGTCACAGCATTATGATTCTCAGGAACAAACTCAGGGAAGTATAGATGCATAAGCACTATCGCCACCCTGTTGTTCCGAAAGGGAAGGGTAATTCTCTTCCAAATCCCTTTCATCCTCCAACGGAATCAGATTATACTCACGGTCATCGGCATCTGAATGCGCAGATGACTGGACCGACCCAGCACCTAGCACCTTCCGACAGCTCAAGTTCTGAGACTGCCGTTGTCTGCTTCTGCATTTGCTGGGATGCTGCGATGAGCAGCGGTCTTCTGTTGCATGGCTGCTCCTGGGACAGTGTGTCCGAGATGGCTCTTTTCTGCGGACACCCCTATAAATGAGGACTCGTCTCCTTGGCTACTGTATGGTGTGACTTTGCTGATGAAGAGTGACTTCCACGGTGATACAGGCTGGATATCAGAAGTCACGTAGTCAAGGTGCGGTCATGTATGCTTGGTAGACATTGAAGAAGCCGTAAATATAGCCGACCCCGGCTGTAAACTGAACGGAGCATCCCGGATGGGAGGCATGGACGTATGCTCTGACTGACGCAAGTTCCGAACCATAACATCTGGCCCCAGATGTTATAATAAAAGAGAGAGGGGCCCCCTCTCTCGCTCGTGGTCCTTCAGACCTCGCCAAGTTCCTTGGTGAACTTTCCTTTCCATCGTCGCAGGGTGAGCCTTATATTGATATTATATTATAGTGCTCACTCTACCCTTTCCATTCTCCATGATCGCAATGGACACACCCGGCATCACGGTACCCTCAGGCAGTGTACCGCTTCACCGGTCAAGCCAGCTGGCGACAGGGATTTGAAACCACACTGTGGTTTATTGCCCTGTCTAATATTCATGAGCACTTCTGCCGCTAGCTCTGATTGACTAATTAATGTGACGACGGAAGCACACTATCTGACGGCATCACATAAACATCACCATGTTCTTGTTCCTCTGTAAATATAAACTAATAAACTAAAGCGACCAAGGGTGAGAGGACCGGCAGCCTCTCATTACGAGAGAGCCGGCAGTGGTCCCTCGCTAACAACGTAACGTGACACCCGTCAGCAACGTTTGTCATCCCATGCGACACATATGAGCAAGAATTAGTAGAAGTACATCGACTACAAGCAAGGCAGCCTACAAGAAAATAAGAGGAACGACTTCCTCACCTTGCTTAAAGAGCAATGTGTTTACATAATGAAGCAGACTCGATTGTACTCCCACCAATTCCACTTTATATACAAATAAAAAGATACATAACAAGAACTTTCAATATATAAATCAAAAAATGGTTTACACCAAAAAAATGTTCGAAAAATTTTGACAAGAGCCCAAGTTCCCAAAGGGAACGAAGTGCCCAAATGTATCCCAAAAGGGCCCAAGTGTGGACAAAATTAATTTTTTCCCCCCAAAAATTAACTGCCATACTACGGGACTGTATAAAGTATCTTATAACAGACCTACCATACCAGAAATAGGAACCTACACATAAATAACAAACGTTGCTAACGGAAACAACATCCAACTGAAAACCGGAAATGAGACCCCAGGCAACACAGCCCATAGTCAGTAACAGATTTATGCACTATCCGATGTAAGGCAAGATCTTCATCAGAAGAAACACTGGAAGTATGATGCATGACTAAAAACGCCTAAACACCCTAAGGGTGAGGACGTAAACCTGGGGAAATACAGAAAAAACTTTCTGTATAACACGTTAAACTCCCAAGAAATTCCACATAAAAATTTTAAAAAAAAACAAGCCAAAAAGCTTGGGAGCTTAACAGGAGGGATCCAGGGAGGTTAGGGAAGGAATACTTAACCAACAATGGAAAAATCATTATCAACAATGATGATGTCAGGCTCATGTCCCGAAATTAGGGAACATGAACTAATTTTTATAAATATTATAAAATTACAGCCCTGAACGTTTTCAAACCACCGTTTCTTCCTTCCTTCATCCAAATGTGTCCTTGGATCCACCAATTTAACCATTGATCTGTGTCTGGCATCATTATTAATTGAGATTTAAAAAGCACAAAAGTCACTTTGTTGTTATCTGACAAGGGCCAAACAAAGAATGGTGTTGGCACCAATTCCGGTCACTTCCTGACGTCTGCGCATGTGCAGAGGGTAAATGTATGGAGGACCAGTTAGGACTTCTAATTTTCGATTTTGCATGCAAATTTGGGGGATTGGGAGGCAAAATTTGTGTTTGGCCCTAGATATTTTAAAGTTAGCACCAGCTATGTCTGGGCCATTGGTATACTGTGTAAAAATATTGATGTGTTTAGAGTTTACATGACTCTAGACTGAGGTTGCTTTCCAGAATAAGTCCACAAAAAATTCGCCTAATCTGTGATCATATAACTCAACTGGGTGCACCAGTTCTCAAAATCATGAATGGTATCCTGTAGGCATTTTTTATTTATGTTTTGGGACTTGCTGGACATCCACATGCCTTTGTCATCTTGGAACTGCAATAGTTCAACATAGTTTTTCCTATTTTCCTCCTTTACTTCTTCTGACACATCGTGGCTAACCCTCACCTTGATTTTTCGGTCAGTTAGAAATGATGATATGATCCTCAGAATTTTAGAGGGTAACTCCATTTTCACTCTTTTATATCTCAAGACATTGTGCTATACCAAGTCAAATGCTTTTTCTACATCCAAGAAAAGCACTGTTCCTATTTCATTTTGACAAAATGCTGTTTTCATATAATCAATTTCCATGTCCGATTCCTTGTTTCTGACTTCTATAATTTTGTCATTTGAATGGTACCTTTCTCATATATACCCAAATTTTGGCTGTTCACATTCTTGGATGTGTGATTACACAATAAAACCAGACAGAAGCATGCCCCGCACAGAACATGGACACAGGATATTGAGGAGCAAACAGTGATTTGTTATCGTGCATGTGCTGTGTCTGTAAGACACATATGATGCCCCCGCAAGTTCTACCAGGTACTTATATTTACATATGTATTGTGGGAGGAGTTAGCTGGATAAATCATGTACCCTATATTCAAAATTTCACAATAATTTACGAAATTCAAAACCCATAATTTTGTGAAAAACTGAACCAAATCAAATTCCTGTCAATATGCAAACCCTTGGTTTATGTATAAATACACTGTAAAATAAGAAGGCACTCTCCAATAAATTGTTATAAAACAATTGCATGTAAAGATTTTTTTCCTTCTGCTGAGGGAAGAGAGCAAGCCAGAGTGCATAGAGTGCAAAACTACTAAAGTGGCTTTCAGCACTTTTCTGTAAAGCCATAATAGTTGCTTCTATCACTCAACCAGCTAATCACTGTTTATTTATATCAATATCTATCTCCATAAGATGACAAGCAGTTGAGACACTTTTCTACATGTGACCAATAAGTATTCCAGCAATCCAGTTATAAAAACAATATAACTGGATTTACAGTCCTGCATTCAGCAACTGTGCAGATTCATCAGTACCTTTCAGCGATATCATAGGCATCTCTTGTGATTGTATTATTAGCAGCATCAACCATTGGCAGCTCACCACTGGCAGCTGTCTGTGTGATTGCAGTAACACCAGCAACAAGAACTTTTGGTACACAGCGATTTAGCACTGAAAATACAAAAATGAAAGTGTCAATGACACTGTAGCTCAACTTGTTAAGACATGTACATGTATAGTATGGGACACAGCAAAGACAAACATCTAGGTAATGACCCGATAACAAAGGTATATAAAAAGTATTGTAATGGTCTGTACATAAATACTGACTGTAGCCTGTAACAAATGTATAGGTAAAGTATTGTAAAGGTGGGTGACAGTCAGATGCTAAACTAGAAAAGAAATCTTTGAGTCCCAGAGTGGGTCTGACTGAACCCCAAAATATTTGTTCTCATAGCACAGTGACAACAAAGGCACCACAAAACACACTTGTTCCTGTCCCAAGGTGATAACAAAGGTACCCAAGAAGTTTCGTGAAGATCAGTTCATAATACGAGCCGTATAGAAGTTGTGACAAGAAACTGATTGGACCTAATTTCGGTACAAAATGGCCACTGGCAGCCATCTTCAATTTTGGACCGCACCCAGAAACACTCGTTCTCGTCCCAAGGTGATAACAAAGGTACCCAAGAAGTTTCATGAAGATTGGTTCATAAATACAGCCTCTAACTCGAGCTGCATTGACATGTGCACTTACTGTGTACAAGTAGCACCGAATAAATCAAAGTTCATCTAATCTGCATAATTTCTGCACGAGAAAAAAACACGTACTATATGTGATGCATTCCATGTTACTAAACATTGATACAAAAATTTATTCAAATCAGAACTTTCATACAGAAGTTCTGTACAAAAAAACTGATTGCACTAATTTTGGTACAAAATGGCTGCTGGTGGCCATCTTGAATTTTGGACCACACCCAAAAACACTTGTTCTCATCCCACGTTGATAACAAAGGTACCCAAGAAGTTTCGTAAAGATTGGTTCATAAATACGGCCTCTAGCCTGAGCCGTATAGAAGTTGTGTACAAACAAGAGGCCCCACGGGGCCTGAAGCGCTCATCTTGTACAGAACACAATTTAAACAGAGTCCAAGAATGAGTCTACATTAAGCAAGCCATCTCCATAGGCTACACTGTCAATCCTTGAGTCCCTCAGGAGTGAAAAAAATAATCTGGGCATCATGCCTTTTCTTCAGTTGATCATAAGTAAAATGTAGAGCTCCCCTATGAAGCCCCTTGATACAACCTATGTGGATTAATCTTAGTACCTCTAGAAGGTACTGAATACAAAATTTTTAATTCTTCAGCAAAATGGCCAATTCTGGCTCCCATAGAGAGCCCAAATATTAACCCAGGCTCTTGATTTGAACACAGTTAAATCTGACTTCCCTAGAGATGTTGTGTACCGGATATGAAAGCATTCTGACTGTTGGATCTGAAGAAGAGAAATTGTAAAGAAATTTCTCCGAATTGCACTAAGTTCAAATTTGGGCTACCATAGCGAGCCCAAATATTGACCTATGGATCCGATTTGAACAAACTTGAATCTGACCCCCCTAGAGATGTTGTATACCAAATGTGAAAGCATTCTGACAAGTGAATCTGAAGAAGAAGATTTTTGAAGAAATTCCCTCATATTGTATTAAGTTAAATTTCATGTTCCCATATGGAGCACAAATATTAACCTAGGCACTCAAATTGAACAACCTGGAATCTGACCTCCCTAGAGATGTTGTATACCAAATATAAAAGGATTCCGACTGGTGGATCTGAAGAAGATTTTTAAAGAAATTTTCTCATATTGCACTAAGTAAAAATTTGGGCTACCATAGTGAGCCCAAATATATACCTAAGGATCTGATTTGAACAAACTTGAATCTGACCCCCATAGAGATGTTGCATACCAAATATCAAAGCATTCTGACTGATGGATCTGAAGAAGAAGATTTTTTTAAATTACCCTCCATATTGAACAAAGATAAAATTTGGGCTTCCGTAGGAAGCCCAAATATTAACCTAGGGACTTGGTTTGAACAATCTAGAATCTGACCCTCATAACAATGATGTATACCAAATATTAAAAGATTCTGACTGGTGGTTCTGAAGAAGAAGATTTTTAAAGAATATTCCCCATATTACCCTATGTTAAAACTTCGGGCTCCTGTAGAGAGCCCAAATATGAACCAATGAGCTTTATTTCAACAAACTTTTATCTGACCCCCCTATGAATGCTGTATACCAAATATCAAAAGATTCTGATGATTGGTTCTGGAGAAAAGATTTTTTAAAATTTTTGCAAATATGCTGACTCAGCATTTTTTCGATGCCCATTACAGAACACCCTAACATAACCGATGGCAATTTTTTTTTACCACTCAATTCTACTGGTCATAAGGATACTTCATACCAAATAAAAGCTCTCTGTTCCTTGGGGTTTGGGAAATATGGGCGTTTGAAAATATTTCTATTTTTAGCTCCCAGGGTTCCCATGGGGATGCGGGAATTTTTTTTTTTTGCATGGGTCATGTACTTATGACCCAATAATACCACAAACCAAATTTGGTTCATACCGGACCATCGGTTCAGAAAATAGAAATTTTGGGCGGGGCCAAAAATCTTACCCCTCCTATTACAAAGCCAAATATTACTTCACGAACTTCGTTTGAACAAATTTGATTCTACACCTCATATGGAAGCTCCATAGCAAATATCAAGTCATTGTACACGCTGGTTCTTGAGAAGAAGATTTTTAAAATATTTGGGTGCATTTTCCCCCACTCCCTCCCTATGGGGCTGGGCATGCTGAGTTGAACAAAAATGAAATGCCCCTTTGGGACCATCACTCACACAAACTTTCACTTGAATTGGCCCAGTGGCTTTGGAGGAGAAGACCAAAACATGGAGTTGACGGACGACGGAAGACGGACGGGAAGCGATGAGATTAGCTCAGCTCGACTTTGTCAAGATGAGCTAAAAACTGATTAGACTTAATTTCGGTATAAAATGGCCACTGGCAGCCATCTTGAATTTTGGACTGCACCCAGAAACACTCGTTCTCGTCCCAAGGTGATAACAAAGGTACCCAAGATGTTTCGTGAAGATTGGTTCATAAATACAGACTCTAGCCCGAGCCATATTGGCATTTGCACTTACAGTGCTGAAAGTAACACTAAATACATCAAAGTTAGTCTAATTTGCATAATTTACGAACGAGAAAAAAACCTGTATTATATGTGATGTATCACAAATTACTAAACATTCACATAAAAAATTATTCAAATCAGAGCTTTCATATGGAAGTTCTGCGCAAAAATCTGATTGCACCTAATTTTGTACAAAATGGCTGCAGCGGACAACTTGAATTTCGGATCGGACCCAAAAACATTTGTTCTCGTCCCACGGTCATAACAAAGGTACCCAAGAAGTTTCGTAAAGATCGGTTCATAAATACGGCCTCTAGCCCGAGCCGTATTGAATTGTTGATGGACAGGACGGACAGACGGACATATGGATGGATGGACGTTCTAACAAATGGCTACTTATGTGGCTATTTTATGGACATATTAGGTGGCTAACCTAAAACACATGTCCAACATAATAAAACAAGTTTTTTGGGGAAAATTTTTGGGGGGTCAGCTAACCCTAACCCTACCCTTTACTGACCCTAACCCTACCCACCCCTAACCCTAAACTAATCCTAACCCTAGCCACATAACTCAAACACCCCTTCACTGACCCCACCCCACCCAACCCCACTCTTAAACCCCACCCTGGAATGCCCTAACCCTACTCAACATTTATCCAACCCCCCCCCCCCCCCCCCCCCCACCCTCACAATAAGAGATTTTGTTACGTGGCTAGCCCCTTAACAGACTTTAACCACATAAGTATCCTGTTTTACTAACTTCTAGCCACATAAGTAGTCATTTGTTAGTGCGGACAGACAGCCAGATGGACGACTAGCCATGGCATAAGCTCAAATTTGACTTACGTCAAAGTTGAGCTAATGATACAGTTTGTCTCACTCAACATACTACTGGATAATAGAATAACCATGTTATCTGCATATCACTATCAAAAACCAAAATACAATATCATAAAATAATTTCTTGAATAACTAAGAAGTTTCATTTTGTGCCTTACAAACACATAGCTTATGTGCCCTCATTGGCACAAGCTCTATGACCTCTTTCCAGTGAGAGATTATAAGCTGTGTTTTAAAGGCAAAATTCTGAAAAAATGAAAGTTATTTGCATCCAAACATGGCTTATGATCCCTCATTTCATGGAACATGCTCAACCAGCTTATTCCAATGATGGTTCATAAGCTTTGTAATGGAGGCAACATTTTGAAAATATCATTAAATTTTATTCCCTAAAAAACATAGCTTATGATCCCTCAGTCAAAAGGGGGTTATAACCTATGTTTTGGGGACAAAATTAAAAAAAAACAAGAGGCCCCAGGGGCCTGAGGACGCTCACCTGACATGGTAGTCTAAATATCAACCCAGTGAATTGATTTGAACAAGTTGCATCTACCGCTTCTAAGAAAAGCTTATACCAAATATCCAAAGATTCTGATCAGTGGATCTAAAAAAAAAAGGTTTTAAAGAATATTCCTCATATTGAACTAAGTAATAATTCATTCGGGCTCCCACAGGGAGCCCAAATATGAACCCAGGGACTTGGCTTGAACAAACTTGAATCTCAACCCCACTAAGCATGATGCATACTAAATATCAAAAGATTCTGATCTGAAGAAGAAGATTTTTAAAGAATATTTCTTATACTGCACTAATTTAAATATTTGGGCTCCCATAGTGAGTCCAAATATGGACCCAGGGATTTGATTTTAATGTGTGAAACAATCTTCCAAAGATGTTATATGTGAAATTTGAAAGCTTTTAGAACAATGGTTTGGAAGAAGAGTAGTCTTAAATGTTTTCTACCCACAGTGTTAAAAAATTCTGACTCAGCACTTTTTCAAAAGTTCCGAAAAAGTACCCTATGATAAAACTGATAGCAATTTTTTTGACCGTTCCATTCTGTTGATTCTAAGTAATTTTTAGCTCCTGCGGTTCCCATGGGTGACCGAAAAAATGTTTTGGCATAAATTAAGTACTTGTGACCCAATAAGCCCTCATATCAAATTTGGTTCAAATCAGCCTCTCGGTTAGGAAAATAGAAATTTTGGGCGGGGTGAAAATTCTTGCCCCTCCCCTCCCCTCGGGAAATATAGCTCCTCAAACTTTTCAAACTCCTCAAACTTTGCTTGAACAACCTGAGTCTACACCTCGAAAGGAAGCTGCAGACCAAATATCAAGTCTCTGCTACAGCTGGTTCATGGGAAGAAGATTTTTAAAGATTTAAGCAAACTTTTTGGGCATGGCCCTAACGAGCTGCAAGGCAACTTGATCTGGCATGATTTATCTCAATATCGGTATGGTATTCAGTATTGACATGCATGCAAATATTGATACCAAATGGTATTTTTGGTATACTGCCAGTTCATTAAATTTGATATCTCTCAGGCTACTGATTAAATTTTGTGAGGAGTATGATGCAGTTATGGGCTATTTGTTTATCCAGTTTTCATGGAATTTGCATACAGACTACACTTGATTTAATGTGACATTTCTTTACTCGCAAAGATCTAGAAAAATTCTTTTGTGTTGCAGTTATAGATATTCAAATCAATAAGTATTTAATTTGCCTGGAAAACACCAAGTTATTAACACAATTTGTGGAATAGTCATGTTGGAAAATAAGAAAAACACCATAAATGAAAGTGTCAATGACACTGTAGCTCAACTTGACAAACTTGAACTTGGTAAGTTATAAATGAAATGGCAAAATTGAAGATCAATGTTATTTGATGAAATTTCAACATAACAGCATTGTGTGTGCACAACGTCAGAGTAGTCCATGCATTTTTAAATGTAAACTGTAAGGCTGGCTAAAGGAAGAATGTTGATACACAAATGTAGTATGTTTGGAGGTTATTGTAAATGGCAACTTTTTTCACAGAAATGAATGCTAATCAATAGCTCTTATCTAAAGGTCTTGACTAATGAGCACACAAAGTTCAAAAACAATCCTATGATAAATGTGGCCTGTAGGCCATGTCAAAGAAGAATGTTGTTGCACAATTGCAATAAATTCAAAGATTGTTGCCAACAGCAACAGTTTTTGATGGAAATTAAAAGAAAATCAATAATAGCTCCTATCTTTGTCACCCTGCATAAGCATACAAAGTTTCAAAACAACCTGATAATGAATGTGCCCTCTGAGGCATGCCAATGGAATATGTTAATGCACAAATGCACTAAGTAGAAGGTCATTGCTTGTGGCAATGTTTTTTGTTTTTTTATGGAAATTCATAAATATACTCTGCAGAGAGTGCAAAAGGGATAAGTTGATGCACAAATGCAGTAAGTTCAAAGGCTGGTGATAACGACAATAATTTTTTATGGAAATGAAAAAAAGCAACAGCTCACATCTAGAGGTCGCCCCGAACACACATACCAAGTTTCAAAGTGATCTGATCATAAATGTGCCCTGAAGGGTGTGTTAAAGGGAACTATTGAGGTCTGACTAAACTAAGTTCAAAGGTCAGCAGCAACATTTTTTGACAGAAATGGAAGAAAATCGACAGCTTCCATATAGATGTCACCCCACTCAAGCACACTAAGTTTGCAAGCAATCCAATCATAAATGTGCTCTGTAGGGTGTGTCAAAGGGAAATATTGATGCTTAACTGCACTAAGTTTTTACTAAGTTCATCAGAGGTTGTTGCCAATGGCAACTATTTTTGAAGGAAATGGACGAAAATCGATAGCTCCCATCTAGAGGTAACCCCAAACAAACATACCAAGTTTCAAACCACCCTGATCATAAATGTGCCCTGGAGGGCATACCAAAGGAATATATTGATGCCTGACTAAACTAAGTTCAAAAGTCGTTGCCAGCAGCAACATTTTTTGATGGAAATGGAAGAAAATCAATAGCTCCCATCTAGAGGTCACTCCAAACAAGCATGCCAGATTTCAAATCAATCCGATCATAAATGTGTCCTGTAGGGTGTGCCAAAGGGAAATATTGAGGTCTGACTAAACTGAGTTCTAAGAACGTTGCCAACGGCAACATTTTTTGACAAAATGGAAGAAAATCGATAGCTCCCATCTACAGCTCACCCCAAACAAGCATACCAAGTTTCAAAGTAATCTGATCAAAATGCTGCACTGCAGAGTGTGCCAAAAGCGAAATATTGATGCATAACTGCACTAAGTTCATCGAAGGTCATTGCCAATGGCAACACTTTTTGACAGAAATGGAAGAAAATCAATAGCTCCCCTCTGGAGGTCACCCCAAACAAGCATAACAAGTTTCAAAGTGATCCAATAATAAATGTGCCCTGCAGGGAGTGCCAAGGGGAAATTTTGATGCATAACTGCACTAAGTTCATCAAAGGTCGTTGCCAGCGGTAACATTTATTGGCAGGTATAGAAGAAAATTGATAGCTCCCATGTAGAGGTAACCACAAACAAGCATACCAAGTTTCAAACCGATCTGATCAAAAATATGCTCTGTATGGGGTGCCAAAGAAGTATATTGATGCCTGACTAAATTAAGTTCAAAGATCGTTGTCAGCGGCAACATTTTTTGACAGACGGAAAGAGAAGAAAATCGATAGCTTCCATCTAGAGGTCACCCCAAACAAGCATGCCAGGTTTCAAAGCAATCCGATCATAAATGTGCCCTGTAGGGTGTGCCAAAGGGAAATATTGAGGTCTGACTAAAATAAGTTCTAAGAATGTTGGCTGCGGCAACATTTTTTGACGGAAATGGAAGAAAACTGATAGCTTCCATCTAGAGGTCACCCCAAACAAGCATGCCAGGTTGTTTCAAAGCAATCCGATAATAAATGTGCCCTGTAGGGTGTGACAAAGGGAAATATTGAGGTCTGACTAAACTAAGTTCTAAGAACGTTGGCTGCGGCAACATTTTTTTTGACGGAAATGGAAGAAAATCGATAGCTCCCATCTAGAGGTCATCCCAAACAACCACGCCAGGTTTTAAAGCAATCTGATCATAAATGTGCCCTGTAGGGTGTGCTAAAGGGAAATGCTGAGGTCTGACAAACTAAGTTCCAAGAACGTTGGCCGCGGCAACATTTTTTGACAGAAATGGAAGAAAATCGATAGCTCCAACTACAGGTCACCCCAAACAAGCATACCCAGTTTCAAAGTGATCCGATCATAAATGCGACCTGTGAGGTGCGACAAAGGAAATTGTGGATGTACGTACGTACGCTGACAGACGAGAAGTGATGGCAATAGCTCAGATGGACTTTGTCAAGTTGAGCTAAAAAACCTCTAAAGGCATTTCTGTGGAAAAGCTGAATTCATTCCAGGTGGCTGTCGCCCTCCACCTATCCTACTAACGCGTCAAAATAAGCATCAAAATATCCCCTGGTGGAATATCCACAGAAGAGAAAATGAAAGTGTCAATGTCACTGTGGCTTAACTTGTCTGTGTGATGTGTTTGATGAAAAGGATAATGTTCAATGTTTATGAAAGGATTATGAAATAAGACAAGAATTGTGATAATTGGGAATATGCTACTAATTTCTGTTCCCTGTATGCAATGTTTTCAATAAAAATAATATGAGGTGTAGACTGTACTAAAGAATTGAGAGGTGGGTTAATGTGTCCCTAACAGTTAATGTATGTGGCCCTCAGAGTTAATGTATGTCAACAAAAGTTACCAAGTTACAGTGAAATTATCCCAAAACGAGTCATCCTATCAAGTTATAATGAAATCTCTTCATAAATACAGCCTGTAGACTGTGCTAAAGGTTTTTGGGCTTTGGGCCTGTGTAGCCATCATGGTTGACAGATCAGAACCAAAAGGGGATGTCCTTATCTAGACATCATACTGAGTCATCACACCAAGTTACAATGAAATTCCTTCATAAATATGACCAATAAAGTTTTTCGAGTTTTGGGCTCGGGCAGACATCATGGTTGAATGATCGCAACCAAAAGGGGACGTTCTCCTCTAGGAATTATCTGGAGTCAACCTACCAAGTTACAATGATATCCCTTCATAAATACAACCTGTAGACTGTGCTAAATGTTTTCGGGCCCCTGTAGCCATCACAGTTGACCAATCGCGACCAAACAGGGACTTTCTCATTTAGACATTACATGGAGTCATCCATCCTACCAAGTTACAATGAAATTGCTTCATAAATACGACCTGTAGACCGATCATGACCAAAAGGGGACGTTCTCATCTAGACATGACCTCAAACCTGCTTATGAAATTTTGTGACAACTGGACAAGAACTACGGGGTGTAGCCTGTGCTAAAGGAAAATGTGAACAGACTCACAGACTCCCAGACTAACAGATTCCCGCACACGTGATGGCAATAGCTTATCTTGATATTGTCAAGTTAAACTAAAAATGTTGTGCTGGGCAAGGATCTAAATTCATACCAACATCTTCCAAAATGAAAGTGTCATTGACACTGTAGCCTAACTTGTTTGAAGTGTGTGATGAAAAGGATAATGTTCAATGTTTAAGAAAGGATTCTGAAATAAGATAAGAATTGTGATAATTGAGAATATGTTAATTTCTGTTCCCTACATGCTTTGTTTTCAATAAAAATAATTTGAGGTGCAGACTGTAATTAAAGAATTGAGGCCTGGGTTAATATGTGCTAAAGGAATCTAGATAATGTGCCCCTGTTGCTATCACGGTTGACTGAACCTGATCAAAATACAACATTCCCATGTAGACATTGTACAGAGTCATCCTACCAAGTTATAATGAAATTCCTTCATGAATACGACCTGTAGACTGTGCTAAATGTTTTTAGGTTTCAGGCTCGCATATTTATTTATTAGTTTTAAGGTCACATACATATGCACAATGGCTAATCATGACCATGACAGTTTTATGGGCGAAGGAAGTCGGAGTACCCAGAGAGAACCACCAAGCATCGACAAGCAACTGTCAGCACCTCAACAATTTAACTCTGTTCAAGCTCCGCTCGTGCAGGGTTACAGTGATTGAAGACATGTGCACCATCGACGAGCAGTACACCTTAGTGCAAGGCATCATCATGCCCCCATGTAGGCAACTGGGATAAAGTGCCTTGCCCAAGGACACAATGCTGGGTTCCCAGACGGGGATCGAACTCAGGACCTCTAGCATAGATGGGCTCGCATAGACATCAAAGTTGGCTGATCATGACCAAAAGAGGATGTTCTCATTTAGACATTGTACAGAGTAATCCTACCAAGTTACAATAAAATCCCTTCATAAATACGACCTGTGGGCTGTGCTAGAGGTTTACGGGTTTGGGGTTTCAGGCTCGTGTAGCCGTCACAGTTGACCGATCGCGACCAAAAGGGGATGATCTCATCTAGACATGACCTTGACCTGCATATAAAATTTTGTGATGATTGGACAACTACAGGATGTAGCCTGTACTAAAGAAAATGTGAACAGACTAACAGAATTCTGCATGCATGATGGCAATAGCTTTTCTTGACTTTGTCCAGTTAAGCTGACAACAAGGCCCTTCTTTAATGAAGATTCCAGTCATGAGAACCCTTTATGACTGTGAAAGTGAGATTCTAGTTTGTAGGCAGAAAACACTTAAACCAAACAACAATGTACCTGCATTCACACACTTGTTCAATTTCTTTTGTAAATTATCTTTGCAAGGAAAAAGTGTTATAAGCTCTGGCCTGTTCATAAATCACAGTCTACTTATAAAGTGAATAAAATGTGTTTAAAGTAATAAAGATATGACATTACCTCAGTCCAGGCTTATCCTTGTATACACCTCACACTGAACATTAGGTACCTTAACTATGTTTGATCCCTGCCCCATGGCCTTGATGCACCACAATTTTGAGTGAAATGCCTAGGCAGTAGAAAGGGAAATGTATCTACCCATGTCCACACATGAGGTCCTATCTGTAGGAAAAGGTTAAGGAATTGATACTGACCTGGTTCGCTCTTGAACCAATAGGCAGCACAGTCTTCATCTTCAACTAATTGCTTTATGGACTTAAAAAGAAAAAGAAATCAAAAATGTTGAAAATAAAAATGAATCTTTACCATCCACAGAATTAATGGATTTTCTTAACTACTACATACTGTGGTATTTTATACATCTCATATTGCCCAGAAGCATAAACTTGGCTTCATTCATGAATCATCTCCAATGATGTATAACAGGTTCTTAATGTTAACATAAACTCGCCACATGGTTTGTAAATGATAAGGTGAACAAGTGATGAATATGAGTTTTATATCAAAGAACTGATCTGTTACTGAGTCGATACACACAAGAAGAATGAACTATATATGAAAACTTTTGAAATCAACACACCTAATGGTATAAATCAAAACAAGCTCTTCTGAATCAGAAAGCCAAACTTTGAAAGCATAAAGGTATCAACTACAGTGGAGCCCTGTTAATTGAATAACCACTTTGCCAATGAAAATTATTCAATTAACAGTATTCAATTAATAGGGGTTCTGTCAATTTCCTGTATTCTAGAGATAAACTTAACAGGCCACACAAAGTAGATCTTCTGTTTCTCAGGCCATTATTTGTAAAATTGCATGCGGGCGAGCGTTTTTTTATTTTAATTTTTATTTCAGTAATTACTTCTTTGCCATCAAAAGTTCATGTTCTTGGTTCAAGTTTTAGGCCTCATAATCTACAGAATAGCACGGGTGGTGGTGTATTTCATCCCTTGAGTGCAAAAAGGCTTTGCAATGGTAAAGCATTGCAAAGCCTTCTTGCACTCAAGGGACAAATTCATCAAACTTTTTAACTTGGGTAAAATATCAGACATAAACCATTTAATTGTTATTTTTTTAAAGTTTAAATTGGTTATAAAAAGAGAGCATGCGGCGGCCAAAAGGACCATGCGGGAGGGCCTGAGAAACAGGTTTTTTATTTTTTTTAGGCCACATTTATTCTATTATATCTTGTTTGACAGAGCTTCTTGAGCTCTGTCAAAGAAGATATAATAGACTGAATGCTTGTATTGGATGTACTGAGGCCAAATAGGTCTATAAACAAAGGAAAACAGGGGAGAGTCAGGATAATTTCTCAACAGGTTTTTTATTCAATTAATAGGAGTTTACTCTATAACATATATTCAATTAACAGGTCAAATTTGTACTGGGAGTATGGTAAAGGGTTTTGTGTTGGGAAATTATATTCAATTAACAGGGTTATTCAGTTAGGGGATATCAAATTAAGTGGGTTCCACCGTATAGTGCTTTAGTATTGCAGTTGGAACCTTTATGCTTTCAAGGGACAATTTAATATTAATTTGTAAGATCAGCTTTGTTGGCTGCAGAGTTAATTTGTGTGATACACTGCATATCATCGAGGTTCTTGAATCAGAAATGAAATTATCAGTTATTAACCATAAATTTTAATATTGATATCATGCCGATATCATGACTTATCAGCCGATACCAATAACTGTTACCAATAATCGACCCATAACTACCAAACATAAATAAGAGAACCTTAATTCTTTTGTCATCAATCCAAGCTCATAAATGACATCAAATTGCACATGACTAAACAGAAGAAATTACAATAATAGCTGCAAGCATTTACCTTTGTGGTTGTGGTGAGATCGATTCCAGCTTTACAGTATTTCAATAAATTTTTATCATTCAAAATTTCAGCTTTCAAAAATGCGAAATTTTCTTGTGGACACTGGGAAACACAAATCTATTAAAAAACATAGAAATAACTTATACATGTAAATAAGATATTAATGCTGCACATCTACAACAAAAATCTTTCACAAAAAGCATTTTCAAACACAGCATTTGAACTGCCTTATATACAAGATGAATGAAAACTTTTACAGATATCTTTCAAAACAAATATTGGACTGTTTTTTCCTCAGTAAGTTGGAGAGTACAGTGGAACCCTTTTAACCCTTCACCCAATGCACACGATATCAAAATTTATTATTTCAATTATTATTTTTAGAATGTTTTCAGAAGAATTCAACAAAACCATATCATGTGACCCTTCACTCAAATGAGCTGAATCAGCAAGCCTAATGAGGGGGTCACATGAAATGTTTTTGTTGAAATTTTTTTTAAAAATAATGTTCTTTTCAATTTCTCAATTTGTAAAGTATGTGTGTGGTTGTGGCTGATTCATTAGGTGAGGTTTAATTGAATAGCCACTTTGGCAGAGAAATCATTAAATTAACAGGAGTATTCTATTAACAGGGATTTGGTAATTTTTCTGAATTCTGGAGATAAACTGAGCATTTACTCAATTATGTGTTGTTTGTCTGAGCTCAGGCAAACAAGAGGTAATACATTAAATGCCTGTGTTGAATAATTGAGGCCAAATAGGTCCATAAACAAGATGAATTCAATGACTGGCAGGGTACTTTTTGACATATTACAAGATTTCTATTCAATTAACCCTTTACCCAGCATAACGACCAAAACCGGCCAGCACTATTCACAAAAAATCAACATCCAATTTTCATATCTTTTCATTTTTTGTCACAATTTAAACACAACATATGACCCCCTCATTGAAATGAGCTTGTTCCAATGAGGGGTCTAAAGGTATGTTTTTGACATAAAAATTGAAAAACATTAGTTATTTAACAATTTTGTTTGCAACTGTCATCTGCTTTTCATGTCAGGTAAAAGGTTAACAGGAGTTTACTCTATAATCTACGTTTGTATATGCAATTAACAGGTCAAGGTATGGCAAATGGTTTTTGTGTTTGGAAATTATATTCCAATAAGAGGGTTATTTAATTAACCCCCTACACACTGATGTCAAAATACCAAAATTTTAAGTAGTAATATTTCCCATAATGCATATAGAAATTTAGCCAATTCAATCTTGTTTGACAGAGCTCAATGAGCTCTGTCAAACAAGATTGAATTTGCTATATTCCTAGTAGCATTATGGGGAAATTTTGCACCTGAAAATTCTGACACATCGACATTGTGTGTAGGGGGTTAACTGGTAGAGTGCTAAATTATTTTTGACCATCAAAATTTGTTCACATGTCTTTGCCTTGTTACAATTTATGGGAGAGTGCCTGTAGGCACTCCCCCATAAATTGTAACAAGGCAAATCTGCACAAACTAAATAATTTCACTTCAAAGATAATATGAAGCATATCCACTGAGTATGAGGCCCTTGTATTACAATCCCTGCACATCAGAGTAAAGCCCAAATATGGGCTTCCAGCACTCTACCAGTTAAGAGATATCTAATTAAGTGAGATCCACTGTATCAACAGTACCTTTTGGAATTTAGTTTTATTCACAAAGACATTCTGCTTTATACATAAACACACCAAAATATTGGTGTAATAAATATTCTGCTTCACGTTCCTAATACAAGCAGAACATATTTCACATGAATTACATATACAGTGCAGCCCTAATAATGGAATTGTCACTTTTACAATTATTCAGTTAACAAGAGGATTTAATTAACAGTGAATTGGTCACTTCTCTGTATTCTAAAAATAAACTGAACATTTGTTTCATCATATCTTGTTTGAGTTCTGTCAAATGGGATATAACAGATTAAATGCCTCTGTTGAGTGTACTGAGGCCAAATTGACAATAAACAAGGGGAATTTGATGATTGTCGCGGTTATTTCCCAACATATTACACAATGTTTTATTCAATTAATAGAAGTTTGCCCTCTAAGCTATACGCAATTAACAGGTAAACTAAAAGAAAATGGTTTTGGTTCACAGGCAATCCCTTAGTGAAATTGAACCCCCTCCCCATTTATATTGGCTTGCAGTGTCTCCCAAAATGAGATTGTGTGCATTTATTTGCACATGTTTGCAACAAAGTAGAATTAAAATGTAGTGTCTATTTATTACATTGTCTTGTGAAAATCCATTACACTCCCTTCTGAAGAAAATTACTCAAATTGTATGTTAACAGTATTTTTTTTTTTTTTTTGAGAATGATGCATAAATATAAAAAACAAATAAAAAAATAAATAAATAAAAGGCATCCTCCCTTGTTGGTTTGAAACATTTATAGCCCATAAACCAAAATGTTTTTTTTTGTTTGGCCTCAGATTTGTTTTCGTTTTGTGTCAGGATGTTATATTCAATTAACAAGATTATTCAATTAAGAGTTACCCAATTAAGAGGCCTCCACAGCACAAGACAGTTAAAGTAAAAGCAATAATCATTTAACTGGTAGAGTGCTAGAAACCCATATTTGGGCTTCATTTTTAAGTGTCGGTACCTGTCGGTACCATAACTTAAAGGTTCCATATTCTGTGTATGAGACTCATACTATCTTTGAAGTGAATTTATTTCATCTGTATGGATTTGCATTGTTGCTATTTATCAGAGAGTGCCTATAGGCACTCTCCTATAAATGGTAACAAGGCAAAGACATGTGAACAAATTTTGGCAACCAAGAGAAATTTAGCACTCTCTGAAAAAAGATTATGACAACATATGGAAACATTATTAAGTCAAAATACCACTTTGAATAGAGGGCCAAATTTTTTATTTTTTTTTATTCAGATAAATATGTGTCTGTATACAAAATAATTCAGAAAAAATTTACAAACCACAATCTGTAGAGTTTCATTATAAAATATTACATGATAACAAAGAGGCGTAGTTTGTTTTGCTTATTATTTATT
This sequence comes from Pictodentalium vernedei, assembly GCA_031216915.1. Taxonomy (NCBI): domain Eukaryota; kingdom Metazoa; phylum Mollusca; class Scaphopoda; order Dentaliida; family Dentaliidae; genus Pictodentalium; species Pictodentalium vernedei. Next base: position 250,478,881 of record CM062291.1, read on the forward strand.
TATTGGTGTTTAAGATCACATACTTATGAACAATGGCTAATTGTGACCGTGACAGTTTTACAGGTGGAGGAAGCCGGAGTACCCAGAGAGAACCACCAAGCATCGATGAGGTCAGCACCTCAACATTCTAACTCTGTTCAAGCCCGCTCAAGCAGGGTTACAGTGGTTGAAGACATGTGCACCATCGACGTGCAGTACACCTTAGTACAAGGTGTCATCATGTCCCCATGTAGGCAACCGGGATAAAGTGCCTTGCCCAAGGACAAAACGTGGGTCGTCCCGGACAGGGATTGAACTTGGGACCTAAAGCATAGAAGTCCAGCAGTCTACCACTGAGCCACCACGCTCCCTGTGTTGCTTATATGCTATATAAATGATTAAATAATATATCTTATGGGAGTGCTAAATGTTGTCGTTGGCCTATTTGAAGGAGTATACAGGGCCAGGACAACTTTGTATTTTTACATTACTGTGACCTATCCCTGGACTTAAAGATCTTGGACCCTGTTCCATCCATGTTTTTTTATAGAAGTTACTTTTTGGTTATGATACAAGAAAATGGATGCAAGTTCAGGTGTTCTATACAGCTTTAGCTGCTCAATAAAACTTCTGAATTCCAGAAGGCATCCTCTAACTTTAGAGGATTATATGAATTCTTTGTATAGGAGAGTATTTAAGAAGTCTGTTGACCATGCTTGCCCTTCCTGTATCGGGGTACAAAGAAATATATACTGGGAAGTCAGAGGAAAAACCACAGCACTTGAATGATTCAACTTATCTCAGAGACTGAGCAGAGTTTGAGTTGTTTTAAAGTAAAAACATTCATAGAATAGACGTGACAACATCTCTTTACTTTTACTAAAGATGTGCATAACTCTGTTTCTGATAATCCACTTTCATACAGATTTGAGTTAGTGTAGACTGCTCTGTTTAAAATTTTGTATTGAAGACTCTGTAAGTATGAGTCGTCATTTACTGTGAAAAGATTTTTGAATATCAACTCCCAGTTTTCGGACTGTGAGTGGATATCCAGATATTCTTCCCATTTGTTCTGCGATTTGTTTGGGTTAACAGCTGTTAAGTTTAAAAATATTGGGTAAAATGTATAACATGCCATATTTTTGGATTTTAGTTTAGATAATCACGTTCAATTATTAGGGGTTTGGAGGTTTGTTTTATTATGTCTTTCCGTGACTGGGGAATTGCATTGATCGCCCTTTGGTAGGTTGCGAAAGGTGTTCTGAGATTGTACCTACTGGAGAAGTCAATGAAAGACAGAAAGGTGCTTTGTTCTGTTAATAAGTCACTTATGAAAAAAATATTGTTTTCACGCAATCTTTTATTAAAAAAAAACATCATGTTATTAACTTTAATTTGTGTGTTGTAAAATAAAGGCTCGCTAAATATTTGTTCTGAGGTTGTGGTGACTTTTGAATCTAGTAAAGACCATGCAAACAGTACATTTTTCCAAAATATAAGTATGTTCCTAACCTTCAAAAGTCCTTCTTTGTGTAAGTGCCAAATTTAGTCGCATCTGTGGTATTCAAAATCATTGAAAACTAACATTTTCCAGGGGGGCCTGAAGGTTTGTATCAATAAGTTTTTTGATCCAAGAAAGTTTTAAGAATTGGAGGTTATAGAGGAGGGTGGGGTGGAGGAATCCATACTGAAGGGAATGTTGTGTCCTGCATACCACTATGAATGTGTAACATAACATCAAAGGCCAAAATCATGGGCTCCCTGTAAAACCTTTTAGTATCAATGAATAAAAATAGGTATACAAATTGTGCATAAGGTCCCAAAAAGTACATCTTCTGTAGATCTTCTGTTTCTCAGGCCATACTTTGTAAAATTGTATGTGGGCGGGCGGTTTTTTATTTACTTTTTATATTTGTAATTATTTCTTTGACATCAAAAGTTCATGTTCAAGTTCATGTTCTTGGTTTGCTTTATGTTTCAGGCCTCATAATCTGCAGAACAGCACGGATGATGGTGTATTTCATCCCTTGAATGCAAGAAGGCTTTGCAATGCTAAAGCATTGAAAAGACATCTTGCACTCAAGGGACACATTTATCAATTTTATTAACTTGGGTAAAATATCAGACATAAACAATTTTATTTTTATTTTTTTTAAATTTACATTTTTACTTTTTGGTTATAAAAAGAAAGCATGCGGCAGTGAAAGGACCAATCCGGAGCACCTGAGAAGCAGATTTTAAACTTTTTTTAGGCCCAATTAATTGAAATACTAACCTGTGGTGTTGGGCAACCACTGACAAAAACTCCAGGTCCCATTCGACCACATTTTAGCAAATCAAAGAAAAACAAGTTTGATTTGCCTCTGAAAAATGAAAAAAAACACAACATGAGATCATGGTTTTAAAACAAAATGAAATCAAGAGCTGGACTGTCATCCGGTGCATACCCCCACGTGGTGTACTGCCTAGTGTGGGCATACCTATGACCAACAAATATTATTTATGAATATTCTCATACAGACGGATGCACAGACAGATGGACGCAATCCAGTATACCCCCCCTCCCCCCCCCCATTTTCTTCGCAAGTTTTCAACAATTTCCAACAATTTCTAAGTCAAAAGGTATGGTAAATTGTTTGGTGTTTGGAAGTTTTATGCAATGAGACAGAAGCCTTTGTCATAGGCAAACTGCATGCCATATTTCACTGAAATCTGATAACCCAAATCCAGTATTACCCTCCCCCCACCCCCATTTTTTGTAATAGGCAAACTGCATGCCATATTTCACTGAAATCCAATAACCCATACCTGAGATACAGGCTAAACAGACAAATAATGTCCATTTCCTACAATTTCTAAGTAAAAAAAGGGGGATAACTCTAAAAAGGAGAATCCTTTTTTAAAGCCTATACCATAAGCAGTGTTCACGGCAAATTTCATTGCAATAGAACATTCGATACCAGAGATACAAGCTGAACAAACAAAATTTGGCTCGGACGGACGCAATTTCTAAGTGAACAAGTAATAAAAAAAAAACAAGAGGCCCCAAGGGGCCTTAATCGCTCAACGGCCAAAGTGGTTCAAAGAAGTATTTGGGGTCACAATCAGTTAGACATGGTTCATCAACACTACAAAGGAATGAAGTCATGAGAGACAAATTTTATGGAACTAGGGACATGGCTTGAACAAACTTGAATCTTACCCCCTAAGGATGCTGCATACCAAATATCAAAAGCATTCATCTGCTGGATCTGAGGAAGAAGATTTTTAAAGAAAATTCCTCATTTTGAACTAAGTTATCATTGGGGCTCCCACAGTGAGCCCAAATATGAACCCAGGGACTTGGCTTGAACAAACTTGAATCTCACCCTCCTAAGGATGCTGCATGCCAAATATCAAAACATTCCCACTGCTGAAGAAGAAGAAGATGATTTTTAAAGAAAATTCCTCATTTTGAACTAAGTTATAATTTGGGCTCCCACAGGGAGCCCAACTATGGACCCAGGGACTTGGCTTGAACAAACTTGAATCTCACCCCCTAAGGATGCTACACACCACATATCAAAACATTCCGACTGCTGGATCTGAAGAAGAAGATTTTTTAAGAAAATTCCTCATTTCGAACTAAGTTACAATTCAAGCTCCCACAGTGAGCCTAAATATGGACCTAGGGTCATGGCTTGGGCAAACTTGAATCTCACCCCCTAAGGATGCTGCATACCAAATATCAAAACATTCCGACTGCTGGATCTGAAGAAGATTTTTAAAGAAAATTCCTCATTTTGAACTAAGTTATAATCCGGGCTACCACAGTGAGCCCAAATATGAACCCAGGGACTTGGCTTGAACAAACTTGAATCTCACCCCCCTAAGCATGCTGCATACCCAATATCAAAAGATTCTGGCTGCTGGATCTTGAGAAGAAGATTTTTAATGAAATTTGCCTGAAATGCACTAAGTTCAAATTTGGGCTCCTATACTGAGCCCAAATATGAACCCAGGGAGCCGACTTGAAACAAACTTGAATTAGATCCACCCCACAATGTTGCATACCAAATATCAAAAGATTCTGCCTGCTGGATCTGGAGAAGAAGATTTGATTTTTTAAGAAATTTGCCTGAAATGAACGAAGTTCGAATTCGGGCTTCTATACTGAGCCCAAATGTGAATCCATGGGGCCGATTTGAACAAACTTGAATCAGATTCACCCCACAATGTTGCATAGCAAATATGGACAGATTCTGCCCTTTGGTTCTGGAGAAGATTTTTAAAGAATTTTTCTTAAATAGCACTAAGTAAAAATTCACGCCCCCATAGTGAGCCCCAATATTGGTTGAGGGACTTGATTTGAACAAACTTGAATCAGACCCATACCAAGATGCTGTATACCCAATATCAAAAGATTCTGGCTGCTGGATCTTGAGAAGAAGATTTTTAAAGAAATTTGCCTGAAATGAACTAAGTTCTAATTCGAGCTTCTATAGTGAGCCCAAATATGAATCCAAGGGGCCGATTTGAACAAACTTGAATCAGATCCACCCCACAATGTTGCATACCAATATCAAAAGATTCTGCCTGCTGGATCTGGAGAAGAAGATTTGATATTTTAAGAAATTTGCCTGAAATGAACTAAGTTCGAATTCGGGCTTCTATACTGAGCCCAAATGTGAATCCAGGGGGCCGATTTGAACAAACTTGAATCAGATTCACCCCACAATGTTGCATAGCAAATATCAAAAGATTCTGCCCATTGGTTCTGGAGAAGAAGATTTTTAAAGAATTTTTCTTAAACAGCACTAAGTAAAAATTCACGCCCCCATAGTGAGCCCCAATATTCGTTGAGGGACTTGATTTGAACAAACTTGAATCAGACCTATACCAAGATGCTGCATACCAAGTATCAAACGATTCTGCCTACTGGTTCTGGAGAAGAAGATTTTTTAATAATTTTTCTATAATTCATATGGTGCTATCAGAGTTATGCCCCATACAGAGCCCCCAAGGGACGTGGCCATTTCATTTGAACAAACATGAATTGCCATATAATAATGAACATCCACATGAAGTTTCGTGAAAATCAGACCAGTGGTTTCAGAGGAGAAGTCGTTTGAAAAATATTCACGACGACGGACGACAGACGACAGACGACAAGTGATAAGTTGAGCTCCCTTCGGTAAGCTAAAAAACTAGTGTGGGCATACCTATGACCAACAAATATTATAGAAAATAATAATTTACTTAAGTTATGAAAGTTATGAATATTCTCGGACGGACTCACACACGGAGGCACAGATGGACGGACAGACGGACGGACATACGGACGGTATGACACATGTAATCCAGTATACCCACATTTTCTTTGAAAGTGGGGGTATAATAAGAGAAACTTTGTTTTAGCTGATTCAGAGGAGACCTATCCTACCAGCATTGAGGTGTTTTGCTCGCCGATATTTCAGCCTTGAGACATATTGATCCAAGACATTTTTTGAATGTGGGAAGAGAGATAGGTTGAGGGTTTGTCCTGTTTTGAAATCATGGTCATCAAGAGAATACTGTGTTTAAGTAGTAACTTTTCAAACTTATTTTAACATCGGAGTGGGGGTTGGGAGAAACATTTTAGCCTTGAGATGATTCTGCTCTAGAACATTTCAACCTTGAGATATGCTGGTCTTGGATGACTTGACCAACTAGTTAATGATGATTGAGGAAACACATTTAGTATTAGAACTATCAATCATTATATCCCACTTTCACCTGGAAATCTAAGAAAAATTTCAACCCTTAAAGTCTAAATTCTGAGCTTGATTGATCACTTTTTACTGCAAAGGTACAGGTACCCTAACATGTAAACTTGTAAGTTAAATCAGAAGTACGTTGGTAGTTGTTTATATTTAAGTTATTGGCTGCCTACCTGGGCAGTCAACACTTGTCTAGAAATGAAAGTGTCAATGACACTGTAGCTCAACTTGTGTAAGACATGTACATGTATAGTATGTGATACAGCAATGACACACATCTAGGTAATGACCTGATAACAAAGGTACATGTAAAGTACTGTAAAGGTCTGAACATAAATATTGACCGTAGTCTGTAACAAATGTACAGGTAAAGTATTGTAAAGGTTGATCATAGTGGGGCACCATAAGTCAAATGTTAGCAAATTGTTTTGGACTATTTGATTAAAACCCTTCCAAGTTTGATTCATACTAATTAATAAATATTTGTCAAGTCCTTCTTAAAATATAGGTATTTGAATTTTTTATCTTCAGCTCATAGGGTTTCCACGGGTGAGGAGGTTTTATTTTTCTCATTGGAAATTGAAAATCGGGTCATGGTAATAAGGTTTACCCTCTCCAAACAACACAAAATATTAACACAGGAACTTGGCTTCAACACATTTGAATATACACATCCTAGGGATACTGAATTCAAGAAACATTATTTTGTCTGGTGTTTTTGGAAAAGCTTTTGAATTATCTCCCTTTTTAAGTCCCTGAGTGGGTCTGACTGAACCCCAAAATATTTGTTCTCATACCACAGTGATAACAAAGGCACCCAATAAATTTAGAGCAAACATTACTGACATAAAAATGTAATACACTCAATTCCTGTAAACATGACTGCCAACAGGCATTTTGAATTTTTGGCCGAGCCCAAAAGCACTTGTTACCATCCCATAATAACAAATGTAGTCCTAGAAGTTCTGTCCAAAAAACTGATTGCACCTAATTTTGGTATAAAATGGCTTCCAGCAGCCATTTTGAATTTTGAACTGCACCCAAAAACACTTGTTCTCATCTCAAGGTGATAACAAAGGTACCCAAGAAGTTTCGTGAAGATAGGTTCATAAATACAGCCCCTAGCCCGAGCCATATTGACATGCGCACTTACTGTGCATCTAATTTTCATAATTTCTGCACGAGAAAAATACCTGTATTATATAATAATAATAATAATAATTTATTTATATAGTGCTTTTCCCAGCAAAACGCTGCTCAAAAGTGCTGAAAACATGGGTGTCGGTAACAATGGTATTCGGCTGCTTGAAAGAGATGGGTTTTCAGAGCTTTCTTGAAGTTATCTGGATTTCAAAGGAAGGCCAAAATAGAGAGAGTTGCAATAGTCCAAGTGGGACAGGACCAAAGACTGTATAACAGTTTTCAGAGTGTTTTGGTCAAGTAGCTTTCTGATTTTGTTGATGTTTCTTATTTGGAGGAAGCAGCTTTTGCTCACTTTTGTGATTTGGTTATGCAGATCAAAGCAATCATTAAAAGTGAAACCGAGGTTTTGGGCAGTTTTACTTGGGCTAACTGCGCTATCGCCTATTTTCAAGCAGTTAATTGAAACTTTGTCTAACTGATGTTTGGTGCCTAACTGTACAAATTCTATTTTATCACCATTTAATTTCAGAAAGTTTCTCCCCATCCACTGTTGAATATCCTCAATGCATGCCTCCAGTGTTGATAAGGAGTCATTCATATTGGAAAGATCAGCAGACAGATACAGCTGGATATCGTCTGCGTACAGGTGAAAATTTACAGAGTGCTTCCTTATGAGATCACCAAGTGGTAGGGTGTAAACTGTGAATAATAAGGGTCCGAGTACTGAGCCATGGGGGACGCCGTATTTTAGCCCAACGGGCTCTGAGAGAGTATCGCATATTTTCACAGACTGAGTTTGGTCACTTAAGTAGGAACGTACCCACTCAAGGGCAGATCCGCGTAGTTTGAGTTGTTTTTCTAACCGCGACAAAAGAGTTCGGTGGTCAATTCGTATCAAATGCAGCAGACAGGTCGAGCAGCACGAATGATGTTAGCCTGCGATCGTCCATCGAATTCAGCACATCGGAGCTGACACGAATTAAGGCTGTTTCAGTGCTGTGCCCGGGTCTGTATGCAGATTGAAATATTTCCAGATTATTATTATCAGAAATATGCTGAATAATTCTTGAGGCAATAACCTTTTCAAGACATTTAGACAGAAAAGGAAGGTTAGACACTGGTCTGTAGTTTTTCAGAATGTTGACATCTAAGCTTGGTTTCTTCAGGAGTGGAATAACATGGGCACGCTTAAATGCTGTTGGTACAGTTCCAAGAGCCAGAGATGAGCAGAAGATACTAGTAATGGTGGGAAGAAGGTGGTCTAAAACAGAGCTGTTTTTCAAAAACTATATTGGCAGTGGGCTGAGAGAACAAGATGTGGAGGAGGCTTTCAATATAATTGACTTAACCTCTTCCATGGTGGGAGGCTGAAAGTCATTAAGGGAGATATCAGACTCTACCGATATGTCTTCATCACTGGTCACTGAGTTTAAGGCCAAATTTTCGAGGCCACTACGAATCTTTGAAATTTTATCTTTGAAAAAGTCAGAGAATGTAGATGCGAGCTCGGAAAGATGGGTGTGCTCAGGGAGCACGCCTTTCCTGTTCGCATGTAGAAGATTGCTGACTATGTAAAAATTTCTTTAGAATTTCTGCCTCATGACGCAATGCTGTTTTTCACCCAGTCCATTTTATCTGACTTAATCGATGAGTTTAGCTTGTTACGAAGTGTTTTATACAAATCATTATGAACATGGAGGTCAGATGTAACAAAGTGGCATTCCGCTTTCTTGCACATTTCCTTTAATTTCCTTATCTCATCATTGTACCATCCAATGTTAGGACGAACAGAGACGGTTCTTGTTTGGATAGGCGCATGGATGTCTAATACCTCAGTTAGGGTTTCGAAAAGTGTATCAGTTTCTGAGCCAATGTCAGCTTCATTTTCAATGAGTTGTGTTAGGTTACTTAATGAAAGGTCCTTCAGAAAATTATCAATGTCAATGTTGCATGTTTTTCTAGCTTTGACAATCTTCTGGACAGCTCTCAGTTTTGAAATGCGAACATTTCATAAAATCAAGGAGTGGTCAGAGATATGCTTGTCCGCTATGCTACCGACAGCTATAATGTCATCATTTTCTCTGGAAATAATCAGATCGAGTGTGTGCCCAGAACAATGGGTTGGGCCACAGACGAGCTGATGCAGATTCACAGAGGAAATGTGATTCATGAATTGGTTGGCATTCTTGTTGTCGGGATTATCCAAGTAGATATTGATATCACCGAGAATTATAACGTGACCAGGAAGTAAAGTCTCCATGCTTAAAAAAGTGTTAAATTCAGACATAAAAGCATCGAACGTAAGTTTGTTACGACTTGACGACGGTGGCCAGTATATACAGACAAGCTGTGTGAGTTGGCCATTAATATTGAGTGTAACACAAAGTACTTCAAAAGATAAAAAAGGACCAAAGTCTAACTTCTTTAGGCCCACAGACTGTTTATAGATGACAGCAAGTCCACCTCCTCTTTTCCCAGCTCTTAGCTCCTATTGGATACTGTAATTTGCTGGAACTAGGCTAGACAATACTGCTCCATCAGCCATGTTTCAGTGAGTACAAAAATGTCCAGGTCGTGTTCGACGATCACATCACAGGGTATTTTTTGTTTTTAAAAATTTGATTAGCAGTTTCCATATTGGTTTCAAAAAGTGATGATAAATAGTGAATGTTAGCATTTGGCTATTTTTGACTAGCATTTTGCGATGCGAATCCATTCATTAAATATCCTGCATCATGAAGAATTTGGGTTTTGTTACAACAAGAATGTGTATTTAACAGACCAGAATAACAGTTAGTATCACTGATCATTATATGTGATGTATTCCATGTTACTCAACATTTATTCAAATCAGAATCTTCATACAGAAAAATTCATCTAAATTTAACTCAAGAAATCACTGGTGAAAAAAAAAATCCTTAATTCCAAGGGTGAAAATTGGATTAAATATGCCCAAATTATACATATTTTAGTGGCAAGGGAAATCCTATTCTTGGAAGGAATATCCGCCAGCAGCATACAAGGAGTTCAAGCCCTGATTGTGACTTTGACATGAGAACAGTTCAACTGTAGATTTAAGAATTAATGATGAAAAAAAAACAAATGCAGATGAATGATTCCACAAACATGTTTGAGTGCCTTGAAAATGCTAAGGCGGTTATATAATTTGATATACTTACTTTTGGGTACCCAAGCCACATAAGTTTCCATCAGAATCTGTTGGGTAAATCAAGAGCTGAGGGTCTCCATATACAAAAGCTGAAAGAAGCATTTAAAATTAACTATTAATAGAAGCTGGTAGGAACTAAACTTGTATCTATACCGGAGTTCTGCAATTTTGAAACTGTAACTCAGTTTTTGCTCTGCGATTTTGAAACTGAAGCTCTGTTTTGGTTTTATGAAAAACAAGTTATCGGTTTTGTTTTTACTATTTTAATAGGGAAAAAGAAACCAAATAAGTGGAAATTTACAAGCCTTTATGTTGTAATTAATGGGATACTTGAATGAAAGTGTCAATGACACTGTAGCTCAACTTGTCAAGACAAAGACATGCACATGTATAGTATGTGACACAGCAATGACAAACATCTAGGTAATGACCCGATAACAAAGGTACATATAAAGTATTGTAATGGTCTGTACATAAATACTGACCGTTGCCTGTAACAAATGTATAGGTAAAGTATTGTAAAGGTGGGTGACAGTCAGATGCTAAACTAGAAAAGAAAACTTTGAGTCCCAGAGTGGGTCTGACTGAACCCCAAAATATTTGTTCTCATAGCACAGTGATAACAAAGGCACCCCAAAACACACTCGTTCCTGTCCCAAGGTGAAAACAAAGGTACCCAAGAAGTTTTGTGAAGATCAATTCATAAATACGAGCTGTATAGAACTTGTGACAAAAAACTGATTGGACCTAATTTTGGTACAAAATGGCCACTGGCAGCCATCTTGAATTTTGGACCGTACCTAGAAACACTCATTCTCGTCCCAAGGTGATAACAAAGGTACCCAAGAAGTTTTGTGAAGATCGGTTCATAAATACAGCCTCTACCCTGAGCCGTATTGACATGTGTGCTCACATTGTGCAAGTAGCACTGAATAAGTCAAAGTTCATCTAATTTGCATAATTTCTGCACGAAAAAAACCCCTTAGAATATGTGATGTATTCCATGTTACTAAACATTCATACAAAAATTTATTCAAATCAGAACTTTCATACAGAAGTTCTGTACAAAAGACTGATTGCACTAATTTTGGTACAAAATGGCTGCTGGTGGCCATCTTGAATTTCGGACCACACCCCAAAACACTCGCTCTCATCCCACGGTGATAACAAAGGTACCCAACAAGGTTCGTAAAGATTGGTTCATAAATATGGCCTCTAGTCTGAGCTGTATAGAAGTTGTGTACAAAAAACTGATTAGATCTAATTTCGGTACAAAATGGCCACTGGCAGCCATCTTGAATTTTAGACCCCACCCAGAAACACTTGTTCTCGTCCCAAGGTGATAACAAAGGTACCCAAGACATTTCGGGAAGATCAGTTCATAAATACAGACTCAAGTCTGAGCCGTATTGACATGTGTACTTAATGTGTGTAAGTCGCACTGAAATATCAGTTCATCTAATTTGCATAATTTCTGCACGAGAAAAAAACCCGTAGTATATGTGATGTATCCCATGGTACTAAACATTCACACAAAAAATTATTCAAATCAGCACTAAGTAAAAATTCACGCCCCCATAGTGAGCCCCAATATTGGTTGAGGGACTTGATTTGAACAAGTTTCGTAAAGATCGGTTCATAAATACGGCCTCTAGCCCGAGCCGTATTGGCATTTGCACTTACAGTGCTGAAATTAACACCAAACAAGAGGCCCCAGGGGGCCTGAGGGCGCTCACCTGACATGGTAGCCTAAATATCAACCCAGAGAATTGATTTCCACAAGTTGCATCTGCTCCTCCTAAGAAAAACTGAAACCAAATATCCAAATATTCTGACCAGTGGATCTAAAAAAAGATTTTTAAAGAATATTCCTCATACTGAACTAAGTCATAATTCGGGCTCCCACAGGAAGCCCATATATGAACCCAGGGACTTGGCTTTAACAAACCTGAATCTCACACCCCTAAGGATTCTGCACACCAAATATCAAAACATTCCGACTGCTGGATCTGAAGAAGAAGATTTTTAAAGAAAATTCCTCATTTTGAACCAAGTTACAATTCGAGCTCCCACAATCAGCCCAAATATGGACCTAGGGACATGGCTTGAACAAACTTGAATCTTACCCCCCTGAGGATGCTGCATAAAAAATATCAAAAGCATTCATCTGCTGGATCTGAAGATTTTTAAATAAAATTCCTCATTTTGAACTAAGTTGTCATTCAGGCTCCCATAGTGAGCCCAAATATGAACCAAGGGACTTGGCTTGAACAAACTTGAATCTCAGCCCCCTAAGGTTGCTCCATGCCAAATATCAAAACATTCCAACTGCTGAATCTGAAGAAGAAGATTTTTAAAGAAAAATTCCTCATATTGACTAAGGTATAATTTGGGCTCCCACAGGGGGCCCAAATATGGACCCATGGACTTGGCTTTAACACACTTGAATCCCCCCTCCCCCCCCCCCCCCCCCCCCCCAAGGATGCTACTCACCACATATCAAACCATTCCATCTGCTGGATCTGAAGAAGAAGATTTTTTAAGAAAATTCCTCATTTCGAACAAAGTTACAATTCAAGCTACCACATTGAGCCCAAATATGGACCTAGGGACATGGCTTGAACAAACTTGAATCTCACCCCCCCTAAGGATGCTGCATACCAAATATCACAAGATTCTGCCTGCTGGATCTTGAGAAGAAGATTTTCAAAGAAATTTGCCTGAAATGCATTAAGTTCGAATTTGGGCTTCTATAGTGAGCCCAAATATGAATCCAGGTGGCCGATTTGAACAAACTGGAATCAGATCCACCCCACAATGTTGCATACCAAATATCAAAATATCAAAAGATTCTGCCTGCTGGATCTGGAGAAGAAGATTTTTGAAGAAATTTGCCTGAAATGCACTAAGTTCAAATTCGAGCTTCTATAGTGAGCCCAAATATGAATCTAGGGAGCCAATTTGAACAAAATAGAATCAGATCCACCCCACAATGTTGCATACCAAATATCAAAAGATTCTGTCGGCTGGATCTGGAGAAGAAGATTTTTTAAGAAATTTGCCTGAAATGCACTAAGTTCAAATTTTGGCTCCTATACTGAGCCCAAATATAAACCCAAGGGGCCGATTTGAACAAACTTGAATCAGATCCACCCCACAATGTTGCATACAAAGATTCTGCCTGCTGGATCTTGAGAAGAAGATTTTCAAAGAAATTTGCCTGAAATGCACTAAGTTCAAATTTGGGCTCCTATACAGAGCCCAAATATAAACCCAAGGGGCCGATTTGAACAAACTTGAATCAGATCCACAATGTTGCCTGCTGGATCTGGAGAAGAAGATTTTCAAAGAAATTTGCCTGAAATGCAGTAAGTTCAAATTTGGGCTCCTATACTGAGCCCAAATATAAACCCAGGGGGCCGATTTGAACAAACTTGAATCAGATCCACCCCACAATGTTGCATACCAAATATCAAAAGATTCTGCCTGCTGGATCTGGAGAAGAAGATTTTTTAAGAAATTTGCCTGAAATGCACTAAGTTTGAAATCGGGCTCCTATACTGAGCCCAAATATGAACCCAGGGGGCCGATTTGAACAAACCTGAATCAGATCCACCTTCCAATGTTGCATACCAAATATCAAAAGATTCTGCCTGCTGGATCTGGAGAAGAAGATTTTTTAATGTTTTTCCCATTGCCTACAGTGTTAAAAAGTGCTGACTCAGCACTTTTTCAATGTCCCGAAACTGTACCCTATGATAAAACCGATGGCAATTTTTTTTTACCAATTCTTTCTGTTGGTCCTAAGGAAGCTTCACACCAAATAAAAATTCTCGGTGCTGTGCAGTTTTGGAGATATGGGCGTTTTAATTTTTTTCTATTTTTAGCTCCTGCGGTTCCCATGGGGCTACGGGGCAAAAAAAATCAGCATAAATTAGTTACTTATGACCCAATAAGTCCTCACATAAAATTTGGTTCAAATCAGCCTCTCGGTTTGGAAAATAGAAATTTTGGGCGGGGCCCAAAATTTTGCCCCTCCCATAACGATGCCAAGTATAGCCCCACAAACTTCTCTTGAACAAATCTGAGTCTACACCTCAAAAGGAAGCTTCACACCAAATATCAAGTCTCTGCTACTGCTGGTTCATGAGAAGAAGATTTTTTAAGATTTCAGCACACTTTTTGGGTGTGGCCCTACCCACGGGTGGGGCAACTTGATTTGAACAAAATCAAATTGCGATGTCATAACAAACTATTATCTCAAATATCAATTAAATTGGTTCAGCGGTTTGGGAGGAGAAGACGCAAACACCATGTTCACGGACGACGGACGCAGGACGACGGACGACGGATGGTGAGTGATCACTATAGCTCTCCTGACTGAAAGTCAGGTGAGCTAAAAACATCAAAATTAGTCTAATTTGCACAATTTACGCACAAGAAAAAAACCCGTATTATATGTGATGTACCCCATGGTACTATACATTCATACAAAAAATGATTCAAATCAGAGCTTTCATATGGAAGTTCTGTACAAAAAACAGATTTCTGCATCATCGGTACAAAATGGCGGCTGACAGCCACCTTGAATTTCGGACCGCACCCAAAAACACTCGTTCTCGTCCCACGGTCATAACAAAGGTACCCAAGAAGTTTCGTAAAGATCGGTTTATAAATACGACCTCTAGCCCGAGCCATAGCCAATTGCTGACGTACGGACAGACGGACAGACGGGCAGACGGGCCATGACAATAGCTCAAATTTGACTTCGTCAAAGTTGAGCTAAAAATGAATCAGACAGGTATATTTTCTGTTAATGTTACAAAAATGCAAGTGATTTTAATAAATTTACATGTACAGTATTGTGATTACATAACAAAAGAGGTCAGAGAACTATGAAAAGATCATGACCAGATGACGATATGGACATAATTCCCATTAGCGTTGGGCGAATATAGCATTTCCACTTGAATCAAATATTGAAATGAATGAATGCCCACAAAATTTGAATCAAACGAATATCAAACATCAAATATGGACGAAAGCACATTTTTCCATTTGTGAGCCATGCAGAACATTGAGGCTCATGCCAATCATAGCAGACCAATGTTATTTTGTCACATTAAGTTCCAAAACCAAAGCACAAAATCAAATTACATATCAGTGTCAGTGGAAGAATGATGTTTCAAACAGATTTTTTTTCTGCTGAATTTGGTGCCCAGAAAGCTTGGAATTACACTTCTGTCACCTGAGTCAACATGCATTTTTTTCGGAATATTAGATGTCAGCACCCTGATGTCAAAGTTTTCAACAGCAAATATCTCCCATAATGCAGCTTGCTATTTACCCCAAAATACCTAGTTTAACAGTGCTCAGTGCTTTCACATAAGATATAATTGGTTAAATTATTAGTTAAACAAGAGAAAAATCGCGACATCGATGTCGTAGCTGCGACGGGTGGTGCAATCTGCAAGTCCAAATAATAATTGGAACAACTATCAAATATGAAGTCATTCCACCAGGTAGTTTGAAAGTTATTCTTTTAGAAACTCGTTAGTCACAAAATTTTAAGTTCATGAAGGGCCATAACTCCAAGAAAAATATTTGGAACAACACATACATTGAACAGTGGCTAGACATCAATACGATACACTTACATGCCAAGTATAAAGTCATTCCATCAAGTATTTCAAAAGTTATTGAGTTTTGAAACTCGTTGGTCACAGACAGACCGACAGACAGACAGACAGACAGACAGACAGACAGACAGACAGACAGACAGACAGACAGACAGACAGACAGACAGACAGACAGACAGACAGACAGACAGACAGACAGACAGACAGACAGACAGACAGACAGACAGACAGACAGACAGACAGACATTGCCACTTATAGAACTGCTAGTCGCAGCTAAAAACAGAGCGGCTGCAATTCTGTTGCACTACAAGAGTGCTAGGAGTTAACATTAAAAACTTCATTAACACTTGTAAATGTAACTTTGACATTTTAACCCTTTACCTAACGTAACGGCCAAAACCGGCCAGCGCTATTCTCAAAAATCGGCAATTAATTTTCATTATTTTTTCATTTTTTGTCTCAAAAACATAGGTTATGTCCCCTCGTTGGAACGAGCTCGCTGAGCTCGTTCCAAGGAGGGGTCATAACCTATGTTTTTGAGACAAAAAATGAAAAAAAATAGTTATTCAAGAATTTCTTTTGCAAGTGTCGTCTGCTTTTCATGTTAGGTAAAGGGTTAATACTTGAATTCCTAAATCATACTGTTTACTTAGTGTAACACAGAGGCAGTGTGGTGACTCAGTGGTAAACTGTTGGACTTCTATGCTAGAGGTCCGAGTTCGATCCCCATCTGGGACGATCCGCATTGTGTCCTTGGGCATGGCACTTTATCCCAGTTGCCTACATGGGGGCATGATGGCACCATGTACAAAGGCGTACTGCATGTCGATGGTGCACATGACTTCAACCGGTGTAACCTTGCTTGAGCGGAGCTTGAACAGAGTTAGAATGTTGAGGAGCTGACAGTTGCTCGTTGATGCTCGGCGGTCCACTCCCGGTACTCTGGCTTCCTCCACCCACAGAACTGTTGTGGTCACGATTAGCCATTGTGCAGAAGTATGTGACCTTAAACACCAATAAATAAATAAATAAATAAATAAATAAATAAATAAATAAATACTGCAGCACAGATTTTTGATTGCCACTGATTGTGTGGAAAATCTGGTCCCAGTTTCAATGGGTGGGATGATTGGATTCAGCTGCAATTGCTCTCACAATTAGTCAAGTTAGGGAACTGATTCACAAATTTAATGTTCACCTCCACTACGAGCCTGGAAAATCTGCTGCATGATTTTATTGCAACACTTTTTAAGACAGCTATATAGATATTTAAATTTTATAGTAAATTTCTTTTTTATTATACCTACTACAATTGTTTGCTTGCACGACAGTAGAAGTCCCTAACTCGGAAAATATACTCTCTATTTTGATCTTTTCCAAGCGATTTGGGAAAGAAAAGTGGTACAAAAGCACCAAGAAAAAATAAGCCAAAACTTGGTCGAGTGCTACTGGTGCAGACCCAGTAGGGGATGCCCTTCTAGTTCAAATCCATGACTTCCGTTGCCAGCGTGCAGACATGTAGCTAATGACTCATTCTTTTGAATCTGCCAATGTTGGAGTTGCCTGATCAGTAGGAGGATTCTTACCCGAATAAGAAGACGGGAGGGCCTCCATGTGAACAATTGTGGTAGGTATAATAAGAAAGGAAATTTACTATAAAATTTAAATTTCTTATCAACCTACCTTACAATTGTTACTATAGACTGAATAGACAATAGGATGGAAGGAATCACATAACCAACCCCCACATAACACAAGTGCACTGGAACCGTGGATAGAGAAAGAGGGCCCCAGGCCTATCAAGCCATATCCTCACAAACATTAGTAAAAGACAATGAGAGATGAGGCATACGGTTCTGTGCGCTGTACAGACAGAAAAGGGCTGTAAAAGCACAGAGCTGGAACTGACCTTGTAACTAGCCTAATGGCTAGGGTAAACAACAGCCTGAGCAGAAGAAAGAGGGCCCAAAGCAAAAGGATCCTAAGACTGCTCCTGCAACTGGCGCAGATAGAAGGTGGAGAAAGTAGAAGCATTTCTCCAATAGGCTGCCTCCATAACATCCGACAACTTGACGGAGTTAGTATAAGCCCAAGAGGTAGACAATGCACGCACCTCGTGGGCAGAAATACGATTGGTAATACAATTGCCATTCGCTAGACGAGCGTAAGCCACGCCAATAGCAAGACAAATCCGTCGAGAAATGATTTGAGGAGAGATCTTCTGTCAACCAGGAATAAGAGACAAAAAAAATTGTCTCCTGCCTTCCCTAATGAACTGCATCCGATTGAGATAAATGCGAATTGCACAAACCAGACAGAGCAAAGGGCGGTTACCCTCAACAGAAGGAAGAGCCCTGATACAGACAGGAGGTGGAGTTGTTTCTGGTATCTGATTCTTGACCAGAAAGGAGCAATCAGTGGTAAGCGTAACACTGTTGGGAGAGCTCCTGAAAAAGGCCAGGTCAACTGAGAGGGCGTGAAGCTCACTAACCCGTCTGGCTGAGGCAAAAGCCATCAGAAAAGCAGTCTTGTATGTGAGAAAACGCATATCCACCTGGGATAAAGGTTCGAACGGTGCCTTCCCCCACTCTCCTCCAAGCAAAGCAGCACCCAAGAAAGATTCCATCTTGGGGTAAGCTGCAAAGTCCTAGGCCTTTTCAAGGAAAGTGCCGAACAAGCTTGGAGAGGTATGGATTAGTGCCAGTACGACACTGTCACACATACAAAAAGGTCTTCAAATGCATGGACCTGTACCCTTTGATGGCAACAGGCAGGAGATCCCGAAAGTCAAACAGATATACCAGAAACTCCACAATTTGTGCTATCGAAGGATTGGCATAATCAACAGAATGATCAACACACCATCAACAGAAGACCTTCCACTTAGCCGCATAAGCTAAACCAGTGGAGTGCCTCCTTGAAGAAGAAATGCACTCCACTGCTCATCTCAAAAAACCTTTACAGAGGAACTGGAACCGCCGCCAACAACAGAGAGCAGAGCTGATTGATCTACACCAGCTGAGGCAACAGGGGAACGATCAGAATGATTCAACAACTGCAGGTTCGTATCTTGGCTAGAACCTGAGGCAGAATCGAACCGGCAGGAAGGTGTAGCCAACAAGACCGTTCCAATCGAGTGACAGACCGTCCATGGCGAAAGCCAGAGGATCTGGACATGGGGACACGAAAGTGTCCACCTGAGGGAGTCGCAAAGAGAACGATGTGGGGATGACCCCAGAGATTGCAAAGCGACTGGAACATTGCCCTGTGGAGCATCCACTCGTTGGAAATGACCCTGCCCCATTGTGACAGGGAGTCAGCTAGGACATTCAGATGACCGGGATTGTGACGAACCACCACTCCAGAGTTGACATCCTGAGCAAGCAGAAGATCCCGAGTCAATTCGTACATGGGAACCGAGCGCAAGCCGCCCTAGTTCCGAATGTAAGCAACCACTGTCAAATTTTTGGACAACAGAAGGACCTGGCAATTCAAAAAGTGGGGGATCCACTGCCGGAAACTCAGAACAAGACCAAGAAGCTCCTTCTGGTTGATGTGAAGAGCTGCTTGATCCTGGTCACATGACTAGTGAAGGGAAAGAGGATCCAACGTCGCACTCCATCCGAGATCACTGGCTTCTGCTGTCAGAACATGATCGGACATGGGTAAGTCAAATGGAACCCCCTGCGTAATCCACTGAACATCCATCCAGAGGAGAAGGTGAGGATGAAGAGATTCTGGTAACTGAAGCACATTCGGCCTCCAATGACTGAGCAGAGTTGGAGAGGTCTGACATGCAGCTTACCTAGATGAATGAGATCCGTCACCAAACCGCAGAGACCGAGCAGTCGGAGTATATTCCGAGCTGTCGCAGACATGGACTTGGACAGAGTCAGGGCAAAAGCTGAAAGAATCACAGTCCTTGCCCGGGGAACCGTTACCGTATTGAACTGAGTACGGAAGTCTATCCCCAGATGACAAAACGACTGAGAAGGGACCAGGTCCGACTTCTCTGCATTGACTTTGAACCCTAGTGACATGAGCAGGCTGAACAGTGTGCCGACATCCGACTCCAGAAGGGGAGCATTGGAATGCCTCTGGAGGATATCGTCTAGATATGCTTAAGTAGTCACCCTGGGCTGTGTGCGATGGAAGGCTATCACATGCGACACCAGTCAGATGAAGGCCCAAGGAGCCAGGTTGAGGCCAAAAGGCATGGCCTTGAACTGGTAAACCCGCCCCAGAAAAGCGAACCTGAGATACTTTCGCGAAGTCCGATGAATCGGGACTTGAAAGTAAGCGTCTCGCAGGTCGATGCTGGAAGTGAAATCTTCCTGGTGAATGGAATGGCAAACCGACCTGGAAGTCTCCATGCTGAACTTGGGAGCAACGATAGACTGGTTAAGGATACTCAGATTGATAACTGGTCGGAGTCGGCTGCCTTTCTTCAGCACCAAGAACAGACGGGAATAAAATCCCACTGACTGAATGTTCTTGAGACCTCGATCACCCCCTTTGCTAGGAGATTGTCTATCTCTGTGGTCAAAAGCTCCCGACGTGAAACGTCTGAAGGAACTTAAGTTGGAAGAGGCACCCTTGACAGGGTGGGGTGCCTCCGGAAGAATATTCGCAGCCCAGACCGAACAACAACTAACACCCAAGGATCGGATGTGATGGTGGCCCAATGGTTTGTAAATTCTGATATCCTTCCTCCAACTTGGGGCGAATCGAGGTGAGGACCTTCATTTCAAGCCCCGTCGCAGCCCGCAAGAGGAGAAACCACCTCCTCTACTATAGGAAGAATCCTGATTCCTCCCTCTAGACTGACGATGCTTACTCTTACCTTATGAGTAAGAAGTAGAAGCGGCGGCAGGAGGATCAGCCCTTTGCTTTGCAGTGGAAGCAGAAGGGCCCTTGTTAGGCTTTGGACGACCCATGACTCCAACAGTGGGCTGATCAAGCTGCCGAAGCAGCAGCTGATCTTTGGAGTGACGTAGGATGTCATCTCGGACCGTCGCCACGGAACCATGAAACAGTTGTGGACCTGCCAAAGAAGCAGATTGAAGAGCAGCACGCTGCCCCTCCGGAAGGGAATGGCTTGTGTCCAGCACAACGTCCCTGCGAACTAATTCCAAGTTAGCCATGTTACAGTCATGCGTGTGAGTAAGATGCATGAGCTCCTTGGACAGCACACGCAAAGGAGCCTGTACTTCGTCAAACTTATCTGGAGGCAGATAAGCAGCTAAAGCAGAGATGACATGACCAGAGAGAAAGCATGCCCAGCAGCATCTCTCTCGATAAGCCCAACACGGACTCCAGAGTCGCCATAGGAATAATGGCCGACTTGGGCTTGGAAAGCCCGAGGGAAGTGGAGTCATGGTCCAAGACCATCGAAGACTAACAGACTGACGGATTGGCAGAATCGTAGGAACGATAATGTGCCGGGGGGGGGGGGGGGGGGGGGGGCAAAAAAAGTGTCAACCCTGGTGAAGAACTAAGTCTTCATAGCCTTGAAACTCAGCTTAGGGTCCAAAGCTGTAAACGCTTCAACCACTTGTACCGATTGGCACGGTGGAAGGTGCCCAGAAGCAGGTTGCTCCACAGGCTGTAGGCAGATGATCGTGGCCAGACACTGTAGGTTGGTTTGACAGTTTGAGATCTGGTAGGAATCCAAACACAAAGTCAAGAGCTGCCCCCAAGTCAGAAGACAGTTGGCTCTCGATGTCTCATCCTCTGAGTCGGAAGACACATAGCCCATCATGGGCAAACCATGGGATCAGAAAGCTGCAGGCAGATGTATATAGGGGTATGACATACCCCAAGGATCTACAGAGGGGGAACTCAGGAGAGTCGCCGCAGACTGCTGAGGGACAGAAGGTCCAGGCTGCACAAAAGGCGTTGGTCCAGCAAAACTAGCCATGTGACCCGAGTGCATGGACGGAAAGGCCACGGAGTTCATAGAGGCCCCACCATGAACATCCGAATCCAATGAAGAAACTGCGGTGCTCAACGGCGGAGAGACCACAGTATAGGGTTCGGCCGGCAGCTCCTTCCAACTTCACTGAGTTGAATTTAGGGAAAGCTGAGGCCGATATCCCACGTCCACACTACCAGACATCTCTGCAGACCACTGCAGGAATAAGTCAAGGCCGGCTGAAACGATGACCGATGACATAGCAGACGGAACAGCAACGATCCAAGCCACACAGCCCACAGGGTTGATTGGATGAACACCCATTGCAAGAAGAGCAGGAAGCATGTGAATCGTCCAAATGCTTGGTCAGAAGGCATTGCCCACAAGGAATAGTCCTGGGCATAACAGAAGTGAGAGCTGAAGAGAAGGTGAATTCAACAGATGACAGAAGAACACCCCCAACTAAGAGAGAAAGGTGATAGAAGAAGATAGACCAGCAGGAACACAACAGACCCCAGACAGTCGACAGCGACCAAAAAAACAGAAGCTCCACTTTTAACGGAGAGAAGAAATTCTAGTCAGGCAGCACCCCACTGACACCAAACTCCAACACAATTAACAGTATCAAAAATGATAACATAAATTAAATGTGACAAAAAATTTGTATGTCCGAACCACATGGCTCACGAAATACGTGCGCGACACAGAGAAGAAAAAATAATACATAACGGTGAATAAAATTAGAATCGAGAATATAAATAAAACACAGTCCTGACAATAGAGGATCCTTAGATCCAACAACTTTTCACAGGAACACACAATCAACGAGCCAGGATGATCAGTGATTTTGAATGCAGAGAAGACATCTCGTCAACATGGCGGATGAAAAAAGAATGAGTCATAAGCTACGTGTCTGCACACTGGCAATGGAAGTCATGGATTTGTACTAGGAGAAGAGCATCCCCCACTGGGTCTGCACCGGTAGCACTCAACCCAGTTTTGGCTTATTTTTTCTTGGTGCTTTTGCACCACTTTTCTTTCCCAAATTGCTTAGGAAAGATAAAAATAGAGAGTATATTTTCCGAGTTAGGGACTTCCACTGTAGTGCAAGCCTGTAGTAAACAATTGTAAGGTAGGTTGATAAGAAACACATGATGACATATGAGAACTGCATAGTCATTTATCTTGTATGAAGCAGAGCATTTTCATTGTGTTTGAATGGAATTGTGTCATGAGTACTGCAACAGTGATTGACCAGGCTCTGTCAGAAGCATATTTTGCATTCATTGTTAACCCTGTTCAAAAATTCCACATTCGTCTCTCAAATTTTGACTCAAATATGTTTCAAATTGAATTATTTTTCGAATATCGAATTATCAGAGGACCCTCAATTCTATGTTTGCTTTCCTCCCCACAACATGGTAGAATGCCACTTGAAAGAAATACAAAATCATTGAATATGTGACACTATTTTCATTCTCTTTGACTTGATTTGATCTTGATCTCACAGTACTGTATTTCTGAAATCTTGACCCATTGGTCTAAGTGTGCCGCTAATGGGTCGCTATTGGATAGTAATGTGGAGCCAATACTATAAAACTTTTACAATTGTATTTTCTAGAATTGTATTTTCTACATATTAATATATTACTGACTAAAATGAATCATTAACATTTTAAAAGATAAGGCAATTTGCCAACTGGCAAATTACCAGATCTTTGAAAATGATAATGGTTCAATTTAACCCATTTAAAGTTATAACTAGAAAATACAATTTTAGAATATACGATTGTAAAAGTTTTATAGTATTGGCCCCTGATCGAGAAAGAACACTTCCCTAATCACAGAAGTAACGACCAAGTTCAATGAATACATATAGGACTAAAAAACAGAAACCGATCAACAAAAATAACAACTGACCAACAAAACTGAACAGCTCTAATCAATACATACAGTTAAATATTAGTGAAACACAAAAGGTAAATTTTCCAACTTTGAGATATTTATTATTTCCAAAAAGTGGAACAAGCAGCAGTTTTAACCTGTGCACTGATTTCAAAATACCGAAATTTTCAGCAGGCATTTTTTCCCACCAAGCAAATAGGACTTTGACCACTTCAATCTTGTTGACAGAGCTTGATGAGCTCTGTCAAACAACATAAAATTGGTTAAATTTCTAGTTGTATTATGGGAAAAATTTGCAATGTAGATTTCCAGTAGTCATTATTATTATTATTTATTGAAGGAGTAGGCGACACAATACTGTAATGTTTTAAGTATTAAAAGGGGGCATAACTCTGGAAATACAAAACAGAGTTACCTGCTCTTGTCACATGCACAACGGCAATTGGTAATCAACATGTGTGCAAAGTTTGAACAATATAGCATGTAAAATGTAGAAGGAGTAGGTGACACAATACTGTAATGTTTTAAGTATGAAAATGGAGCATAACTATGGAAATACAAAACAGAGTTACCTGCTCTTGTCACATGAACAACGGCAATTACTGATCAACATGTGGTCAAGGTATGAACAATGTAGCATGTAAAAGGTTGAAGAAGTAGGCGACACAATAGTGTAATGTTTCAAGTATTAAAAGGGGGCCATAACTCTGGAAATACAAAAGAGAGTTACCTGCTCTTGTCACAGGCACAACGGCAATTGGTGATCAACAGGTGTGCAAAGTTTGAACAATATAGCATGTAAAATGTTGAAGGAGAAGGCAGCATAATACTGTAATGTTTTAAGTACTAAAAGGGAGCATAAATCTGGAAATACTAAACAGAGTTGCATGCTCTTGTCTAATGCACAGTGGCAGTTGGTGATCACCATGTATGCAAAGTTTGAACAATATAGGTCTCGTTTCCTATTAAAAGGTCATTTCCGAGGTTATTGGATATCCTCAGCCAAATGGCTATTTTGGGCTATAGTTTTAGTTTGTGGTGGTGTGGATTTAGTAAATAATTCTCATTAATGGTGATATGATCAAAATAATCTGTTGATGGTCTTGATTCGAACTGTGTATTGTCAAGTGCATTTCAATTGGGGGTCAAGGTCACATGGAAGTGTTAAATGACTAACCCAGACCTGTTTGGGACCTGACAATTTGCAGTTTACAAATGGGACAATTTTTGTGTAAATTTGCTTTGAGAAAGCCTTCTGAAAAAATGAATAAGAAACCCATATGTTTTTTATTTGTCAGAATGATCATGTTATGCTGTAAAATCCTCAGTGGAGGAATGAGGAATTCCTATAACACAGTTTTATCACTATCGATGTACGAAAATTGGAGATTTATCCCCAAAATGAGAAAATTTTGATCATTTAGAGCCATTTTTTTAACCATCAACTGTGTCATTCGGCTGAGTGTATTTGAGTGATATTGCAAGATTTTTGGTGTGTACAGTTGTCTCCAGAAAGGGCCATATTTAGACCTTCCAGAAACTATATACATTGTGAGTATTGTGAATAGGGGAGGTAATTTAAATGCGAAATATCCTCGGCCGTGTTAATCAGAAGCTGAACATTTCTTGAAAAGCCGACTTTTTCACCTGAATAACTGTAACGAGACCTATAGCATGTAAAATGTTGTAGGAGTAGGTGACACAATAGTGTAATGTTTTAAGTACTAAAAGGGGGCATAACTCTGGAAATACAGAATAGAGTTACCTGCTCTTGTCACATACACAACGGCAATTGATGATCAACATGTGTGCAACGTTTGAACAATATAGATTGAAAAATGTTGGAGGAGAAGGCGACACAATACTGTAATGTTTGTACAACAAGAGGCCCCAGTGGGCCTGAGGGCACTCACCTGACAAGGTAGACTAAATACCATCCCAGGGAATTGATTTCAACAAGTTGCATCTGCCCCTCCTAAGAAAAGCTTATACCAAATATCCAAAGATTCTGACCAGTGGATCTAAATGAAAGTGTCAATGACACTGTAGCTTAACTTGTGTGTTGTGTTTGAGGAAAAGGATAATGTTCAATGTTTATGAAAGGATTATGAAATAAGACAAGAATTGTGATAATTGGGAATATGTTCATTTCTGTTCCCTGCAGGGACCAGCCTAGGGGGCAATTTTAGGGAGACTTCAAGTCTCCCTTCAGAAAAAATAGGGAGACTGCAGAGTCATGTAGGGGGAAAATTAAGAATATTCATGTACCACCACCCCCCCCCCCCCCTCCCCTTCATAGTTTCAATTTGTGGTCCTCCATTAACGTCCAAATAATCCAGGTCCAGTTGTCTGTGATGCATCTGTGCCAGGTTAAAAAATCACAAAGTAATTATTGACTGAAAATCCCCTCACTGCTACCCTCTCCTTCATGACCCCTCCCCTCTTCTTCGTGCCAATCCTCCAACACCCTCCTCTGGTTGCCTTTCACCAAAGTCTACTAAGCTAATAATTTCCTAAGTCTGAAAGTGTGAACAGGACCAGATGTAAGAAGGTTGCTTGGGAGGTACTTTGTTAGTTAATAAACAAAATATATTCTGGGGTCGAGTATTTTGTAAAAGAAATGTCATTCCGCATCGTTTTTATGGCATTCCGGTGTCATTCCACGTCATTTCCTGTCATTCCGGTTTTAGGAGGACCCTTTTTCAAGATCGTCCACATGCACACTTGTGTCCTGTACAAAGCTTTTCTTGTCATCATTAAACTTTTTTTCATGTGTTTCAATTCCATTTGTGTTTTTCTGGGAATAGACAGCCCAACAGTTAACAGTCGTCAGCAAAACGAAATGAAAATACTGTGTTATAAAATACGTCCATTGTGTATACATTTCCGGCATCCTAAGCGACGTAACCTACTTTCAAACTGGGTTATTTTGTTGAGTCGCGAAGGTCACCTATTTTCGTTTCGACACTTGAAGCTCCGACTGAAACGCAACAAAATAGAAATAACAAAAATCCGCCGAATGCGACAATCGACAATTCATTGTCGTGTTATTTCAAATAAATGGACGTTTATTTGACGAATTAAAATGCCCATTTATCACACTCGAGCACATTCGATTTTTGAAAATAATCGTTTTCATGTAAACCTCGCATCACTCAGTTCAGCCTTTCCTCATTTTGGCCAATTTTTAGAGGGCGACTTGTAATCGCCCTGACTATTTTTCTAGGCGACTTTGGGCTTAGAAGGGCGACATAATCGCCCTAGTCACCCTCACAGCTGGTCCCTGGTTCCCTGTGTGCTATGTTTATGATAAAAATAATATATGAGGTGTACACTGTACTAAAGAGCTGAGGGGTGGGTTAATATGACCTCACAGTTAATGTATGTGGCCCTCACAGTTAACGTATATCAACAAAAAATTATTCCAAAACGAGTCATCCTATCAAGTTACATTAAAATCCCCTCATAAATATGGCCTGTAGACTGTGCTAAAGGTTTTCGGGCTTCAGGCCCCTGTAGCCGTCAGTTTCCCAATTGCGTAAAAAGGGGACGTTCTCATCTAGACATTATATGAAGTCAATCTACCAAGTTACAATGAAATCCCTTAATAAATATGACCTGTAGACTGTGCTAAAGGTTTTTGGGCTTTGGGCTCTGGCAGCCATCATGGTTGAATGATCGCAACCAAAAGGGGACATTCTCATCTGGACACTATTTGGAGTCATCCTACCAAGCTACAATGAAATCCCTTCAAAATAATGACCTGTAGACTGTTCTAAAGGTTTTCGGGCTTTGGGCCCCTGAAGCCGTCACAGTTGCCCAATCGTGTCCAAAAGGGGATGTTCTCATCTAGACATTATATGAAGTCAACCTACCAAGTTACAATGAAATCCCTTCATAAATATGACCGGTAGACTGTGCTAAAGGTTTTTGGGCTTGGGCAGCAATCATGGTTGAATGATCACAACCAAAGGGGACAATCTCATCTGGGCATCATCTGAAGTGATCCTGCGAAGTTACAATGAAATCCCTTCATAAATATGACCTGTAGACTGTACTCAAGGTTTTCGGGCTTTGGGCACCTGTAGCCATCACAGCTGACCAATCACGACCAAAAGGGAATGTCATCATCTAGGCATTATATGGAGTCAACCTAACAGATTACAATGAAATCCTTCTATACATATAACCTTTTGCCTATGGTAAAGGTTTTTGGGCTCGGGCACCCATCAAGGCTGAATGATCACAGCCAAAATGGGACGATCTCATCTAGACATTATTTGGAGTTATCCTACCAAGTTACAATGAAATCCCTTCATAAATATGACCTGTAGACAGTGCAAAAGGTTTTCGGGCTTCGGGCACCTTTAGCCGTCAAAGTTGCCCAATCATGTCCAAAAGGGGACGTTCTCATCTAGACATTATATGAAGTCAACCTACCAAGTTACAATGAAATTCCTTCACAAATATGACCTGTAGTCTGTGCTAAAGGTTTTCGGGCTTTGGGCTCGGGCAGCCATCATGGTTGAATGATCGCAACCAAAGGGGACAATCTCATCTGGGCATCACCTGGAGTGATCCTACGAAGTTACAATGAAATCCCTTCATAAATATGACCTGTAGACTGTGCTCAAGGTTTTTGGGCTTCGGGCACTTGTAGCCATCACAGCTGACCAATCACGACCAAAAGGGAATGTCATCATCTAGGCATTATATGGAGTCAACCTTACAGGTTACAATGAAATCCTTCTATCAATATAACCTTTTGCCTATGCTAAAGGTGTTTGGCCTCGGGCACCCATCAAGGCTGAATGATCATGGCCAAAATGGGACGTTCTCGTCTAGACATTATTTGGAGTCATCCTACCAAGTTACAATGAAATCCCCTCATAAATATGACCTGAAGACTGTGCTAAAGGTTTTCGGGCTCCGGGCACCTTTAGCCGTCACAGTAGCCCAATCATGTCCAAAAGGTGACATTCTCATCTAGACATTATATG
Source organism: Pictodentalium vernedei (assembly GCA_031216915.1). Classification (NCBI taxonomy): domain Eukaryota; kingdom Metazoa; phylum Mollusca; class Scaphopoda; order Dentaliida; family Dentaliidae; genus Pictodentalium; species Pictodentalium vernedei. Next base: position 250,507,369 of record CM062291.1, read on the forward strand.
AAGTTAACCTACCAAGTTACAATGAAATCCCTTCATAAATATGACCTGTAGACTGTGCTAAAGGTTTTTGGGCTTCGGGCTCGGGCAGCCATCATGGTTGAATGATCGCAACCAAAGGGGAAATCTCATCTGGGCATCATCTGGAGTGATCCTGCAAAGTTACAATGAAATCCCTTCATAAATATGACCTGTAGACTGTGCTCAAGGTTTTCGGGCTTCGGGCACCTGTAGCCATCTCAGTTGACTAATCACGACCAAAGGGGATGCCATCATCTAGGCATTATATGGAGTCAACCTAACAGGTTACAATGAAATCCTTTTACAAATATAACCTTTTGCCTATGCTAAAGGTTTTTGGGCTCGGGCACCCATCAAGGCTGAATGATCACGGCCAAAATGGGACGTTCTCATCTAGACATTATTTGGAGTCATCCTACCAAGTTACAATCAAATCCCTTCATAAATATGACCTCTAGACTGTGCTAAAGGTTTTCGGGCTTTGGGCCCCTGTAGCCGTCACAGTTGCCCAATCATGCCCAAAAGGTGACTTTCTCATCTAGACATTGTATGAAGTCAACCCACCAAGTTACAATGAAATTCCTCAATAAATATGACCTGTAGACTGTGGTAAAGGTTTTCGGGTTTTGGGCTCGGGCAGTCGTCACGGTTGGCAGATCATGCCCAAATGGGGAAATTCTCATCTAGACATCATAAGGAGTCATCCTACCAAGTCACAATGAAATCCCTCCACATTAAACATGACCTGCAGACTGTGCTAAAAGTTTTTGGGTTTCGGGCATGGGCAGCCATCACGGTTGATAGATCATGCCCAAAAGGGGACGTTCTCATCTAGGCATTATACAGAGGCATCCTACCAAGTTACCATGAAATCCCTTCATAAATACAACCTGTAGACTGTGAAATGGTTTTCGGGTTTTGGGCTCGGGCAGCCATACTGGTTGCCCGATCGCGACCAAAAGGGGACGTTCTCATCTAGACATGACCCCAAACCTGCATATGAAATTTCGTGACGATCAGACAAGAACTGCGGGGTGTAGCCCGTGCTAAAGGAAAATGTGAACAGACGTCACAGACTCACAGACTTCTGCACGCGTGATGGCAAAATAGCTTATCTTGACTATGTCAAGTTAAGCTAAAAAAGTAGATTTTTAAAGAATATTCCTCATATTGAACTACGTTATAATTCAGGCTACCACAGTGAGCCCAAATCTGAACCCAGGGACTTGGCTTGAACAAACTCACCCACTAAGCATGTTGCATACCCAATATCAAACGATTCTGCCTGCTGGATCTTGAGAAGATTTTTTAAGAAATTTGCCTGAAATGCACAAAGTTCAAATTGGGCTCCTATACTGAGCCCAAATATGAACCCGGGGGGGGGGGGGGGGGGGGGGTCGGGCAATTTAAACAAACTTGAATCAGATCCACCCCACAATGTTGCATACCAAATATCAAAAGATTCTGCCTGCTGGATCTGGAGAAGATTTTTTAAGACATTTGCCTGAAATGCACTAAGTTCGAATTCGGGCTTCTATACTGAGCCCAAATATGAATCCAGGTGGCCGATTTGAACAAACTTGAATCAGATCCACCCAACAATGTTGCATTCCAAATATCAAAAGATTCTGCCTGCTGGATCTGGAGAAGAAGATTTTTTAAGAAATTTGTATGAAATGCACCAAATTTGGGCTTCTATAGTGAGCCCAAATATGAATCCAGGGGGCCGATTTGAACAAACTTGAATCAGACCCATACCAAGATGCTGCATACCAAGTATCAAAAGATTCTGCCCACTGGTTCTGGAGAAGATTTTTTAATAATTTTTCTATAATTCATATGGTGCTATCAGAGTTATGCCCCATACAGAGCCCCCAAGGGACGTGGCCATTTCATTTGAACAAACATGAATTGCCATATAGTAATGAACGGCAATTGGTGATCAACATGTGTGCAAAGTTTGAACAATATAGCATGTAAAATGTTGAAGGAGAAGGCAACACAATACTGTAATGTTTTAAGTACAAAAATGGGCATAACTCTGGAAATACAAAAGGGAGTTACCTGCACTTGTCACATTCACAACGGCAATTACTGATCAACATGCGTCCAAAGTTTGAACAATGTAGCATGTCAACTTTTGGAGGAGTAGGCGACACAAAAATTGTTTACGGACAAAAATTGTTTACGGACGGACGGATGGACGGATGGATGGACGGACGGATGGATGGACGGACGGACGGACGGACGGACGGACGGACGGATGGACGGACGGACGTATTTATATTCTTACACATTCTTAGTTGTGGGGTTTTTCTCATGTTAAACCCTAACCCCACAAGGTCAAAAAATTAATTAACCCCACAGTGTAAAAAACAACCCCACAAGTGGCCACTGTACGAACCCAACCCCACAACTACAACTGACCCTAAATTGTAAACCCCACAATGTACCTCTGCTAAGCCCGGATGGACGGACGCGACAAAAAATGCCGGGCATATAAAAACGAGTTCACAGTATGGAATAAAAAAATAATTAGAGAACCCAATTTAGAGAACTGGATAAATAGAAAAATACCAATGAATATTCAGACAGACAGAACAATAGATGGACCTTATATAGGGTAGATAGATGGATGGCCTGGTAGATGTAATGAAAACCAGACAGGACAGGTAGGTGTAATGAAAAACAAACAAATTGAGAGACTTCAGTGCCATGAAACCTTCCAGTATTGTGATACAGGGTTCATGCACTATATAAATGGCTGTTAGTATTATCATTTATAATACTTCAACAATACCCTTGAGTAAGAATCGGCAAAGATTTTCAATAGGCATTATTGTTATTTATTGCGGTATTTTAAGTCATTTTCTGCTTCTATATGGTTACATCATGGCCACAGAGTGATTATAAAGTCAAGTTTGTCCATTTGTTAATAACTGTGTTGCCCACTTTGGAGAACTTTCACCCAAAGCATTGGTTACAAGGTCCCATTATACAGCAAGGTAGAATCTGTCAGCAGCTGAAATAAATAGAACTTCTGCAGTTTCTGGGATTCCCACTGGTATCAGTAAATAAACAACTCCATGTTCAAACATTACTTTATACATCTTATCACAACTACATATACACTGTACTTACCAAATGCTCCGACTACTGCTAACCCAGCAACAAAAATTAAAAACAGCACACAACATATTATATCTGTACATGATCTGAAACAAAGTAAATATAAGTTTATAACAGGAAATAAAAAAATCTTCATAATATGTACAGTAGAACAAGCTGGTGGAACCTTGTTATTTGAATAGCTACATGCTGGTAAAAAGAAATAACCAATTAAAAGGAATATTCAAGTTCAATTAACCAGAATTTAGTAATATTGCTTCATTCTGATGACAAAGTGAGCATTCACTCTATCAGGTCTCATTTAACAGAGCTCAGTGAACTGTGTCAAACAAGCTGGACGAGAATAAATGATTATTTTGGAAGAACACTACTATTTATTTATTGGTGTTTAAGGTCACATACTTATGCACAATGGCTGATCATGACACTGACAGTTTTACGAGTGGAGGAAGCCGGAGTACCTGGAGAGAACCACGGAGCAACGACGAGCAGCTGCCAGCTCCCCAACAACATAACTCCACACTGCAGCACAGGCAGGACATCATCATGCCCACATGTGGACAATCAGGGTTAAGTGCCTTGCCCAAGGACACAACGCGGGAGTCCAAATCGATCGCTCAGATGTTCACCCATCCGAGGACTAACCAGGCTCGACGTTGCTTAGGAAGAACACTACTGTGATCACAAATGTGACATTTTTCTTCATCAGATCACGATCTGGAGGTAATACTATAAACCATTTAAATTACAATTGTATTTCCTAAAATTGTATTTTCTAACTATTAATAAAACAGACTAAAATGAATCATTAGCATTTTAAAAGATATGGCAATTTGCCAGTTGGCAATTTGCCAGATCTTTCAAAATGCTAATGGTTCATTTTAACTCATTTAAATTCATAACTAGAAAATACAATTCTAGACAATACAACTGTAAAAGTTTTATAGTATTGGCCTCTGGTTGTGACACACTTTTACAGCAGTAGGTTGAGATTTCATAAATGAAATATTGCGAAAGAGGATCGGGTCCCAAAACAAAAAAACTTCCAAATGAAAATAGAATTTCAGATTAAATTTTCAAGCATTTCTATTCTGACTCTTATGATGGGACCTAGTGACTTTGGGCATTGGAAACTTTGAACCAAAGTGATGTCAGCCCAATTTGATAACTTCACAAACTGATGAAGATTTTAGGCCCTACCAGGTATTTTGGACCTACCGTATTCTGGTATAAAACAGTCAGAATGTTCTCAAGCTGAGACTAAACAGAAGATAACGAGATGTAAATCACTATCTATCTATATGGTCCATATATTTCAACACCCTTAAATTTTCAGAGGAGAGGCTGTAACTTCCCATTTGGTATATGATTGTGCACATGAGGAGCATAGAGGCTCAGTAAGTAGAGATGCAAAAAGACCCGAATGGCAAATACTAGTCAAAACGAAGAACGTTTGTTCAAGTTATTGCACTAACAGTGTGAGGATGCCCGGACGCACACCAACCGTCGCCAACCATAGGTCTCGGTTGTTAACACAACTCAACTAATAAATAAATAGATTGTGGGCATTCTCTCAAGTTTATCCACTGGAAAGACCTGCTTGTGTGGAATTTGTATGTTGGGGAGTTTGATAGTTGCTCGCCAGTGCTGGTTGGTTCTCTCTGAGTACTCCAGTTGTTCCTCCACCCGTAAAAAATGTCAAACATGGGGTGATGTTAGCTGTCAAAAGCATTTTTAAACCCCAATAAACAGATCATTTTACCAATAGTTCATCAAATCTGTGCCAAATTTCATTTTTTTAGGCATGTCCAAAATCATTTTCCATGAGTCAGATATCATTTGGGCTCAATTCACAGTTCTGGTTCAAGGTAGCAGAGTTCTGATATTATCTATTATCTTTCATAAACAGGTATCAAATTGTTTGAGAATAACACTAGGGTTCCCAAGAATCATTCTTAGGATGACATATTGTCAATTCATTAAACAGAATTTGTTGAAACAATATGAACCAAATGCGATGAGTCTGTTCAACATGAAGGCTGGTACTCTGTATCACTTATTCCCGATTTTTAAAAATTTCCAAATTACATACAATTCTGATTCAAGCACTGCATTTCTGTGCATTTGACAACAATAAAAATTGCTTGCATCTTCCAGATGTTGTGTATACTGCATTGAATCTTTTTGACTTTTGTTGAATATTTCCATAGCATGATTCTCATTATTAATATGACACAAGGCCCTATTTTGGGAATATCAGTGAACTCCATAAATTTGGCCTTATCAAAAATCCTAGTATTGCCCACCAGTAATCTAGCACTCTACTGGTTGAATGTATGTAATGGAATATTTTTCCAATGAGAACAAAAATTTGTCCCTTGAGTGCAAAAAGGTGCCATCTGCAATTCTTTATCATTACAGATGGCGCCCTGTTCTGACGAGATACAACATGTACATTGTACACATACTGACGGAATAAAGAAATGCAAGTTCAGTTTTGGTAATATAATTTTTTTATCCGTACACCAAATGTAGTAAAATTTGACACATAGCTACCATTGTCTAAAGAGTCTTTGGTTTAAATTCAGTCAACCATGACCATGTGCGATGCTGAATGCTTTCAACAGATTTTCCAACAAAGTGTGCTTCCGGGGCACTTGCACATGCTATGGGCTTGAAAACGTACCAAATCGAAATTTTGAACAGGACACATCGATTGCACAACATTTCATTTCAACTAGATTGAAAAGCAAAATGCGGCAAATGCCCAAAGTTGATAGGGATTGGGCTATTGCTCTAATTTTTCAGGACCAATCAATATGTCTAGTCGCCCAGCAATTTGGGGTACATGAGTCAATGATAGATCATTTAGTTGGGCATCTCAGAGCCACAGGAAGATTAGCTGACTGTCCCATGACCAGACATCTGTGCATTACGTCGCCACGCCAGGATAGAAGCACACGTTTCTCACACCTCCATAACTGATTTCAGACAGAAATGGATGGGCTAGGATGTAGGCACTCCTTGTCGCCGTGTGTTTCCAAGAAAAGTTAGGAATCGGTTGAGGAAGTTCAATTTAAGGCCACAACATCACTATATTGCACCGCAACTTACACCCAGGCGACATCAATATTGATTGTAATGGCTGTGAGCACATGCACCAAATTGGTTTCATTTGGCCCACTGGAGACGTGTGTTATTCACTGAGTCTTGGTTCATGCTTTACAGGTCAGATGGACGACTACGTTGCTATCAATGTCGAGGTGAGCGATATTCTGGTGCATGCATTATGGAAATAACAGATTCAGGGGAGGGAAAGTTATGGCTTGGGGGGATTTCTCATGGCATGAAAACACCTCTTGTGGTCATCCAGGGCAATCTTACAGCTGTAAGATATTGGTATCAGGTCCTCATGCCTCACGTCCTTCCACTTAACCATGCACATAACCTCCTTATTTTGCAGCAGGATAATGTGAGGTCACACGTTGCAAGGGCTTGTCGTGACTTCCTCAACCAAACAATGTCCCAGTTCTCGATTGACCATCCTACAGTCTAGATTTGTCCCCGATTGAGCATTTGTGGGATGAGCTGGACAGGAGAGTCAGGAAGTGCTTCAACGTTCAAAACAATGTTGATCAGCTCACACAGGCCCTTCTTCAGGAATGGAACAACATCCTACAAATGACCATAAGCGACTTGATGGGGGTCAATGATAAGGAGAGTTAGAGCAGCGACTGAAGCCTAGGGTGAGCACACCCACTTTAGATTTTGTTCAGGAAATGGTGTATTGTAACCACATTTGAACGTTATCCATGCAAATGCCGTCTGTGTCGAGACAACAAAACTTATCAAAATTTAATCAGTAATGAAGAAATAACATCAAAATCCAAACAATGAAATAATCATCCATAACACATTTGAAATATTTACCACAGCAAAACTTTCATTTCTTTTTTCAGCTAGTATACTATTCTACAGTTGATTTTGAATTTTCTTTCTTCTGAAACCTTGCAAATGACACCTCCAAGTCATAGTGTGTTGGAAATGATAGAATTACAAAATGATGGATGAATAAGGGTAACACTATATGCCCGGGCCATTTTATAGCTGGGGCATAAAAAATTAATGAAACATGAAGTCAAAAGAAATTATTAATAAAAAATTTCGTACATTTAACAGTGATATATGCTGAAAAGCATATACACATTTACTAATCACAAGAGTTGATTACTATGCAGGCAGGCATATTGGTCAGAAACATTCTGGCAGTTAACTAGCTGAGTGATGGAAGACCATAGCTGCAGGCATGTAACTAGAGGGGGAGTGATCCCTCTCCCATGACCATGTCTGTCAGAAATTTTTATTGTCTGTTGAAAAGTTTGTTGGTTGCTTGAAACTGTCAATATTTTCTCTTAACCTTTTAACCAATGCAGAAGATATCAAAATTTATTATTTTAATTACTATTTTTTAAAAAAATTTTAAAAAAATTCAGCGAAACCATATCATGTGACCCCCCCCCCCCCCCCCACCTCATTAAAACGAGCTTGTTGAGCTCGTTCCAATGAGGGGTCACATGATATGGTTTTGTTGAAATTTTTTGACAAATGTCTTTCTTTCAACCGCTGAATTTGTAAATTACAAAGGCGGATGCATTCAATTTGTTAGGTAAAGGGTTAAGGATGCTAATTTGAATAAAAAAGTTGACACTGTGGCAAATTTCATTTTAAAAAAATACCCTTATATAAGTTTCTAATATCTTTTGCATGAAAGTGATTGCTACAGTATATGAAAATTATGTTGTCATGTACATCAAGTAAATATGCATATTTTTATTATTATCATGTATTATTATTTTAAAGAAGCAATTCTTTAAAATAATAATAATAACCCACCCTTTTATTTATTATTGTTGTAAAGAAGTACGTATGCACATTGATTTTAAAGTATCAAGTTTGTACTAATGGTCACAGGCACAGGAACTCTCCCATAACTTGTAACAAGGGAAAAGCATACATGTGAACAACTTTTGACCACAAAAAAATAATAATGCACTCCACCAGCTAAATAACTAATATTAATCCCTTCAAAAGTACCTAAAGACATAAAATATCAATTTAAAATGCACAGTCACAGTGTTTGTTACTTTCCCTTATCTTTACACAGCAAGAACATACTGTATGATAACAGAAAATTGTACTTTTTTCCATGCTAGAGCATGCTGTTAGATAATAAACAAGAACTCTTTGATTTATTCAGTGTGAAAACCGTTTAAAAATTGTCCCAACTTTACATGTACCAGGAGCAAAAAATGAGAACAAGGATCAATTCTGAATTGCCAATGCAGGGTAAGTTTCTTGGCAACTAGAAAGGCTTGACATAACAAGAAAATCAAATTCATTGATATTTGTTCAAGTTATCCCACAAATAAACTGAAAACAGGCAAAAATTAAGAGTCACAAGTCAAATATTTGTTGAAGTTACTGTGCTAATGAGCTGAAAGCAGGCAAAAATTAACAAATTATTGGCCATAATTTCACTCAGTATGGATGAACCGTACCAGTTTTTAAAATAGTTCAAGACATTGTTAAGAAAGTCTCATATACAAAATATTGACCAATTCATTGATATTTGTTCAAGTTATTGCATTAACAAGCTGATACACCCGCCCGCTAACCCACCCATTCACCCACGTACCGATTTCAAATGATGGGTCAAGTTTTTTTTTTAAAAACTTGACCAAACAGTAATTGCAGCATGCTTTTCCTGAACAGTATGATTTAACAGTCATCAAGCTGGTGCTGGCAATCATGATGCCATGCTGCTTGGCAGATACTTTCAAGCAGTCAGCAGAATAAATGATCAGTCAGCAGAAAAACAGTCCAGTTGGCAATATTTTTTAGATCCCAGATACTATTACTAGTCTTGAGATCAAACACATTAAACTCTGACACATGATAAGTGACAACCTAAGTTGCTACTGGTGGTGGTAATTCTTACACACAGCAGCAACCTCTGGTTGTCACTTACCATGTGTCAGTATTTTTAACTGTTACAGGCATTTCCAATGCTCATTCAACACACCTCACTTACACCCCCAAACCATCAGTGAGTATTTGTATTACCAGAACCAATCAGTTACAGTACATGATCACAAATGCAGTCATTTTCATGATCAGAAAGCTATCTTGCCATGAAACATTTACACTTATGAAATGAAATTTCATTGGAAAAATATCTGCGAAATTTAGACAGAATAAAGAAAACTAAAAGGAAAATAGCACCTGATATGCAATGTGTTTGTGTTTCGTTCCTGAATGGTAAGATTATAAAATGTTGTTTTGGAAAAAGGAGATTTACCACATTGTGACCCATCACAATCCCATCAAGTTCTCGGTCTGCTGTTGTGGTCACAGTACTCTACACTAGAGGTGAGGTTGGGGGTTTACTGTAAATACCATTCGGTATCGAAATTGAGCTAATACCGATTTACTGTACCAAGGGAGTGTCTTATTTACTACCAACATTTCGGTATTGAAAAAATATTCCCGCTATTTGTTAAAAATAAAAAGGTAAACAACTGAACATTGCGCAAAATTACAGTACATGTATTTCTGAAGGCAGTTAACACAGGTTATTTGATGTAACAAAAAAGCACAGAGAAAATACCCCAGGAGGTATTTTCTCTCAGCATTTTTGTTCATAAAATGGATGAGTGGCGGTGTTATTTCCAACATTTTGACAATTTCGAGGCTTTTATCTTCTATAAAATGGGGATCTGGTTATCAAAAATACTATTCGATATTGATATTGGTGTGAGTACAAGTATGTTGCTGACACCGAATTCCGTACCTATACTGTGGTAAATCTTTCTAAAAATACCGATACTGAAACCAAACCACCCAGCTCTACTATACGCACAGTGTTGATATTAAATTTTTTTAGTAAATTTTGTTTCTCAACATACCTACCACAATTGTTTACAATTGGCTGTAACATAAGTGCAAGCCCTAATTCGGAACTAACTCAAGCTAATAACTTTTCCAAACGAGTTGGAAAAGTGGAAGAGTGCAAAAGCACGAAAAAGATCGAAAAGGGGTCGAGCGAGACCGGCGCTTGACATTACAGGTACTCTCTCTGCACACCTCTTGCATTTACGGAGTGCATGTGAATCAACTGCGACGTCAATTCCCAATTTGTGCCAATGAGAAGTTTGTGATTTAGCGGGAAGGCAATGATATCAAAAGATATCCCCTAGGAGGGTGGGCCTCCAGAAAACAATTGTGGTAGGTTTGTTAAGAAACAATATTTACTAAAAGGTTTTAATTTCTTCTCAACCTACTCACAATTGTTTACAATTGGCTGAATAAACAATAGGAGGTGAATCACATAACCAATACCAACAAGCGCATCAGAAAGAAATGCAAGGAGGGTAGAGAATGACGGTGAAACCTGTAAAGGAAGAAAGTGGAAAGGTGCTGATTAAGAAGCTGAAGCACCAACATAACAGTGTTGAAAAGAATGAAGCACCTGAAAAGAACAAGGCTGAGCGATGCACAAACCTGAAAATACACATTTGATGAAGTTGCACAACAGCCTGAGCAGCATCGAGAGAGCCTAAAGAAAAAAAGTCCTCAGATTGCTGCTGCAGGTTGCAGAGATAAAAGGAGAAGAAAGTAGAAGCATTCCTCCAGTAAGCTGCATTCATAACATCCCTGAGCGAAACAGAATTGAAGAACACCCAGGAAGTAGAAATGGCACGAACCTTATGAGGATTAAATTGGTTCAAAACAAGATCTGAAGCAGACAAACTGGAATAAACCATCTTGATGGCGAGATATATCCATCTGGAAATAGAATGGGAAGAGACAGACTGCCTCCCAGGAATGAGAGACAGAAAGAATCTTTTCCGACCCCTCCGAATGAACTGCATGCGATTAATATAAGTCTTGATCGCATGAACAGGACAAAGAAGAGGCCTCAGCCATCGACAGAAGGGAGAGCACGAATGCAGATGGGGGGAGGTACTGAATCAGGAAGTTGATTCTTGGCCAGAAAAGAGCAATCAGTAGTGAAGGTTACACTGTTAGCCTCATTTCTGAAGAAAGCTGAATCAACAGAAAGCGCATGAAGGTCACGGACACGTCTGGCAGAAGCAAACGCTAGAAGGAAAGCAGTCTTATATGTGAGAAAATGCATATCGGTCTCAGATAAAGGCTCGAACAGTGCCTCCTCCAAACAATGTAACACCCATGCCAAGTTCCATTTGGGTGTAAGACGCTAAACTCAAGGCCTCTTCAGAGAAAAGTGCCGATTCAGTTTGGAGAGAAAGAATTTACAAGGACATATAAGAGAAAGTATCTGACAGCATAGACCGATAGCCCTTAATAGTAACAGGCTGGAGGCCCTTGGGAGTCAAAAAGGTATACCAGAAAATCCGCAAGTTGAGCGACTGATGGATTTCGGTAATCCACATGTTGAGCTGCACACCAGCAGCAGAAAACTTTCCACTTTGCAGAATAAGTCATGCCAGTGGAATGTCGTTGTGATGCAGAAATGCACTCCACTGTTCGTCTCAAAAAACCTCTATGTTGGAGACAGGACCTGATAAAAGACAGGTTGTGGAGGGACAGGCTCGCCAGGTTGTTGTGATACTTCCTGGGCCGACCCTGGGAAAGAAGATCCAGCGTAGAGGTTGACGAATTGGCCGATCTGCCAACAGAGGCCGCAGTTGGTTGATCCACACCCTCTGTGGAGACAGGGGTGTGATCAGAATGACCCTGCAACTGCAAGCGCGAATCTTTTCCAACACCTGAGGAAGAATTAGTGCAGGAGGGAAGGCATAGCCGATCCAACCTGTCCTGTACAGAGACAGAGCGTCTACCGCAAATGCTAGTGGATCTCTACCTGATGATTCCAGCGAGTGGCGAAAAGGTCGACAAGAGGACGACCCCACCGCTTGCAAATCATCTGAAACACGGACTGATGCAGCATCCATTCGGTGGGAAGGACACTGTCCCGTCGGGACAGGGAGTCTGCTAGGATGTTGAGATGTCCGGGAATGTGCCAAATGGCCACCCGAGCGTTTACATCCCGCGCTAACAGCAGAAGAACCCGAGACAGCCGATACATGGGAATCCAATGCGTGGCCCTTTGATTCCGGATGTAGGCCCCCATTGTCGAATTGTCTGAAAGAAGCAGGACTGTGTGATTCGACAGGTGAGAGATCTATTACTGAAAACTCAACAGAAGAGCAAGGAGCTCCTTCTGGTTGATATGAAGGGCCATCTGCTCGCTGTCCCACTCGCCGTGAGTAGATAAGCCAAGAGGATCCAACATCGCACCCCAGGCCTGATTGCTGGAATCTGCAGTAAGGATGCGATCGGCTGAAGGAAGATCCAACGGGACACCCTGAGTCAACCAGGGAACATTGGCCCAAGGGTGGAGGTGACAAAGCAAGAACCGAGGAATAGGATGTTCCAGGTCCAGAGAATCCACATTTGGACGCCAATGATCCAACAGGAAGTGTTGGAGAGGTCGAACAAACAAGCGACCCAGCAGAATGAGATCTGTCACTGAACCTCAAAGGCCCAGCATCCGAAGAAAATTCCTGGCCCGAGACTGAGGAAGGTTGGAGCAGGTTCCAAGTCAAGGCAAAAAGGATCACTGCAAGGGTCACCACCAGAGCCAATGGAAGGACAGGGGCAATCCCCACTTCAGGCGTCCCAGCACCAGCACCACCAAAAGTTGTGGAGAAACTTGCTACCGAAAAAGGTTGCCCATCATCCTGCGTGACAGAGTCACCACATGCACTCTCAGAAATATCTGAGGAGGCACGGCTACCTTTGCACCGAGAACGAGGGGTTCTAGCTCTGGTTAGAACCACTTTGTTAACGAAAGCCCAGAACTTGGAAGACCAAACACCACAGGGATGGGCCTGAGAACAATTGTTGCAAGTGACACAAGTACTGTGAACATCATCGACATGTTTCACCTGCATACAAAAAAGACAAATGAATGTTTTCAGCATTGTCCAAAAAGGTGACAGAAGAATTTCTTGCGGGAAAAATCCCCAAAAATAATCCAAAGAATCAAGCTTCCCACAGGAGGAAAACCAATCAACGCAGGTCACATTTTTGCGCGTGGAAAAGGCAAGATAAGCAAAGATAACACAAGCTAAAATGAGCATAAATTAAAGAAAACAAAACAATTTTGAGCTTTAGTAAAGGATATAATCCTAGAATGCACATATAACAATAATCGTAGCAAGTTATTCAAGTTGTTCTCGAAGAAACAAACTGAGCAGCATGAGTCACAAAAATTCAGACCATGCACGAAGGCTGAAAAAAAGAAATTGATGTTACGGTTGTTGCACATGCGCTCGGTAAAGAGTACCTGTTATGTCGAGCGCCGGTCTTGCTCGATCCCTTTTCGATCTTTTTATAGTGAGTGCTTTTGCACTCTTCCACTTTTCCAACTCATCTGGAAAAGTTATTAGCTTGAGTTAGTTCCGAAGAAGGGTTTGCACTTACGTAATACAGCCAATTGTAAACAATTGTGAGTAGGTTGAAAAGAAACTCATTCCACAATCCTATAAGGTTTTTTTTTATCTTGTAACTACAGCACCAGCATATATAAGTTGTAGGGTAACAACAAGAAAATTAGTTTCCTTTGTTGCTACATGCAATTTCAATACTTGACTTCCTTTCTTTGGAAAATATGCCCCAGCATGGGAGAACTGTGCAGCCGACAGTGCTCACAGAGCTCAAATGCAGTAGTGTTTATGTATATAAATAGGCCTGCCTGCGTTCAATACTAACAGAAACTACATCTTCACCTAACGCTAAGGATGGGGGTGGGGGAGGAGTGATTGAAAAGGCATCTCCATGACCAAACACATCTTCAGCTACCAACCCCACACCTCCTTCACCATTTTATTTTTTTCTGCCACACCTGATTAATACTCAGACCATGTATGGTATTACAGCCACTACAGCTGCTTTTAACACATTTCTTAGTAGAGATCTTATTGTGGCTTCTAGAAATTTTCAGGAAAGACTATTAAATATACAAACTTTCATGTTATTCTGGAGTACAGGCCTCTCTTCTTAACTGGAGGTAGGCCTGTTACGCTTTTCACACACTAGGGGGGACGGTAGGGGAGGGTATGAGGCTTGATCTATTTGCCAAGATTAATGATTTAAGCCCTTTTTTCTGAAAAATACAAGAGAGCCAACAACTACCCTCCTTGTTAGGCCATAAAGGGAAGTTTTTAGCTCTTGTGTAAAACTCAGTTTTCTTCTTTTTTTTTTGAGGTGGAGTATACTGCTATTTGCTCTTTGAAATTAAAAAGTAGTAATGAGGAATTGTGAACATAAACAATAAATGAGAATGAGCTATGTCAAACAAGATAAAATAGAATAATTGCTCGGTTTATCACAAGAATACAGGAAAGAAGTGACCCAATTCTGTTAATTAAATATCCCTGTTAGCAGAACTAGGTGGATTGCCCTCTCTGCAGGCTTAAAGTCATAGGCAACTATTTTTCATACATATTTTTCTATTTTTGACCAAAGAATGAAGTTTGTCCAGTCGAATGCACCTTCATAATGGTGAATCTTCCCTTTTTGCCTGACTGAAAATGACACAATTCTTCCTGATCACGATCACAGGTATCGGAACAGTAAGAACACAGTGTTCAATGGTGGACAACATATGAGGTGAGAAGACTATACTTTAAGCTGAAGCTTATACTTTAAGCTTCTTAGTGTTAACGACTTAAGTACAGTCAAACTTTAGGAAACTACATAACAGATAAAAGTGTCAATGACACTATAGCTCAACTTGTTTAAGACATGTACATGTATAGTATGTGACACAGAAATGACAAACATCTAGGTAATGACCTGATAACAATGGTACATGTAAAGTATTGTAACAGTCTGTAGATAAATGCTGACCGTAGCCTGTAACAAATATATAGGTAAAGTATTGTAAAGGTGGGGTGACAGTTAGATGTTAAACTAGAAAAGAAATCTTTGAGTCCCAGAGTGGGTCTGACTGAACCCAAAAATATTTGTTCTCATAGCACAGTGATAACAAAGGCATCCAAAACCACTCGTTCCTGTCACAAGGTGATAACAAAGGTGCCCCAAGAAGTTTCATGAAGATCGGTTCATAAATACAGACTCTAGCCCGAGCCGTATTGACATGTGCACTTACTGTGTATAAGTAGCACTGAATAAATCAAAGTTCATCTAATTTGCATAATTTCTGCACGAAAAAATACCCTGTATTATATGTGATGTATTCCATGTTACTAAACATTCACACATAGAGATTATTACCATTATGTGGATGTACAAAATATGTATCCGAGTCGAGCTCCGGGGTTCTAAGGGCAGATCATGACGAGTCATGATCTACCCTTAGAACCCAGAGAGAGACTTGAATACATATTTTGTCCACATAATGGTAATAATCATTTTATCTTACAATATATTGGGGATAAGTCAAGAATGTAGACAAATATATACCGAACTATTTATAATGAACTATTTATTCGTACGGATGAACAAAAAGAAAAATGAAAGTGTCAATGACACTGTAGCTTAACTTGTGTGTTGTGTGTTGTGTGTTGTGTTTGATGAAAAGGATAATGTTCAATGTTTATGAATGGATTATGAAATAAGACAAGAATTGTGATAATTGGGAATATGTTCATTTCTGTTCCCTGTATGCTATGATTTTGATAAAAATAATATGAGGTGAACACTGTACTAAAGAGCTGAGGGGTGGGTTAATATGACCTCACAGTTAATGTATGTGGCCCTCACAGTTAACGTATATCAATGAAAGTTACCAACATACAGTGAAATTATTCCAAAACGAGTCATCCTACCAAGTAACATTGAAATCCCTTCATAAATATGGCCTGTAGACTGTGCTAAAGGTTTTCGGGCTTCGGGCCACTGTAGCCATCAGTTTCCCAATTGTGCCCAAAGGGGACGCTCTCATCTAGATATTATATGAAGTCAACCTACCAAATTACAATGAAATCCCTTCATAAATATGACCTGTAGACTGTGCTCAAGGTTTTCGGGCTTCGGGCCCCTGAAGCTGTCACAGTTGACCAATCATGACCAAAAGGGGATGTCACCATCTAGGCATTATATGGAGATAAACTTACAGGTTACAATGAAATCCTTCCATAAATATGACCTATAGACTATGCTAAATGTTTTGGGGTTTTGGGCTCGGGCAGCCATCAAGGCTGAATGATCGCGACCAAAAGGAGACGTTCTCATCTAGACATTATTTGGAGTCATCCTACCAAGGTACAATGAAATCTCTTCATAAATATCACCTGTAGACTGTGCTAAAGGTTTTCGGGCTTCAGGTCCCTTTAACCATCGCAGTTGCCTAATGGTGTCCAAAAGGGGCTGTTCTCATCTAGACATTATATGAAGTCAACCTACCAAGTTACAATGAAATCCCTTCATAAATATGACATGAAGACTGTGCTAAAGGTATTCAGGCTTCAGACTTGGGCAGCCATAAGGGTTGAATGATCACAATCAAAAGGGGACATTCTCATCTGGGCATCATCTGGAGTGATCCTACGAAGTTACAATGAAGTCCCTTCATAAATATGACCTGTAGACTGTGCTCCAGATTTTCGGGCTTCGGGCACCTGTAGCCATCACAGCTGACCAATCATAACCAAAAGGGGATGTCATCATCTAGGCATTATATGGAGTCAACCTAACAAGTTGCACTGAAATCCTTCCATAAATACAACCTATAGACTATGCTAAAGGTCTTTGGGCTCGGGCAGCCATAAAGGCTGAATGATCGCGACCAAAAGGGGATGTTCTCATCTAGACATTATTTGGAGTCATCCTACCAAGCTACAATGAAATCCCTTCATAATTATGACCTGTAGACTGTTCTAAAGGTTTTCAGGCTTCGGGCCCCTGTAGTCGTCACAGTTGCCAAATTGTGTCCAAAAGGGGACGTTCTCATCTAAGACATTATATGAAGTCAACCTACCAAGTTACAATGAAATCCCTTCAAAAATATGACCTGTAGACTGTGCTAAAGTTTTTCGGGCTTCAGGCTTGGGCAGCCATCATGGTTGAATGACAGCAACCAAAGGGGACAATCTCATCTGGGCATAATCTGGAGAGATCCTATGAAGTTACAATGAAATCCCTTCATAAATATGACCTGTAGACTGTGCTCAAGGTTTTCGGGCTTCGAGCACCTGTAGCCATCACAGTTGACCAATCAAAACCAAAAGGGGATGTCATCATCTAGGCATTATATGGAGTCATCCCAACAGGTTACAATGAAATCCTTCCATAAATATGACCTTTTGCCTATGCTAAAGGTTTTTGGACTCGGGCACTCATCAAGGCTGAATGATCATGATCAAAATGGGTTGTTCTCATCTAGACATTATTTGGAGTCATCCTACCAAGCTACAATGGAATCCCTTCATAAATATGACCTGTAGACTGTGCTAAAGGTTTTCGGGCTTCAGGCCTCTGTAGCCGTCACAGTTGCCCAATCATGTCCAAAAGGGGCCTTTCTCATCTAGACATTATATGAAGTCAACCCACCAAGTTACAATGAAATTCCTCAATAAATATGACCTGTAGACTATGCTGAAGGTTTTGGGGTTTTGGGCTCGGGCAGTCGTCACGGTTGGCAGATCACACCCAAATGGGGAAATTCTCATCTAGACATCATAAGGAGTCATCCTACCAAGTTACAATGAAATCCCTCCATATTAATCATGACCTGCAGACCGTGCTAAAAGTTTTTAGGTTTCAGGCTTGGGCAGCCATCACGGTTGACAGATCATGCCCAAAAGGGGACTTTCTCATCTAGGCATTACACAGAGGCATCCTACCAAGTTACAATGAAATCCCTTCATAAATATGACCTGTAGACTGTGCTAATGGTTTTTGGGTTTTGGGCTCGGGCAGCCATACCAGTTGACCGATCGCAATCCAAAGGGGACATTCTCATCTAGACCTGACCCCAAACCTGCATATGAAATTTTGTGGTGATCAGACAAGAACTGTGGGGTGTAGCCCGTGCTAAAGGAAAATATGAACAGACTCACATACTCACAGACTTACAGACTTCCGCACGCGTGATGGCAATAGCTTATCTTGACTTTGTCAAGTTAAGCTAAAAATGGAACTCACCCGAAAGGAACGTGGTTGTATCCGACCCCCTGATACAAACATCTGTATCAGGGGGTCAGATACATGACAAGTGCAGAGTTAATACAGACAAAATACATGTTGAATGTAAGATAAAAAATTTTATTCAAATCAGAACTTTCATACAGAAGTTCTCTACAAAAAACTGATTGCGCTAATTAAAGTACAAAATGGCTGCTGGTGGCCATCTTGAATTTCAGACTGCACCCAAAACCACTCATTCTTGTCCCACAGTGATAACAAAGGTACTCAAGAAGTTTCGTAAAGATCGGTTCATAAATACGACCTCTAGCCCAAGCCGAATTGGCATTTGCACTTACAGTGCTGAAAGTAACACTAAATAAATCAAAGTTAGTCTAATTTGCATAATTTACGCACAAGAAAAAAAAAGTATTATATGTGATGTATCCCATGGTACTAAACATTCATACAAAATATTATTCAAATCAGAGCTTTCATATGGAAGTTCTGCCCGAAAATCTGATTGCACCGAATTTTGTACAAAATGGCTGCCAGCGGCCTTCTTCAATTTTGGGCCGCGCCCTTTAACACTCGTTCTCGTCCCACGGTGATAACAAAGGTACTCAAGAAGTTTCATAAAGGTTGGTTCATAAATACGGACTCTAGCGCGAGCCGTATTGAATTGCTGACGGACAGACGGACGACTGGCCATGGCATAAGCTCAAATTTGACTTACATCAAAGTTGAGCTAAAAAAACACAAAGTTGGAGAGGAATATATCACTCTCCAGAAAATGATCTCAGGCAAGCTCCAAGTGGGGTCAATCACTCAAGACCTAAAGATTGTAGAATTCACTTGTGGGAATGCGACAAAAGTGACAAAAACTTCTGCTCTATGCAGACATCCATAGATATAATTCACAGTAAAAGCAAAAGCTGTATCCCACACTGAACCCCATGCCTATTTATGTCACCATGACCTTGACCTTTAATTTAGAGTCTTCAGTAATAATAGATAAATCTATTTCTAGACATCCACACTTCAGGTAATTATTGTCACACAAATCAACAAATGGATGCACAAACTCTCACAACCTTTACAATACAGCTGCACAAAACATTCCCACTTGAAATCTTTTGGCTCATGTTTATGTGCACAGCTGTTGTTGTTGTTGCTGTTGTTGTTGTTTTGACTTCAGTGGCATGTTCAACATTCATAGTACTGCTGGTATGAAACAATTTTATAAGTGAAAGAAATTACCATCATAGAAGAGAATGTTTCAACATGACTTTGACAGTTGATGCAGACAAAGACATAAATATATTTATGTAGGGTTGTTTAATAACTTACCTGACAAATTGGTGACATCCGCCAAAGTAATTTACAAATTAGCAGTTGATATATATTTAAAAAACAATTTCAACAAAACCAAATCATGTGAGTCCCTCATTGGAAGGAGCTTGTCGAGATCATTTCAATGAGTCACATGATATGTTTGTTGAAATTTTTTTTAAAATTTTAAATAAAAATAATTAACTTGTTGAGTGCTAGAAGCTAGTATCAGGGTTCTACTGAAAAGTGCTGAAAGCAATAAAAGTGGCTTTACACTGTTTGCATTAATTTGTTGTTGGCTCAACACTTAAAGAACAAGAGGCCCCACGGGGCCTGAAGCGCTCATCTTGTACAGAACACAATTTAAACAGAGTCCAAGAATGAGTCTACATTAAGCAAGCCATCTCCATAGGCTACACTGTCAATCCTTGAGTCCCTCAGGAGTGACAAAAATAATCTGGGCATCATGCCTTTTCTTCAGTTGATCAAAAGTAAAATGTAGAGCTCCCCTATGAAGCCCCTTGATACAACCTATGTGGATTAATCTTAGTACCTCTAGAGGGTATTGAATACAAAATTTTTAATTCTTCAGCAAAATGGCCAATTCCGGCTCCCATAGAGAGCCCAAATATTAACCCAGACTCTTGATTTGAACACAGTTAAATCTGACTTCCCTAGAGATGTTGTGTACCGAATATGAAAGCATTCTGTCTGTTGGGGGCGCGGTGGCTCAGTTGGTAGAGGTACAGGCTGCAAGCCGAGAGGTCCTCGGTTCGAATCCCACCTGCGGCAACCGCGTTGTGTCCTTGGGCAAGACACTTCACCCCGATTGCCTACATGGGGGCACGATGACGCTGTGTACTGAGGCGTACTGCACGTCGATGGTGCGAATGTCTTCAGCCAATCTAACCCTGCCTGTGCTGCGGTGCAGAGTTCAGAGTTACGATGTTGGAGAGCTGACAGCTGCTCGTCGTTGCTCGGAGGTTCTCTCCGGGTACTCTGGCTTCCTCCACCCGTAAAACTGTCACGGTCACGATTAGCCATTGTGCATAAGTATGTGACCTTAAACACCACTAAATAATAATAATAATTCTGACTGTTGGATCTGAAGAAGAGAAATTGTAAAGAAATTTCTTCGAATTGCACTAAGTTCAAATGTGGGCTACCATAGTGAGCCCAAATATTGACCTATGGATCCGATTTGAACAAACTTGAATCTGACCCCCCTAGAGATGTTGTATACCAAATGTGAAAGCATTCTGACAAGTGAATCTGAAGAAGAAGATTTTTGAAGAAATTCCCTCATATTGTACTAAGTTAAATTTCATGTTCCCATATGGAGCCCAAATATTAACCTAGGCACTCGAATTGAACAACCTGGAATCTGACCCCCCTAGAGATGTTGTATACCAAATATAAAAGCATTCCGACTGGTGGATCTGAAGAAGAAGATTTTTAAAGAAATTTTCTCATATTGCACTAAGTAAAAATTTGGGCTACCATAGGGAGCCCAAATATATACCTAGGGATTTGATTTGAACAAACTTGAATCTGTCCCCCATAGAGATGTTGCATACCAAATATCAAAGCATTCTGACTGATGGATCTGAAGAAGAAGATTTTTTTAAATTACCCTCCATATTGAACAAAGATAAAATTTGGGCTTCCGTAGGAAGCCCAAATATTAACCTAGGGACTTGGTTTGAACAATCTAGAATCTGACCCTCATAACAATGATGTATACCAAATATTAAAAGATTCTGACTGGTGGTTCTGAAGAAGAAGATTTTTAAAGAATATTCCCCATATTACCCTATGTTAAAACTTCGGGCTCCTGTAGAGAGCCCAAATATGAACCAATGAGCTTTATTTCAACAAACTTTTATCTGACCCCCCTATGAATGCTGTATACCAAATATCAAAAGATTCTGATGATTGGTTCTAGAGAAAAGATTTTTTTAAATTTTTGCAAATATGCTGACTCAGCATTTTTTCGATGCCCATTACAGAACACCCTAACATAACCGATGGCAATTTTTTTTTACCATTCAGTTCTACTGGTCATAAGGATACTTCATACCAAATAAAAGCTCTCTGTTCCGTGGGGTTTGGGAAATATGGGCGTTTGAAAATATTTCTATTTTTAGCTCCCAGGGTTCCCATGGGGATGCGGGAATTTTTTTTTTTGCATGGGTCAAGTACTTATGACCCAATACTACCACAAACCAAATTTGGTTCATACCAGACCATCGGTTCAAAAAATAGAAATTTTGGGCGGGGCCAAAAATCTTACCCCTCCTATTACAAAGCCAAATATTACTTTACGAACTTCGTTTGAACAAACTTGATTCTACACCTCATATGGAAGCTCCATAGCAAATATCAAGTCATTGTACACACTGGTTCTTGAGAAGAAGATTTTTAAAATATTTTGGAGCATTTTCCCCCACTGCCTCCCTATGGGGCTGGGCATGCCGAGTTGAACAAAAATGAAATGCCCCTTTGGGACCATCACTCACACAAACTTTCACTTGAATTGGCCCAGTGGCTTTGGAGGAGAAGACCAAAACATGGTGTTGACGGACGACGGACGACAGACGACGGACGACGGACGACGCATGACAGACGACGGACGACGGACGGGAAGCGATGAGATTAGCTCAGCTTGACTTTGTCAAGATGAGCTAAAAATGTTACTACAAAATTATTTTGTTAAAATTTATTACAAATGACCACTGAAAAGTAACCCAACACTCTACCAGTTAAAAAAAACAAATTTTGATATCCTGTGTGTTGGGTAAAGGTTAAGGTCACTTTCAGAAGCGATGGATGGATGGATGGATGGATGGATGGATGGATGGATGGATGGATGTGGATGGATGGATGGATGGATGGATGGATGGGTGATGGATGGATGGATGGTGTCAGGGCAAAGCCAGCCTAAATATAGGGGAAAGGGGCCTCATATATAAAGATATTGTAAGTTCAAAAGATATTCCGCATCAAGGCGAAAAACCCTACGTGAATTTCACTTCTCTGTGAAGCTGGACATGGAAAAAACACACGTGGTGGAAGCCATGTGCATTGATTCACCTGTGTATGACCTGGTCATAGGTAATATCCCAAGGGTGAGGGCAAGCCCTGATGAGTTATGGTCCAGGGGTAGGGGGCCAAGTGAGGGCCCAACGAGGGCAAAGAAAATTCAAGTCGGTGGGCAAGGACCCCCGGCGGTTGCACTCGGTAACGTACCGAGTAAGGAAGGGAAGGTTCCCAGGGGGAACCAACCCAATGGTCCAGGGGATGGCCCCTACACGACGAAATGTCGGAAAGTTTCAAGAGGGACGACTCCTGTCCAATTAGGGAGAAGGGGCCGCAGGCGGTCCAGGCTAAACGCCAAACAGCGAGGGAACCCAATGGGGTCATTGAGGAAAGGCCCTCGAGCAAATTTATGTGGGGGAGTTGAGCGCCCCAAGAAGTCGGTGTCACCCGTGTGGAGAGGGGAGGCCAGACCCACGCAAATGGCTGGGAAAACTTCCCCAGAATTGAGAGGGCACGGGTCAATACAAGTTGTGTATGTTAAAGTGGATGGGACCGCTAAGCTGGGTGCCCAGGGGGCCGAGGAAAGGGTCCACAAATCAAAGGAGAAGTATCCTAGGGGTGGCGGAGACCACGCAGTGAGTGCCGGGGGCACGCAGCACCCAATGTGCACAAGAAGTCGTCGCAATGGACCGGGGGGTCGACGGCACAAGGGCCAAGGGCGACCGGTGTCATTCGAACGAAGGTAATCGCCGGGACGAGTGAGCCTGGGGGATATAGTGCCAAGGGAAGCTCTTGGGAATGCGACAATGACAGGGTATGGGGACCCTGGTGGAATACCCGTAGGGATTATGGGGCAAGAAGTAGGGGTGTGTCAATGGTTAGCCAAGGGGATACTGGGAACCGGGCCCCTACCAATGGTCGGTGGTTATAAAGAAGCAATAGTTGGGTGGCTGTGGGCCTGGTGTCTGGGACAGGGGCTCCAGTCACAAATATTTTTGGAGGGTGAGGTGATGAGTTTCGTAAACCCGGTGTTAAGGCCCGGAGGAATTTTCTTATTTTAGTATTATTATTGCTCTGACTGCTGACTAGAGTTGGTTGTGAGTGCGAATGTGAGATACACTGCCCCGTCTGTCGCGTGTGCGTGGACGGGGAGCCTGTGTGTCTAGTTTTGTAAGTGTGGGATACACTAACCCCGTCTGTCGCAAAGGCGCGGTCGGGAAATCTGTGTGTTGAATGTGTGAGTGTGTGAGGCACAATTTTAATCCCCTGGTTGAGCTTTGCGAGGGTGAGGCTCAACATAATGCAGGGGTCGTTTGCCCCTTCACAAGATATAGGGGAATGGGAGGTGAAGTTACGCTCCGTCTAACCCATCTGACGCAAAGACGCGGATGGTGTTACTCGTCGGAGTGAGTGCCAAGTGAACTGTTTGCAAAATGGGCGAATGTGTATAAAAATGTGTATGTTTAGGTGTAAATATATAGTATTAGAGAGAGAGAAAGTGCTGCAAATCTAAGGATAAGGCTACTCTCCATATGTAAACCCGCAAGACGGGAGCATGTGGTGGCGTGTGTGTCGTGGGAATCGACATGGCCGACGCATGAGCCCGGTCATGACCCCCACGACCACTAGGGTACAGTTTTGTAGTCTTGAACATGATGGGTAGATCGTAAAAAGGTGTGAAAGGCGAGCGTGCGTGGCTTTGCCCCTTGTGTTTTAAGAGATACACAGGGTGTTTCTCTCGGGAAGGGAGTTGTCAGAGCAAAGCCAGCCTAAATATAGGGGAAAGGGGCCTCATATATAAAGATATTGTAAGTTCAAAAGATATTCTGCATCAAGGCGAAAAACCCTACGTGAATTTCACTTCTCTGCGAAGCTGGACATGGAAAAAACACACGTGGTGTATATCCAGCTTCAGCGCAGGGACCCAGGGGAGAAACGGTATGTTAGATAAGGTCTAATCTCATTTAATTTATACAGTAGTCGCAAGTCTTACGAGACGTAATCGGTTGGTGGCAGGATATCGTCACGGCCAATTGAGAAACGAGATTCTAAGAGACAGAAATGTCTGTCATGACAATGAATGGCAGGAACGAATCAGTTTTCTCGACAAGTGAAATCACCGTTAAGTCACGCGCGAGATGACTTGTATTGATTCTGCCTCGATATACGTCATCTCCCACCGTTTTGACAGATGGACAGATGAGCGTCGGTCCACCTGACAGTTTAGGGTAAAAAGTATATATACCTTGAAGAGCAGAGCATTAGACACACACTTGGGGTCACACACACGTTGGTGAAGTCCAGGACAGGCGGACTCTGTTTCCTGGCATAGGGGAACTTTCAATCACAGGACCCTGAAACGGCTGGAATCGCCAGAGATGGCATTCCACGATTGAGTTAGCTTAAGGTTGATAGGCAGCTTCAGTGCCAAATTCGTTGAGAAGGAACACCCAAGGTGAAACGTTAAAGTTTAGATTGTCGAGTAGCAGGTATCAGCCTGCAATAGTCAGAAGTGTAGGTTAATTGTATTGTGCGTATTAACCCTTTGAAACGTCAGACTGATTGCGTCGTGAGTAGTTTGTTTTGCTGTCAAAGCATCGTAATACCGACTGGAGATCGGTGTGAGTGACAATTTTGCCCTAGCACAAAAAAAGGGCATTTGTGAATCGTAAATTCAACCAGGAACGGTGAATATTTCAATAGGACTTTCACGGAGGACTTTCAAAAGGCACATAAGGTATGAGTAGACAATATCTGACCCAAATCAGAAGTACGGTGGCTTAAAAGATGACAAACATTGCTGGTCGGAACCCTCCGACAGCCAGAGGTACAGTTACGCACAGACGTTGACATTTGAGCCTAAGCGGGTGAAGCTCTTATGGCGAGCTCACAGTAGTAACATTTCCAGTGTGTAGACTATAGTGCCAGTATAGGGCTATAGAATGACTATATGATTGTTGAGAATTATTTAACCCTAGCAAACCATTTTTTGGTGAAAAAAAATCGAATTGTTGATTGTTGAAATATTGAAACGGCTTTATTCTTATGTGTAAATAAAAGAATCGTTGTTACTTTAAGTCATTCTTTCCATTACACAGCCTGAAGTGATTAGGAATCACACCTAACGGAAATCGAACCTATTTCAGGCCAATTTGGCAGAGAAGGAATCACGGCGTCGGTCTAACTCAGCTCCCTGCGCCGAGTTCGCGACACTTGGATTCCGACCCTCCACGTTGGTCTAATTTTCTCGCAACTTCATCAGCGGGACTAAATAAACCCACGTCAGCCCAGGCCTTACTGGGCCTCAGGTGTCCCTGACAGATGGATGGATGGATGGATGGATGGATGGATGGAATGGATGGATGGATGGATGGATGGATGGATGGATGGATGGATGGATGGATGGATAGATAGATAGATAGATAGATAGATAGATAGATAGATAGATAGATAGATAGATAGATAGATAGATAGATAGATAGATAGATAGATAGATAGATAATAGATATTTTCGATAGGTAGATACGCACTAGCACAGAGTGAATGAATTAATTCACTTTCTTGACTAAACCTGTTTACGAGACTTGCTTTTGTTTTTTAGGCCCGATATTGATTGGGTCAAAAAAGATCAGTGATCGATACCTTCCGGCCCGAGACTGGCCGTCAATCAGAGCGTGTCACCCTCAGACAGGCGACGTCGCATGTGGTTTCAAAAGAACCACACACGGCGTCGCATGTCGGAAGTAAAGCGCGCTGGTATACTGCATTCAACATCGACCTACCCACCATTAAAAAATAAAAATAAAAATAGAAGAAAAAATACAAAAAACAATAATAATAAAACTAAAACAAATTAAGCACCCAAATAAATAATTAGGAAATAAATAAATAAATAAAGTTCCGCTCAGTTCCCAAGAAGCAGGCACAAAACAGCCATCGGAAGCAAGCAGAGGTCCCCGTGCAAATCACATCACCAAAGCATTCTTCGCCCCGATAACGCAGTCTACACCGAAACTCGCGACGCACCACACCCCCAATGGATATGCCCATCTCGGACATTCAATCATTGCAGAACCCCCCTAAAAAAAAAAAAAAAAATAAAAAAAAAAAAAAAATAAATAAATGAGTGCCAAAATTTGGCTCATATAAATGTTTATCTGATGCTGCTGAATATTTTAGTCCATCAATTTGCAAAAAAAAGAACGAAAGTCCATCTTCATGCAAATTGATGGAATACATATTCACATCTTTGGCACCGAAAATGATAAGATTTTAAACTGAAAAATCAGATCCCCTGACTATATCAAAAATAAATAGCCAGAGTAATAATAATAATAATAATAATAATAATAATAATAATAATAATAATAATAATAATAATAATAATAAAATAAAAAAAATAAAAAAATAATGATATTAAAAATAAATAAAATAAAATAAAACAAAACAAAAAAATAAAAAATATAAAAAAATAAATAAAAATATAAAAAAATAATAAAATAATAAATAAATAAATAAAATATAAAATAAATGAATGAATGTATAAATAAATAAATAAATAAATAAATAAATAAATAAATCAGAAGCGATTAAAAAAGTGGACAGAATAAATGATGAATAAAGGCCTGGATGTGTACATGGCGCCTACCCCCCCCCCTCCCCCCCAAGCAGCACTCCCACCTAACTCCCTCCCAAACCGTACAATCATTGACGCAAAGGAATGACGGGAAAACTGAAACGGGAATGTGTTACCTGTGATTATCTTATGTCAGTTTGTACCCAATAGTTTTAATTTTGAACTGACTAGAATATCTTTTAAGCTGCGGTTTTTAGAATATGCAATTAGAGGACGCGCATGAATGGGTGATTTTAATCTGGAGTTTAGGTTTTTGAACTCTTCCTTGAACATGCGCCCGATTTGAACCGATAGACGATTATATTGAAACACAAAGGGAAGAAACTGTTTTGTACCTTGATAGCCTGGGAGTTCATTAATTCCGAGCGGTGCCAAAGTCTGAAGCTCTTTTATCCAGAAACCCTCGCGTGTTTTGCGAAACTCATTTGTGGATTCCTCATTTTCCTGGGGTGGTATTTTCTCGATGGGGAATATTCTAAAGTGTTGCCTTATGTTGTGCCCTGGTGTGTTGAAGTGTTCTGAGACTGGTGTTCCCTTCTCATGGATAATATCCGATACATGCTGAGTAGCCCTTGTTCTCAAAGGACGGCTGGTTTCTCCCACATACTGAGAATTGCACCGGGCACAAGTTATAAGATAAATAATATTTTTTGAATCACAGTCAAAATTGTCGCATAGTTTGTATTTATTTTTGGTCCGATGGCTAAGAAAATGGTCAGATTCTTTGAAAAAGTAACTTTGTCTACACCGCGTCTTGTCGCAGGGGACAGCCTTCCCTTCGCCTATGATTGGGCGGTTGTGCTGTATCTTGGTCGGTTGGTGCTCAATAAATGTTTCCAAGTTAGTACTTTCTATCTGTTTAACTGTTTCCGATTTAATGGAACGCAAGAATCTTTCGCTGTATCCTCGTTCCCTGAGAGCCCGGAATAAAATTGAGCAAGCCGAATTAAAATTATTCTTGCTACTCGAGTTTCTATGGAATCGGATAATCTGCGATTTTATTATACCCCTGAATGTATGTTTTGGATGGAAAGAATCCTTGTGGAGTAATTGGTGGGAATCAGTTGGTTTAAAATATGTCCTGTAATCCAAAGATCCCGTGGCATGAAAATTTTCACCTTTATAGACGGTGACGTCAAGAAAATCAACTGATTGCTCCGAAATGGTTGCTTTCAGCTTAATATTCTGATCGCGATCATTTAAAAAGTCTAAACAAATTTGAAAATCTTTTTTCGAATGTTCCCAAACCAGATAGATATCGTCCAGGTACCTCAAAAATACTGACGGCTTTTTTTCAGCTGCTTCAAGCGCTGCTTCTTCCCAATCTGCCATGAAAATAGACGCAAAAGAGGGGCTGTAAGTTTTTCCCATAGGCGTGCCCTTAATTTGTTGATAGATCTGACCGTTAAACTCAAAATCATTACCATTTAAACTAATTTCCAACAGCTTAAGTATTTGCTTGTCGGGTCGTTGTGGGTCTGGGAATTTTTCAAAGGCCTTTTTGATTGAATTGAGGCCCGATTCGATGTCGATGTTTGTGTACATTGCATCGACGTCAAGTGTAGCCAAAAAAGCATTTTTTGAGATTTTGAGATTAGAAATTTTAGCCAAAAAGTCTTCAGTGTTTTTTAGATAGCTTGCACAGCGGTTTGCGATGGGTTTAAGATAGTGATCTATGTATTGTGCAATATGATACGATTCCGACCCACAATCTGATACGATAGGCCTTCCTTTAGGCATTAATGGATTAGTCCAGGTGTCGACTGGCTTATGCGTTTTAGGAAGAATATAAAAAGTCCGAGGTTTAACCTTATCCCGAGAAGGTGCCAAATATTCGAGTTGTTTTTTTGAAAGACAGTTATTATCTGCAAGTTCCTTCAATACTTCATTAAATTTTGATATATTTTCCGGCCACAAGGGTTGATCAATTTTACTGTAGTGTTCGGCATTATTGAGCTGCCTGGTGGCCTCCTCAATATAATTTTCCCGGCTCATAAGTACAGTTGCCGATGATTTATCTGCCGGTTTTATAATAATATTTTCGTTTTTTCCGCAAGGAGGCCAATGATTTTTGTTCGGCCCGCGACAGATTTTGTTTATCCCCCAACTTTTCTCTTTTACTGACTGTTTCAATTAAATTTTTATGAGATTTACTTATTTCGGGGTCCACTTGTTTCGGTTCGGGAACCCAGCCTGTTTTTACAATTTACAGATAATCTATAACAAGAAGCAAAAAATAGTTACACCGTTGGGAGATCACATAGCCAGGCTGGCTGTCTACCTGTCATCTATCTCCCATGGATGTATTTATTTATTTATTTACTGGTGTTTTATGGTAACATACTTATGCACAATGGCTAATTGTGACCGTGACAGTTTTACGGGTGGAGGAAGCCAGAGGAGCAGCGACGAGCAACTGTCAGCTCCTCAACATTCTAACTCTGTTCAAGCTCCACTCAAGCAGGGTTACAGCGGTTGAAGACATATGCACTCACTATTGACGTGCAGTATACCTTAGTACACGGCATCATTGCGCCCCCATGTAGACAACCAGGATAAAGTGCCTTGCCAAAGAACACAACAGGTCATCCCTGATTTGGATCGAACTCGGGACCTCTAGCATAGAAGTCCAACAGTCTACCACTGAGCCATTGCACTCCCATCTCATGGATGTATCATGAATGCACCACAAGTATAAAGTCAAATCTAACCAATCATTTAAACCTAGGGTGGTCACTTAAGAGGACTTGCACACCACTGAAAAATAACTTGATATTTACAACAGAAAAACTTGTTTACGGCTTCATGTGGATACTGCAGATGGCCGAGACATAAAAAGTACTATATGTATTTGAAGTTAGTCGGTATTTACACATTGGAAATTCTCTATTCCAGCTTCAAGAGCTAGGTCACTCATCCCAAGAACTCTCTCCTCCTACCTCATGTGCTTTCTCAAAATTAAGGTACAATTTGATATTATCAGCTGAAAAAATCCTTGCATTTATCCTGCTCCCTATTCTGTGTGGTTGTGTACTTATAACAAATTTGAAACAGTACATAAATAATGAATCATCAACATTTGCCTAGTTACAGTAAGTTTTTTTTTATTGGGGTTTAATGACATTTCTGACAGCCAGAATCACCTGGTTTGTTGGACAGTTTCACAGGTGGAGTAAGCCACAGTACCCAGAGAGAACAAAGAAGCAGTGGCGAGTAACTGTCAGACTCCCCTAGGTACTAACTCCACAACAGGCAAAGTTAGCATTGGTTGAAGAAGTGCACCTTTGTCCACTGTGCTACCACGCCCCCACGTGTGCAATCAGGATTAAGTGTCTTGCCCAAGGGCACAATGCAGCTACCCTTGACAGACCGTGGACCTTTGGGTCTGAAGTTCAATGTCATAACCACTGAGCCAACAGGCACCCGGTTACAGTAAGTAGGGCATACTCAATTGTATATTCCTCAATAAAATAACCCTGTCAATGATATATAACATAATGCATGCACTGGATTTTCATGTATAGAGGCCAAATAGGTCTGCCTATAAACAAGGACAATTTGTTGTTTGTCAGGGTAATTTCTCGACATAGACAGTCACTAGTATTCAGTAATTTATGTTTTTCAGATAGTAAGGGCAATGGGTATGGCTAAAGGGTTTTCACAGCCTCTAATTTCCTGTAACTGTAAGTCATACTGAAGGAATGCTAATGTTAAATACACTGGACAGTAAGGTAAACAATACTTGGGACAATAAAGTAAACAATCAAATTATCAAGAGTTGGAAACAGATGTCCCATATTATGTTTTGTCTATTGTTTTAATCTATTTCAAATTCATCCTCAAACCAAGTTAAA
Organism: Pictodentalium vernedei; assembly: GCA_031216915.1. Classification (NCBI taxonomy): domain Eukaryota; kingdom Metazoa; phylum Mollusca; class Scaphopoda; order Dentaliida; family Dentaliidae; genus Pictodentalium; species Pictodentalium vernedei. Next base: position 250,538,572 of record CM062291.1, read on the forward strand.
AGAAACCTTTTGCTTTGTAAGGCAGTTGAGCTCATTCCAATGAGGGGTGATAAGCTATGTTTTGTTAAAAAAAAATGAAAGATATTAGTTATTCAATAATTTTGTTTGCAAGTGTAATCTGCTTTTCATGTTAGGAAAAGGGTTAAAATGTACTTTTTAAATGGTGAATTTTAACCCTCTCAAGACTTAACCCTTCACCCAACGAATTGCCCGCATCCGCCCACGTAATATGCAAATTCAGCAGTTGAAAAAATATTATTTTTCAAAAAATTTCAACAAAACCTTATCATGTGACCCCTCATTGGAACGAGCTCGTTGAGCTCGTTCCAACGAGGGATCACATGATATGGTTTTGTTGAAATTTTTTGAAAATTTCGAAAAAATTGTGTTTAAAATAATAAATTTTGATATCGTCTTTGTTGGGTAAAGGGTTAATATGGTTCCCCAAGATTTTATTTAATGCATGGTTATATTTCAAGAACCCTTTTAGAACCCACATTGCTGCTCTGAACACAGATTGACATCAATGAGAGCTCCTGATTTTCTCAGTTCCAGTGGGCCAATATAAGGGCCTGAGGCCTTTAAAAAATATCTTTTTATCCATGCTACTGAATTATTTCACGAAAACATTTTACAGAAGTCAGAAGTCCTACATTACATAAGACCTTCTAGCCATTACCAGTCGAATGATATTTGCTATCATATCAAGCATGGTATGGTGTATGGACATGGAGGGGGGGGGGGGGGGGGATTCAAAATATGGGTCAAGGTCACCCAGCGTCACTGGATGCATTTTCCAGAATTGCTAGAAATCACATTTTATGACCCCCTAATACAATCCCAAAGTTTATAGATTTATTCTTACACTCAGAAAAAATGGGCTGGCCAAACACTTTGAAAGTGGTTCAGACTCCAATTACAAGTATGGTATGACCTAAGGACCTGGGACCAAAACCAAATGCTTCAAAATGCAATGGACAAAATATGGATCAAGGTCACTGAGGTCAGCCAGGTGTCATTTAGAGCATTTTTTTTCAAAATTGCAGAAAATCGCATTTTGACCATTAATACAATTCCTAAGTTCGTGTATTCAAGTTCTTCAACTTTACCAAATGATCTCTTTCTTGATCAGATCTCAATCTGATCGCAATACAGTTACAAAAGTGGGTTGAGATTTCCTAAATAAACAAGCTATTAATTGAAAATAGAATATTTTTTCATTTTTGGAATTCACTAAAAACAAACCCAAAGAGGGTTCTTAAGCTGAATTTGAATAGTACTAGCTGGTTTTAACCATTACATTGGGTAAAGAGTTGATATAGATGACATTTATACTAAGGCTATACAGTGCACAGGGTTGGTTATTCAGTTAGAAATGAAAAAAAAATTATTACCAGAAAAGTGTGACTAACCCTGTGCAGTGCACAGGGTTAGTCACACTTTCTGGTTATAAAAAATTGGTAACTACCATATCACATGCTACATGAAAGTATATAATGACTAAAGCTTTGGGTAAGTTAGTTACATGTCGTTACACAAGGTGCTGGATTCAAGGAACTATTGGAAATACTTATACTGGATTGTGGAATTTTTTAAAGTGAATTCTAAAAATGAAAACATATTCTATTTTCAATTAATAGTGTGTTAATAATAAAATATTGTGAAATCAAGTCTGAATCACAAAAAAAGAAATGAAAATAGCATTTAAGTTTAATGTTCTCCAATCTTATTTTCATCAAGTAAGATTCTACAATGTTGGGGAAGAGCAGATTGAGAATTTCAAATAGCTCATCGGTTACAAACCGATCCAAATTCTCCATCAACTTTTTTCATCACAGTACTCTACAACAGAGAGACCCAAGCTCTAGGAGATGGATAACCACAGCACATCCACAGAGAGCAGTTTCCAAGCAGAACATACCAATCAAATTCTATTTCAGCTAACTTTTCGCCAAGTTCAACTTAAGGGTCGACTGTTTGAAACTTTGCTTGCGATTATTATTATTATTTCAGTATCTGTGGCTATCTGTGGCTACATGTATATTGTAATTACAATACAAGTACAAACTAAAGTTTAGCCAAATGTTTTTAACCCTTTACCCAATGCACAGGATATCAAAATTTATTATTTTAATTATTGTATTTTAATATACTGTAGAATCCTCTTAATTAAATATCCATTTTGCAAGTGAAAATTATTCAATTAACAGGAGTATACAATTAACAGGAATTGGGTCAGTTTCCTGTGTTCTGGAGGTAAACTGAGTATTTATTCTATTATATCTTGTTTGACAGAGCTCACAGAGCTCTGTCAAACAAGATATAATAGAATAAATGCCTGTATTGGATGTAGTGAGGTCAAAAAGGTTGATAAATAAGGGGAATTTGGTGCATGTCACAGTAATTTTTTCGACATATTACAAAAATTTATATACAATTAACAGGAGTTCACTGTACAACCCATATGCAATTATCAGATCAAATTTGTACTGAAGGTATGGTAAATGGTTTTGTATTTGAAAATTATATTCAATTAACAAGGATACACAATTAAGAGATATCCAATTAAGTGGGCTCTACTGTACTACTCAAAGTTTGCTAAGCACCAAGTATATCCAACTACCTGTTTTACGTTTTACTTGAAATATTGTTATGAAAAGTGTATATATTTTATATTTAATTTTATCTGATAACCATAGAGTATAACAACCGTTGTATATACTTGAAGTATATACAACGGGTGTTGTATATAATTATAATTTATGCGAACGACCTCTGACCTCTTTCAATTCCATTTTCATTCATTCATTCATGAAACATCGTTATATCACAGGGCAGGTTTTAATTGTACGCTTATTGCACTTTGTCAAAATCCTCTGATGGTGTCATTTCTTATTTATTTTGCTTCAATAAAGGCAACCTAAAATTTTGCTTCAAAACATTGTAGAAATTACTTGAATGTTAATAGTAATTAATATGCGGCGACTGCGAACTATTTATAGTCACGGCCTCGATCAAAAGTACTCGCGGAACTGCGCTAATTAAAAGTTCGTCTGCTCTACCTGAAAAAAAAACACTTCGTAAAAATTGTAAACAAACGCAAAATTATTTGTTATATTGGGACCACAGCATAAAACACGGAAGAAAACTGGAACTATGTCAAAAAAAGAATAACTCTACTGAAACACCGTTTTGTTACTGTTAATAAAATAGATGAAATTTATTTTGTTCCAGCGCAGTTACATGATGCAAGAAGTGCAATCGCACTTTACAATCGCCGTCATCGATTTTGTAATGTAAGGGACACAACTCTATGCGTCTTGTCCTATTTCTTTTGTCTCGTAGACTGGTTTTCTTTGGAGGCCCGTGGGAAGCATATATAAGTCGGGTAGACGCACGAGACGGGTGTCTGTTTGTTATCAGATAAAAACAATAAACATATAGTGTGTTTTTATATCTGTGTTATACAACTCGTTGAAATATGGTTTATTATTTCTCAGCGAAGCCTCGAAAAAATAAACCATATTTCAACTCGTTGTATAACACAGATATAAAAACACACTATATGTTTATTGTCTATATATCTTTAATGATTTAAGCACAGAAATTGAGATTTTGTTTGTGTTTGACAATATTTTTTAGCTTTTGAATATGATAACCATGGAAAATGGATATTATTGGTAAAAGAGGAAATTTTTCAAATTTGCCAAAACGTTGACAAAGCGAACTGATATGGGTTCAATATTGAGTATGAGACCCATTATTGTTAAGTTCAGCTTGACAACACCTTCTCATGCTCCCAATCTGGTTCAAAATGGTCCTTTGTGGGATGTTGTTCCATTCTTGGCCCAGCATTGCACCAAGCTCCTGGACACTTCTTGGCTGGACTGGACGGGCTGAAATTGCAAGCTGCAACTCATTCCAGACATGTTCGATTGGATTGAGATCAGGGGATCTCGCTGGCCAGTCCATACGCTCAATCCCCTCCCCATGTCGGTACTCCTGGACTGCATGGGCAACATGAGGATGGGCATTATCGTCCATCAGAATGAATCTATCACCCACCGCACCTGCATACAATCTGACGTGGGCATCCAGGATCTCATCAATATACCGCTGTGCAGTCAATGTACCATGGTCAAGGACACAGAGCTCTGTACGTCCATCCATTATTGACCCTCCACCATAGTGGGCATGCTCAGAAATGTTGACTGCATGGAATCACTCTCCTGGTCTTCTCCATACCCTAGAACGCCTATCTGTGTTGTCTAGGCAATACCTTGACTCATCTGTAAAAAGGACAGGTCGTCAATCTTCTCTGGTCCATCCAACGTGATCCATGACCCATTCATATTGTGCCTGGTTCTGGGACAGCTGAATGTGAATACATGGTCTTTCCAATCGGAGACCACTTTCGTGCAACCTTGCCCAGATAGTCTGCGTCAAAACATGTACCCCGGATGCATTCTGAAGGTCACTGCGAAGCTGGGTTGCTGTGTCAAAGCAGTTCCTATGGGCCTGAATGATCAAAAAACAGTCTTCAGCTGCAGATGTTGTCCTGTCTCTGCCACCACCATGTCATCTGACTAGTGTGCCATACTGATGAAATCTTATCTAGGCTCTGGTGATCACCGTATGGTGCACACCAATGAATTCACCAACCTGACAATGGGTAGCCCCTTGTTCCACCATCCCTACAGCCCACCACATTTCTGCTTCAGACAAATGTTTTCTTACATTTGCATTTGCCATATTCAATCATTAAATCACAAGGGTTTGTGTTGAAATGAAGACTGAATACCCTACACATATCATGTACATGTAGACAGTACACAAAAACATCATGGAAATCAAGGGGTACATGCTTTCCATGACTGTCACAAAAAGTCTGCATGTCAAGAGAGCTAATGTAAACACTGGGGACCATCTCAATACATTCCTCAATCACATCCACCAAAAATATTGCAAATGTGTCACAAGAAAATTTCACAATGATGTGTCAAATATGTGGTGCTTAGCAAACTTTGAGTAGTATATTTTAAAAAAAATTTAAACAAAATCATATCATCTGACCCCTTAATTTGACCGAGTTGGATGAGCTCATTCCAATGAGGATTCACATGTTATGGTTTTGTTGAAACTTTTTGAAAAACATTTTTTTCAACTGCTAAATTTGAAAATTACGCGGGCAGATGCAACTGATTCGTCTGGTACAGGGTTAAAAAGTACTACTAACTTTAGAGGATGCCACTCCAAGTGTGACAAAGCAGCTCTGCCAAACCATCTGGGACACACTCACCAGAATAACTGTTCAGATGTGTAGGACCGATAAAATAGATACAAATGGAAACCAATGGACAGATTGTTAAAGACTTTATATATGAATTGGGATTTTAGTGAATTTGTTGTGGAAAGCTAATAGAGATCAACGGGTGTAGCTTTCAATTAAAATAAATATCCAACATAATAACCTTACATGAAAACTGCATAACCGTAAAAGGAAAAACCTTTTATGTCCAAACCACCCCTAAATTATAAGCCTAAGTTCTTCTAAGTCGTTAAATGTCAAGCGCCAGCTTATCAAATTCTTGAATTGGACCATTTTCATAATCTCAGTCATGTGTAGAACGGTGAATAACAGCTGGAAAATTCTTGTTTACAAACATGTTAGAACCCCCTTCCACCCTTTTATACCCTTGGAATCAACATATTGGCTGTCTATGCCAGACACTACCTTCTGTGTGTGAATTCGGGGTACAAGTTTTGATTGGGGGATTCTTTTCTCACCCCACTTACTATGAAAGATATGTGTGTCTCATGTGAGGCCATCTGAGATAGATATCTATCTCACATTACCCATGTGATGGGCTTATTAGCATATTTAATGAGCACAGGACTATTCAATCATCACACGTCCTTTTGTAAACAAACAACATGGTGTCACGTTTCAGAAATATTCGCAGATCTACATTTGTCGAAGAAAATAGAAATAAAAACACAGACTGCAAAACCAATGGACATTTGACTCTTTTATATGAATTTTGCCTTACTGTAGCAAGATTTTATTCAAAAATAATTTTTTGTTGCAATTTATTGGAGAGTGTTGTTGGCAATCTATCCAATAAACTGTAACAAAATAACTTTATATTAACATTTTTATTTAGCAAACAGCGGTATAATGCCACTATTGGCTTCCTGGGTTCAAGAGAGCCATGATAAGTGGCTTCTGGTACTCATCTACATGTAGTTACATGTAATCATAATCCACTCTCAATGTAGGCCGCACAGTATGTGGATGGTGTACTACGGCTGAAACAATGCAAAGTGAATTTTCAACCAAACACTAATTCAACAATCCAATTAAAGCATTCAAACTGGAGGTTCACTGATTAAAATAAACTTTTAGAGTTTCTATTGTTTCCTATAGAATAAAAGTCTGATATGGAGATTCGACTTCAGTGTTTTACCTGCAATCTTTCAGAAGTTTAACAGTGTTTGCTGGCAAAATAGGATCTGTAACAGACGTCTGGGGCACAAGTCCCCTATTACTGGGTAGTGTTGGTATATACAGTTCAGGCACACAGCCAGTATTTTGTAATAGAGGGTTCCCTAATAGCCATTTTTTTATATTCTTGGGTGGGTGGGTGGGTGGGTGGGTGGGTGGGTTGGGGGGGGGGGGGGTGCAAAAGATATTTGAAAGACCATCATGTGGGGTTTGTGTGGGGAGTGCTAGTTCTGACAAGAAGGAAAGTGGGAGAAGGAGTAATGACCAGAGGGTCCTTGTTAGGACTAGCCCCCAAGACCCCCATACACCCCCCCCCCCCCCCCCCCCCCCCCAGTGAAACAGATGGTTAAATTTGATTTTATACTTGTGTTCACGATATAACCATAGATTCTGAAAGGGACATTAAACACCAATTAAATAGACACACAAATGAATAAATAAATTTCCACTATCTGCACATTCTGCCTTGACTAAAGCTGTGGAAGATAAGTGGTTCCTGGAATTCTATCGCATTATTATGTGGATAAAGTTCACACCTGCTGCCTGTTATTGCTACTGTTAAAACACATGCCTACAAACATGTTGCCCTATATCATTTTATTATTCCTCTATCATGACCCTGTGTACCTTAATTTAAAGAATATTAGGTCTCCACATAAGATAAATTTACAACACCCAAATGCTGAAGGTCAAGATGAAAGGTATTATTTACAGACTCTGTTCAACTTCAAAGTCTTCTATTAGAAAGAAAATTGCTCTTCAAGAAAAATGTGCTTTCCAAAAAAAAATATGTTCAAGCGTACAGTAGCTGTTGAAATGAGTTGTAGCAATTACCACATGCACATTTTCATCACATTTCCCTCTATTAATAATTCCAAGTCTTGACATTATTTTGGGAGTGCAGTGGCTCAGTGGTTATGGCATTGGACTTCAAACCAAAATGTCCATGGTTCAATCCCCGCCACTGGTAACTGCATTGTGTCCTTGGGCAAGACACTTAATCCTGAGTACCTATGTGTGGGCACAGTGGTGCTGTGTACTAAGGCATACTGCACACCGATGGTGCACTTGTCTTCAACCAAAGCTAAACCCTGCTCATGCAGAGTTAGTATGTTGGGGAATCTGACAGTTGCTCGCTGCTTCTTGGGGGGTTTTGTCTGGGTACTCCACTTCCGAAAAACAATAAAGAATTGACATCATTTCTTGGAAAGCTCTTTGCAAGAGCTTCCCAAGAAATGATATTAAAGCTTTGAATTATCAATAAAGAAAAAATTCACCATCTCAGTTGTGACAGACGATAAAACTGAAACAAATTCCAAGTCCATAATCACTGACAAAAAACTCCAAATACAGTACAGCTGCCGTGGATAGGTCACTTTCCACGAGTGGGCAATATTTTACGGATGCAATAATATTAGATATCAAACACTAATTATAGGAATAATCATCAAAAATTTAATTAATGAAGCATCGGATACAATCTGGTGCTTCATTAATTAGAATTGCCGGGTGTGTGGTGGCTCAGTGGTAGACTGTTGGACTTCTATGCTAGAGGTCCCGAGTTCGATCCCCATCTGGGACGATTCCGCATTGTGTCCTTGGGCAAGGCACTTCATCCCAGTTGCCTACATGGGGGCACAATGACGCCATGTACTAAGGCGTACTGCACATCAATGGTGCACATGTCTTCAACCGCCATAAACCTGCTTGAGGAGAGCTTGAACAGAGTTAGAATGTTGAGGAGCTGATACTTGTAGTTGCTCGTCGATGCCTGGTGGTTCTCTCTGGGTACTCCGGCTGCCTCCACCCATAAAACTGTCACAGTCACGATTAGCCATTGTGCATAAGCATGTGAGCTTAAACACTAATAAATAAATAAATAAATTAAAATTTTGCTGATAACTTTAATTACCTGGTAAATGCATGTGTGGACCTCACTGCCCAAGCATGGATTACGACCAGTCCAATACTGTACTGTAACACCTGCACTGAACATGGGGCAATTTGAGATGTCACTAAGATACACTTACATACCATGTCATTCCACCTATTATTTTAAAAGTTATCGAGTTTACAAACCCGTTGGTCACAGACCACATAGAGAGCTGCTGGTCGCAGCTGGAAAATGTAACAGAAATTGTCTTATGTTCTTCCTACAACTTATTTCAGCACTGCGGGTGCTGTTGCATGACATACAAGAAATTAGAAATTTCCAAAGTGCATTACAAAATTGAAACAAAATAAGTGCATGTCCATCATGACATACATCTAATGACAAAGAGCATAATTTAGATCTGTTTTTTACCAATTTTCCCCAGGGGTGACCTTGTGTGTCTCCCAATGGAAGAAACATTCCTCCAGTATTTTGCACTGTGCAATATGCCTGTTTGCTGAAGACTTTCACCCTCTTGTCTCTTCATGTTGGGCACTGAGCTTCAGCCCTGATTATTTATAAAAAAAAAAAAATTATTTTATTTTAAAGCAGAAAATGTTATACTGCATGAATGCTGCTGCCGAAAGATTTTACAACATTTTTAACCACTGTGCACACTGAAGTAAAAATTCAAGCAGCAAATATTTCCCATAATGCAACTAGTTGTTGTTTGACAGAGCTTTGGTAAATTCCTAATTGCATTATGGGATAAATTCACAGGTTAAAATATTTTTATATTTAGACCTCAGCGTGCAGGAGCTGAACAGAAAACATTGTACTGTTCCATGGTGGAGGAAGCTGGATAACAGTGCAAAAAAATATTTAAAAAATGACCAACTATTATCTTGCCATGATCTAAGCCTGCAGAAAATTCACCACAGCATGCCAGATTCATAAATGACAGGAACATTCCTAAATTAGAGAACACACCTCAGACAATTTTGTTTTTTTTTTTCATTTCTTTATTCTCCAGTTTTATTATCAACAAGTAATTTAACTTCTTGCATGCTTCTGGTGGATGTTCCTTCCCTGGGCAAAATTCTCTAATTTGGATACATTTAATCAAATTCACCCCTTGTAAAGTGAATAGATTTTTCCACCAATGATTCCTTGAGTTGAATTTAAATGAATTTGTCATTAAATCTAGTCATCTGCATTACTGCAGCCATGACTAGATTTGATGAAATATATCTTGGAAATACTCAGAGTTAAGACACCAATCAAATTATGAGAAGAAATGACATGGTATATTTAGTGCATGAATTATCAAATTCTTTTCACACCCAACTGAATCACAATTACAGTTAATGTGCATGAAACATGTAAATGTTCATCCTAAAGTTGACCTATCTAGATAATTTAAAACAAACTTTACTAAAGTTTCAAATATGGAAAATTAGACCAATCTGGAGACAGACCTATACATGTAAACAGGAAAACACAGAATAAATTTTTCGAATCAAAATATTTCAACAATTTTCTGCAATTTCTGGAAAAATATACAGGGGAACTTTCAGACAGGACCACCAGGTACAACCTGGCTGGTGGAAATTGGAAAACCTGTACAATTTAAAAATTAGGCATGGGTGGAGGAAGCCTGAGTACCTGGAGAGAACCACTGAGCAATGGCAAGCAACTGTCAGACTCCCCAATGTACTAACTCCACACAAACAGAGTTAGCACTGGTTGAAGACAAATGCATCATAGATGTGCAGTATGCCTTAGTACACAACATCACCATGCCCCATGTGGGCAATTGGGGTTGAGTGCCTTACCCAAGGACACAACACGGTTTCTATAGGTGGGATTCAAACTGAGGACCTCTCAGCTAGCAGCCTGCATCTCTACCTACTAAGCCACTGCACTGCCAACAACATGGAGATAAAGTCCTGTTTTGAAAAACATTTATACCCTTGTTGCCCATTTAAGAGGCCTTCCATCCCTATTGGTCCTATTTTACCAGTAAAACAGAGCTCGTGTTTTTTTTTACTTTTTCACCATACTCTGTAGAATATTTAACTCAACTTTTTGACAATTTTCTTGAATTTTACATCAAATCAAGTCATGGCTTTTATAAAACTGTCATGACTCTATTTGAAGAAAAATTCCAAAGATTTGGGCATCAAGAAATTATTCATTTAAAAGGAATATTCTTATCTGTGGAGTGATTTTGTTAATCCTTTACCCAACGAATCGGCCGCCTCCGCCCACGTAATATGCAAATTCAGCAGTTGAAAAAATATTATTTCTCAGAAAATTTCAACAAAACCATATCATGTGACCCCTTGTTGGAACGAGCTCATCATGCTCGTTCCAACGAGGGGTCACATGATACGGTTTTGTTGAATTTTTTTGAAAAAATTCAAAAAATGAGATTTAAAATAATAAATTTTGATATCATCTGCATTGGGTAAAGGGTTAATAAGAACAAGAATTATACCGTTACTACAAGTACTCATGTTTTTGCATTGGCCAGGAAAATTCACCTGCAACAGGCAAAAAAAAGTTATAAACTTTAGCAAAGATATTTCTGAAGTATTCAAACCACGATATTCAGTGCACAGACACTTGAAACACTTTTAGAACATTACAGCATGTCATTCAAGAAGCTTGGTCATTAAGGAAACCAAAATTAAAAATTAGTTTCATCAACAGTTATTTAGTTTTCTCTCTCCTGACAGCAGTATTGAACAAATTTTCTTTTCTGTTCACACAGCTGATATTGATAAAACATTATTTGTCTCTGGAATTTTCTTGGTCCACTTCCAGGTAGATCACTTCTAAAATTAAAAACTGACAAATTTTTAGAACTCAGAACAGCATGACTTCCATATCAGTTAAGAAAGTTTAAAGAGGAAAATTTAATTCCCCATCTCTCGTTTTATTTATTTATTTCAAAGGTTAAAGTTTAATAGGAATCTGTTCTTAATTCATCATTTTGAAGAAAGTAATTGACAGAATTCTGAATATTCCAGTTACATGTATATATGTTAATTCTTGATACAAACAGACAATTAACCTTTTACCAAACCTAAACAATATCAAAATTTGTTCTTTTAATTATTTAAAAAAACTCTTAAAAAAATTTCAACAAAACTATATCATGTGACCCCACTCACTGGAAGAAGCTCACTTTGTAAATTACATTGATTCGTTAAGCAAAGGGTTAAGTTAACATTACATATGTATTGATTAACTGATACATGTGTAGACTTCTGGGTAAATGAAATTTGGAAGAAAAATAATAAATTTTCCAACCGATTTTCTGATTTTTATTTTTTTTCATCTTATTTGTTTTTACAAGGAAAGATGAACAAGTTATGCAACTTATATTAATGCCTCTCCTTGGCCCAATGCTGTGTGTAGGATGACCTTCATAGTGGCAACTTTGTGGCCTAGCTCTTCTCGAATACTATGAAGGAAAGTGGTGGCTGAGTGGATAAGTGTGCTGGTCTCTCATGCCAGAGGTCCCGGGATCGATCCCCGGCCAGAACACTCTCTGTCAACATCAATTATGGGGTTGATGCTGTCACAGCGTACTGTCCTATCGGGTGGGGACGTAAAATGGCTGCCCTCTATGTGGAGAGACACGCACTCCATGCAGGCTAAAGATCCCTGATTTTCTAATCATTGTGTCAACTACTTATTGCATTAACCCTTTAACCCTTTACCCAATGTAACGATCAAAACCGGCCAGCGCTGTTCACAAAAATTGCCAATTAATTTTCATTTTTTGTCTTGAAAACATGGGTTATGACTCCTTTTTGGAACGAGCTCGACAAGCTCATTCCAAAGTGTTCAATACCCGTGTGTTTGAGACAAAAAATGAAAAAAATCAGTTATTCAAGAATTTTGTTTGCTGTCATCTGCTTTTTGCGTTAGGTAAAGGGTTAAAAATTTGTTTCGTTGAGTTATCACAGATTGGGAATGCCATCCTTTATTGGTTAGCACACTGGCTTCAGATCACAAGGTTGCTTGTGCGATCTTTACCTGTGTCATTTTCTATTTTTCACTCCTGGAGTTTCCACAGGGATGCATAAAATAATTCCTGGCATAAATCAAATAGCTCCTAATACAACTGCTTACCAAATTTGTAAAAAATTGGTAATTGGCAAAAATTTTACCCCTCAAATAACAAGCCCAAATATTGCACAAGACACTTTCTCTGAACAAAATTGAATCTTGAGCGTATAAATATGATGTATATCAAATTTCAAAATGTTCTGACTGGGGGTTTATGAGAATAAGATTTTTAAAAAAATTCATTATTTTAGGCTTTTGGCTAAGGAACTACCCCCAGCACATCTGGCTTTGAAACTTCTGTTGAACAAACATTGATGGGTATCCCAAAAGTTAATTTATGCCAAGTTTGGTTGGGTTTGGTCTGCTGGTTCTGAAGAAGAAAAATGATATGCAAAGTTAACGATTGACAAATGACGGAGTTGCTAAAAGAAGGCAACAGATCACACGGACATCCAGCCATGTCCGCTAAGAAAATCTTATTGTTTACAAAATTTTAAACTGCTGGGGGTTGGAAGAAGACCTTTCCTAGTGTTTTCCCAATTACTAACCATGTTGGAAGAGGGGAGTGGTGGGTCTAACAACCGTCAATATGTCCCCATTGGCTAACTTTCTATAATGATCACTACAAAGATGTGATATAACTGAAACATGAAATTATGAAGACCTACTGTTTGTGAGGTTTATCCCTTTGTACACTGGTGTCGAAAAATAAAAATTTCAAGCGGCAAATGTTTCCTTTAATGTAACTTGGTTTAACCAATTCAATCTTGTTTGAAAGAACCCAATGAGCTCACTGCTCCAATAACTGAGTTAATATATTGATGTTTTCAGAGTAAATTGAATCCTTAATGATTTCAATATCTGTGTCTGGACCACGAAAGAATATCTGTATATGTATATAAGGGATGATATTAATCAGCTGAGTATTTTAAAAATATTTTTCATCAAATCCAGTCATGGCTGCTTCAAAGTCGCCATGACTGGATTTGATGAAAAATTCTGAGTTTTTGACTCAAGAAATCAGGAGTAAACAGTTTCAAGGGAATTTTTTCTCAAATATGCTCCAATCTTACTTATTTTAGTGGCAAGAGGTTTCCTGCCTGGGCAGGAATATCGGCCAGCAGCATGCAAGGAGTTAAACCAATGGCAGACTGGCAGTTTGAGTGCCAACTCCATGAAAATGGGTAAACAAGTCCATAACAATGTCAAATCCCTTATAGAATGTGACTAGTGACCTGAGAGCTCGACAGTCAATCACTTTAACATGCAGAAGTACATGTACTGTGATGTACATGTATTCTGTAGAAGTTTGAGGACAATCCCACAATAATGACGACAACTGCTGTTTTATATTTGTTGGTTACTAAACAAAGAAATGTGAACCAGGATGCATTTATTATAGGGCTTCAATTTTATTTTATCACCAAGTACAAGTAATACAATATGAGTAAAGAAAAATTATCAGTACAGAGTTTTCAAGTGCATTTTGTCATATGTTTGTACATGTATCTGAAATGTCAAGTAGACAAAAACATGCAGTGCTCAGAAAATGAGCTCTGTCAAACAAGATTGAATTAGTTAACTCCTTGCATGATGCTGGAGGATATTCCTGCCCAGGACAGGAAATCTCTTGCCATTAAACAGGGAAAAAATTTGAGCACATTTAACAAACATTTTCTATGCAAACTGAATTGGCTTTTTGACAGGTGATCTCCTAAGTCAATTTTCATGAATTTTTCAGCAAATCAAGTCATGGCGGCTCCACAGCAGCCATGATTTGATTCAATAAAAAATATTTATAAAATACTTAATCCTTTACCTAACATGAAAAACAGATGACACTTGCAAATAAAATTCTTGAATAACTATTTTTTTTCATTTTTTTCTCAAAAACATGGGTTATGACCCCCCCCCCCCCCCCCATCCCCAATGAAACCAGCTCAACAATGAGGGGTCATAAACTATGTTTTTCAGACAAAAAATAATGAAAATTAACTGGTGATCTTTTAGAATAGGGCTGGCAGTTTTTGGCCCTTAAGTTGGCTCAAGGGTTAATAGTAGGGCTCAAAATAAACAGTGTCGTGTCGCTTTTTGCTATGCAAAACTTGCAAAAAGCTACACAATGTTCAATTATGTATAGCATTTTGCGATACAAGATAATCAACTGCGGCCTATTAGGCTGCAGTTGATTATCTTGTATCGCAAAATGTAAATGAAAATTTGCAAACAAATTTGAAAACTAGTTCACTGATGCTTTACTTCTGATTGTAGAACATTCCAGGCATAACTCAGATTAACTCTCCAACAAGCATCATTAGCAACTTCATATGTAAGATGAATTCTATTGGTTTAAATTCGTCCTGTTTTTACAACATTAAAAATAACTTCAAGCCCATCAAATTAAAAATTCCAACTTCCATTTTGAGAACTTTATTGATCAACCAAGACGCTATTTGAAAATATCCAAGTCCATGCAACCCTTAAAGGCAGTTCAGTTAAAAAAAAACATAGTAAATGTTTCATGTGTTGCAGATCATTTGGAAATGCCCAGAAATGGATGGAAACTATTCTATCTACATAGAAGAATTAAAATACAAAACAGCATAACATAACTCTGGTATACAAAAATAGCTATGTAGTTTTTACAAAATGCTATTCATTTTTTGGAAATTTGTAGCATTTTGCTACGCACAGAAAAAAAGTTATTTTGAGCACTGGTTAATAGTTAAATACCTAGTTGTACAGTTAAAACTAGAAGTCCTGTCATGAACTGTGCGCTTATCTAGGCTTAATTACGTGTAGGAATTGTGCGCAATTGTCATATCGAATGGCATCCAAAGCATGGCAGGTTCTCCTGGTTACTCATAGCGAACACAGGCAATGTTTCTGCCAATGGACCTCCGGGTTACCCGGAGGTCCAATGGCTGAAACATTGCTTGTGCACAGGTCATATGTACAGAAACTGATAGCCTTACTATGGTCGTAACAGGTGGATTAACATGCAGATCGACATGCTATTTGTGCACATTTCATGACGGGACTTCTAGTATTAACTGTATGTTGGGAAAAGTTTGCATGCATTTTGAAATTTTGATATTTCAACATCATGAGTCTGCAGAGGGTTAAGTGGGTTAAGTGGGAAACCACTTTCCAAGTACCTTTTTGACTAAAAACAATTCCGGAAGCAGACTGCCACTTAGCAGAATGACCTTCATATTCATGTTTTGGAAATTTGAAATAACTATTTTTACCAAACCCTCAGGCCATCAGTCTAATTCTGTAAGTAGTTTGATGCTGTTATGGTCTGGAACCAATCTGCTTTCACGTGCCTGATAATATGGATGGCTGAATAATCATTATGGCCTACATTTTCTACTGCAATTAATAACTGTGATGGAATTTTCACTCTGTGTCTCATCACCAAATAATAGTGATCAACATTTTCCTCAAAACTTATTAATAGTGTCATCACTATTATTTGGCAGGTGGAAGAAGCCCTTAACCCTTTACCCAACACAGACGATATCAAAATGTATTATTTGAAAAATCATTTTTTAACATTTTTAAAAAAATTTCAACAAAACCATATCATGTGACCCCTCATTGGAACAAGTTCGATGAGTTCGTTCCAAAGAGGGGTCACATGATATGGTTTTGTTGAAATTTTTTGAAAAATATTATTTTTTTCAGATGCTAAATTTGCATATTATGCGGGCAGATGTGGGCGATTCGTTGGGTAAAGGGTTAAACTGTCAATCATCTATGTTTAAATTCACCTGTCTGGACTATTTCAGTTGGTCAACCAAGATATTCCAGATGACTGAATCCAGTTTTTGATGGCATTACCATTAGGAATGAAGACTCACCACAGCCATAGTTTTATAATAATGCTGTGTAGTTCCACTGTACTTATGTCAAAATCTTGATACTTTCAGGGTGAATTAAATCCTTATGGGTTAGAATAACTATAACTGGAGCATGAAAGAATGTCTGTATATCTCTGTTAGTGAAGGAACATTACACTATATCAACAGAAGTCTGCACACAAATTCTATTAAAAGTGGGTGAAAAAACAGCCCATAACAGTGTAAAATTCCTTACTCAAGAAGGCTGCGGCATGAGATCTTGCATTGCAACAAATAAATGACGTGACAAGTCACATTATCATGTAAAGTATAATAAATAGTTCAGCGATAGAAATTAAAATTTTTTAGTAAATTTTGTTTCTTAACATACCTACCACAATTGTTTACAATTGGCTGTAACGTAAGTGCAAGCCCTACTTCAGAACTAACTCAAGCTAAGAAACTTTTCCAGAAAAAGCACGAAAAAGGGTCGGGCGAGACCAGTGCTCGACATTACAGGTACTCTCTCTGCACATCTCTTGCATTTATCGAGCGCACGCGCAACAACCATGACTTCAATTCCATATTTCCACCAACGAGAAGTTTGTGATTTAGCGGGGAGGCAACGATATCAAAGATATCCCCAAGGAGGGTGGGCCTCTGGTAAACAATTGTGGTAGGTATGTTAAGAAACAAAATTTACTAAAATTTTTCAATTTCTTCTCAACCTACTCACAATTGTTTACAATTGGCTGAATAGACAATAGGAGGAGGTGAATCACATAACCAATACCAACAAGCACAGCAGAAAGAAATGCAAGGAGGGCAGAGAATAATAGCAAAACCTGTAAAAGAAGAAAGAAGCACCTGAAAAGAACACGGCTGAGCGATGCACAAACCTGAAAAAAACATATGTAATGAGGGTGCACAACAGCCTGAGCAGCAACGAGAGGGCCTAAAGATAAAAGGTCCTCAGATTGCTGCTGAAGGTGGCAGAGATAAAAGGAGGAGAAAGTAGAAGCATTCCTCCAATAAGCTGCATTCATAACATCCCTGAGCAAAACAGAATTGGAGAACACCAAGGATGTGGAAATGGTATGAACCTCATGAGCATTAAACCGGTTTGAAACAAGATCCGAAGCAGACAAACTGGAATAAGCCAGCTTGATTGCAAGACAGATTCATCTGGAAATAGAATGGGAAGAGATAAACTGCCTCCCAGGAATGAGAGACAGAAAGAATCTCTTCCAACCCCTCCGAATGAACTGCGTGCAATTAATATACGTCTTGATCGCACAAGCGGGATAAAGAAGAGCCCTCCGGCCATCGACAGCAGCGAGAGCCCGAATGCAGATGAGAGGAGGTACCGAATCCGGAAGTTGATTCTTGGCCAGAAAAGAGCAATCAGTAGTGAAGGCTACACTGTTAGCCACATTTCTGAAGAAAGCAGAATCAACAGAAAGTGCATGAAGCTCACTGACACGTCTGACAGAAGCAAACGCTAGAAGGAAAGCAGTCTTATAGGTGAGAAAACACATCGGTCTCAGATAAAGGCTCGAATTGTGCTCCCCCCAAACAATGCAACACCCATGCCAGGTTCCACTTGGGTGTAAGACGCAAAACTCGAGGCCTCTTCAGAGAAAAGTGCCAAATAAGTTTGAAGAGAAAGAGATTACGACTGAAGCACCGCTTTCCCACATAAGAGAAAGTATCGACAGCATAGACTGTGTCAGGACACCTGAGGCCCCGTAAGGCCTGGGCTGACGTGGGGTTATTTAGTCCCGCTGATGAAATTGCGGGAAAGTTAGACCAATGTGGAGGGTCGGAATCCAAGTGTTGCGAACTCGGCGCAGCGAGCTAAGTTAGACCGACGCCGTGATTCCTTCTCTGCCAAATTGGCCTGAAATAGGTTCGATTTCCATTAGGTGTGATTCCTAATCACTTCAGGCTGTGTAATGGAAAGAATGATTTAAAGTAACAACGATTCTTTTATTTACACATAAAAATAAAGCCGTTTCAATATTTCAACAATCAACAATTCGATTCTTTTCACAGAAAATGGGTTGCGAGCGTTAAATAATTCTCAACAATCATATAGTCATTCTATAGCCCTGTACTGGCACTATACATGTAGTCTACACACTGGAAATGTTACTACCGTGAGCTCGCCATAAGAGCTTCACAAATCTGAAATGTTATTACCGTGAGCTCGCCATAAGAGCTTCACCCGCTTAGGCTCAAATGTCAACGTCTGCGCGTAACTGTACCTCTGGCTGTCGGGGGGGTTCCGACCAGCAATGTTCGTCATCTATAAAGCCACCGTACTTCTGATTTGGGTCAGATATTGTCTACTCATACCTTATGTGCCTTTTGAAAGTCCTCCGTGAAAATCCTATAATTAATACGCACAATACAATTAACCTACACTTCTGACTATTGCAGGCTGATACCTGCTACTCCACAATCTAAACTTTAACGTTTCACCTTGGGTTCAAGTTCCTTCTCAACGAATTTGGCACTGTAGCCGCCTATCAACCTTAAGCTAAATCAATTGTGGAATGCCCTCTCTGGCGATTCCAGCCGTTTCAGGGTCCAGTGATCGAAGGTACCCTTATGCCAGGAAACAGAGTCTGCCTGCCCTGGACTTCACCAACATGTGTGTGACCCGAAGTGTGTGTCTAATGCTCTGCTCTTCAAGGTATATATACTTTTTATCCTAAACTGTCAGGTGGACGGACGCTCATCTGTCCATCTGTCAAAACGGTGGGAGATGACGTATATCGAGGCAGAATCCTGACTTAACGGTGATTTCACTTGTCGAGAGAACCGATTCGTTTCTGCCAGTCATTGTCATGACAGACATTTCTATCTCTTAGAATCTCGTTTCTCAAATGGCCGTGACGATATCCTGCCACCGACCGATTACGTCTCGTAAGACTCGCAACTACTGTATAAATTAAATGAGATTAGACCTTATCTAACATACCGTTTCTCCCCTGGGTCCCTGCGCTGAAGCTGGATATACACCACATGTGTTTTTCCATGTCCAGCTTCACAGAGAAGTGAAATTCACGTAGGTTTTTCACCTTGATGCGGAATATCTTTTGAACTTACAATATCTTTATATATGAGGCCCCTTGCCCCTATATTTAGGCTGGCTTTGCCCTGACAGACCGATAGCCCTTAATAGTAAAGAGGCCCTTGGAGTCAAAAAGGTAGACCAGAAAATCTGCAATTTGAGCGACTGACGGATTACGGTAATCCACATTTTGAGCAGTACACCAGCGGCAGAAAACCTTCCACTTGGCAGCATAAGTCATGCCAATGGAATGTCACCGTGATGCAGAAATGCACTCCACCGTTCATCTCGAAAAACCTCTATGTCGGAGACAGGACCTGATAAAAGACAGGCGTGAAGGGAGAGGCTCACCAGGTTGTTGTGATACTTCCTAGGAAAGAAGATCGCGACGTAGAGGTAGACGAATCGGTCGATCTGCCAACAGAGGCCGCAGCAGATTGATCCACACCCTCTGTGGAAACAGAGGTGCGACCAGAATGATCCTGCAACTGCAAGCATGAATCTTTGCCAACACTTGAGGAAGAATCGGTGCAGGAGGGAAGGCATAGCTGATCCAACCGGTCAAGTCCAGAGACAGAGTGTTTACCGCAAATGCTAGTGGATCTGGACAAGGGGAGACAAAGGTCTCTACCTGATGATTCCAGCGAGTGGCGAAAAGGTCGACAAGAGGATGCCCCCACTGCTCGCAAATCACCTGAAACATAGACCGATGCAGCATCCTTTCGGTGGGAAGGACACTGTCGCGTTGGGACAGGGAGTCTGCTAGGACATTGAGACATCCAGGAATGTGCCAAATGGCCACCCAAGTGTTTACATCCCGCGCCAACAGCAGAAGATCCCGAGAGAGCCGATACATGGGAATCGAATGTGTGCCACCTTGATTCTGTATGTAGGCCACCACTGTCGAGTTGTCCGAAAGAAGTAGGACTGTGTGGTCTGACAGGTGAGAGATCCATTGCCGAAAACTCAACAGAAGAGCAAGGAGCTCCTTCTGGTTGATATGAAGGGCCATCTGCTCGCTGTCCCACTCGCCGTGAGTAGACAGGCCAAGAGGATCCAATGTCGCACCCCAGGCCTGATCGCTGGAATCCGCAGTAAGGATGCGATTGGCAGAAGGAAGCTCCAACAGAACACCCTGAGTCAACCAGGGAACATCGGCCCAAGGGTGGAGGTGACAAAGCAGGGACAGAGAAATAGGAAGTTCTACGTCCAGAGGATCCACATTCGGACCCCAATGATCCAACAGGAAGTGTTGGAGAGGTCGGACAAACAAGCGACCCAGCGGAATGAGATCTGTCACCGAACCGCAAAGGCCCAGCATCTGAAGGAAGGTCCTGGCCGAGACCGAGAGGAGGATCGTAGCAGGCTCCGAGTCAAGGCAGAAAGGATCGTCACCTGAGCATTGGGAACCGACACCACATTGTGAAGAGTGTCAAAATCCATTCCAAATGACGAAATTGCTGAGAGGGAAGGAGATCTGACTGCTCTCAATTGACTCTGAAACCCAGCGACGCAAGTAGGCCAAGCAACCGTCAGACATCGGACTCCAGAACTCCAGCACTGTGGTGGAGGATGTCATCCATGAAGGCTGATGAAGTCACAGCCGACTGAGTACGGTGAAAAGAGAGCACATTTGACATCAGTTGGGTGAAGGCCCAAGGAGCCAGGTTCAAACCGAACAGGAGAGCTCTGAATTGAAAGATACGATCCAGTAGGTATTTCCGTGACGCCAGATGAATGGGTACATGGAAATAGGCATCCTTCGGGTCGATACTGGCTGCAAAATCGCCCTGATGAATCAAATGTCGAACCGACCTGAAAGTCTCCACGCTGAAACAAGGTGCTATGATGGACTCGTTCAGGATACTCAGATCAATGACAGGACGAAATTGGCCGTTTTTCTTCGACACCAAGAAAAGTCTCGAGTAAAACCCTGGTGAAAGGGTGTTCCTGACCACGTCGATTACCCCTTTGGAGAGGAGATTGTCGGTCTCCTGCACCAGAAGGTCCCGAAGCAGAGAATTGGAAGGGACCTAAGTCGGGAGGGGCACCCGAGATAAACAGGGGTGACGACGAAAGGACAGTCGCAGACAGAATTGGATGACATCGAGGACCCAAGGGTATGACATTATCTCTGTCCAACGGTCGAAAAACATCGACAGCCTTCCGACTAGAGGCAAATCGAGGTGAGGACCTTCATTTGCAGCCTTGACGAGGCCCCCCGAGAGGAGAAACCACCCCCTCGAGAAGCAACAGAGTCCTGAGACTTTCCTCCCTGAGGCTGCCAGCGAGCTTTGCCGCAGAAAGAGCGGACGGAGCTGAAGGCGTGGCTGATGCAGCGGGATGCTTGGTGGGCCTGGAACAACCACCACTCACGGCAGCAGGTTGGTCCAGCTGTCGTAACAAAAGCTGGTCCTTCAAATGATGAAGAACCTCACCACGGACAGCTTCCATGGAACCATGGAACAGCAGAGGTCCAACCAAAGAAGCAGACCTCAGAACAGCACGCTGTTCAGAAGGAAGGGATGGAGAAGTATCCAACACCGCATCCCGATGTGCAAGCTCCAAATTACCCATGTTACAGGCGTGAGTGTGCATCAGGTTCATAAGAGCCTGTGACAAAACATGCAAAGGTGCCCGAGCATCATCAAACTCTCCTGGCAGAAAATATGCAGCCAGGGCAGCGACAACGTGGTCCGCGAGAGATAACATGCCCAGCATCTCTCGGCACAGGCCCTCCATAGATTCAACGACCGACATCGGGAGAACTACCGACTTAGGCTTAGTCAACCCGAGGGAAGAAGAATTTTCGTCCACAGTAGTCAATCCTTGGAAGACTGGTGGACAGATAGATTCGTAGACACGAAACTGCGACGGAGGCAGAAAAGCATCAGATCGTGAAAACTAAGAACCCTTCAAGGCCTTGGAATGCATTTTGGTGTCCAGGCCCTGGAAGGACTCAACAACCAAAACCAATTGTAGAGGGCACAAAACCCCAGAGCTAGAAGGCTCAACAGAGTTGCGGCGCTCCACAGAGGACTGCGGCTGGACGGTCACTGATGGCTGGTCTGAAGGCTGAATGTCTGGCAATAAGCCAAAGACAAAATCCAAAGCCTGCCCCAAGAATGACGAGGGGGCCCGTCGCCTTCAAGAAAGTCGTCATCTTCTGTGGCAGAAGAGACTCAGGATCACCAGCGGAAACCTCCTGTGAATACTGAACAGTATTCAAAGGGCCAGACGAGGAATCTCAGTGACCGATCAATGGAGGTTGTGCCTCAGAAGGCACAGGGAAGCAAACTTGAGGGTTGTTTAAGAAAGCAACCAGGTGAGCACCAGAATGGCCTGCCTCAGCTTACCCTGAGGATCCGTCATAGCAACTGCGCCCTACGGAGTGTCTTCCCAATGGACCCTTCTAGAAGAAGAACCCAAAACCTCAGAAAGGACCGACGACGAACATCGATCAGCAGACAAAGTGGGGAGACAGTGAGAAGACACTGGAGGACAGTCCCAAGAGTGATGCCCAGGGGCAATCACTGACCTCTGCAAAACAGAAGGCCCTGCCTGCAAATCCTGTAGAGAGACCGACAGCGTACGTCGATCAGTAGCTGGACCTGGGACACGATGAGAAGACACCAGAATGGAAGGAATCTGCTATTGGCCTCTGCGCAACAGAAGGCCCCAACTGCCCATTCTCTGAGACCGACGACAAGCATCGGTAGACAGCCAGACTTGGAACACAGTGAGAAATCACCGGAGGAAGGTCCCAAGAGTGACAGCTGACAGGAGCCGTCACTAGCCTCTGCCGAACAGCAGGCCCTGGATGCCAGTGTCCCAGCCCCATCCTGCTGGTCGGCTCACCAGCAGGGGAAGGCGAAACAACAAACGATTCGCTCAAGAAACGAGGAATCACAGCTGAAGCGACCGAATGACCCAACCGACCAGGAGCAAACCTAGCCAGATGAGACAGGGCAGCCAGCAAACCCGAACAGCTTCGCTGAGAAGCTAGGCAAGGCTAAGAGCCCAGAGACACACCACCAGATACAGCCTCGGACCCCCGAGACTGTACACCATCCCCGGAAGAGATGGCAGAACCACTATCATACAAGATAGGATCAGCATATTCTTAAGGTTCTACAGAGTAAATCTATACTCTCTGAGGAGCTAAAACATCAACAGGACTAAATGGGATAATGCTGCTTATCAAATATCAAAAGATTCTGCATGATGGTTCTGAAGAAGATTTTTAAAGAATTTTCCTTGAATTGCACAAAGTAAACATTCATGCCCCCATAGTGAGCCCCACTATTTATCAAAAGACTCAATTTGAACAAATGTGAAATCAACCCATAACAAGATGCTGCATACCAAATATCTGAAGATTCTGCCCACTGGTTCTGGTGAAGAAGATTGCTAAAGATTTTTTCTTAA
The DNA here is from genome assembly GCA_031216915.1 of Pictodentalium vernedei. Taxonomy (NCBI): domain Eukaryota; kingdom Metazoa; phylum Mollusca; class Scaphopoda; order Dentaliida; family Dentaliidae; genus Pictodentalium; species Pictodentalium vernedei. The sequence continues at coordinate 250,562,385 of CM062291.1, forward strand.
ATTGCACTAAGTAAAAATTCACACCCCCATAGTGATCCCCAATATTGAACGGGGGATTCAATTGAACAAAATTGAATCAGCCCATACCAAGATGCCGTATACCAAATATCAAAAGATTCTGCCCATCGGTTCCGGAAAAGAAGATTTTTAAAGAAATTTTCTTAAATTGCACTAAGCAAAAATTCACACCCCTTTAGTGAGCCCCAATATTGATCGAGGGATTCAATTTGAACAAACTTGAATCAGACCCATACCAAGATGCTGTATACCAAATATCAAAAGATCCTGCCCATTGGTTCTGGAGAAGAAGATTTTTAAATTTGTTTTCTTAAATTGCATTAAGTAAAAATTCAGGTCCCCGTAGTGAGCCCCAAAACTGATCAAGGGACTCCATTTGAACAAACTTGAATCAGACCCATACCAAGATGCTGTATACCGAATATCAAAAGATTCAGCCCACTGGTTCTGGAGAAGAAGATTTTTCCTTAAACTGCACTAAGAAAAAATTCATGCCCCTATAGGGAGCCCCAATATTGATCAAGGGACTCGATTTGAACAAACTTGAATCAGACCCATACCAAGATGCTGCATATCAAATATCAAAAGATTCTGTCCATTGATTCTGGAGTCAGGAGAAGAAGATTTTTAAAGAATTTTTCTTAAATTGCACTAAGTAAAAATTCACGTCCCCATAGTAAGCCCCAATATGGGTTGAGGTACTCGATTTGAACAAACTTGAATCAGACCCATACCAAGATGCTGCATACCAAGTATCAAAAGATTCTGCCCACTGGTTCTGGAGATGATTTTTTAATAATTTTTCTATAATTCATACGGTGCTATCAGAGTTATGCCACATACAGAGCCCCCAAGGGACGTGGCCATTTCATTTGAACAAACATGAATTGCCATATAGTAATGAACATTCACATGAAGTTTCATGAAAATCGGACCAGTGGTTTCAGAGAAGTCATTTGAAAAATGTTCACGATGACGGATGACGACGGACAACAGCCGGCAAGTGATAAGTTAAGCTTCCTTCGCCAAGCTAAAAATTCCTCATATTGACTAAGTTACAATTCGGGCTCCCACAGGGAGCCCAAATATGGACCCAGGAACTTGGCTTTAACAAACTTGAATCTCACCCCCCTAAGGATGCTACACACCACATATCAAAACATTCCGACTGCTGGATCTGAAGAAGAAGATTTTTTAAGAAAATTCCTCATTTCGAACTAAGTTACAATTCAAGCTCCCATAGTGAGCCCAAATATGGACCTAGGGACATGGCTTGAACAAACTTGAATCTCACCCCCCTAAGGATGCTGCATACAAAATATCATAACATTCCGACTGCTGGATCTGAAGAAGATTTTTAAAGAAAATTTCTCATTTTGAACTAAGTTATCATTCAGGCTACCACAGTGAGCCCAAATATGAACCCAGGGACTTGGTTTGAACAAACTTGAATCTCACCCCCCTAAGCATGCTGCACACCCAATATCAAAAGATTCTGCCTGCTGGATCTAGAGAAGAAGATTTTAAAAGAAATTTGCCTGAAATGCACGAAGTTCAAATTGGGCTCCTATACTGAGCCCAAATATGAACCCCAGGGGCCGATTTGAACAAACTTGAATCAGATCCACCCCACAATGTTGCATACCAAATATTAAAAGATTCTGCCTGCTGGATCTGGAGAAGATTTTTTAAGAAATTTGCCTGAAATGCACTAAGTTTGAATTCAAGCTTTTATAGTGAGCCCAAATATGAATCCAGGGGGCCAATTTGAACCAACTTGAATCATATCCACCCCACAATGTTGCATACCAAATATCAAAAGATTCTGCCTGCTGGATCTTGAGAAGAAGATTTTTTAAGAAATTTGCCTGAAATGCACTAAGTTCAAATTCGAGCTTCTATACTGAGCCCAAATATGAATCCAGGGGGCCGATTTGAACAAACTTGAATCAGATCCACCCCGCAATGTTGCATACCAAATATCAAAAGATTCTGCCTGTTGGATCTGGAGAAGATTTTTTTTAAAATTTGCCTGAAATGCACTAAGTTCGAATTCAGGCTTCTATACTGAGCCCAAATGTGAATCCAGGGGGCCGATTTGAACAAACTTGAATCAGATCCACCCCACAATGTTGCATACCAAATATCAAAAGATTCTGCCTGCTGGATCTGGAGAAGAAAATTTTTTAAGAAATTTGCCTCAAATGCACTAAGTTCGAATTTGGGCTTCTATAGTGAGCCCAAATATGAATTCAAGGGAGTGATGCCCCATACACAGCCCCCCAAGGGACGTGGCCATTCCATTTGAACAAACTTGAATTGCCATATAGTAATGAACATCCACATGAAGTTTTGTGATAATCGGACCGGTGGTTTCAGAGGAGAAGTCGTTTGAAAAATGTTCACGATGACGGACGACGACGATGGACAACGGACGGCAATTGATAAGTTAACCTCCCTTCGGTGAGCTAAAAATAATATGAGGTGTACACGGTACTAAAGAGCTGAGGGGTGGGTTAATGTGACCTCACAGTTAATGTATGTGGCCCTCACAGTTAACATATGTCAATGAAAGTTACCAAGTTACAGTGAAATTATTTCAAAATGAGTCATCCTATCAAGTTACACTGAAATCCCTTCATAAATATGGCCTGTAGACTGTGCTAAAGGTTTTCGGGCTTCAGGCCTGTGTAGCCACGATGGCAGACTGATTGCAACTAAAAGGGAACGTGCTCATCTCGACATCATACTGAGTCATTCTACTAAGTTACAATGAAATCCCTTCACAAATACGACCTGTAGTCTGTACTAAAGTTTTTTTGGTTTTGGGCTCGGGAAGCCATTATGGTTGAATGATCGCGACCAAAAGTGGGCATTGTCATCTGGGCATAATCTGGAGTGATCCTACGAAGTTACAATGAAACCCCTTCATATATATGACCTGTAGACTTTGCTCAACGATTTGGGGCTTCGAGTCCCTGAAGCAATCACAGTTGACCAAACATGACCAAAAGGGGAGGTAATCATCTAGGCATTATATGGAGTCAACCTAACAAGTTACAATGAAATCCTTCCATAAATATGACCTATAGACTATGCTAAAGGTTTTGGGGTTTTGGGTCCGGGCAGCCATCAAGGCTAAATGATCACGACCAAAAGGGGCTGTTCTCATCTAGACATTATTTGGAGTTATCCTACCAAGTTACATTGAAATCCCTTCATAAATATGACCTCTGGACCGTGATTAAGGTTTTCAGGCTTCGGGCACCTGTAGTCATCACAGCTGCCCAATTACGTCTAAAAGGAGTCGTTTTCATCTAGACATTATATGAAGTCAACCTGCCAAGTTACAATGAAATCCCTTCATTAGGAATATGACCTGTAGACTGTGCTATAGGTTTTCGGGCTTTGGGTTCAGGCAGCCATCATGGTTGAATGAGCACAACCAAAAGGGGACATTCTCAAGGTTTTAGGGCTTCGGGCCCCTGTAGCATTCATAGTTGACCAATCATGACCAAAAGGGGATGTCATGATCTAGGCATTATATGGAGTCAACCTAACAAGTTACAATGAAATCCTTCCATGAATATGACTTATAGAGTATGCTAAAGGGTTTTGGGCTCGGGCAGCCATCAAGGATGAATGATCATGACCAAAAGGGGACATTCTCATCTAGACATTATTTGGAGTCATCCTACCAAGGTACAATGAAATCCCTTCATAAATATGACTTGTAGACCGTGCTAAAGGTTTTCGGGCTTTGGGCCCCTGCAGCCATCACACTTGCCCAATCGTGTCCAAAAGGGGCTGTTCTCATCTAGACATTATATGAAGCCAGCCTACCAAGTTACAATGAAATCCCTTCATAAATGTGGCCTGAAGACTGTGCTAAAGGTTTTCAGGCTTTGGGCTTGGGCAGCCATCATGGGTGAATGATCGCAACCAAAAGGGCACATTCTCATCTGGGCATCATCTGGAGTGATCCTACGGAGTTACACTGAAATGCCTTCATAAATATGACCTGTAGACTGTGCTCAAGGTTTTTGGGCTTCGGGCACCGGTAGCCGTCACAGTTGAACAATCACGACCAAAAGTGGAGGTCATCATCTAGACATTATATGGAGTGAACCTAACAAGTTACAATGAAATCCTTCCATGAATATCACCTTTTGACTATGCTAAATGATTTGGGCTCTGGCAGCCATCAAGGCTGAATGACCGCGATCAAAATGGGACGTTTTCATCCAGACATTATTTGGAGTCATCCTACCAAGTTACAATGAAATCCCTTCATAAATATGACCTGTAGACTGTGCTAAAGGTTTTTGGGCTTTGGGCCCCTGTAGCCGTCACAGTTGCCCAATCATGTCCAAAAGGGGACTTTCTCATCTAGACATTATATGAAGTCAACCTATCAAGTTACAATGAAATCCCTCCATAAATATGACCTGTAGACTGTGCTAAAGGTTTTTGGGTTTTGGGCTCGGGCAGTCATCACGGTTGACAGATCAGGCCCAAATGGGGAAATTCTCATCTAGACATCATACGGACTCATCCTATCAAGTTACAATGAAATCCATCCATATTAAACATGACCTGCAGACTGTGCTAAAAGTTTTTGGGTTTCGGGCTTGGGCAGCCATCACGGTTGACAGATCATGTCCAAAAGGGGACGTTCTCATCTAGGCATTATACAGAGGCATCCTACCAAGTTACAATGAAATCCCTTGATAAATACGAACTGTAGACTGTGCTAATGGTTTTCGGCTCGGGCAGCCATACCGGTTGACCGATCACGACCCAAACGGGACGTTCTCATGTAGACATGACCTAAAACCTGTATATGAAATTTCGTGACAATCAGACAAGAACTACCAGGTGTAGCCTGTACTTGAAGGTTAAATAAAAAACTTTAACCACAAACTTTCACCAAAACTCCAAATGTCAACAAAACAGGAAAAAAAACAAAACACTTGAACCTTCAGTAAAAAACTTTAACCACAAACTTTAACCAAAACTCTAAATGTTAACAGACGGACGGAAGGACAGACAAAAGTCATTACTATAGCCCTCACTGTAAACAGTCGGGCTAATAATAATGAATCAATTTAGAGCTTGAGAAAGGGATACAGTCCACTTGCACATTAATAACAATAATAGTAGTCCAAATGAAGTTGTTCACGAAGGAAAAACAATTTGAGAAGCATGAGTCACAAAATTTCCAACCATGCACAATGGCGGAAATAAAAGGAATTGACGTCACGGTTGTTGTGCATGCGCTCGGTAAATGCAAGAGGTGTGCAGAGAGAGTATCTGTAATGTCAAGTGCCCATCTCGCTCGACCCTTTTTTGATCTTTTTCGTGCTTTTGCACTCTTCCACTTTTCCAACTCGTTTGGAAAAGTTTCTTAGCTTGAGTTAGTTCCGAAGTAGGGCTTGCACTTATGTTACACCGGCATACAGCCAATTCTAAACAATTGTGAGTAGGTTGAGAAGAAATAAATTCGGTTGACTGTTGTTGAGCACTAAAGTATGTCTGGTTGGCAAAATTTGTTAACATGTCTTTACCTTGTTACAATCTACATAATGGAAGAGTGCCTGCAGGAACTCTCCCATAAATTTTTCCATGTGAAATTCATACAGTACAGCCGCCGTGGACTGGTCACTTTCCATGGGTAGGCAATATTTCCAGGGATGCAATAATATTAAATTCCAAACACTAAATACAGGAATAATCATCAAAAACCGGTGCATCATTGATTAAAATTTTTTCGATGCTGATTTCTATTACCTGGTGAGTGCACGCGTGGACATCACTGCCCACGTGTGGTTTACGACAAATCCATGCCGACAGTACTGTATACATGTAGACTAAATAACTGCACTTCAAATATAATATGATGTACATTGAGAGAATATGAAACGATTAAATTGTGGTACCATTTCAGAATGGAGCCCAAATATAGGCTCCCAGCACTTAAAACAACCTATCAACTGAAAATACAACATGTTTTAATTTTTGGAATTCACATTAAAAAAATTTCCACAATCCATTATAAGTATTTCCCTTAGTACCTTGAATCCTCCCTATGCAACAACTAACCCTGGGTATTTTTACAGTCTTAGTCAGTGTATATTTTCATATGTGTGATATTGCAGCCTATGAACTTATCCTGTGCAATGCCTTTTGGTCAGCCAGTGCACCTATGTCAGCTTACCAACTGACGCTGTGCAATTCACAGGGGTAGTCACTCTTTTCTTTCTGGCTATTATGCGACCGGGGGCACAATGGCTCAGTAGGTACAGGCGCAGGCTGCAAGCCGAGAGGTCCTTTGTTTGAATCCCACCTGTGGCAACTACGTTGTGTCCTTGGATAAGACACTTCACCACCATTGACCATGTGGGGGCATGGTGGCATTGTGGACTAAGGCATACTGCACATCGATGGTGCACTTGTCTTCAACCAATGCTGACCCTGCTTGTGTGGAGTTAGTATGTTGGTGAGCTGACAGTTGCTCGACATTGCTCGATAGTTCTCTCTGGGTACTCCGACTTCCTCCACCCATAAAACTGTCATGATCATGATTAGCCATTGTGCAGAAATATATGACCTGAAACTCCAATAAATAAATTATAAATAAATTATGCGACTCACCTTGTGCATTGCACAGCTTAGTATGTGTACATTTTCATGTGGTGTGTGATATGCCATTGTCAATTTTTATAACCAGAAAGTGTTACTAACCCTGTGCACTGCACAGGGTTAGTCACACTTTCTGGTTATAAAAAATGTTTAGTATTAACTGAGTAACTGGTCCTGTCCACTGTACATGCAGCCTTAGCGTAAATCTCATCTATATCAACTCTTTACTTGACATAATAGCCCAAACCAGCCAGTAATATTCTCAAGAAGCATTTAAACTCAGCTTATGGCCCCTCATTGGAAAGGATTGTGGAAAGGTTTATTTTAAGTGAATTCCCAAAATGAAAACATATTCTATTTTCAAATGATAGCTTGTTTTAACCAGTAAACATTACATGTATGCAAAAATGCACTAAATCTAAATTTTCAATGCACAATGTATATTTGAAGAAGGAACTGTTTGTTAACCCCCTGCACTCTGATGTCGAGAATACTCGACACCTCCCCCACTCTAAGTCCCACCACACCTCCCTGTCATCCATGGATGATATCTGCCCCCTGTGTTGTCAGAAACTCAGCAATTTAGAATTTGGTTGACAGAGCTCAATTAGAGCTCTGTCAACCAAAATCTAAATTGCTGAATTTCTGACAACACAGGGGGGATAACCATGGATGACAAATCAGGCGTTTCGTCATCAGAGTGCAGGGGGTTAATTGGCCTTTAGGTCACTTTCAATATATATATGGATATGCACGTACATGTATCATGACTATACCACAACCATGTTTAGTTTAGTTTTATTGGGTTTAATGGCATTTTCAACGGCCATGGTCACATGGTGTAGGAAAGTCTTACGGGTGGAGGAAGACAAAAAACCTGGAGTGAACCGCTGAGCTGTGGCGAGCAACTGTCATTCTTCCCAATGTACTAATTCTGCACAAGCAGAGTTTCGAGTGGTTGAAGGCAAGTGCACCATCGACGTGCAGAATGTCTTAGTACATAGGACCATCATGTCCCTACAGGGGCAATTGGGATTAAGTGCCTTGCCCAAGAACACAAGTCTGTCACTGCTGGCCGTGATAGAACTGTGGGCCTATTAGTTGGAAGTCCAGTGCTCTAAACACAGAGCCATGGTGCTTCCAATAAACTGAGTGGTGGACTGTTAAATTACATGTAGTTCTGGTTGTCGAAAGTTCTTTTGCATGTCTTTGCCGTGTTACAATTTATGGGAGAGTGCCTGTAATTGTAACAAGAGGCCCCAGGGGGCCTGAGGGCGCTCACCTGACATGGTAGCCTAAATATCAACCCAGAGAATTGATTTCAACAAGTTGCATCTGCTCCTCCTAAAAAAAGCTTATACCAAATATCCAAAGATTCTGACCAGTGGATCTAAAAAAAGATTTTTAAAGAATTGTTATAGGGTAGAAAATGTGGACTTTCTTGTTTATAATATGTATGGGTAAATTTCCTATTAAAAGTATTTATTTTTTATATTGAATAATATCTAAGCTAGGTAGATTTACTGTTGAAGGGATTAACGCATTGTAGTTTGTTTTAGGGAACATTATTAGATATATTGTTGGAGAGATTAAAGCATGTAGCTTGTTTCATAAAAGTGATTAGTGACAATATTGGTTATTTAGCGGCAAACAATAATAGGTGTTAACAACAAACTGCTGGCTGCAGGTGAATAGGTAATAATTGAATGTTTCATGTTTGTTGACAGCAGTCACTTAGTTACTGGAGAAAGGTATATATACTTTCACCTGACTGAAGGAAAAGCACTTCAGTCAGTATGTGAATTAAATACTTATTCGTGTTTTATTCCTTTCTTCAGGTAAGTGATTAGCTTTTGTAGAATTCTTCCCTTAATTTGTAAAGTTAAAGTTTAGAAGTGCAAAGTAAAAAAAATCATTATGTCGCAAGCAGCAGTATTAGGAGTTATGACAAAGTTTCACTTTTAAATCAGTTAAATTAAATTACTGTTAGTCTTATGTAAATATTATTTTGTACAATGCATCAATATTTCATTGTCTGTTTACATCATGACGAAATGAGCAGCAAGTGCTCATTTCGCCAGGATATAAGCACACATCAGTAGGCTAGACTGGTATAAATCATTGTGTAATTTCTAGACAAGTGTTTGAAGATAGTTTCGTGTTTACCTCAAGTAAATGAGTGTTCCAGTATTTTGGGTCTGCAAGTGTGTCAAGCATAATAGCGTAAATTCTGTTGTTCTCAACATTCAATGGAATGCACATAGTGTATTCCACTGAATGTTGAATAAGGTGAAATGGTATTTTATATACAGGTTCTTAGAAAACACTGCCGTAGTGTAAAAGCACTGAACGCGAGATTCATTACGTAATTACATATGCTTATCAGGGGAGGTCATTGTGCTAAAATTGAGGTTGCCTTGTATGTCGTATTATTTTGCGAGTTGTTGGACCTAGCCGGACGCGGCTGGCTCGTTGTTAGCAAAATAATATGGCATGCAAAACAGTTGTTAAAGTCGACGAGTTTGAGGTTTGTTTTATCTTCACATGGGGTAGTTATCAGTTGATCGCGACAGCGGCCTCATGTGGATTTTCTGAAATATCCGAAAATATGCAAGTTGTTTTCATGTAAGGCAAACAAAACTAAATCACTATAAATAATTTGAAATTGGTTTTTGCTATTTGTGGAAAACTTAGATGTATTGGTTTGTTATAATTTATTGGAAACTAAAGCTTGAGGTTGTAGAAATGTTTATTGTAAAATATTTATTATTCTTGTAAAAAAAAAGCACTTCAGTCAGTATGGGAATTAAATACTTATTCGTGTTTTATTCCTTTCTTCAGCGTCCTGTAAGTCCATGGTTCGTGTCTCGGAAAATTGTGTAACAATTCCCCAGTTACCCAAGTCAAGGCAAAAAGTCAACCCTACAATAGAATATTCCTCATATTGAACTAAGTCATAATTCGGGCTCCCACAGGGAGCCCATATATGAACCCAGGGACTTGGCTTTAACAAACCTGAATCTCACACCCCTAAGGATGCTGCACATCAAATATCAAAACATTCCGACTGCTGGATCTGAAGAAGAAGATTTTTAAAGAAAATTCCTCATTTTGAACCAAGTTACAATTCGAGCTCCCACAATCAGACCAAATATGGACCTAGGGACATGGCTTGAACAAACTTGAATCTTACCCCCCTAAGGATGCTGCATAAAAAATATCAAAAGCATTCATCTGCTGGATCTGAAGAAGATTTTTAAAGAAAATTCCTCATTTTGAACTAAGTTGTCATTCGGGCTCCCATAGTGAGCCCAAATATGAACCAAGGGACTTGGCTTTAACACACTTGAATCCCCCCTCCCCCCCCCCCCCCCCCCAAGGGAACAAACTTGAATCTCAGCCCTCTAAGGTTGCTCCATGCCAAATATCAAAACATTCCAACTGCTGAATCTGAAGAAGAAGATTTTTAAAGAAAAATTCCTCATATTCCAACTGCTGAATCTGAAGAAGAATTTTAAAGAAAAATTCCTCATGTTGACTAAGTTATAATTTGGGCTCCCATAGGGAGCCCAAATATGGACCCATGGACTTGGCTTTAACACACTTGAATCCCCCTCCCCCCCCCCCCCCCCCACCCCACCCCCAAGGATGCTACTCACCACATATCAAACCATTCCGACTGCTGGATCTGAAGAAGATTTTTTTAAGAAAATCCCTCATTTCGAACTAAGTTACAATTCAAGCTCCCACAGTGAGCCCAAATATGGACCTAGGGGCATGGATTGAACAAACTTGAATCCCCCCCCCCCCCCCCCCCCCCCCCCCAAGGATGCTGCATACCAAATATCAAAACATTCCGACTGCTGGATCTAAAGAAGATTTTTAAAGAAAGTTCCTCATTTTGAACTAAGTTATAATTTAGGCTCTCACAGTGAGCCCAAATATGAACCCAGGGACTTGGCTTGAACAAAATTGAATCTCACCCCCTAAGCATGCTGCATACCAAATATCAAAAGATTCTGCCTGCTGGATCTTGAGAAGAAGATTTTCAAAGAAATCTGCCTGAAATGCACTAAGTTCAAATTTGGGCTCCTATACTGAGCCCAAATATAAACCCAGGGGGCTGATTTGAACAAACTTGAATCAAATCCACCCCACAATGTTGCATACCAAATATCAAAAGATTCTGCCTGCTGGATCTGGAGTAGATTTTTGAAGAAATTTGCCTGAAATGCACTAAGTTCGAATTTGGGCTTCTATAGTGAGCCCAAATATGAATCCAGGTGGCCGATTTGAACAAAATTGAATCAGATCCACCCCACAATGTTGCATACCAAATATCAAAAGATTCTGCCTGCAGGATCTGGAGAAGAAGATTTTTGAAGAAATTTGCCTGAAATGCACTAAGTTCGAATTCGAGCTTCTATAGTGAGCCCAAATATGAATCTAGGGAGCCGATTTGAACAAAATTGAATCAGATCCACCCCACAATGTTGCATAACAAATATCAAAAGATTCTGCCTGCTGGATCTGGAGAAGAAGATTTTTTAAGAAACTTGCCTGAAATGCACTAAGTTCAAATTTGGGCTCCTATACTGAGCCCAAATATAAATCCAGGCAGCCAATTTGAAAAACTTGAATCAGATCCACCCCACAATGTTGCATACCCAATATCAAAAGATTCTGCCTGCTGGATCTTGAGAAGAAGATTTTCTAAGAAATTTGCCTGAAATGCACTAAGTTCAAATTTGGGCTCCTATACTGAGCCCAAATATAAACCCAAGGGGCCAATTTGAACAAACTTGAATCAGATCCACCCCACAATGTTGCATACCAAATATCAAAAGATTCTGCCTGCTGGATCTGGAGAAGAAGATTTTTTAAGAAATTTGCCTGAAATGCACTAAGTTCGAATTTGGGCTTCTATAGTGAGCCCAAATATGAATCCAGGTGGCCGATTTGAACAAACTTGAATCAGATCCACCCCACAATGTTGCATACCAAATATCAAAAGATTCTGCCTGTTGGATCTGGAGAAGAAGATTTTTTAATGTTTTTCCCATTGCCTACGGTGTTAAAAAGTGCTGACTCAGCACTTTTTCAAAAGTCCCGAAACTGTACCCTATGATAAAACCGATGGCAATTTTTTTTTACCAATTCTTTCTGTTGGTCCTAAGGAAGCTTCACGCCAAATAAAAATTCTCGGTGCCGTGCAGTTTTGGAGATATGGGCATTTTAATTTTTTTCTATTTTTAGCTCCCGCGGTTCCCACGGGGCTACAGGAAAAAAAAAATCAGCATAAATTAGGTACTTATGACCCAATAAGCCCTCACATAAAATTTGGTTCAAATCAGCCTCTCGGTTCGGAAAATAGAAATTTTGGGCAGGGCCAAAAATTTTGCCCCTCCCATAACGACGCCAAGTATATCCCCACAAACTTCTCTTGAACAAATCTGAGTCTACACCTCAAAAGGAAGCTGCACACCAAATATCAAGTCTCTGCTACTGCTGGTTCATGAGAAGAAGATTTTTTAAGATTTTAGCACACTTTTTGGGTGTGGCCCTACCCACGGGTGAGGCAACTTGATTTGAACAAAATCAAATTGCGATGTCATAACAAACTATTATCTCAAATATCAATTAAATTGGTTCAGCGGTTTGGGAGGAGAAGATGCAAACACCATGTTCACGGACGACGACGGACGACGGACGGTGAGTGATCACTATAGCTCTCCTGACTGAAAGTCAGGTGAGCTAACAAGGCAAACTGATACAGACTGGATAATATCACTTCAAATATAATCACATACACACTGACAGAATATGAAACCTTTAAATTGTGGTACCATTTCAGGATGGAGCCCAAATATGGGCTTCCAGCATGTAACATGCATATACTTTTTTTATAACATGTGCAGGAGTGGCTTGTCATAAGGATCATTCATACCAAATTTCACTGAAATCCATCAACTCACTGGTAAGATATCACTGCAGATGGACAGATGGACAGATGCACAGATGGGTGGATGCACAGATGAATGAATGTAATCCAGTATACCCTGAGAGTGACGGAATAACAAACTAATTTTTTTTTTTTTTTTTTTCTGACCCAACAACAAGCTTGTGTATACAGAGTGAAGCCACTAAAGTGTCTTTCAGCACTTTTCAATAGAGCCATGATGGTGGCTTCTGGCACTCAGCCAGTTAATATACATGTATAATGCACATGTACTTGAAGAAAGAAATGTTTGTTTGTTAATTGTCGTTCAGGTCACGTTCAATATTTATGAATATACATGCATCATGACAGTATCATAAGTATAAAAGTCAAGTACAGTATAGCCATTTACTGGTATATTATTTATACTCATATACTGCTCACTGGAAAAGATTCTCCCTCTAAGTGCCGGTTACCTGGTCTCATTATTTATCTTACAACAAGAACGTATTTTCCCCAATACAAGTAAGAACATCTGGACCAAATACACAACTGTATTGAGGGTAGCAAATGCATGTTCGATCATTCAATTCAGAAAGAAAACATTTTTTACCTGCACTTATCGAAAAATAATTACATTGTTAATGTAGTTTTTCGTTTTGGGTCCAAATACTCAATTCCCATTGGTCAGCTAGATGAAAACGTCATGACCAAATGTAATTCATTTTCCAATGAATACATTTGGTCGAACTTTGACCCGCATTTACGGTAGAGCGCAGTTGACAGAATGTAATTCGGGCGGTGTTTGGGCGGGTTTATAACTTTTAGCGCCTCTCGCAGTGATCAGTGATTATAGTTTACTGATATGTTAAATAAATTGTTTTGAACATTCCAAGTTTCGTTGCGAAAGATGGCAATTTGACAAATTTGGGTCAATGCCGAAAAACGGTGCTCAACTCAAGAGTTGTGCGCTTTGTCTTTTGTGTAAGGGTGGTTTTTTGCCTTGTTTGTTCGTATATGTTTTATTTCGTCTTTCTGCTTTGTTGTTTGGTAAAAAGTAGTTAAACAGTTACGAAATGTAATTATAAGAATTGAATGCAATTTCTATAATCTTTATTGGAGTATGAACGTGTGGGAATGGGTACAAATTGTATGAAGGGATTCATACAATTTGTACCCTTTCCCACACGTTCATACTCCAATAAAGATTATAAAAATAGGCCGATGAAATTGTCAGATGTGTACCCATATGCGCAACTAGTAGAAAGCTGTATGACGGAGGGCCACCACGGATGCTGACATTATGTACACCATACAAGGTATGGGTACATATAGAAATGGATTGGAGGTGTGTCTAATTTGATGGATAAAGGGTTAATATCTCCGGATCAAATTATCAGATTTACATAAAAAACTATACAGCACAGCACATCAGTAACCTGAATAAATATATAAAGAAACATGACAATCGGATTGATCTTTTTTGAGTTATCTCATGCCAAAGGGATTGGAGAAATTTTCAATTTGAAGGATAAAGGGTTAATATCTCCGGATCAAATTATCAGATAAACACCAAAAACTATACAGCTCAGCACATCAGTAACCTGAACACAAATATAAAGTAACTTGACAATCCAAGCAATATTTTTCAAGTTATCGAATGCCAAAGGGATCAGAGGAATTTTCAATTTCAAGGATAAAGGGTTAATATCTCAGGATCAAAATAACAGATTTACACCACAAACTATACAGCTCGCCACATCAGTAACCTGAACACAAATATAAAGTAACTTGACAATCCAAGTAATATTTTTCAAGTTATCGAATGCCAAATGGATTGGAGGAATTTTCAATTTGAAGGATAAAGGGTTAATATCTCGGGATCAAATCATCAGATTTACACCAAAAACTATACAGCTTGGCAAATCAGTAACCTGAAAACAAATATAAAGTAACTAGACAATCCAAGCAATATTTTTCAAGTTATCGAATGCCAAAGGGATTGAAAGGAATTTTCAATTTGAAGGATAAGGGGTTAATATCTCAGGATCAAATTAACCGATTTTCATCAAAAACTATACAGCTCGGCACATCAGTAACCTGAACACAAATATAAAGTAACTTGACAATCCAAGCAATATTTTTCAAGTTATCGAATGCCAAAGAAATGGATACAGATGCCGGATGGACAGATGGACGGATGGACAGACGGACGGACAGACGGACAGATGGATGGACGAACGACGGATGGTCACCCTGGATGCCGGCATTATGTGTACCATACATAGTATGGGTACACATAAAAATTGCATTCAATTCGTAACTGAATACACATATGTCCCTAGGCATAACATGATAACAGTAATTAAATGATATATATAAATCACCAACTCAGCAAAATAAATTAGACAAAATCATTTTTGGCAATTATGATATTTTTATATTGGCCTAAGATTCGATTATCCTGAAAAATGACACAAAGAAATGCCGAAGAGAAATTGGCAGGTGGGTTGTGTGCAAACTGGCTGCATTTATTCTGCAACATTTATTTTAGATTTCCCACTGTATTCAACATTAACTAGCTTGTATTCATCTCTCTGATTGTCGCATTCACACCTATCCTGGGGTAGGCTTCACTTATTGATTTCTTTGCCCGTGGTGGACAATTGTAATCCCCATATATTAGACTTCTAAATCAACAGTCCAGCACAGATTAGCAGATGAATACAATATTTACATTATTGAGCAATCCATAACAGGTTTCTACAACAAGTCAATTATCTGACCAATGATAATTGAGACCTCTTTTGTTTGGCAGATTAAGCGAGGATGGTTGGTACCACCACAGCCAAAATCTTCTCACTTCGTTTCGGCAGTGTTAAGAACAAGAAGGAATTCATTCTTCCCACCACCATCCCCATCTCCTCTTGCGTTTATTCTTTCCCTCATCACGCATGCCAGGGGTGGTGTGGCGTATATTTCGCCCATCATCGTGTTTTAGGCATGTTTGTCTACTGATGTATAAAAATTTTTACTGTTGGCTTTGCTGCTTGTACATAGTTTGTAAAATGTTCCATGAGTAAGATTTTAATAAAACAGCAGCTTAGTCCATTATCGTCCAAACACTACTACTATAAACTTCAGCAGTTATAATGCATTTGGAACAATGAATGGGGATTATGTCATGCACAGTGCAAGAACGCAATACTATTGACGTCATGATCTTCCTTCATAAAAAAATCAATTTCTTAGATGCCGAATGATTGTCAAAATATATGAGAACAAGTCAAGAAAGGGAGGAATATTCTAAGATAAATTGGTTATTACCACCAAGTGAGTTTCCGAGATGGTGCACTGAAGTCTTGACCTCACCTCTGGGTTATATATCAACTCGTCCTAATGTACTCATCGCTATATGTCCAGAGAGAAGATCTTGACTTTAATAATACACAGTAATTTCAAGCACTTCTCAACTTTCTCAAGGTTTCAGTGGGGAGAAAAAAAGACGGGTCTATATGAAACCACAAAATTAACCCTCAGTGAATTGCCCAGCCCTTAACAGGTACTCATACATGAAAACAGGAAAGTAGAATTCACTATTCAATGTACCATGCACTGCTTATTTATGTATTTAGTTTTCTTTCAAGGATTAGAATTAATTAATAGGCAGACAAAACTTGATTAGATACCCCTGCAATGTCATACATGTACATCTTGGTTTGTCATGGCTGTGTTGCTAAAATGTTTAAAAGTGTCCGGACCTATCTTAATGGGTTACTTTACTGCTTACTTTTATCACAGTTTGATTTACACACTTCTAATTTACTCCGGGGGGGGGGGGGGGGGGGGAATGTTATGCAAGATTAACCTAGTTATAAACATTTAGTTTGGAATGATATTCTCATAATACACATAACTCACATACACACCTTGTACATCAAGGTCTTTCACTTCCTCAATGCTGGAAGAAACAACTTGCTATGGTCTACATAAAAGTTGTGGAAGGGACTGCAATGTCTATTTACATGTACACACAGCACATGAATGTTTTTGGCATTGGTTTACTCACTGGGTTTTAAAGTCATTACTGCCATCAATGGTTACATTTGTATATCTTGATCACAACAAACATATAAGGTTTGAGGTTTATCCTATTTTTCATATTTTTTTACCCTCTTTAACTAACCCTTTACCTAACACAGCATTTTAAAAAAATAAATTAAATTTCACATTTTTTATAAAACAAATGTCACAATTTTCCAATAAAACCATACAAATATGGATATCATTAGAACCAGCTTGACAGGCTGGTTCTAATGATATCCATATTTGTATGGTTTTATTGAGAACCTTCAGAGATATTTTTGGCTGTGGTATGGGGTGTGGTGGCTCAGTATGTAGAGGTACAGGCTGCAAGCTGATAAGTCCTTGGATCGAATCCCACCTGCGGCAACCATGTTGTATCCTTGGGCAAGACACTTTGGGAGCAAGGTGGCAATGTGTACTAAGGCATACTGCATGTCGATGGTGCACTTGTCTTCAGCCAATGCTAATCCTGCTTGTGAGGAGTTAGTATGATAGTTGCTTGGCATTGCTCGGTGGTTCTCTCTGGGTACTCCACTAGTAAAACTGTCCCAAAATGAGGTGATCCTGACTGTCGAAAGTGCAACTAAACCCAATAAATAAATAAATATGTAGGCTGTGGTAGGATTATTCTGGTCAAGTTTTTGACCGCTATGTTAGGTAAAGGGTTAAGTACAAGCTTCCCTACTGTAATGATACCACTTGCCCTATTATACCAGTACAGCATAGACTACTTAAATGGATATTTCTCAACTGAATAAGCCAATCAACTGCACATAACTTCCAAATACCAACCCATCTACCGTACCTCAAATACAAATTTAACTAGTGTTATACAATAAATTCCTTTTAACTGATGGAAAAAATCTTGTGATCTGATGAAGAACAGAATTTCCCACATTTATTCAACCTCAGCAGTTAGCACATCCACTAAAAGCATTTAGCCTATTTTATCTTGTTTAACCAAGCTCTATTAAACAATATAATAACAGAATAAATGCATAGTTATCACTAGAATACAGAAAATTGAATACTGCAGGCAATAGAATATTTTTACTGGTAAAGTGGCTATTCAATAAACAGACAAAGACTTCCACTGTATTTACAGCAGAATCTTTCTGCCACAGTAACCATACACAATACTCGACTCCCTGCTAGAGCTTCAATGATATGCTTCCCTAACGATATGACATATATCACAATTCAATCTGCACTACATTGATAGATATAATGGGTTAATTAAATAAATATTTAGCGAATTAGAGAGAATTCACCAAACTTTTGGTTAATTGAATAATCCTGTGTTAATGGCATATTTATGACAGTCATGGATAGTATGCAAAACACAGGGTTTCACTGCACCAGCTTTCAAACTCTAAGAAACTGAATTGGCTGATATTATTTATATTTATTGTATCACAATACACAGAGAATAACAATATGAATTGAATTATGTGCAATGTAAGGCAGTTCAAGCATATCACGATTAATCGTTGCAGCCCTGCTCCCTACGAATCTGACAGTAACTTGGCAAAAATAAAAAAAGTCTTACTCAAAAATTTGAACTCTCCAGTAAACTATAACATAGCACTTTTAACCCTTTACCCAATGTAACGGCCAAAACCGGCCAGCGCTATTTGCAAAAATCGCCAATTAATTTTCATTATGTTTTCATTTTTTGTCTCAAAAACTTAGGTTATGACACCCCCCCCCACCCCCACCCCCATTGGAATGAGCTCGTTCCAATGAGGGGTCATAACCTATGTTTTTGAGACAAAAAAATGAAAAAAATTAGTAATTTTTTTTAAAAGTGTCATCTGCTTTTCATGTCAGGTAAAGGGTTAACTGGCAGAGTGTTGGAAGCCACTATCATGGCTTCAGTGAAAAGTGCTGAAAGCCCCTATACTGGCTTCAATCTGTATTCGCCAGTTTTGGGGCCAGCAGTAGAAAAAAGGAAAACAAAATATTTGAAATAATAAAAATTTAGAGCAAAAACATATACAATTGTTTGAGTGAACCTTTTCAGAGATGAAAACATGTCATGTTTCAAAGTATCATCTGAAAAAAATTTAGCACTCTACCAGTGAACTAATTTAGTCAAACAGCCTGAATACCATTTTGCTGATTGAAAACTGGCCACAATATAATATGCATGGTTTTATATTATCTTAATGCTTGTTTACTGCGGTTCAAGCTCACTTTCAGCAGCTACAGTTGTGTTGTGTACTAAGGTATACTGCACATCAATGTTGCACTTGTCTTCAACCAATGCAAACCTTGCTTGTGTGGAGTATGTTGGGGAGCCTGACAGTTGCTTGCTGTTGCGTGATGGTTCTCACTGGGTACTCTGGCTTCCACCACCTCTGAAACTGTCTGACACAAGGTGACCCTGGCTGTCAAAAGTGTTGTTAAGCACCAATAAATAAATCGACATGTATTAACAACAGTGAGCCAAACTTATTGGTTATCTATCTGCATTATGGGGTGAATGGTCTGCATGGAATTTTGGTAAGTTAAGTTCAGCCAATCCTTTGATACCTGTACATGTCTTTTGTCCATTTTAGAGGACTTCTATACGACATGTTGGTCACCAGGTTCTATTTTACCAGAAAAACAAATTGTTTACCACAACAAACAAGCAGTGATGCACTGTCTTGGGTCTCCAAGAGGATTCTCTGTTGTACAGTATTGTGATCACAAAGGTAGTCATTTAGCCAATCCGATAATGCACGAGCGCATCAATTGCAACAGTGACTGAGATATGCAACTTTGTGTAAAGAATAGAACTGTCGAGATTAAATCGGGCAAAAATCGAGATTCATATTAACTGATCAATGAACGATTTATTCCTAACTTGGAAAATATTCATGATTTCAGGGATGAATAATTATATGTTGTTTTAGATCAGAAGCAATATAATAATTTTCATATGTATACTGAGAATACCAAAAAACATTAAAATTTTACCAATGACAGTCAACCCATTGCAGATACTGTGATTTTATATTCATGTATATTTTCAAGTGTTTTTTTCCGATGCAGTTTTCTACAGTGCCATCAATCAGATCATGATTTTGTTGTGACACTATCAAAATTAAATAATTGCCTTTGTGATCACATTACACATGTACATGTAGGCCCCGCTTGCATTCAATAATCTGTAAACAATTCGATTTGACACATACAAGTATATTTGAATCGCATTCGAGCTGAAATGGGAGAGCCAAAGATGGAATTTTTAAATATGGTTAACGAAACCAATGCAGAAAGTCTTGTGTTTTTTAATCGTCCCGACTGACTAATATTCAAACTACATCAGCAAGGCATGCCTTTGACGAAGGCATATCTTGATGATGTAATTAGAATACTTTATCAGTCAGAACTTGAGCCATCACAGTCAGAACAAATCAGGTTTAAACCCTCCCCCCCCCCCCACCCTATCTTCATGACTCCCTTTGTCCAGGGCTTGCATTTTCACCAGGCCTATCAGCCCAGGCCTGGTAATCAGGCCCCAAAAAATTCTCACCAGGCTGATCAGTAGGCCTGGTTCAAGGCTGGTTGCCAAAATATATAATATGGGAAATCAGCCCCGAACAGTACAAATCAGGCCTGGTGGCCCCATTTATCAGGCCTATCAATCAGCCTGGTCACGATTCTAAAATGCAAGCCCTGTTTGTCCCAATATACTGCATTATTATGCCAGTAATTGTTATTGACCAATCAACTTCAGTATCTAGTGACCGTATATGAGACGGTGTATCATCGAGCCGACCGTATATAGAGCTTATATAGGTCAGTTCCGACATTTTGTTTTTGACATCAACTCTCGCTTCCGTCGATGATGTTTTTCACGTGTTCAACGGACAACAAATAATTTTGCGTGTGTGTCTGTTGAGCAACGTACAACTATAATACATTTCTTCCAGTCTTTGAGAAATTTTAATAAACAAATGTAAATAAATACAATAAATAAACCACTAAAACAACATGTATAGAAGCCAACTGGTACTGTCTGAGGCGAATGATGAATGAAACTGTTCCCACTTACCTTCTTGAAAGAATTGTTAATCCATTTGCTCCAGTTGTTTTATTTTTCCAGTACTTAACACTGAATTAAAGTTGTGAATTGTTAATATAAATTCCTGTTTATTGAGAAGAAAACTCCATTGTTTCATCGCC
Organism: Pictodentalium vernedei; assembly: GCA_031216915.1. Classification (NCBI taxonomy): domain Eukaryota; kingdom Metazoa; phylum Mollusca; class Scaphopoda; order Dentaliida; family Dentaliidae; genus Pictodentalium; species Pictodentalium vernedei. The sequence goes on from CM062291.1 coordinate 250,583,245, forward strand.
TGCTACTAGCGTGACCTTCACATGACGTAAAACCGTGAAATTCCCTGAGAGTGATAACAGAAGATTTGTACTAGGAATCTGGGTACACTTATGGTTGTATCTCTTTCAAAGGACTGGCATAATAAATACGTTTTGGGGCTTTCAGTGGGCGGATATGGTGTGATATAAGGCTCAGCAAGATCAATATTAGGCTCAGCCTTCGGCCTCGCCTAACATTGATCTCACTTCACCTTATACCACACCATATGCGCCCACTGAAAGCCCCATAACTTATATTGTACACAAACAGAAATATGTGCGAGCTTCCGGATTCAATGTTCGACATTCATTCAATTCTAAATTTCACATTCAAATCAATATTCGATTCGAGTGGAAATATACATGTACTATATTCGCAGGCCCCTAATGTGTAACTGAAACAAACCATTGAACCTCAATAGTATCCTCCATGTCAATTCAATGTAGGCCTAAAGCCAGGATCACAAAATTTTCTGGCCTGGTGAGGCGAAGGTAAAATTTTCCAACAGTGTTCCTGGTTCATTGACCACCCATTTGAAACTGAAACATAACTCAATATACTTCTTTAAAACAATAATAAATGAAACAAGTCGGACAAGTTCAATTACTATTATTATTTTACAGAATTACTTTCGTTTAACAAAGTAATTCTTTAACCCTTTACCTAACATGAAAAGCAGATGACACTTGCAAAAAAAAATTTTTTCATTTTGTGTCTCAAAAACATAAGTTAATGACCCCTCAATGGAAAGAGCTTGATGAACACATTCCAATGAAGGGTCATAACCTATGTTTTTGAGACAAAAAAATGAAAATTAATTGGTGATTATTTAGAATCCCCAGTAGTATTTTTATCACTTTTTGGCCTCAAGTTGGGACAAAAAGTGCCACTTTTGGGGCTGAATAGAGCCAATAAGTATTATTTTTAGCCAAATAATTTTTATATTTCACTTAAAATTCAGGTTAATTTTTCTATTCCAAATTGTTTTTAAATATATCACATTGTTATTACTTATAAATATATTTCATATGTAAACTAGCGACAACAAGCATTAGTTTTGCAGGGGGGCGGGGGGGAGAGGGGGGGGGGGGGGTCATGGTTTTCATTGGATTCTATTTTTTAGTGAATATATTGGTATATTTTTAAGTAAATTTAGATTCCTTTGATTATTCTAAATTGTTTTTGAATAGGATTTGAAAACAATTTAATTAATGTCATTTCTGACTTCAGAGATATGTTGTTTTAATAAATTTTATCACGACTTGGCTCATTTTAGGGATGTACATGTATAGCTACGAGTCGTGACTCATAGCTATACCTCCCCCAAAAACGAGCAAAGTCATGATAAAAGATTGTATACAAGCACAATGAGTGCACAAAACATTTATTTATCCACACATCATTCCTAAAAATTCTTCGACTCAGTTCTTACGAAATTTCAGAACATTTTTTATGCACATGTGATTGACATATGAGAAATACATGTGTAGTGTCATATAAATTGTAGTTGTGTTTTCCCTACCATCTAATCTGCCACTGTTTAAGCCTTCACTTATGTACTTTTTAATGGAAAAACAAATAAAATTCAATATTAGACTACTTTCATCACTTAGAAATTTTCCATAACAGCCTTTACCCAACTCAAAGCACCATACCCTAAGGCCAAAAAATGCTGGGCCGAAAAGCAAAAGGCCAAATAGCAAAAGGCCGAAAAGCAAGGATCCCAATAATAATACATGACTGTCACAAACTTATAAAGAGCAATTCCATGCAAAAGATATTCAAAATATAAGAGTATTTTTGCATGATGAAGATTGTGGTTTCTCAGAATGGTCAACTTTTATTTCAAATTAGCCGCTATCAGGACAAATGCTAGCATTTGCGCAGCCAACAGTTTTACTGATGGACAACACAAATTATTTCCCCACAGACATGGTCAGGGAGAGGTGTGGTACTGATCCCTTCCATCAACGCCACCACAAGCTTTTGGCCCGATTCAATGGAATCAATTGGAAGGTCCTGTAATTCATTAAGTGGGGGTAGGCAACCACAAGTAATCTTTTTAGACTGCACGTTGAAAATATTGATTGGTCCACAAATTCACTGAGCAGCTTTGTACATGTACATTTTACCAGGGTTCATAAACTCAAATTTGGTCGTAATTCCAGTACTTTTCCAGTATATTTCCAGTGCCCACTGAGAATTTTCCAGTACCATATTCAAGGATCTTGACAATACAACTACTGAACTGGTACAGGGCTGGAAGCCTACATTTGGCCTTCATTCTGAAGTGTACATAATGCAATTGCACTTGCCACATATTCTGTGGATGTGCTTCGTATGAAGTGAAATTATTTAGTCTGTTTTCATGTATCTTCGCCTTGTTATAATTTATGGCACTCTCCCAGAAATTGAAACAAGGCAAAGACCTTTTGAAAAAATTTTGACAACCAAAACTATTTTACCCCTCTACCAGTTGACAACTTATGACAAAGGCATATACCATATTTCAGAGGATGCAGAAGTAATGAACAGGTCTTCAAAATTCACTGAGAAACTGAGGCAATCTGTGCGGTTGCTAGTACCAAGTATTATCTGTTCCAAACAACTTCAATTTATCATATTGGCAAGAGTTTTTTGGGGTAGTAAATTAGTGTAGAGGTAGCAAAAATTACATTCAAGTATATTTCCAGTATTTACCAACTTGAGATCATTTCACCAGTATTTTTCCAGGTCTAGAAAATGCAAAACCATTTTTCCAGTATTTTCACATATTTCAGTATGGCGTACAAACCCTGCTTTACTTTATAAATGTACTATGTATCATAATCCTGGACTGAAACAGTGCTCTCAAGTGTTCAAAGGGTTAAATTGCAAACACGAGAGCAAAAATTGGTGCTCTCTAGCAAGTATCATTGCATATTGTATGGATCAAGTTGTATTTGCACTTTTCATTTAAATGCATGCACCACAAGGTAAACAGAGGATTCCATACCTAACCCTTCCCTTCAACTATACATGTATATTCCTCTCACTGTATCAGCTGTCTCCCTTCAATATGGCTCTGCCTTAAATTCTTGGTTGGATTTCTAGCAAACTAAGAAATTATGTGAAAGAATCCTACTGAAAGGAACAAGTTTTCTTGCATTTATTCTACAACCCAATATTCCCACTTGTATTGTTAGTTGTTATTGATAGGGTTAACTTGAGTGAATCATAACCACTATCATAAATTTTGCAGATAAATTTATCTGTATGGATTTCATTTTATCATTTAGCAGAACACTTCAAACTAGAAATTATTTTTGTGGTAATAAAATCCTCTGTTGACGTTGAAGTCACATAAGTAAAATTTATGATTTAACTCAAAACCTGCCGAGTACTATACAGCAGCCATGACTAGATTTTTTGATGAAAAATTAGTGGAAAGTTAACTCAAGAAGTCAATGGTCAAAAAGAGTTGATTCAATTTATAGGATAATGTGTGGTTAAAGAGCCCAAATCATACACATTTTAGTGGAAAGAGATTTCCTGTGCTGGGCAGGAATATCCAAAAGCAGCATGAAAGGTGTTTGTTCATGATTTGTAGTAGTTTTTGCTTCTCTGCTAAAATCCGGTGAATGAGTCAGCATGTACTATACAGTGAGGGGACAATACTACAAAATCATGATGGGTGGATTTTGCACCCAACAATTATTTATCATTTCTGAAAAACCACACAAAAAAACAATAGCAATTTTTCAGCTCATATATGAATGACCAGGTACAACACCATGGTATAGGAGCTGGAAGTCTGTAAGTGCTTTGTTCCACAAAAATGTAAATATTTGATGGGTTGAAAAACTATCCCACCACTGACTGTATATTAATCTGCCCTCAGTGAACAACACAGGGAAAGACATCCAACATAACATTTCAAACAGGATGATTAGGCTTTTCCCTCTGGAAAAGACTATTGTTTTTCTACGTATTATTATTTTTTTTTTTTATTTTTTTTTTTCCACACATTTTTGTCCGTACGATTCAGAAGCCATTTTCAAACCGATTTTTACACAATTTGGCGCACGCATAGAGTGGCAAAAAATCTAAAAATGTACCGAAGCGGAATTTTCGATTTAACCCTTATTTCGCCAGAATTGGCAAAAAACTGCCAAAATTGGGGTTTATCGGCACTTTCTCGAAACACGTCTTTAGGATTTTTTTTAAATATTCATAATTACTAGACCTGCCTATGACACAACCTTTGATACACACGACATATTAGGCGATGCATATGGTAACCCTCCACAGGCTGCCAAACATCGAAATTTTGATGAAATGGGACGGTTTCAGACCCCCACAGCACCCAAACGATACCCGAGAGGTAAACATAACTTCCTTTATTGGAAGTGGAATTCACCGAGGATCATTTTTGTAAGTAATAAGGGTGTTCAGAAAACCAAGTGTTAACCCGTTTTGGGCTGGTTAAACAGCAATACCCCAAAAAAGCTCAAAACTTCATGTTTTCCGTAGATTTCTCTAAACGAGTCTTGTAGATTTTCAAGAAAAATAGGTCACTCTCAGGTCTTGGTTTGACATTACAAGTTGCATGGATAAAATATTCCGGTCAGCATTAGTTAACCCTCCCCGAGCTGCTAAACGTAAAAATTGTGATAAAATGGGCTGTTTTTAGACACCAACAGCACCCAAACGATATACCACAGAGAAAGGGGCCTTCATTTATCGGACGCAAAATTGATCGGAAAATATTTTTGAAAGTGGTAAGGGTATTCAAAATTTGATGTCTTAACCCATTTTGGGCTGGTTAAAGAGAGATACCCATTAAAATCTTAAAATACCCGTTTTCTGTGGATTTCTCTAACAACATCTTGTAGGTTTTCAAGAAAAATCGGCTATTTGCAGGTCTTGGTGTGACATTACAAGTCGCATGAACAAAATATTCCGGTCAGCATTAGTTAACCCTCCCCGGGCTGCTAAAGGTCAAAATTGCGATAAAATGGGCTGTTTTTGCACACCAACAGCACCCAAAGGGTACACCACAAAGAAAAGTGCCTTCTTTTATCGCGCGTACAATTTATACGGAAACATTTTTGTAAGTAGTAAGGGTATTCAAAAGTCGACGTCTTAACCCATTTTGGGCAGGCTAAAGAGAGATATCCCTTGAAAGCTTTAAATTCCCATTTTCTGTGAATTTCCCTAACGGTAACTTGTAGGGTTTCAAGACAAATTGACTATTCGTAGGTCTTTATGTGACATTACAAGTTGCATGGACAAAATACTCCGGTGAGCATTTTTTAACCATCTACAAGCTGCCAAGCATCGTAATGTTGTTAACATGAGACTGTTTTCAGACACGCACAGCACCTAATGTATACATGAGAGATAAACATAATCTCCTTTGTTTGAATTGGAATTCACAGAGGACCATTTTTGTAAGTAATAAAGGTATTCAAAAAGCCAAGCGTTAACCCCTGTTGGGGAGGTTAACAGGGATACCCATCAAAAGCTTAAAAAATCGTTTTCCCTGGATTTCTACAAACATTTTGTGGGGTTTTCAAGAGAAAATGGCCGTTGATAGGTCTTGGTGTCATATAACCAGTTGCATGGATCAATTATTCTGGTAGGCATTTGTTAACCCTTCATGGGCTGCTAAATGTAAAAAAAATTGAGAAAATAGTCTGTTTTTGGACACCAACAACATCAAATGGAAATGCCACAGAGAAACGTAACTTCTTTTACCAGACGCAAAACTGATAGGGAAACATTGATATTGATATTAACCCATTCTACCATTAATGATGGGTTTTACCTAAACATTTTTTTATCAAACCCAAACCGAGTCATTTGAGACTACTATACTCACCTTTCTCATAACATCAATGAAGGAACTTTAGTGAGACAGTTAAAAACAATTCATCAGACACTGTGGGGTCAAGAAAAATCATGGAATCTAATCGGGAAAAGCCATGATTCTCCAGAATCATAAAGTTTAGTTTTTTGGGTTTTTTTTTTTTTTTTTTTTTTTTCCACACATTTTGTCCGTACGATTCAGAAGCCATTTTCGAACCGATTTTCACGAAATTTTGCACACGCATAGAGGGGCACAAAATCTAAAAATGTACTGAAGCGGAATTTTCGATTTAACCCTTATTTCGTCAGAATTGGCAAAAAACTGCCAAAATTGGGGTTTATCGACACTTTCTCGAAACACGTCTTGTAGATTTTTTTTATACATTCATCATTGCTAGACCTGTCTGTGACACGCTCTTTGATGCACATGACATATCAGGCGATGCATATGGTAACCCTCCACAAGCTGCCAAACATTGAAATTTTGATGAAATAGGCCGGTTTCAGGCCCCCACTGCACCCAAACAATACACGAGACATAAACATAACTTCCTTTATTGGGAGTGGAATTCACAGAGGATCATTTTTGTCAGAAATAAGGGTGTTCAAAAAACCAAAGCCTTAACCCGTTTTGGTCTGGTTAAACAGCAATACCCCCATAAAGCTCAAAAATTTGTATTTTCCGTGGATTTCTCTAAACGAGTCTTGTAGATTTTCAAGACAAATTTGTCACTCCCAGGCCTTGGTGTGACAATAGAATTTGCATGGACAAAATACTGCGGTGAGCATTTGTTAACCATCCACAGGCTGCTAAAAGTCAAAATTGTGATAAAATGGGCTGTTTTTGAAAGCCAACAGCACCCACTTGGTGTACCACTGAGAAAGGTTCCTTCTTTTATCGGACGTAAAATTGATGGGGAAACATTTTTGATAGTGGTAAGGGTATTCAAAAGTCGAAGTCTTAACCCATTTTGGGCTGGTTAAAGAGAGATACCCCTTAAAAGCTTAAAATTTCCATTTTCTGTGAATTTCTCTAAAAGCAACTTGAAGGTTTTCAGGAAAAATTGACTATTCGCAGGTCCTTGTGTGACATTACAAGTTGCATGGACAAAATATTCTGGTGAGCATTTATTAACCCTGTACAGGCTGCTAAGCATCGTAATTTTGTTGAAATAGGCTGTTTTCTGACGTGCACAACACCCAATGCACCCCCGAGAGATAAACATAATCTACTTTGTTGGAAGTGGAATTCACCGAGGACCAAATTTGTTAGTAATAAGGGTATTCAAAAAACCAAGCATTAACCCCTTTTGGGATGGTTAATAGCAATACCCATCAAAAGTTTAAAAAATCATGTTTTCCCTGAATTTCTTTACAAACAGCTCGTAGGGTTTCAAGAGAAAATGGCCGTTCATAGGTCTTAGAGTCACATTACCAGCTGCATGCATAAAATATTCAGATAAGCATTTGTTAACCCTCCATGGGCTGCTAAATGCCAAAATTTCGAAAAAATAGTCTGTTTTTGGACACCAACAACATCAAATGGGAATGCTGAAGAGAAACATAACATCTTTTACCGGACACAAAACTGATAGGGAAAATTTTTAGGAAGTAGTAAGGGTATTCAAAAATTGAGGTCTTAACCCATTTTCGCCCAGTTGAGTACATGTAGATGTACCATTAAAAGCTTAAAATTCCCATTTTCTGTAGATTTCTCCAAAAAATCTGGTAAGTATTCAAGAGAAATTGACCATTTGCAGGTCTTGGAGTGACATTACAAGTTGCATGAACAAAAGATTCTGGTAAGCGTTTGTTAACCCTCCAGAGGCAGCAAATTTTGAAAAAATGGGCTGTACTTGGCCACCCATTACACCCAATGTGTACCTGCGAGATGAACATAACCACCGTCATTGGAAGTGGGATTCATTTTTGTAAGTAATGAAGGTATTCATAAAACCAAGCATTAACACGTTTAGGGCTGGTTACAGGGTGATACCCCTCAAAAGGTTAAAAATTCATGTTATCTGAGGATTTCTCTAAAAACATCACATAGATTTTCAAGAAAAATTGGCCATTCTCAGATCTTAGTGTGAATTACAAGTTGCATGTACAAAATATTCCAGAAAACATTTGTTAACCCTATGCTGGTTCTCAAACATCAAAAATGTTGAAAAAGTGGGCTGTGTTTGCATACCTGCCGCACCCAAAGTTAAGAGGAGAAATCAACATAAGTGGAAGTAGAATTCACTGAGAATTATTTTTATAAGTAATAAGCGTATTAAAAAAACAACCCTTAACCCGTTTTGGGCTGGATAAACAATTATACCCATTAACAGCTTAAAATTCATGTTCTCCCTGGATTTCTCAGAAAACATCTCGTAGATTTTTAAGTAAAAATGGCCATTCACAGTTTTTGGTGTGAAATTACAAGTTGCATGAATAAATATTCCTGTTAGCACTTGTTAACCCTTAACAAGCTGCCAGACATCAATATTTTGGATACATTTGAGATAAAACAGACCATTTTCAAATAGATACAGCACTCAGTGGGTATGTGAACTCCTTTTGCCCATCATTAACTTGTTGGACGACGATATTGATATTAACCCTCTCCACCGGTAATGATGTTTTTTGCCTAAACAATTTTTTTTATCAAACTGAGTCATTTGAGACTTCTATACACACCTTTTTCATGACATCAATGAAGGAACTTCAGTGAGACAGTCAAAAGCAATTCATCATACACTGTGGGGTCATGACAAATCATGGAATCTCATCGAGAAAAACCATGATTCTCCAGAATCATAAAGTCTAGTTGGGTTTATTATTGTTAGCAATACAACCACACAGCACAGGCATACAGGAAAAAGAAATATTTCAAATTTTGTGAAAAATGATGTGATACACAAGGGAAGTTTCAGCCACAGACCTCAAGGTTAACAACACAAGTGACTAAGTAGTTGAAAAAATTATGTGTCTGTAACACGAACATGTATGATTTTTAACTGGTTGAGGGCCAGATTATTTTTGGCGGTCTGAATTTGTTATTCAAACTATTTTATTACAAATTACTGGAGAGTGCCACAGAGACTTTCCAGTGGTTTGTGATAAAAAACAAATTTAAAAAAAAAAACCTTCATTTTATTAAGTGTGAAACATAAGCAAGGAAAATGTTGGCTTTTGCTATGGCACCCTCTTTTTTGAAAGCCCTGATAGTGAATTCTAGTACAGTGGAGCCCACTTAATTGGATATCTCTTAACTGAATAACCCTGTTAATTGAATATAATTTCCCAACACAAAACCATTTACCATACCTCCAGTACAAATTTGACCTGTTAATTGAATATAGGCTATAGAGTAAACTCCTGTTAATTGAATAAAAAATCTTGTAACCTCTCGAATAATTACCCTGACTCTCGCGGTTTTTCTTTGTTTATACATGTAGACCTATTTGGCCTCAGGCTCAGTACATCCAATACAGGCATTTAATCTATTATATCTTGTTTGACAGAGCTCATGGAGCTCTGTCAAACAAGATATAATAGAATAAATGCAAAGTTTATCTCTAGAATACATGAAAGTTACATGATTCCTGTTAATTGAATAATTTTCATTGGCAAAGTGGCTATTCAATTAACAGGGTTCCACTATACTGAACCAGTTAACAGAATTTAAATGTAAGAGTTATGTACAAGTGGAGACTTCTCTCTGTGTATAAATTTCAGTTATAATGAATTGTTATTAAGAGAGAGAACAGACCTGTATGGAGATGTACATTTATTAGTGCTGAAACAGTTAAGGGGTTTTCTTGATCGATTAATCTCGTGGATTAACCTTGGCTAACTGATTAATCACTTGTCCAAATAGATATCTGAATAATTACATTAACGTTGATGAGGTATAGCATGAACCCTTTACCCAGCGTAACAAATAAAACCCATCTAGGCCTATATACAAAAATCTCAATTTAAATTTATTATGTTTTCAACTTTTGTTTCAAAAACATAGCTTATGACCCCTCACTGGAACGAGCTCGTTAAGCATGTTCCAATGAGGGGTCATAAGCTATGTTGTTGAGACAAAAATTTAAAATATTTAGTAATTATGAATTTATTTTGCAAGTATCGCCTGCTACCCGCAATGGGTAAAAGGTTAAGAATGACCATTTCCAGCTACTGATACAGTATAATGATCATTCAAGTAAAGAAGTATGTCAGCAAGTGACTTGCATGCTTTATTCTGTCTCATATAATAGATGTGAGACAGGGTGACAATGTTTGCCTGTTTTTGAGCAAGTTTGTTCCTTTGTTAACCCATATAATACAGTAGTTCAAAAGTAACGGTTAATTGATCAATTACTTTTTGGATCGATCAAGATGTTGATGCTTCCAGGGCTACCTAAATTTTGCACCACAGGTGTTTCTTTTTTCGATTTCCTCATAACCAGTACTAACAGCAGCGGGGCTGCAAAAAGAGCACAAATCTGAGACAAGAGTATCAAAGCCCCCAAAACTGTCACATAACTATTATTTTTTCTTTTCTCTGGTATACCAACAATATAACAGCAATTTCTGGGCCCTATTGCGACTTTACAGCATAGAACAATTGTCATCATGGTAGGTCCAATAAAGGGTCAATCGTTTGTAACTCAGGGTGCTGACTGAGTTCCCATTGGCCACATGGGTATTACACCCCTGGTTCTCATGGAAGTTGGGCATCTGCTCCAGTGATACTAATATTTTTAAGATAGAAAATAATAGTTTTCCTTACCCCCTAGTGCAGCACAATCACTCTGTTTTTCTCTTGTTATAACTATGAATTTAACCAATCTTGTTTGACAGAGCTTGCAGCGCTCTGTCAAACAAGGTATATTTTTGGTTGGGGGAGTGGTTGCGTCACGGTAACCGGTTCTCGTCAGATCACCGAAGTTAAGCAACGTCGGGTGAGGTTAGAAGTTGGATGGGTGACCATTTCAGCGACTGATTCGTGCCCCCGCGTTGTGTACTTGGGCAAGGCACTTAACCCTGATTGCCTACATGGGGGCACGATGACGCTGTGTACTAAGGCGTACTGCACGTCGATGGTGTTCATGTCTCCAACCAATCTAACCCTGCCTGTGCCGAGGTTCAGAGTTATGATGTTGGAGAGCTGACAGCTTCTCGTCGTTGTGCGGTGGTTCTCTATGGGTACTCCGGCTCCCTCCACCCGTAAAACTGTCACCGACATGATATGATCCTGGCTGTTAATGTGTCGTTAAACCATAATAAATAAATAAATAAATAAATAAATAAATAAATAAATAAATAAATAAATAAATAGGTAGGTATATTTGGTCAAATATCAAACTGCATTATGGGAAATATTTGCTACTGAAAACTTTGCCATTTTGACATCAGAGTGCAGAGGGTTGAAATAAAACAAAACAAATTTGATGGCAACTACACATCTCACAGATAGGTTATCACAATCCTACATGTAGCAGAAAGTTAGAAAAACTTCAAATGTTGAATATCTCGAATAATCTCATGATGGAAAAATGTTCAAAGTAAAAAAAATGCCAATAGAATCACTGATCCAATGTCGAGTTGTGACAGCACAAAAGTGGGTTTAATCATCAACTTATCGTTCGGAAACCAATTGTTTACAATTTACTATGTGAAGGGTCACTGTGACCTTGACCTTTGACCTAGTGATTCCGAAATAAATAGAGCTCTTTCTTGCACCAATGCCAACCTACCTTTAAAGTTTCATGAACGCAGGTGGAACCATTGTCAAATTATCATCTGGAAACCAATTGTTTACGATTTATTATGTTCAAGGTCACTGTAACCTTGGCCTTTGACCTAGCGAGTCCAAAATATATAGAAGTCTTCCACTCACTTAGGCCAATCTACCTATGAAGTTTCATGAATGTGGGTCAAACCATTATCAAGTTATCATCCAAAAACCAATTGTTTACGATTTACTATGTTGAAGGTCACTGTGACCTTGACCTTTCACCTAGCGAGTCCAAAATATATGGGGTTCTTCCTCTCACTGATGCCAACCTAACTATGAAGTTTCATGAAACATTATCAAGTTATCATCTGGAAATCAATTGTTTTGATTTACTATGTTCAGGATCACTGTGTCCTTGACCTTTGACCTAGTGAATCCAAAATATATAGGGTTCTTCCTCTCATGAAGGCCAACCTACATATGAAGTTTCATGAATGTGGGTTGAACTGTAATCAAGTTATCATCTGGAAACCAATTGTTTACAATTTACTATGTTCAATGTCACTGTGACCTTGACCTTTGACCTACGAAGTCCAAAAATTAATAGGGTTCTTCCTCTCACCAATGCCAACCTACCTATGAAGTTTCATGATCGTGGGTTGAACCATTATCAAGTTATCATCCGGAAACCAATTGTTTACAAAGCCTGCCCGTCTGCCATTCATCAAACTAAAAGTCGAGTTTGACTTCGTCACAACTTGACTAAAAATATATAAGTTAATCTGAGATCATCACAGGATCTGGTATCCACATACCAACACATCATTGGATAAAGTCAGCCCACTATAAAGTTATTGTGTTGCGAATGTCAGTTTATCTGAGTTTTGGATCACTTTCAGCATCTACATGTACTGCTTTATCACATCCACAACATTACTATAAAGTCATTTTAAATCAATCAGTGACAACTAAACTGCCTACTTTATTGGCCTCATATTTCCGGTATTGGTTACGGAATCCTATAAAATCAGTAGAGAACTTGTCTCCCGAGTAAACAAGCACTGTATCATTTAAAAAAAAGGATGGATTGACAGACAAGTAAAGCTAAAGAAAAAAGAACAGATAAATGGACGAGTGAATGGAAAAAGATACTGTGCATGTGTGTTCACACACGTAGAAAAACAATACCAGAGCAGTATACTGTGACCAAAAGACTGTCAGAAAATGTATGTGTACTTGAAGAATAGCTTACTGCTAAGTCATACATGAAGTGGATTTTCTACCCATACAATTAATCCTGTTTTATGAAAAAACATGAAAAGATCAACCAGTTTCATATAATAAACCTCTGGGTCCAACACAGAGGTCAAATGACTGAATCACAGCTTTTGCATATGGGCCTATATGTAATGTATGTACAACACACAGTATGAGTTTGAGTTATTGTCAGTGTGGAAATTTAGGTGAAATGATATTTAGTGAACATCACCCTCTGTCTGCAGTGTTGGATGGGTGGATTATGACTCAAACCACTTGTGGTGACAGTCTTTCCAACAGATATTCAGTACAAATTGCTGTGACAATTCATAAGTACAAGCAATGTTTCAGCCAATGTACCTCTGAGTCAGGCCTTTATATTACCCCAATTTCAAACCATTTACAGGAGAGCCCAAATTAGAGGAGGTGAGAAGATAACATAAAAAATATATAAATTCTTTATGCCTCTGTTTACATTTGAGAGTAACTTCCATCATAATATGATTATAGAAACACAAAAAAGGAATGGAAATAAAACATAACAGGATAAGGCTGTTTTTTCTGGTTTTAATGTGCCCAAATTAGGAAAAAAGGGTGTGCCCAAAGTAAATGAATTCAAAGGCCTATCCGAGTTCAAGCCGGAGGTCCACTGGCATAAACTTTGCTTGTCCTTCTGACACTGAAAAAGTACTGTGTCCATGAAAACTCTACTCATCGTCAGTCATCAAGTGTTTATCAGTAATCCACTCTCCTGATACTGTACTGCAATATACCTGCAAACAAATTCTACATTGTATTCAAGTTCTCACCTGTTTTTGATTGGTCCCTTGAAGTTAGGATCATATTTTAATGGTTTTCCTGAAATATACAATAAGTTATCCCAGTTTTAGGTAAAACCATGATTTCAGTATAAATTTTTTCACTTTATTGACATGAATAATTATGAATGAAACATGATTATTTTTATGCCATCTTCAGTAAGCTGGAAATCTGCAATCAAAAGATTTACACCACATTTTCAAATCTTCTTACTTTCCTTACCAGTAGAGATGGGTGGGTGGTATTAGAATTTTGAATTTGGTATCGGTTTTGGTATTGGGGTGGGGGAGGGGGGGTATATTCATTACCTCGGTATCGGTTCGGTATGTAACTTGACTGAGATTTGCTAATAGTACAAAAGAGGAATTCACATCAGGAAAAAACAGAATAAATTGTTGTAGTATGGTACATGTATACTTCCTATGAGCTCAACAGTGGCATTCTTTTACAACCACAAACAAATCATATCTACATGTACAGTAGTAATTTTGTGACTTGTTCTAAATGCACCTTAAACCCCCTGCACACTGATGTCAAAATATCTAGATTTGAAGTAGCTATTTTCCCCGTAATGCAATTGGGAATTTAACCAATTCAGTATTGTTTGACAGAGCTCATTGAGCTCTGTCAAACAAGATTGAATTGGTTAAATTTCTAGTTGCATTATGGAAAATATTTGCACCCTGAACTTTAGATATTTCGACATCAGTGTGCAGGGGGTTAATGTTTAAAGACCTATTTCAGACTTTTGAAATCTCAGAGAATGTTACCTGACCATGCCATCTTTAGAAGGTCCTGCTAACAATAGACAAATCACCTTGCAGTGATTTCTACTCCGGTCTTGGCTGCCTGTTCAGGAGGTAGCCAAGACTTGACTAGAAATGACTGCTAAGCAATTGGACATGTACAAGTTATAGTCTAATTCATGTTGCAGTCCACTGAGGGTTAACAAAACCGAAAAGAAAACCTGTCACTTGTTTCATAAAAATGAACCTTTCAACTGTTATCAAACCTCAACAGAGACTAGAATGTAGAAAAATTTGAAAAAAAATTCAGACAGTTTTGGTATTCAATGATTGGTTAAATTCATTTTTTTTTTTTTTTTTGAATCCCCATGATATCGGTATCTGTTTGGTGTTTTTCAGTATATTGCCCATCTCTACTTGCCAGCAAACCTTGTATAATGTATTACATGTGTAGTATTAAATTCCCCAAATGAATAAGAGTGTATGCACAGGAGGTCTGTCTCAAATAGATACTTCCAATAACAAGAGGCCCCACGGGGCCTGAAGCGCTCATCTTGTACAGAACACAATTTGAACAGAGTCCAAGAATGAGTCTACATTAAGCAAGCCATCTCCATAGGCTACACTGTCAATCCTTGAGTCCCTCAGGAGTGACAAAAATAATCTGGGCATCATGCCTTTTCTTCAGTTGATCATAAGTAAAATGTAGAGCTCCCCTAGGAAGCCCCTTGATACAACCTATGTGGATTAATCTTAGTACCTCTAGAGGGTTCTGAATACAAAATTTTTAATTCTTCAGCAAAATGGCCAATTCCAGCTCCCATAGAGAGCCCAAATATTAACCCAGGCTCTTGATTTGAACACAGTTAAATCTGACTTCCCTAGAGATGTTGTGTACCGAATATGAAAGCATTCTGACTGTTGGATCTGAAGAAGAGAAATTGTAAAGAAATTTCTTCGAATTGCACTAAGTTCAAATTTGGGCTACCATAGCAAGCCCAAATATTGACCTATGGATCTGATTTGAACAAACTTGAATCTGACCCCCCTAGAGATGTTGTATACCAAATGTGAAAGCATTCCGACAAGTGAATCTGAAGAAGAAGATTTTTGAAGAAATACCCTCATATTGTACTAAGTTAAATTTCATGTTCCCATATGGAGCCCAAATATTAACCTAGGCACTCCAATTGAACAACCTGGAGTCTGACCCCCCTAGAGATGTTGTATACCAAATATACATGTAAAAGCATTCCGACTGGTGGATCTGAAGAAGAAGATTTTTAAAGAAATTTTCTCATATTGCACTAAGTAAAAATTTGGGCTACCATAGTGAGCCCAAATATATACCTAGGGATTTGATTTGAACAAACTTGAATCTGACCCCCATAGAGATGTTGCATACCAAATATCAAAGCATTCTGACTCAGACTGACTGATGGATCTGAAGAAGAAGATTTTTTTAAATTACCCTCCATATTGAACAGAGATAAAATTTGGGCTTCCGTAGGAAGCCCAAATATTAACCTAGGGACTTGGTTTGAACAATCTAGAATCTGACCCTCATAACAATGATGTATACCAAATATTAAAAGATTCTGACTGGTGGTTCTGAAGAAGAAGATTTTTAAAGCATATTCCCCATATTACCCTATGTTAAAACTTCGGGCTCCTGTAGAGAGCCCAAATATGAACCAATGAGCTTTATTTCAACAAACTTTTATCTGACCCCCCTATGAATGCTGTATACCAAATATCAAAAGATTCTGATGATTGGTTCTGGAGAAAAGATTTTTTAAAATTTTTGCAAATATGCTGACTCTGCATTTTTTCGATGCCCATTACAGAACACCCTAACATAACCGACAGCAATTTTTTTTTACCATTCAATTCTACTGGTCATAAGGATACTTCATACCAAATAAAAGCTCTCTGTTCCGTGGGGTTTGGGAAATATGGGCGTCTGAAAATATTTCTATTTTTAGCTCCCAAGGTTCCCATGGGGATGCGGGAATTTTTTTTTTGGCATGGGTCAAGTACTTATGACCCAATACTACCACAAACCAAATTTGGTTCATACCGGACCATCGGTTCAGAAAATAGAAATTTTGGGCGGGGCCGAAAATCTTACCCCTCCTATTACAAAGCCAAATA
The DNA here is from genome assembly GCA_031216915.1 of Pictodentalium vernedei. Classification (NCBI taxonomy): domain Eukaryota; kingdom Metazoa; phylum Mollusca; class Scaphopoda; order Dentaliida; family Dentaliidae; genus Pictodentalium; species Pictodentalium vernedei. Next base: position 250,599,809 of record CM062291.1, read on the forward strand.
TTACTTTACGAACTTCGTTTGAACAAACTTGATTCTACACCTCATATGGAAACTCCATAGCAAATATCAAGTCATTGTACACACTGGTTCTTGAGAAGAAGATTTTAAAAATATTTTGGAGCATTTCCCCCCCCCCTCCCTCCCTATGGGGCTGGGCATGCTGAGTTGAACAAAAATGAAATGCCCCTTTGGGACCATCACTCACACAAACTTTCACTTGAATTGGCCCAGTGGCTTTGGAGGAGAAGACCAAAACATGGTGTTGACGGACGACGGACGGGAAGCGATGAGATTAGCTCAGCTTGACTTTGTCAAGATGAGCTAATAAACCAGAATAAACAAGAATAATTTATTTAATCTATTTTGTTGGGAAACTAGACAAGGGGTAGCTATTTTGTATGCTTTGAATGGAGTCTCAGGTAGACAGGATTTTTTTTCGTGCTACATTTTCAAAAATTATATACATGTAAGACTGCTCTATCTTAGATACTAGTAGATCAATTGTTGTGAACATAAAAATACTTTTATGAGGGATAACAAAAAACATATTCATGTGAAAAAAAATAGCAAGATAACAAATATTCTGAACAACTTATTTCCAGTCCAGATTTGCAAAATGAACAAAATATGTGTACATACATGTACAGGCCTGGCATTCTTTAGGAGTGCAGGAGTGTTCCACTCGATTTTCAGGAATGCCAGGCCTGTTTGGGACTGCCTTTAAAATCTATTATCATTTCGTCAGGCACATGCAGAGAACACATTGGAACTCAGGAGACGATTTGTCAATGTTGCATTGATTCACAATAATTCGTGACCCATTCTGTGTTGCATTTTGATACATTTTGAGTGCAGAAGACAGTCATATAAGAATTGAACGTAACATTTTGAATACACAATATTAATACTTGAAGTGAATATAACCAAAATAGCATACAAGTTTTTGCATTGAAAATTTCAGGTGCAACTGCACTCCCAAGGACCCAAGGAGGGCAACTGTTTTGCACTCCTTGATTTTCTAGATTGCCAGGCTTGCATGTACATTTGTAATTAGCAGGAAGATCGATAATGTATTTGAAAGTGTATCTGCAATTTGATTGCATATTGAGTTTGAGTGGAATTGTTTGCTTCAATTTTAAGATAAAATTAAAATTTTTAATTCTTTGCCGCTGGAATATTCTCGTTCATTCCAGAATAAACCATATAATATTCTAGGTTATTCCTCTTTTAGAAAATCATAGGTTATTACACATGAAATCCTATGTACATCTTGCAATCAGATCTAAATACTGGACTATTTTAGGTTTTCAAACATAACCTAGAATATTCCATGTTATTCCAGCCCTGAAATAATCTAGAATATACCAGGTTATGTTGAACCCCATGTTATTCTATATACATATATTCCAAAACTAGAGCCATTTAACTAACATACATGTAGTTGAATATTCTCCAATGTTTAGTGGAATATTCTAGAATATTATTTATGTACATGTACATGTATGTTCTACAATATTCTAAAAAAAACTTCATAGTCATGAAAACAGGGGCTCTCTCAAGCAATATATAATTTACTGAATGCTTAACTTGATACAGTGGAGCCCACTTATTTGGATATCTCATCTCTTAACTGAATAACCCTGTTAATTGAATATAATTTCCCAACACAAAACCATTTACCATACCTCCAGTACAAATTTGAACTGCTAACTGAATATAGGTTATACCATTTCCATGCAGTATACACATTTTTGATTGCTACCTTATTTTATGTAAACTGTATCCAAGTATGCTGCTAAATAAAGTTTCAAGTAGGTTATACAGTAAACTCCTGTTAATTGAATAAAAACATCTTGCAACCTGTCAAGAAATTACCCTGACTCTCCCCAGTTTTCTTTGTTTATGGGCCTATTTAGCCTGAGTACATCCAATACAGGCATTTAATCTGTTATATCTCGTTTGACAGAGCTCATGGAGCTCTGCCAAACAAGATATGATAGAATAAATGCTATGTTTATCTCTGCATTACAGAAAAGTTACACGATCCCTCTTAATTGGATATCCCTGTTAAATGAATAATTTTCATTGGCAAAATGTCATTTCAGTTAACAAGGTTCCACTGTACTCAGATGAGGTTTTTATGATATCTACTGTCTATACAATTCGTTGGCTGAGTGCTAGAATGTTCTATGTCCCATAGGGGACATAGAACATTCTAGCACTCAGGTGACAACAGGTACATGTACACAACTGCTGACTTGTCCAAACATGGTCTGAAAGTCCATGTTTTTATAACTACTGCATAATACATGTACATGTACACAGCTTTGCTGCTGATGATTTAGTCCAAACATGGCCTGAAAGTTTGTAATATAATTTTTTGGTTTGGGACTTTCAGGCCCTGTTTGAACGACTGATGACTAAACTGTGTTCCATGAGATTGTTGGCTGCCTGTAGAGACAGACATGTCGCAACAATGATGTAAAAAAAAACATTGTCAAGAATAATGCAGCTAACAGGTAAAATTAAATCCTTCTCTTAACTGAATATTTTTGCCACGAGTTGTTCTCCGGAAATATTATTTTATTATCACAATTTATCAGTTCTGGTACGAATATAGAAGCAGACTTCCTGGCACCATTGTCATTGAGCTGATTGTTTTTATTTTTTTGTGTTCTCTTCATTTCAACATTCATTTTGATGTATAATTTGTGTACATTTAATTTGAATTTATTGTATATCAGAGGTGGAAATTTTAAAGTAAACAAATTCCCCTTACAGGCTTACTTCTATAGGGCCTTAATCATGTTACTATACCCATGCCACCCCCTACAACCGCAAAGAAAGAGATGAACGGAAATTCGAGCCCAAGATTTAGCCTCTCCTCTTTCAAGACCGTTTCGCGGCCCCTGACATGAGATATACAACATGACACACCACAGTGTCCACTGCATGATCGATGTATGTTGCATAATATCACCATGTCACTCCCGTGTTATAACATCGAGAAAAGAAAAGTCAATTACTTCCGCAACCAACTTATTGTTGTGAGCAACTTTGTGACTTTGCACATTGTATATGTAGTGAAGTAAACGTGTACCCTGAGGGAATTTCTTCTTTCCTTTCTCGGTGGTATTATCTGTGTCAGCTGTCTCCTGGGCTTCATTTAGGGGTACGTTGTCCCTCCCAGGACTTCCGACATGGGTAGCTTGCTGTTGTTCTCTGTATTTTCGCTTGTTCTTATTCGCACCCATCTTGAATGTTGTAAACTTTTCTTCGGTCACTTCAACACAGGTGCTCGATTCATCTTTTCTTGACTTCTTGTTTTACCGATCAAGTAAATCCGGTTTGACACACTTTATTTTTCAACAATAAATCATTAAAACTCCCGAATATGAAGTTCATCCAGTAAATGTGAATGTTCAGTATTCATAACTTGTCATGCGTTTCGAAATACAAATTCTTCAGTCGTGAACAACCACATCGCGAGGTCAGGTAAAATTGCCATTGTTTACAATTACACGACGATCACATGGATGACACGAATCGGCTGGAACGAGGATAATTAAAAAACAAGCGAAAAACCCACGATTTGCATTTCAGAGGTTCCACGCGGGATGAACAAATTTTTCAACTAATCAACTTTTACAACGAAGTGAATGGTAAAAAACATGCAAAGATGTTCTTCGCTTCCTGTATTTTACTGGTTTGAACCCTGTTTTCCTTAAATAAGAACAGAAGAGTACACTCTTCCCGCTGTTCTTGTTTTTGGGTTTGTTTTTTTTTCTAAATGAAAGCATTGTCGATAATGTCACCTTTTTCATTATTATTGGTGCATTCTGGCAATTTCTGCTTTTGAAAGTGACTCAATATATTACAGTAGTCAGTACCAACTGGAATAAGTTGCAGATACCCAGTGACGTTGATGGGAGTACCGCCACCACTTGGAATATTGGTAAAATTTTGAAGTCTGTCAGGTTTTGAAGAAATTTTTAACGACCAGAAATCAAAAATAAATAAATATATCAATAATTACGAAAATAGGGATTGACTCGACACTGAGACAAGAATATTGTGATTTATAGACTTGTTTTTAACCCTTTACCCAACGTAACGGACAAAACCGGCCAGCGCTATTCTCAAAAATCCCCAATTAATTTTCATTATTTTTTCATTTTTGTCTCAAAAACATAGGTTATGAACCCTCGTTGGAACGAGCTCGTTCCAACGAGGGGTCATAATCTATGTTTTTGAGACGAAAAATGAAAAAAATTAGTTATTCAAGAATTTCTTTTGCAAGTGTCGTCTGTTTTTCATGTTAGGTAAAGGGTTAAAAATTAACTCTTTTCCCAAGGACGCCGGAAGCGTGGGAGCAGATCGGGCGTGCTGACCCATCAGCTTCCCCGAAGCAAGGGGTCAAGGGAGCAGCGCGTGCCTTTTTTCGCCAAAAAGTCTACAAGTGGACACGATTTTACTTTCCGGGAACTGTAACTGATAAACTCCCGAGCATTCATTTCTAACGTGTGTTACGTGTGCCAATATCTGGGGGAGGGTCAGGTATAATGACCGAGGCTAGTCAATAATCAACAGACCAAGAAGCTATACAGTCGGTGAGGAAAGTTCTAAAGCTTTATAAAAATAATGCCAGTAATTTTGAGTGTCATATTACAATTTGTATCCCAGTATTACTCGTACCCAATGTTGTGTGCTCTTTTTGATACCACCACTGCGCTCGGATGCTTCCGGCGTCCTTTTCTTTTGCTTACTTAAATTCCCAAAATGGCAAGCGCTATTCTCAAATTACGCCTATCGCCATTCAAACATTATTTTTTAAATTTTTGCCTCCAACACATTTTGCCTACATTCTGATCCCTCAATGGAACGAGCTCATCAATGTCGTTTCAATGAGTGGGCATAAGCTTAGGCCTTATGTTTTTGAGATAAAAATGAAAATAATTATTTTGGAAAAAACTAGTTTAGGGCCTGTTTACACGGAGACGCGTATCGCGTATATGCACTATATATAGCGTACAGACGCGTTAACGCTAGCGATGACCTGTGCACACGAGACGCGTACAGTGCCACGTGGTGTGAAAAATCGGCAAACACTACACATAATTTCAGTGGCCATGTCATCTCAACTACAGGCAAACTACCTTCTTCGTCTACTGCATGAAGAGGAGGAGGATCACGAAATGTTGATGGCCATAGTGGGAATGATGGAGATAAAGGGAATGAGAAGATGGTGGGTGTATCCCTCCAACGAACGGCGTCAAATATCCGGAGCATTCCATTCGCTGGTGCCGGAATTACCCTTATAAAAAAGTACCATGGTATGATGGTAAACCATGGTAAATCCCCAAATACCCTGGTAATACCATGGTATTACCAGGGTATTTTGGGATTTACCATGGTACTTTTTTATAAGGGTAAGGCTCCACATTGACAGTTATTATATCAACGTTACTATTCGCTATGCGCTATACGCTGACGCGCATGGACACCTGTCGTGTGAACATCTTATTGACTCAAGCTACATGTATTTTACGCTATGTATACGCCGTACGCTATATACGCTACACCCGATACGCGTCTCCGTGTAAACAGGCCCTTAATCGTGGTGTGTACCCTTCCGAATGGGTTAATTGCTAAGAAATCTATAATCACACGGCTGTAAAAATATAAACTGCAGTTGAAACTTTACTTCTCTGGGGACGTGACAACCGTTACTTATTCCCAGTTCCTTATTCGGCATCCGTTATCCAAAAAAAAAATAAATAAATAAAAAACGAATGCACCCCTTCTTTGGGAGGTAACCCAATTTCCAACTTAAGGGAATTTTCAGAGCGATACTTCAGAATTTCCAACGATTTACAATTTGAGCACGAATATTTCCGACTAATAAAAGTTCCTATTAATGAGATAATCCCCATCCCCCACACACACCTATCCTCACACCCTAAAACGTAGGTCAGAGAGATAAATCAAGGGCATGCATATGGCGTTGAAGAGAAGGATGGGTGGAAAAGGTACTAAGTTAAGGAGATCACATCGCTGAACGCCAAATCTGAACATTTCTGGAAGAACGTTTTAATACCGCACTAGGGTAGCCCATCGGCAACTGCAATCTCAGCACGCCCAAGGATAGTGCTTGGTACTGCTTTAAATAAAAATCGCGATTTTTACCTGACTTTACAAGAATAACATCGCGAATTACTGTTTTAAAATGTGACCAGGCCAGTATAAAAATAAAAAAAAAAAATTGGGGAGTAACTTGTGTTTATGAACCACTAAATAAGTGAACACGTGACTTGGAGCATTTGACACCCAATGATTAAATAGGGCTGATCAGCTGATTGGTTAAATATATTTTGACTTTGAAACCATTAATTAAAATTTTGATTCGTCCACTTTAGAAAGGATTAATAAGTTTGTTTGTAACTTGGTGCCGGAATGTGTGAGAATCTCTCAAAAACATGAGGCATGGGGAAAAAAGTGTGAAGGTCATTCAGTGCAAAACCACACGGTAGAAGTGAAAATTCGAAATTTAAACTGAAATTTGATGTCGCAACATATATTTTTTTCCAGTTTAATTTTTTCAACAGATGATGTACTTTGTAGATGTATAGGTATTTTTTTTTCAAAACAACTTGGTGTGTTGTACAGAGAGTGGAAGGTTAACACTGTGGTCAATGGGATTTATTTAGGCGTTCATTACCTTGTGAAATACCTGTGTGATGGTTGTATTCAGTTGAAGGGAGCTAACTGTATTTTTTCTTGCTGCACCGTTCTCAATTTATAAATTTATTGGTGTTTAAGGTCACATATTTCGGCACAATGGCTAATATCGACCGCGCACCGTTCTCTAGAAAAAGAGAACACAAAATTTAGATTTTGTTCGTCACGTTGATATTAGAAATAAATCATGCAATTTCAGCCCGAGTTTATATTTCCAAGAAGTGGGCTCAACAATTGGTCGCACCTCGCGCAGATACACTGTAACTCTCATTAAAAAAATATCCAAGACAATAGCATTTTCATGGCGTTTCGCGAGAAGCCAGTGGCTATCTGGACACAATATTTCAGAAATATGGTCGTGCTGTTCTTGTACAAACTCGAGACGTTGTTACTAGTTTCAGCTATTCTCGCACTGTGTGCAACGTTTGCAAGGTACAGATGACCCCTCCCCGATAAAATCTCCCCCACAAAATTCACTATAGGCTGCTTTTCACAAATGTGTACAAAATCCCCCATATTCTGAATTCATATCTTATCTTACTTTTTATCCTTATTTTTATATATAGTTTAAAATTATAGTAAGTTTTCTTCAATTTCATTCTTAGAAAATCAATTTTTTATTTGGACCCATTTTAATCTTTTTATTACCTACCCCGATGTTTCATGTTTTCGTGTTACTAAAACCAGGCAATTCTTTAGTCGGGACAAATCACAGATACTGTACACCCTTATTCAGCAAATCCGGGTACTCTGCAATTTAAAGAATGGCCCGAACTGACTAATATCGTAACTACATCAGTAGTAGGAGATATCGGTTTCATGCTCATTTACCCGGACCTCGAGGTCTGAACCCGGGGTAAATGACCCCAGCGCCCAAAACGCCATTTGAAAAATATTTAAGACAATTTGAGACCATTTTTTAGCACATATGTTGTTCAATAAATAGAAGATTTCTGTAACATTGATGGGTGGGGATTTGTTATCAAGTTGGAGTGTGAAGTTTAGATGCATCATTCCCCGACTTGTCATTTATCCAATTTTTACTTTTTTATTTTTTTTTTCAAAGTAAAACTATGTCAAGTTGGGCAAAAACTTATTTTACCACAGAGTCGTACCACTGTAATTTCCCACAATGCACTGTGGAAGAATTTGAAGTAATCAATGATCAACAGGTTGGGGTAGAATCCACCCTATCTTGGTATATAATTGCCCAATTAGCGATTGACATGTAGGGGTAGCATCCATCCTATTCCTGAATATAAATAGAAGAGCATTGTCCCAATCCCACAAATCTATTAGCTCATTTCCGAAAAGATGAATTCAAGCTATGTCTGTGAATTGCGTCAAACATCTTACTCTCATAAAACTCACTTTTATCGACACAGACGAAAATTACACAAAAATGTAAATTTTAAACGATCTATAAGCGGAGCGAACACCAATACAGTCGAGTTTACAACCAGATCTCTCTGTAACCAACTACCCTAACCCCCAGTGCATATGAAATCAGCCTTTAGTTGGAACAATGCATTAACAAGTGGTAATATTTTGGGGCTTGCAAATAAGCTAGAACCAGTAAAACCGCGAGTGATGGGGGAATCACTGAGGGAAAAACCTATAGATGACTCACCAAGCCTACCCCCAAGCAGAATTCAGTGTATTGAACCAAGGGGAAATGAACAGTTACAGGAAGTACGCACACCCCCGAATGCTGTAGCTGTCCCACCCACAGACCAGGGTATGAGGCCAATTACTGAATCTTCAACATTGAGTTCTGAAGAGAAAGGGATGCTCTACAAGGAAATCTTTCAGCGCCATTCAAACTTACGCATTGAAAACACCTAACCACACTCCTTAAAGACTAGTTTTTCAGTGGAAAATGAGTCGGATATCGACTGGTTGGCCTGTGTTCCAAAATCTATGAAGAGGAGGGCGCTTTTGTTACTCCAGATAATAAAGAATATACCTAATTTATCCTGGGATGAGAAAAATCGACTCGTGTATAACGGCATTACAATTTCGGGCTCCAATAGGTGTGATCTAATAAATGATCTGCGAAAAAGGAAAGATTTTCAATCGTCAGGCTGGAAAATTTTGGCAATCATCCTTAAAGATCAAAATACCCCAAGAGGCTCTGATCGGAAATAAAGAGCGTATGGACTTTTTTATTCCAAAAAACAACATCTCTGCAAAGCTGCGATGGATCAGTCTTTAAAGAAAATCCACTAGAAAAGCCTGCGAAAGTGGAATGGAATGTGCAAACAGCTTTAGATGATAACTAGAGAAAGTCCAGAAAAAACAACAAAAACTGCTCTTTTTCAGGACCAAAAGTCAGTTACTGAACATTTAATTATGTGTTTTTGTATGATTACCAGTAAAATTAAAACTACCTATTGTTGTAAAAATTACTTATGGTGCAATTGTAAAATCACTTTTAAAAACTGATTGAAAATCCATTTTAATTGATTGTAAAACCATTTTCCGCTTTGTAAAAATTACTTGTAGAATTATAAATCTGACTGCAAATCTATTTTGACTGCTGTAAAACCAAATAAATTACTTTGTAAAGACTGATTTTATGTGAAAATAAAAAATGAACAGACAGAAAAATTTAGAGTTGTTCATTCCGTGTCGGCTTTAGCCACAAAACCGGCATCAGGTAACTCTATACCCAACAAGAAGAAAACTGGTTATGTGTTTGTATAACAGATTAATGCTCTGTTCTTCTTGCTCAGATACGCTCTTGACAATAACAACGTTTGATAAAGCCAAGTCAGGGTAATTCTGTCAATAAAGGTTACACGAATGAAGATAAACCTCCAGACACAGTTCATTCACAACGCAATCGTAAGAGGATTAACTCAAGACCCTTTATGATTGTTGATAACGTTACCAGATGCACGTTTACATACATAGATGTATTTGAAAACAGCCTTGTGGGAAAACATACTCAATCTGTGTTAGATGAGGGAAGCCATGTTTAAATCAAAAACTTCAATTTTTTAATTAAAGTTTATGTAAACTAATACTTTGTTTGTGCGTGATATGAAAAGTACTGACTGGTTTCCCCAAACATATTAAAAACTAAGAACACAAAACGCCCATGCCTTTTGGGGCGCTTATTACTCCTCCCCGTACCAAAGAGGACCGGTCAGTCTATCTGACCATGTTCTTTTGTTCTGGAGTATACTCCAGTAGCGTAGAAGAGCCTATCAACTGGAACAACTTTGGTTATTGTTACTATATTTAGCAATTTCTGATCCATTCTTGTTAGTTCTGGCCATATTCCGAACACTCTTGTTGTTTCATTTATCTAGATCATTTATATAGATTATAACTAACCAATCAGATTGCTTGATTTCCCATAATCTGTATGCAGAGTTATCTCCCCTTATTACAATGAAGTCCTATCCGATTCTCATCACCTCTATATCCAATGGTAATATTCCATGGAATCCCATTTTTTGGAAAATACCTGTGGCTATGGAATCCCTTTTTTTTGTCATATGTGCTTATGTGAAAAGGCACAATGTGACACAATGTGCCCTAGTCTGGTGTGTGTGGAGGGATGGGGGGGGGGGGGGGGGGGGAGGGGGGGGGGGGGGGAGTCATGCAATTGGGGCATCCTGAACACTTTCTTCAAATAAAATGTCCAGGAAATGAATGCACAACATATATATAACACAATGACCCAAGAAATGTATTTATTTACTTTCTGGGATTTAACGACACTTTCGAGTTCAACAGCCATGACCTGTTCGTGTGGGACAGTTATCGGGGTATTATGAAGAACTTTCAAACTAACTAACCCGGAACAAGCAAGGAGTCAAAGAAATGTCATGGAGATGGCATATTCACCACGCAGTGTAAGAAATGTTGGAAAAGAGTAGTATAGGGGGCGCGGTGGCGTTGCGGTAACCGGTTCTCGTCAGATCACCGAAGTTAAGCAACGTCGAGACCGGTTAGTCCTAGGATGGGTGACCGTCTGAGCGATCGATTCGGACTCCCGCGTTGTGTCATTGGGCAAGGCACGTAACCCCGATTGTCCACATACTAAGGTGTACTGCACGTCGATGGCGCGCATGTCTTCAGTTTTACCCTGCTTGTGCTGCATGCAGTGCGGAGTTACGATGCTGGGTAGCTAGCAGCGTCGTTGCTCGGTGGTTCTCTCCGGGTACTCCGTCTTCCGCCACCCGTAAAACTGTCACGGTTATGATTAGCCATTGTGCATAAGTATATGACCTTAAATGCCAATAAATAAATGAATAAATAACGAGTAGAATAAAGTAGACACTGTTGTTGGTAAAAGTGTGTGTGTGTGTGGGGGGGGGGGGGGGGGGGTCTGGTTCCACACAGCCGTTGTGATCTTAGACTATTAGCTTTGAAAAAACATCTTAAAACGTATCTATATGTCTCTACTTTCTCGTAGAAATATTTTCTTATGTATTGCAAAACGTTTTAGAGCACCCGATTTGTTTCACGTTATATAAATAGAGGATATCTAATGTTTTCTTGTGTTTTCGGTATTCACGAGAAAATATTAGATTTTCTTTTTATTATACCCCTTTCATTTGAAGCTTCAACTCGATTCCTATTATAATTAGACGTTAGGGGTGTAATAAAAGTGTTTATTAATTGTTATCTCTACACAATACTGCCCCCACCCCTCCCCCCCGCACCCCCATCCCTTTTAATCGGTCGATTCGAACATCCATGTCCTCCCCCTCAAAGAATTCGCTATTTTAGGTATAAAAGATATAATATGTCGACAAATAAAAGCAATACAAACTCACTTTCTTCCTCATACGTGTTATCCATTTTGTTTGCTAACAAGTACGGCACTCGAAATATTTAGATCAAAATAATTGTCCGGCTATTATTATATATGCAGAGTGAACTTCCTATTGTTTGTGTGGAATACCATTAAACAACAAATAGACAATTCGGTTTTCCGCCACAGCCTCTGACCTCTTCTGGCGGAAAAGACGTCTCACCAGTATGGTTCAGAATGAACCAAATTAAACTTCTAATTGTTTAAGAGAGTATTCTCTTTGCACCCACTGGTTTTCATGAAGAGTCGCTCTAACATTTAAGAATATTAATTTTTTTCATCGCGCAACATGTACCACTTTGATTCCTTGTATATACTTGGAAACATCTGGCAAAATGCAATTATATATTGAACACAAATTCAATTGTGTTGCCCCAGTGAGTCAGCGTGTGAAACGACTATTTAACACTTTACTTAAAACGAAAAGCAGACGACACTCACAAAAACATTTCTTGAATAACACAAACATTTTCATTTTTAGCCTCAAAACATAACTAATGACACCTCGTTACAACGAACTATATTTTTTCGGTAAAAATCGGAAAAATTAGAAAATTTAAATGACCTTTTCATGAATAACGCTGGTCGGTTATGGACTTTACGTCACAAGTTTTTAAATTTTTTAATTTGTCTCAAAAATTAAAAAGTAGATTGCTTTTTCAAATGATGTGTAACAGACGAAACCTATCTGAATGAAATAATATTCGTTTTAACTGAATACATTCCAGCCCAACACTTTCCCAGTGCAATAGCACCAGGGCACACGGGGTTCCGTGGAAGACCACAAGAACCGCATGCACATAGGCCTAATAAAACTTCCCAGAAATGAGAAAAGAACGTCAATTTTATTATTTCACCCTCGAAAATCACTGGAAAATTGTCTTTACCATGGATTTACCGATTGTCATGACTATTTAGAGAGCTGGGAGGAATCCTACCACCATACTAGCAGCCACACGTGACTGTTCTGTGCCTTTATGGGTGTCATTTATTCAGCAACGTAAACTGCCAGGGTTTTTTTTTTATCAATACTGGATACCATGGGAAGCTGGCATTTCCGTGTGTCTAAACTGGGATTATATGGTCTAACATCAGATCTGTGTCGCTTGGGCAGAGTACATTATCCATCAATTATACCAACACCGACACTGCGGCACTACCACTAATATACCAACTGTCCTGTAGCCGGATTTATATAGCGGACGCTGCGCTGGTAAATAATTGTCAAGTTACGTTTTTACTACGGCAATGCCGATTCGCCAATTTCTAGCCTGGCCAGACTCACATATCACCCGACAAAGAATTAAGATATTGACAGATTTTTGCTTTGCCTTTGCGGAGGTCTTTGAACATGACAACTACCTGGCAAAAGTATTTTGCCCAATTGCTGCCCAACGGGACAATTTCAGACACCCAGCCCCCCCCCCCGCCCCCTATCCCACCGACCACCAAAACCATGATTTACGACACTGGGCCCCAACAGTTGCTCTGTATACATTGTCTTAACTCTTAACCTGCTGAGTATTTTCAAAATAATTTTTATCAAATCGAGTCATCGCTGCTTCAATGCAACCATGACTAGATTTGATAAACAAATTTGTAATTTTAACTCAAGAAATCATTGGTCAAAAAGTCTAATCAATTTACTGGGGGAAATTTGGTTAACCCTTTACCTAACATGTAAAGCAGACGACACTTGCAAAAAAGATTCTTGAATAACTAATTTTTTTCATTTTTTGTCTCAAAAACAAAGGTTATGACCCCTTGTTGGAACGAGCTCGATGAGCTCGTTCCAACGAGGGGTCATAACCTATGTTTTTGAAACACAAAAATGAAAAAATAATGAAAATTAATTGGCGATTTTTGAGAATAGCGCTGGAAGGTTTTGGCCGATACGTTGGGTAAAGGGTTAAAGGAGTCCAAATTATACTTATATCAGTGGCAAAATATTTCTTGTCCTGTGCAGGAATATCCGCCAGCAGCGCGCAAGTGTTAAGACCGGGTCCGTCACTTTGTCACTTGCATGTGAAATGTGAACAAATGCACAGTGGAGAATGACATTATCAAATTCCAGTCAAATGTTACACGATATCATTCGATAAGCACCGAATTATAGTACAATAATATAAAAGCAATTCAACTTCCATCGAAGGAATATACGGAGACTATCATACAATGGGAAACAGCGGTATTGCAATTTGTGTAATGAAGTCACCGAATCAATAAAATAGTCTGAGTTAATAAGCATGCATGCTCCTGTTTTGCACCACTTTTGGTCTGTCGAGTGCTTAACTTCAATACCAACCGCTCTATCGCAAATCACTTTGGAAAGAACAGTTATGGATTCCCGGATTTCTATATTAGATCCTACCATGGCCTAATATGGTTCCCACTAGTCCAATTTATTTATTTATTTATTTATTTATTTATTTATTTATTTATTTATTTATTTTTTTATCGGGATTAAACGATACTTTCGACATCTCGGGTCGAACAGTTTTAAGGGTGGAGGAAGACGGAGTACCCGGGGAGAACCCCCGAGTAACTGCATGTCAGACTCCCCAACGTACTAACTCCAAACAAGCAGGGTTAGCATCTGTTGAAGACAAGTGCACCATCGACGTGCAGTACGCCTTAGCACACAGCGTCAACGTGCCCCCACGCGCGCAATTGGGATGAAGTGCTTTGCCCAAGAACACAACAAAGTTACCCCTGGTGGAGACCGAACCGTGGACTTTCCGGTTAAAGTTCAGTGCCGTCCCATTTGTTAAATTTACAAAACAATTCGAAGGAAAATTTATTGACTCCTCGCACCAAAATGTTCTTCACCAAAACCAAAATTCACGACTCTGTGCGGTGAGCACTGGGAGTTCCAATACACAAACGTTAACAATCAAGAGCTTGTCTGGCGTCTTTTGCTGGAACACACTGATCAAAAGTGTGACAGTTCTCTGTGTCCTACGATTACGAAAAGTAACACGAAATGAATTCCCATATGTGGGATGTTTATTTCACAAAACAGGTATAGATCTCTTATTCAAAACTTCCGTAAAGGTAAATACTTTACAATATCTTGACATTTTCTCTATAAGTTTGTTGTCTGACTTGTATACAGGGGCGTGGCTAGAGGTTTCCGATTGGGGGTGGGGGTGGAGGGTGGGTAGGGTAGTGAATTTCCAACTAGAGGGGAGGACCGGGAGGGGGGTTCCCCCTCCCGGTCCCTCTCTTTAGTTGGAAATTCACTACCGAAAAAAGTTTTCAAAATGAAGCCATGGAAGGGGGCATAACATTGATTCTCCTAACTGAAATGTCAACAAATTTATGATAGGATCATCACCAAAGCTTTAAAGTTCAGAAATATGGAATTTCCAACTACTCGTGACTTGCCCTCCGAATTTCCAACTATAGGAAATTTTAGCCAGGATTGGGGGGGGGGGGGGGGGGGGGGGGGGGGGGGGAGGTTGCCCCCCTAAATTTCCATTGCACCACCCCCCCCCCCAAAAAAACAAACCCAAAACAAACAAACAAATTGGCCCAATGCAAGTTTCACACAACATGGAGCCCCAAAATGGTCTCTAACATAGGGGCTACACACTCTACAAATGCCTCAGATTCGATCTTATAAAGAGAACTAAATTTGACAAAATTTTCTCGAGGGTGCCTGTATGTGGGTAGGTGGGTGGGAGGGCTAGGACTAGTCCTAACTAAAACCCTCCTGGTCATTTGCTTATTTATTTATTTGGGGGTTAACGACATTTTCGACAGTCAGGATCACCTCATGTCCGACAGCTTTACAAGTGAAGGAAGTCGGAGTACCCGTGTAGAACCACCGAGCTGCGGCGTGCAACTGACAGACTCCACAACGTACTAACTCCACACAAGCAGGGTTAGCATTGGTTGAAGACAAATGCACCATCGACGTGCAGTACGCCTTAGTACACAGCACCAAAGTGCCCCAATGCGTGGGCAATCGGGATTAAATGTCTTTTCCAAGGACGCAGCGCAGTTACCCTGGCGTGGATCGAACCGTGAAGGTTTCGGTTTGAAGTCGAATGCCGTAACCACTGAGCCACTACCCTCCCCTCCGATCGTTGCCCCCTCACCCCATTTCCCTGAAGGGAATTGGGGGGGGGGGAGGCAAAGACCAGATGGTCCTAGTTAGGACTAGTGGAGGCTTCGAAACCCACAAAACTGACTTTCAAATATCCAAATATCATCTTTGCCCCACCTCTAAAAATAAGACAACTGGCTAGAGCACACCCTGTTATAGAATCCTGGCAACACACCTGTTGTACGATCTCGTTATTTGTCATGAAAATTGGAATCACACTGCAAAACGCATCCTGGTTGTGGTATGTGATGATTTGGGGTGGTTTGAATAGAGTGGGGAGAGGACAATCTTTTTCAGTTCAGAATAATTAAAAGAAAAGCTGAAATGGCTTCTTTGCGATCACATGCATATTAAAAAAATCCTGCCAAATTTGTTGAATAATACGGCAGCGTAGAACCGCCACACCGTAGTATGTTTCCAGGGATTCCTAATCTGTTTTTTACAGATTACTAATCTGTTTTACAGATTACTAATCTGTTTAAACAGATTACTAATGTGTAAATACAGATTAGTTAATCAGTAAAAACAGATTAGAAATATGTTTAAACAGATTAGTAATCTGTAAAAACAGATTAGTTAATCTGTAAAAACAGATTAGTAATCTGTTTAAACAAATTAGTAATCTGTAAAAACAGATGAGTAATCTGTTTAAACAAATTAGTAATCTGTAAAGACAGATTAGTAATCTGTAAAAACAGATTAGTTAATCTGTAAAAACAGATTAGTAATCTGTAAAAACAGATTAGTAATCTGTTTAAACAGATTAGTAATCCGTAAAAACAGATTAGTAATCTGTTTAAACAGATTACTAATCTGTTTAAACAGATTAGGAATCCCTGGAAATATACTATGGTGTGGCGGTTCTACGCTACCGTAGAAAAGACCTGTAAAACAAGTTTTGGCTTAATCCTTTCCAGCTCTGTTCGTAAAAAAATTGACATTATTTTTTGTTTGTTTTCACCTTTTCTTCCAGAGTTCGTCAAGCTCGTTCCAATGACACGCGCAGATTCATGCCGCCCTTTATTATGTCCCCGGCTTCCTTAGGAGGGTCGGTAGGTATATAGTCAAGGTCTCCGTCCGTCTGTTCTTCCGTGCGTCCGTACAAACATTTTGTATTATAACTCTAGCAAAGGTTCTCGGATTTTGATGTCCGTTGGTATGATGGTAGACCAACATGGGGGAAAGGATATACACAAATCGCGGGGTTTTGCACACATTCATACCAGAGTTATGACTCATGTAGACTTAGAAAAATAGTAAAATGAAATTTTGCATTATAACTCTGGCACCGGTGGTCAAATTTTGATGTCCTTTGGTATGATGATAGACCAGTATAAGGGGCATGATACCCACACATCGTGAGTTTCGCCTGCATGGGCATAAAACGGTCACGTGTGGTTACTAGCACGTAACATGTGAATCAGACCAGTATTAGAAATTAGCATCAGCAATTGGCAGTGCAGTCAGCTACGGCTTTTACCGCGACAATAAACAAATAAATCAATAAATAAATATAATACGGAATCCCTTCCTCTGGTTGTAGAATCACTTTTTTTGTCGTATGGGGCCGTGGGGGCATTGACGAAATCCCCCAATGAGATCTTATTTCAAACCTCTTTTATCCTCATCTCGGCATTCAACGGCTGCGTTCCGCGGAAGCCCTTCCTGTGGTCTGTCTATGCCCATAAAACCCCCTTTTTGTCGTATGAGGACATGAGGACAACAAGAAAATACCTCAAGATGGTATATTAGACTATTCCTCTTATTTTCATCTCAGTGTTGGAGTACGCTTACAATGTGGTGATATACTATCAGAGGATACATATTGGAGGATACCTATTGAAAGATAGTTGTTGTAAAAACCCGTGGCTTCTGCATCCGGGTACCGTATCCTAGACGCTACATCCGTTACTTCGGTTGGAAAGGTATAAAGAGGGGTCGCACTCTACTTTCAGCCCATTTATACTGATACCGGGCGTGGAAGACCACCTTTGTACTGCTAAAGGGGCCGAAAGGGGATAACGTGCTAATGACCAAATCCGAGAGAGTCCAGCTGATTCCATATAAGTACCTAATGAGAAACTATCTTATCGAAAGGGGATTTTTGTTTTGGGGAAGTTACTCAAAACCGCCGTTACTGCACTGGCAGATAATGAAAGGGACATGCTCGAAACAAAATTGTCATTACGGACGTGACAACCGTTACTTATTCCAAGTTCCTAGATCGGTTGATAACGAATGTCGAACAAGGAACTGGGAATAAGTAACGATTGTCACTCGCTCCCATTTATGTTCTGACCCTCAAAGAGAGCGGACGCAATGCAATCCTGTCGCCACTGATCACCAAGAAACTATTTACCAATAGACGATTTGGAATTTGATGAGTCGGAAATATTTGAAACCCTAGAAGAAGATGTGGAATCTGAAGAAAAAACGGTGAATGATTCTGTTGATCCCATGGGAAGTATCATCACAAGTGCTTACGACAATTACCAAGAAGTAGAACTGAAACGGTTAAGGGGTTTTCTTAATCGATTAATCACATGGATTAACCTTAGTTAACCGATTAATCACTTGTCCAAATAGATATCTGAATAATTGCCATGCCGTTGATGATTTACAGCATGAACCCTTTACTGAACGTAACATACAAAACCGACAAGGCCTATACACAAAAATATCCATTCAAATTTATTACGTTTTCAATTTTTGTCTCAAAAACATAGCTTATGTTTTTTTTTGAGACAAAAATAGAAATTATTTTTTTGTAATTTATGAATTTATTTTGCAAGTATCGTCTGCTACCCGCAATGGATAAAGGGTTAAGAAGTAAGCAACTTGCATGCTTTTCTCTGTCGCATATAATAGATGTGAGACAGGGTGACAATGTTTGCCTGTTTTGGAGCAAGTTTGTTCCTTTGTTGACCCATATAATACAGTAGTTCAAAAGTAGCGGTTAATCGAACAATTACTTTTTGGGTCGATCAAGGTATTGATCACTGATTATCGATTGATCGGTTAACCGTTTCAGCTCTACCAAGAAGATTTTGAAAACCTCATGAACAGTTATATCGAAAGTGGAATAGATAACAACGTCGCTTGAAAGTTTTGCCATCGAAGCCACCTGCGTGAAATACATCAATACGCTGACGTACATTAAGGATTTTTGCAAGGACCCAATACACAAGACAATTCAAGAGATAGCTAAACGTCTTCATCAAGAAGAAGAGTATGACTTCGAAAAATCCCAGAACTTTGCTATGGAGGAACAAAAAATTCTGTTTGATGACTTCATTCATTTGAAGTGGAGGTGGAAAAAAGTTTGGGAGCCAAGGAGGAAATGGACTCGCCGTCAAGAACAAAATATTATAAAAAGGACCGGTCTCTGCTTTTAGCTCATTTATGTTTTGACAGTCGACGAGTCGAGGTATCCCTGACTACAACAGATTAAAAGATGACTTACACATACTAATCGTCATGAATGATGCAAGGTTGAAGCTGAACTGGACCAGTGAATCGTGCGGTAAACGGAATCAAGAAAAGAAGCCAAGGCAAACATATAGGCTTTGTTGTGAAAAAGAAACAAAGATATGCAGACGCATCTTATGGTACGTGTCGATTGTTACCCAAAGATGACACGAAAAATGACGAGCAAAAGAAGAACGAAGTGATTAAATTACCCGCCTACAGAGAACCAGAAAACAAGAAAATGAATCGGATATAAGAACCCACGGTGCTGAGGAAGAGTGAAGTTACCACTCAATACAATCAAGTTACCGTTCACACTACAGATGAGCCTGAAGATCAAAACAAGGATGAAGTTACCCTTCAAAACAATGACGGTGGCACTCAGAAGAATGGAAATTCAAGGACGGGCCAACTGGCAGTTCAAAACAAGAACAATGTTTAGAAAACTGAAGTTTCAACCCAACCTGCAGAGCAAACCAAGAGCAAAGCTTCGTCAAAGATGGATCCATCCAATAATCAAGCACCGAAGAATGAAATGATGACCCTACTTATAACGAGTTAGAAATCAAAGCAGCCAATAAAGCCAAGCTGCCAACATCCAATGGACGGATATACAGAACAAAGAACCCAATCAGAGTGAAGCAACAGAAAGATGTTCCGTTAGAGAACAAGACAAAGTCTGCAACCAAATGGTTATTGATCTCTCCAGGAAGAAGAGGACGGAATATACCACTCAGAATGAATTGCCCTGTGCAATTGACTATGAACTGAATTGATTGTAAACTGTGAACTGAATAAAGTTATTATATACCCTGACAGTATCAGAATAGAAATGTAATGTTATTTCCTGTTGTCTTTTAAAGCCACGCAACCAAAGTACCCGGATGTAGAGTAGGCCACACGGATGTAGAAACCGCATGTTTCTACAAAACCTACCCCCAATAAGTATCCTCTAATGGTATCCTCCGATTGTACTCTTACCTGCCTGATAATAGTGATGATCAGGATACTTGACTGGAAGTAATAATAGTGATGGCTTTTTCCCTCTATTCCTCACTTGACTGTCAAATAATCGTGATTGTTGAGATTTGTTCTCCAAAATTATTAATTGTGTCGACAGTATTATAAGCTAGGTGAGAGTACAAAAAACACGTTGCAGGTGTCCTCCGGAACAGAGATGAGCATAAGAGGGATGGTAGATTATACCTCACTGAGGTATTTCCTCCTGACCTCATGGCCTCGTACGACTAAAACAGGGATTCTATAGGTATAGACAAACCACAGGATGAAAACCGCTGAACATGACCCTTGAATTTCGAGACGAGGATAAAAGGGGTTTTAAATAAGACCTCACTGGGGGATTTCCTCATGGTACGACAAAAATGGGATTCTACGGCTACATGCAAACCACGGGAAGGGATTCCGTGAGTGTTAATCCATGAAACGTGGGTGTAATTGATGGGTTTCCTCATGACCCTCATGGTCTTGTACGGCGAAAAAAGGAATTCTATAGGCATAGACAGACCATGGTCGTTGAATACCGAGATGAGGATAACAGGAATTTGAGATAGTACCTCATTGAGGGATTTCCTCATGGCTTTCATGGTCTCATATGCCGGAAGACGAACGTCTCGATCTCGATATAGTAAGTAGTGATAGTGGGCGGAGCTAAGGTAGGACTACAAAGACTTTTAAGGTTAGACTAGCCAGAATGTGGTTCGTAATAGGTAGAATATATCCAAGAATAAATGGGAGAGTGGATTCTGGATAAATCCGAGCGAGCTAAATCATTGTCTGGTATATTTGGGTAATTAGATTTACTCTTCTTTAATCGAGCACACCCCCAGAACATCCCCGTCACATTAGGCAACTTTTAAACAGCAACCATGTGCCTACATAGAACCAGGAAAGTGGCCTCCATCAAACAAAATGGACATGTCACCCTAATAACCCATTATGAGCATGCGTACTGACACCAGTTATTACCAGTTATTACCAAGGTCTACCATGACAACGCAGGTTACCATGTCAACCACACATCACTGCGTCATCTGACTTTGGCGTCACATCCGGTGTCCCGGCGGGGCACCTTTACCTTATCTTCCACTATTCCTGTGAACAGTTCGCCAAGAAGCATAGAGATGTGTGCATAAGAAATGTCGTGCCCCCCCCCCCCCTCCCGACACACACACACTCCCTTACAGGTGCAGCCGATTGAATGAGACATTGCGATACGTATGTCTACGTGTGTTGGCGAAAAGATTGTCTGGGTGTTACTTTGCGATCTCTTTTTAGGCCTTATACAAGTTTATATGACATTAAATAGTCATGTAATATACTTTTTAGTACTGGTTTAAAATTACATAAATGAATACATAAAACTAAGAGCATTACACAACCAATTTGATATGTAAAGGTCGATGTATAGGGTTTAACAGACATATGAAGATCTGTGTTATTGTGATGACAACACGGCACCATCCCGAGTACCCCCAATATTTTAACACGATATTCTGCGCCAGTTCTAATCGCTGACCGCGGTATACATATCGAAGTTACGGGAAAATAACCTCAGTATTATTGGGTGTCTCGATATGTTGGAGTGTTCTTCTGCGACCTATCTCGCTAGGATACCTGCATCTATTTACTCCCCACCACCCCATACTCTACCAAAAGATTGTTGCGGGCATGATTGTAATGGGTGTTACTGTATTTCGCATTATCACCTTGTTGCTGCGAAAACTACCAAACACGGGAATTAACACAATCTGCTATCGGTCTCGGCACAGACTATTATTTTGTATGCTATTCAATAAAAGTTTGTTGTTAATGTTAATGGCATGTGTATGAAAAATTACTTTAAATCGACTTCAGTATAATAAAAAAAAATGTACTGACATTATTTGTTCATTGAGTTATAGGTATACTTATCTCCAGAATAAAGAAATAACATCCTCGTCCTCGTTCCCGGTTTTATGATGTTTTTTTTTTATTTTTGAGGGTGATAATCTACCATAATAAACAATGGTCCTTTTGTTCAGACTAAAATAGATTTATAAAGATACGTATGAACAGAGTGTATGCGTAGGTAACTACTACCGTCCAAACGTTACTCCAACCTGTCTTCCTTGCAAAAAGTGAACAAGTGAAGTATCAGTCGAAAGATCTTAGATTCACCTGACAGAAGCTCAGAGGTCATAAAGAAAACCATCTTGTCTACAGTGGCGGCGCTATGGGTGGGGTGGGGTGGGGTGGGTAGGGGTAGAGATTTAGGCGTGTGTGTGTGGACCCCCCCCCCCCCCCCCCCCACCTCCACGTAATAATTTTTCCTGTTGGAATATTTCGGTCTAGATTGGAGCCGTAGATATCGATGCTTTGTTTCCGGTAATCACCCACTTTCTTACAAGACTAGATTTCATAATTGTCACACTTATAGTCATTCATACAAACGGAGGTCTTCAGTATCCGATTCGGGCTGTCGGAGGCTCAGCATGACTAATTTAGAGTACCGGTATACGGTGCGTGTTAATTACATATGAGGATGCGCCCCGTCATCTATACATGTACATTTTATTTTTTCTATAAACATATTCGAAGAAGAAAGGCTTGAGTTCTTTAACTACAATCCCGACTGTTAAATTAATATTCCAACTACATCATCAAGGCGTACCTTCGGCAAGGCCGTGAGGGGCCGCTGAAGTCCCTACCGGTAAAACAAGACAACTTGCATTAAATCTGATTTGTCCCGACTGATAAAACAATCCAACTACATCATCATCCTTGATGATGTAGTTGGCTTGTTTTATCGGTTGGGACAAATCAGGTTTACACCCCGGCCCCACCCCCACCTCCAATCGGTCATTTTCCAAGGTGACTTAAGATATTCTACCCCAAAACCGCAGAATATTGGCTTTGAATAAAACAACCAATACGCAAAGGTGATGCTTTATCAGGCTACCTGGCAATACGGTTTCTCACAATGTAAACAACAATGATCCACACGCTTTGTCAGGTGAAAAAATCAATAAGCTGTTGTTGCTCGGTACATTCAACATGGACCTGACCGATATTCTTCTAATTAATCCAAACACGTAGCGAATGTGAATGCGATTGAAATATTTAAGCAACAAAGAGAAAGAGGAAGTTGTTTGTAAAGCTATTCATATGTACATTTTTTGCGCCAGACTTGGGGAAAACTGAAGGAAGATTTAACCCTGTTGAAGACTTCTGTCTCCAATGTTAATTCAGTTACAATGGCGTACACAGATTTTATCCTGAACGTTAACCGAAAGATCGATGGTTCGATCCTCACCAGCGGTTACTGCATCGTGTCCTTGAGCAAGACACTTTTATTCCCGATTGCCCGCGTGGGAGTACGGTGGCGCTGTGTAGAAAGACGTAGGCCCACTGCACGTCAATTGCCTTCAATCGCTGCTAACTCTGCTTGTGCAGAGTCTGGCAGTTACTCACTGTTGCTCTGTGGTTCTCTCAGGGTACTCCGGCTTGCCCCACCTCTAAAATTCTCAAAGACTGCGTGACGCTGGTTTTTAACCCTTTACCCAACGTAACGGCTAAACAGGACAGCGCGATTCACAAAAATTGCCTTTCTATTTTTTTTATTGCGCTAAAAACATAGTTAATGACCCCTCATTGTAACGCGCTCATAAGCTTTGTTTTTGACGCAAAAATGAAAAAAAAATAGTTATTGAATAATTTGTGTTTGCAAGTGTTGCCAGCTTTTCATGTTAGGTAAAAGGGTTAAACGTGTCATTAGGCCCCAATAAATATAAACTTTTAATACATATTTCAACGGTTCAGTATGGATGTATCACTATATACCTTGTTCATTCAAAGAACATTACGATTTTTATGTGTGTGACGTTCCAGGTTCAGCAATAATGGGACTTCCGTCATCACAAAACTTATGTCTAGTTAAATGTTGTTCACAGTGGATAGGATACTTCCAAGAATTAATGTTAAAAAATTTCTACAACTGCTTTTCCCAGATCGACTTGAAGGAATGGGAGATTTTGAAGGTGAATACCACATAACTGTAGATAAATCCATACCCCCAGTTGTACCCCCCCCCCCCCCCCCCCACGTACTTGTAGCGTACATATTATGAATTAAATAAAAGGAGAATTAAATGAGATGGTAAACCTCGGTGTCATCGCCCCTGTCACAGATCCTGCAGACTGGTCAATAGCCTAACATATGCTCAAAAACCAAAACCAAATGGAAGATGGAGACTATGCCTTGATCTTAAAGATCTACACATAGCCACCAAGCGCAGTCATTCTCGTACACCAACTCTGACTGAACTTTCTCACAAATATGCTGGAAGTAGAGTATTCTCAAAACTTGATGCCCGTCGTGGTTTCTGGTCTATCCGACTCGATAAAGAATCAAGCCTTTTAACTTCATTCTACAGTCCTTTCGGACGATACCGCTACCCATGTTTACCCTTTGTACTCTGTGTTAGTCCAGATGTATTTCAACACAAAGTGGATCAAATAGTAGAAAAATGTAATGGCGTCGTAGGGATTGCCGTTGATGTAGGTTTACATGTAGCTAACAGTGAAGAACATGGCAACTAAAATTTACAGAATTTGATGATAGCAAAGGAACGTGTCCTAGTTTTTAATCCTGAAAAATTTGGAATAAAAAAACCCCAGCATTACATGTTTTGGTAAGATCTTTGATGAAGATGGTGTTTATCCAGATCCGCAGAAAGTAGAAGCTGTTAAAGCTGTTAATCCACCTACAGGCGTAAAAGAATTGCAAAACTTTCTTGGATTAAAACATACAGGTCTCCATTTATACCAAATTATTATATTTATTTATTTATTGGTGTTTAAAGTCACATACTTATGCACAATGGTTAATCGCGACCGTGACAGTTTTACAGGTGGAGGAAGCCGGAGTGCTCGGGGAGAACCACCGAGCATCGACGAGCAACTGTCAGCTCCTCAACATTCTCATTCTGATAAAGCTCCGCTCAAGAGCATTTATACTAAATTTATCTAATGTGACCGAACCTCTTAGAAACTTAACCAAGAAAGAGACCCAGTTTATATGGTCTGCAAATGAACAACTTTCGAAAGGGTGAAAGCCGCAATGTGTGATACCTTAACTTTATCAGATTTTGATCCCAACAATACACTGATATAGAAGTCGATGTCTCAGGTAATGGCTTGACGGAGGCTCTGGCACAAGACAGAAAACCTATCGTATTTACATCCAAAGCTTTAACTGATACAGAAAAAGATATGCTAATATTGAAAGAGAGATGTTAGCAGTTGTATTTGCATGTCAGAAATTTCAACGATATGTGTTTGGTAAAACCTTTTATAAATGAATGCGATCAAAACCATTGGAGATGATCACACAAAAGAATCTTCATGCTGCACCTGCACGACTACAGAGGATGCTTCTTCGTATACAATGTTATGATTACAATATTGTGTACAATCCAGATAGTAAAATGTTACCCTCTGACGCTCTATAAAGGCTTAACCCATTACCAGAGAATTCACAAGAAGATCAAGATACGAAAATCAATCTTGTATGCTTTTCATCTTATAAACTAAAACACTTAGTAGAAGCTAGTTACGCTGACCCAACTTTAGATTCATTGAAATCAGTGATAATACACGGTTGGCCTGACAACCGGAAACAATTACCACAACCATTAAGAGTATATTGGGCCTAAAAAGATGAACTCTCCATCGAGGAAAGAATTATTTTAAAAAGTGAAAGAGCACTTATTCAAGAAACAAAACAGAAAATCCTTGACAAAATTCACGACGGACATCAAGGTGTAACTAAATGTCAACTTCGTGCAAAGTCTAGTGTTTTCTGGTCCAACATAAACAAAGATATAGAGGAACTTATAAAGTCCGGTGATGATTGCATAAAAGATTCACGAATGCAAGTACACGAACCTTTGATGCAGCATGACATTCCTACCAAATCCTGGACTGTGGTTGATACAGATTTATTCAACTGGGGGCTGGACCTCCCCGACGGGGGGTGGGGGTAACCCCCCTGCCCCCCCCCCCCCCCCCCGAAAAAACAACCCCCCCTTGGCGCCACCTCTGGCGTTATATTCTATACAGAAATAAAAAAAAACGAGTCACCTTTTCTGATGACGATGATGATACATCAGAAGAAATATTAGGTTACTCAAAAGGTTGTATTCCGCCAGATAAAACTTACCTGCACGCAACCAGATCAGGCCGCATCGTATCCAAACCAGATAGACTTAACCTATGATTCTAAGTATTTTTAGTCCATCTTTATCAAACAGAGTCTAAGTAAGACCATGGCATTCAGACTAAACGTTTCTTTTTATCATTTCATTTTAATTTCGTTTATAAGAAGAAGGATGTGATATATACTCCAATAAAATAAGAAACAGCCCTTGAAACATGTGTTTACACCAATAATACAATGTGAAATATTAAACGTCTTGATTGTCTTTCCACTTGCATCTTACAACATCCTCCAGAATATTACAGGTTTGACCCTGTGAGAGACGAGTTCATGAAAAAAAACGTGCATAAACTTTTTATCGCAAATACCAAAACCAAAACTGCGTGGACGAACCGACGTCGAAGACCGAAGCCTGAGATATCTGCATGACCACGAGAACACCGGTAAAGCTGCGACGTCCAATGTGATTTTTAACGAAATGGAGTCATCTGATTGGTTAGTTAGCTGCAGTAAAGTGAACTGACTGGATGATCTGGATCAATGAAACATGACTCATGTTGTTCAAAACAATAACAACAGTACCCGACATAGAGTTAGAACTGGCCAGAACCAGAGAAGCTAACTATAGTAACAATAAGCTAAAACTGAAAGGCCCTTCTATGCTACTGGAGTGTACTCCAGAACAGACGAATAGGGATGGGTAATCCCCTAGTGCCACTCTTTATCTTTCAACGACCAGACTGCTTCATTTGCCATATTCTTATGTACCCACACATAATTATCGCCCTTGTGCATAATGAAGTCCTATCTGATTCTGAAACCCGACAGACGATCGAACAGGAGCAGGCATTGCTCGAATGGTTCGAATCTTCTTATCTAGCAAATAAGCTATCGAGTAGTGTCTGGGACAGGTATTGCTCGAACGACTCGAATCTAATCGAGCAAATAAGCCATCGAATAATTACTCGAACGCGTGACTCCTCTTGCCCTAATATCGGAAAAGGGGATTCTCTGGTCACAAACGTTTTCCAAAATGGGATTCTCGGAGTGCAATTCCGTAAAAGGGATTCCATAAATGGGATTCTGTATCTACCCTGTGATTAGCTTCCACTGTAGTCACACAATACTATAGTCTTCTACCCCTTACATCATGTACGATTACTACTGACTTGTAGCATTACTACAGACTTGCTAACTATATCAGATTGCCCGAACGACTCGAATCTTATCGTGCAAATATGTCATCGAGTCATTACTCAAACATGTGACTACTCTTACGAAACTTAACCTCATCTCGGCAAAAAGGGATTCCATAACCACAGACGGGGTTCCGTAAAAGGGATTCCATAAATGGGATTTCGTAAATGGGACTCCAAATTAAACTCCTATACAGGTAGTCTTCTTCTACCACATTACAGCCTTGTACGATTGCTACTGACATGTAGCATTACTACAGACTTCCTAACTATCTCTCATCACGACCTCTATCTTCGACCAAATCTTAGAAAGTCTTTTAGACCAGCCATACTCCACTACGATACTAGAAACCATGCATACGTTACACAACCACATAACCTAATATTCCGAATTACCCATTGGAGAGTACAGCCCATTAGGTGTGTTTGTGGTACTAAGTGATAACAGTAGACCACCAGGGTACCCAGACTACATCCTATACCACCGTCTTGACAACAAAACATACCCCACCACACCACAAGACAAGACTATTAAAATAACAGGGTACATACATTACGTCCTAAATTACCGCACTAGACAACCAAACATACCACACAATACTGCATGAAATAGCAGTATGCATTGCATATACATACCATCTGTGAGGACTGCATAACGCCCTAGTTAGGTTAGTAGATCTAAGGGGATAATAAACCAACAGAGGTACAGACCGTGTATCCTATACTACCACATTAGACAGCCATGCATTACTCCCACCCCCCCCCCCCCAAGCCCAACACATCCTGATCCGAACGATGTAATGTCGGATTGTATTACTGTCGTTATCCCATTCTTTGCTACTGTCATTGTCCCCTCCTCCCACTTCCCTTCTGGGAAGTGGGGGGGGGGGGGGGGGTATAACTACCAAAAAGTCCTAATGAGGAGTTGAGAGGCCTCCGACCCATCCCCATCCCTCCAAATACCCCCCCCCCCCCCCAAAGACTGTACCTGGCTACGCACCTGCTCGAATCTCGTTTGGTAATTCTCTGACTGTGTCTTTATATGTTTGCTTATCTTTCTGTTGACATGGCTGTCGGGTACTCGAATTACTTGTGGAGTCGCATTCAGAATATTCTTCAAAGATTAATTC
The DNA here is from genome assembly GCA_031216915.1 of Pictodentalium vernedei. Classification (NCBI taxonomy): domain Eukaryota; kingdom Metazoa; phylum Mollusca; class Scaphopoda; order Dentaliida; family Dentaliidae; genus Pictodentalium; species Pictodentalium vernedei. The sequence continues at coordinate 250,628,498 of CM062291.1, forward strand.
AAAAGAGAGTTAAAGTAAAAAGAATTATAGCTGCGTTTTATTTGTTTTCGGATCCCGTTTAAGTAGTTCGCCGAGAATGTCGTTTTGTGTTTGCTTGCGTATTTCTGTTGACACAAGCTTTTATTTATATTTCATCGCATTATGTCCATTATGGTATTGCTGGTAGGAACGCACTCGGAATCGACTCCACAAATTAATATTGGGAAGCGTCATCTTTCCATTGTCTCACACTTGACCACATGCTTAATTAGAATGCAGGCGACTGTACTAATATACGTTTTTTGTAAAAAATAAAATCAAGAATTTTATATTCGCTCTTAATCATTTATCCAACGTAAGCTGACCAAAACCGGCCAGCGCTATTCACAAAAACTTGCATTCAATTTTCATTATTTTTTCATTTTTTGCCTAAAAAAACGTAGCTTATAACCCTTCACTGGAACGAGCTCGTTCCAATGAGAGGTTATAAGCTATGTTCTTGACGCAAAAACTGAAAAAAAAAAATTTGTATGCAAGTGTCGTCTGCTTTTCATGTTAGGTAAAGGGTTAAACACCACCGTATGCAGGTTTTGCCGGGGGTACTAATAGTAGGGCTCCGCGAAGTTCCGAAATTAGATTCGATTCGATTCGAAATCGTCCCGATGATTTGATTCGATTCGAGTCACGCTGATGTTTTCAAAAATCTACCAAGTTTTTCCTCTTGAACTCTTCTTCTGTCATCAGGTCTCGTATCATATTGATAGAAGAAGAGTCCCCAGGTTCCAAAACTAATCCGTTCTGAAATATTCCGCATTTTTGACGGACTTTCCCAAACAGATGAATCGCAGTTGAAAACAACACTTGAGTGGAGACTTCTAATATTTACGGGTGAAAGAAGGTGCAATATTTTAATGTTTGGATAGAGTGAGATACGATTCGAATTTCGATTTGAGATCCTCTTCCTGATTCGATTTGGCCCGAAATTTGAGATCCGTAGGGCCCTAGCATGAGGCGGTGTTTGAATTTATTTATTTATTTATTGGGGGTTAACGACACTTTCGAAGGACAGGATCACTTAGTATCGGACAGTTTTATTGGAGGAGGAAGCCAGAATACTCGAGAGAGCCACCGAGCAACTACCATATTCTCCAGCATACTAACCCCACACAAGCAGGGTTAGCATAGGTTGAAGACAAGTGCACCATCGACGCACCGAACACCTTAGTACACAGCACCACCCTGCCCCGCGTGGGCAATCGGGATTAAGTGCCTTGCCCAAGGACACAACGCAGTTACCCCTGGCGAAGCGGTGTTGGAAACGGGTTGTTAATGTAGAAGGTTTTTGCAAATGTCGTATTCACCATTCGTGTTTGGCTTAAAGGGTTGAACAATAATAGTAATTTTGTATTCATTAAAGAAAGAAAGGATGGGCAAAATATATGACCTGAAGTTGTGTGTGGGTACATTTTGCCCGAACATGTACCTTGGATATTCAACACTGGTTCGTTATTTGTAAACACAGAAGTAGATGTGAGAGGGTGTGGGGTGGTGTGGGAGTACATCTACATCCACATTTGTGTAGGAGCAGAGTGTCTGTATATTATGCCAAGATTTGAAGTAGATGGAAGCTATCTAAACGAGTTATCTAATTAACGTAATCAACGATATGCTGGTCCTGACATAAGCATATTTTGTCCTTTGAAGCAATAGGGTACCATTTGCAATTCTTTAGGTTTGTTGCACTCAAGGGACGACCTTATAGGATACCAAAAGACATGCTATATTGAGTCATTCCGTTGTTTGGTATAGTCCGTTTGTCACTCGTATGACATTATAAGTTATTGTGATAAATTGACGGTAACATGGTCAGAGGTTTGCGGCTCGGTGTTTATGCTCAAACGAGACGCGAAGCGTCGAGGTTGAACATACGCTCTGATCCGCAAACCTCAGACCATGGTACCGTCAATTTATCACAATAACGTATATGTTCCAAAACGACCCTTCCCACAGACCAAAACCTACATCGTGAAACACGAGAGGCTTATTTACTGAACTTGTGATCGTTAAAAGTTGCCTTGTTCAAGGCAACTTTTAACGATCACAAGTTTAATAAATAAACCTCTCGTGTACCCCACGGCAGCAGTGAATAAATAATCAATAAATCAGATAAACTCACTCCATCTCAGTTTAAATCGGAAATTTGTTTGTAATTTAAACAATACTTCATTCGGAACACTGTCTGCTACATGTGTGAAAAATCCAGAAAAATGAAGCGGTTAGTTAGTCACTCCGTTGATGAAACAATTACGAAACTGGCGACGTCATTTCAAATATTTCGCGTTGTGACGTCAGACGGTAACATTCGCTACTGGAGCCGTAAACATAAAAGAAACTACGCCAGATCTCATTCAATCAGAGGGCGAGGATTTTACTCTTATTGGAACATAATTCCTTCATCTACCGTACGTCCAGGGTAATAGTCACTAAGCCACTCGACGGGTGGGCAAATTAATAGTGGAGTTGCCACGGTCGATTGGGATGGACTCCACACCCCACACACATTTCAGTTATTGACTCACCTTGTAGAGAAGCTGATACCCGATCGGTATAACATCAGATGAATATTTTGTCAATAACCCAGCATGGCAGAGGCAATGTCAATACATTCTATAGTGTTGTTAGTATGAGCTTATCAACGCAGTTCATAGAACGTATCGACACCTCCTATACCTCAATAAGCGCCCAACAAACTACAACAAATGTCAAGGCCCACTGAACACCCAGGGTCGTTGCAGTATATGGGAGAAGAGTTTGAATTCAGAAATGATAGCGGTAGTATTCTCTTAAATACTGCGCGTGAGGTCATATTTATGAACATCCAGTTGATTCAATTGTTTTGGTAAGGCGTTGTTTAGGTTCACATTTAGCATCTATGGCTATATGGTGACCGCAACACAAGAGTCAAGTCAAGCTTAGCCAATCGTTTATATCTACAATAAGAATCCCTTTTTTGTCATATGTGCTTATGTGAAAAAGCACAATGTGACACAATATGCCCTATCACATAGGCGCATGCTTTATGTGCCGATATGTGCTTATGTGTATCACTATGGAGATGACGTCACAAGATGGCCGCTCACGCGGGTTACCATGACAACCAAACATGGCGCCACTAGGTCACGTGACATGACGTCACTTCCGAGGTTCCCCACCGAGGTCCCCCAAATGTGGGGTGAAACGTGCGAGCACTACTACTGTTAAATAAGACCCGGTGACCAATGTCTGGGGTGGAAGCCCTCTAAAATTGGCAAAATGGATATAAACGATTGCCTTGACTTCATTTTACATCCATGTTGTGATCACGCTCAACCACTCTACAAAAATATGTGAGCTTAAAAACACCAAATAAATAAATAAATGAGACAAAATTGAAAACAATAATAAAATGTGAAAGACTGTGAATAGCGCTGATCAGAGAGGGCAGTTACGGAAGGTGAAATGCTAAACGTCCATCTGAAAACTTGTCGTTTGCCCATTACGTCGCGTAGAATAGAAAAAAAAAACCTGAAACGATAGGTGAATAATACAGTAAATAGAAACGACAGAACTCACCCTGCTTCTCTTCCAACTCTAAATCCTCAGATTCTTCTTTTCCCATTTCGATATGATATGTGGCTTATACGTAATATGAATTCCCACTGAACATAATATTTTATTTAACCAGGAAGAATATATGTATATAAGTACTCCAAATCAAATGTTAACAAATAATAGAGCGAAATGCCAGGTGAGAAAAAAGGTGGCACTTCAAACGAAGATATTGATTGTAAACAACGAACAGTCGCCTTTCACTTTATCTTAGTTACTATTAACGCCATTCATTTTTTTCAGGGTAAAAAAAACGGATGCGATTCGTGACAATGGAAAGTGATGTTGATGATCACCACACCAAGACGGTTTACAAGAATATATATATTAGTAATGTCATATCGCTGACGAATCACACAAAAATAATCATTAAATTAACCGTCCCACACACATATGACAGTGTAGTGATACGCCATAAACAGAAAACAATAGTACCTTTGAGTGAAAATATATTGATTTAATGTTATCAACCACTAATGGATTGCTACTCGATAAAATATCCATATGTTATTATGACCTCACAAAAGACTAAGTTTGAGCTATTCACCTATAACACTAATAGCAGACGACACTTGTAAAGAAATTTCTTGAACAATTAAAAACTTTCATTTCCCCGCAAAGACATAATTTATGATCCCTCATTGGAATGAGCTAAACAACTCATTCCTATAAGGATCATATAAACACGTTTTTGAAACAAAAAATGAGAAATAATAAAATTGAAATTCCGAATTTTGTGAATAGAGCTAACTTATTATTGGTGTTACGTTAGATAAAGGGTGAACCATCGGAAGAGTGATGCAGCCGAACCGAGAAATCAAGGATATGGCCAATTCAAACTTGTTTGACAGAGCTCCACAGAGCAGCATTATGGGAAACATGTGCTGTTTGAAACTTCGTTTTCTGACATCAGCGTGCAGAGGGGCAGACAATGGAATTTAAAAAAAAAAAAAAAAAAAAAAACAAACTGATCAACATAATTCTCTGGGTTTCGACTGAGAATTGGCAGTTATTTTAGCGTGAATAGACCATCATGCAAGTAAAATGATCCGAGAGAGAACTCCAAATTTACACTGCCTGGTGAAGAAAGAATATGGCGAGAAAATTAATGAACGTGGTAATTACACAATGGCAAAAAATTAACATTTTGACCAACTGTGACGATATTGGGAGCGAATGACCCAACCTCGAGGGTCCCGGTGGACGGGCCCCTGCCTCTTAAGCAAGGACCCGTCGCTAAAACCGCTTAAATGCATGCCTGTGTTGAAAAAATAGTCTATATATGAAAACCCACAAATTTGTTGTTGTCCAATTAAGTAAGTGACATTTTGTGGGGTTCTTGGGCTTCCGGTGGTCTTTGACACTGAACCCCATGGACCCCGCGAGGAAGCATTATCAGAGACGGGGCAACTTCCGATATTTCTGCGCATCGCGTCACATGCATACCGCTAACGAGTCCGATGTACGAGAATATCAGCGTTTTGTCCGCCACCTTCCATTTTCGGGAATCCTATCCTGCTCTCCTTGTTTATCTGCCTTTTGTCTAATCGGAGGTGGGAAGAGTTTTAGATAGCTTTTTCAGATGGGAAGACAAGAGACAAATTCGACAGAATTTAGCCTAACATAGCATCTGTTGCACTCGACGACGTGTTTCGTCGTTAATTTCTGATCGAAATATCATCGTCACCACTCCCACACCGCCCCACGCTCTCATTTTGTGAGGGTGTACTCTCAGTTAACCATCTACCTAAAACGAACAAAGGACGACACTTGTAAAGACATTTCTTGAACAACTGACTTTAATTTTGTGCCTCTATATAATAGTTCACGACACCTAATTGAACGAGCTAGTTCCAATAAATGTCACAAGCTTTAATCTAGAGACAAAAATAAATAAAATAATCAAATTCGCTCATCGATTTTTCTGAATAGCTGGCTTGTTTTTCTGTAAGGTAAGGCAAAGGGTTAACATGGAAAATTTGGGTAACATTGGCTGGTCCAAAGCTAGGAGTTCGAAATGGTGGGATGAGAGTTAAACGTTTCCAACAGTATTCCCAGATCATGGATCGTGGGCACGAACTTGAAAGCCAACTCAATATACGTCTTTAAGACAAACAACAATAAACGAAACATGTCTGAAAAGTTCGTTTATTATTATTATTTTAAAGAATTACATTCGTTTAACGAAAGTTATTGTTTAAAATAATAATACACGAACGTTTACGTGTACATGGCGATTGACGACTCGACTGCCACATTCCGACGAGCGCTTCCATACAAAGGATATTGGCCGATGGAACTTAAGGGTATTTTTGCATAATGAAAATTGTAGTTTTTCAAATGGTCAACCTTTTTTTCAAATTAGTGGCATTCAGAGAAATGATGGTGTTCTTGTGACCAACAACTTGTCTGACAGACAATAAAAACTTCCAACATAATGGCCCATCCGGCCACTCCCCCAGCTTCAGGCCTGAACAATGGATCTCTAAGCATGCAATATGATTGGCACTAACTGGCACTTGGCAATTATCTCCGCCTTCTTCAGTGTTATTTATGCCTACCTACACCAAATAGGCCGAAAAATATATCTACAAGTCTGCGAATTTTCAGAGAAAACTTTTAGTGGGATTGTTACCCACCCATCTCCTGTAACTATATAAACCCCGGTTCTAATTTCCATGTTTCTCACAAATGTTGCGATCGCTTCAACAATGCAGATAATCATCCAACAGTTGTATGTGGCTGGAGATAGATAATTCTCGAAATTCTGCTCCATGTCTGATATGTCACCTCTTCCAAGAGAGTTTAATATGTGTAACGAATTCCAAGACGCTTTAATATGCCATCATTTCCAAGAAGTTTTAAACCAATAGCATGCCTCGGCTTCTTTCAACGGCAATCAGATAACTGGATAGTAAGGCAACCTACAGCAATAATCTTAAACTAATGGATTACCCCGAACGGAAGGGCGAGGGCGACAGCAAGTTTTGATCAGGAGGTCCAACCATGAAAGCTGTTTACAAAAGAAAACCCCATTGACAAAATGGAGTCATTACTGGTAAAGAATTCTTGAAATTTTGGAACTCTCGAGAGGTCAATACTGCGGTCCAAACACTTCACTTTTATGTGTACCCATATACAGTATTGCATACATAATGCCAGCGGCGTAGCCAAAGGTGTGGGGTGGTGGGCAGGAGTTTCTAATTATCAACCTAACATTGCCTATATTCATGCCTGAAATCCATAAAATTGGTTCATGTACTCTAACCCTGATATTTCTTGGGTCATTCTGCTATAAGTTATACCCCCAATAAATGTCTGGGCACTACCACCTTAAAGAAGTACTCCTACTGGCATGGCAAGTAAATTTGTTCGCCCTGGGAGAAGACCCCTTGACGTCTGCCTGCAAAAGTGATTGCCGTTTGAATTGCAATTCTAAACTATTTCGAGTAATGTCTTGGGCCTGTTGTTATTCTAAAAGTTATCAATAGGTTTTCCTGATATTTTGGTATCGTGTGTACAGCACGTCTATGTAAATCAAAGCTGTGCAAACTTTAACGTGTCCGCCAAGTCCATCAACGGTTATTGCACTTTTAATTGCCAACTGGCACAATTTTAGCAACAACCAAGCAGTTTCCTCCACTCGTAAGCTCGACAGTCTGTCGAGTTTTCGAAGGAAGACAGCTTCTGGATTGTACTATTTTAGATTATGTTTTCCAATGATGTAGTGAATGAGTACCATCGCGGATCGAAATATTAACCACCACCCACATCCTCGTCCATTCCAGTTTATGAGAGTTACTGACCTTTGAATGTTTGAGTGGACACTTCCTAATAACCATATGTGTCACTGTTGGGGTATGGGTGCACATCTGATAACTTCTGTCGACTGTCGGCCTCTTATTGGTATCAGCCAAACACGGAAATTGTGGAGAATATAAATTTATTTCGTTACGAATATCTGAGGCTACCAACGAATCAATAAAAAAGGTAGTGACACGCTACACCTTTCCTGTGTCTATTGTCTGCGAAACTGCAAGGGCAGACTTTAAAAATGAAAGTGTCAATGACACTGTAGCTTAACTTGTGTGTTGTGTTTGATGAAAAGGACAATGTTCAATGTTTATGAAAGGATTATGAAATAAGACAAGAAATGTGATAATTGGGAATATGTTCATTTCTGTTCCCTGTATGCTATGTTTTTGATAAAAATAATATGAGGTGTGCACTGTACTAAAGAGCTGATGGTGGGTTAATATGACCTTACAGTTAATGTATGTGGCCCTCAAAGTTAACGTATATCAACGAAAGTTACCAAGTTACAGTGAAATTATTCCACAACGAGTCATCCTATCACGTTACATTGAAATCCCTTCATAAATATGGCCTGTAGACTGTGCTAAAGGTTTTCGGGCTTCGGGCCCCTGTAGCCGTCAGTTTCCCAGTTGCGTCCAAAGGGGACGTTCTCGTCTAGACATTATATGAAGTCAACCTACCAAGTTACAATGAAATCCCTTCATAAATATGACCTGTAGACTGTGCTAAAGGTTTTTGGGCTTTTGGCTCGGGCAGCCATCATGGTTGAATGATCGCAACCAAAAGGGGACATTCTCTTCTGGACATCATCTGGAGTGATCCGACGAAGTTACAATGAAATCCCTTCATAAATATGACCTGTACACTGTGCTCAAGGTTTTCGGGCTTCGGGCCCCTGAAGCCGTCACAGTTGAACAATCACGACCAAAAGGGGATGTCATCATCTAGGCATTATATGGAGTCAAACTAACAGGTTACTATGAAATCCTTCCATAAATATGTCCTATAGACTATGCTAAAGGTTTTGGGTTTTTGGGCTCGGGCAGCCAGCTAGGCTGAATGATCGCGACCAAAAGGGGACGTTCTCATCTAGACATTATTTGAAGTCATCCTAGGCATAATGAAATCCCTTCAAAAATATCACCAGTAGACTGTGCTAAAGGTTTTCGGGCTTCAGGCCCCTGTAGCCGTCACAGTTGCCTAATGGTGTCCAAAAGGGGCTGTTCTCTTCTAGACACTATATGAAGTCAACCTACCAAGTTACAATGAAATCCCTTCATAAATATGAACTGAAGACTGTGCTAAAGGTTTTCGGGTTTTGGGTTCGGGCAGCCATCATGGTTGAATGATCGCAACCAAAAGGGGACATTCTCATCTGGGCATCGTCTGGAGTGATTCTACGAAGTTGCAATGAAATGTCTTCATAAATATGACCTGTAGACTGTGCTCAAGATTTTCGGACTTCGGGCACCAGTAACCACCACAGTTGACCAATCATGACCAAAAGGGGATGTCATCATCTAGGCATTATATGGAGTCAACCTAACAAGTTACAATGAAATCCTTCCATAAATACGACCTACAGACTATGCTAAAGGTTTTTGGACTCGGGCAGCCATCAAGGCTGAATGATCACGACCAAAATGGGACATTCTCATCTAGACATTATTTGGAGTCATCCTACCAAGCTACAATGAAATCCCTTCATAATTAAGACCTGTAGACTGTTCTAAAGGTTTTCGGGCTTCGGGCCCCTGTAGCTGTCACAGTCGCCCAATCGTGTCCAAAAGGGGATATTCTCATCTAGACATATATGAAGTCAAACCTACCAAGTTACAATGAAATCCCTTCATAAATATGACCTGTAGACTGTGCTAAAGGTATTCGGGCTTCGGGCTCGGGCAGCCATAATGGTTGAATGATCGCAACCAAAAGGGGACATTCTCATCTGGGCATCATCTGAAGTGATCCTACGAAGTTACAATGAAATCCCTTCATAAATAAGACCTGTAGACTGTGCTCAAGATTTTCGGGCTACGGGCACCTGTAGCCATCACAGTTGACCAATCACGACCAAAAGGGCATGTCATCATCTAGGCATTTTATGGAGTCAACCTAACAAGTTACAATGAAATCCTTCCATAAATACGACATATAGACTATGCTAAAGGTCTTTGAGCTCGGGCAGCCATAAAGGCTGAATGATCACGACCAAAAGGGGATGTTCTCATCTAGATATTATCTGGAGTCATCCTACCAAGCTACAATGAAATCCCTTCATAATTATGACCTGTAGACTATTCTAAAGGTTTTCGGGCTTCGGGCCCCTGTAGCCGTCACAGTTGCCAAATCGTGTCCAAAAGGGGACGTTCTCATCTAGACATTATATGAAGTCAACCTACCAAGTTACAATGAAATCCCTTCATAAATATGACCTGTAGACTGTGCTAAAGGTTTTCGGGCTTCGGGCTCGGGTAGCCATCATGGATGAATGATCGCAACCAAAGGGGACAATCTCATCTGGGCATCATCTGGAGTGATCCTACGAAGTTACAATGAAATCCCTTCATAAATACGACCTGTAGACTGTGCTCAGGGTTTTCGGGCTTCTGGCACCTGTAGCCATCACAGTTGACCAATCACGACCAAAAGGGCATGTCATCATCTAGGCATTATATGGAGTCAACCTAACAGGTTACAATGAAATCCTTCCATAAATATGACCTTTTGCCCATGCTAAAGGTTTTTGGGCTCGGGCACCCATCAAGGCTAAATGATCGCGATCAAAATAGGACGTCTCATCTAGACATTATTTGGAGTCATCCTACCAAGTTACAATGAAATCCCTTCATAAATATCACCTGTAGACTGTGCTAAAGGTTTTCGGGCATCGGGCCCCTGTAGCCGTCATAGTTGCCCACTCACGTCCAAAAGGAGGCTTTCTCATCTAGACATTATATGAAGTCAACCCACCAAGTTACAATGAAATTCCTCAATAAATATGACCTGTAGACTGTGCTAAAGGTTTTCGGGTTTTGGGCTCGGGCAGTCGTCACGGTTGGCAGATCACGTCCAAATGGGGAAATTCTCATCTAGACATCATAAGGAGTCATCCTACCAAGTTACAATGAAATCCCTCCATATTAAACATGACCTGCAGACTGTGCTAAAAGTTTTTGGGTTTCGGGCTTGGGCAGCCATCACGGTTGACAGATCATGCCCAAAAGGGGCGTTCTCATCTAGGCATTGTACAGAGGTATCCTACCAAGTTACAATGAAATCCCTTCATAAATACGACCTGTAGACTGTGCTAATGGCTCGGGCAGCCATACCGTTTGACCGATCGGGACCAATAGGGGACGTTCTCATCTAGACATGACCCCAAACCTGTATATGAAATTTCGTGGCGATCAGACAAGAACTGCGGGGTGTAGCCCGTGCTAAAGGAGAAATGTGAACAGACTCACACACAGACTCACAGACTAACAGACTTCCGCACGCGTGATGGCAATGGCTATCTTGACTTTGTCAAGTTAAGCTAATAAATATGTTTATAAGAATTCTTCTGTTGTTGGAGTGGGGAATGGTAGTTTGCGTGCATACCGTACGTAGTAACTCAAACCACATTACCATTTGTAGTAACTCAAACATTCCTAACTTCCAAGTACCATGTGTAACGGTTCACGTTCATGGGCATATCGACCAATCAAACAACCCAATCATATCGTTCAAACAATCCATTAAACAGTGAATTGCGATCAACAAGGGATTTTCATACACTTTGCAAACACGACAATAGAAAATCCCAACATATAAATCGTAGGGCAAGTAAACATATACTCGCCATGGCAACAAAGACAATATTTTCACTCGTGATTCAGACAGGTCAGTTAAAGTTGAGGTAAACAAAACAGATCACTTCCTCAACCATTTTGTCTTCCTTTTAGCTGTACCCTTTGTAAAAATGAGTTGCAGAAAACACCTACACTACTCTTCAGATGTTCTGCAAAAGTGTTCTCGAAACTCGGACCGCTCTAATCTCGGGCTGTGAGGTGAGAGCATTGTAGCTGACCAGACAACACAAAAGGAGAACAGTTTCCGACTGAAAGTCGGGGTCTCATTTAGGCTTAAAGGGGTGACAACCCTCATTAATTTTTACTGTCGGGACATTTTAATTTGGATTGGAGTCTTGGATTTCGATTAGTTCTCGCTTGTTAATCATGTACTTTCTTATGAGGCCAGATTTGATACTTGGACATACACGGTCGGCCTTCGATCTGGGCTGTTGGAGGCCCAACTTTACGCCGACGTGACAACCATTACTTATCCCCAGTTCCTTGTTCGACATTCGTAATCAACCGATAAAATCGGTGGATGACGAATGTTGATTAAGGAACAAGGAATAAGAAACGGTTGTCACGAACAAATTTGGAGACCGACAGGAAACCTGTTCATTAAATAAGATGTTGCGTTATGGCCACTACATGTATATAGTATTTATCTACAAAAATATTTTAAAGAAGGTCTTGAGTGTTTGAACTAAACCTCTGACCGACTAATATTCCAACTACGTCATCAAAGTATGACTTCAACAAAGGCATACCTTGATAATGTCGCGGGAATATCTGATCAGTAGGGACTTGAGCCATCACAGTTGGAACAAATCATGCTAACACCCCCACCCACCGCACACCTGAGTTGGTCACCTTCGCGACAGAGCTGAGAGCTCCAAATATAAGTTTATCAAACTTCGATTTTTGAGATGTGAATTTCAGATGTCTACAGATTACTTGCTACATGCTTAATAAATATTACATATTACTTAAAAGGCATTGGAGGTTCAAGTGGAAGGTCACAAACACCAGCGTATGGTACAAACCTTCACCTCTTGCGGAGTTACGTTTTGTTCCAATGGGAGGGGGGGGGGGGGGGCATAAGCTGTGTGTTGGGGGCAACATTTGGTTATTCAAAAATGTTTTTCTCAAGTGTTGTCTTTTTGCCGTTTTCTGTAAAGGGTCAACCCTATACACGACGAAACAAAAATATTTATTAAACGCAAGGACGGATTTGGGGGGGGGGGGGGGTGTATTATCATTCTGCCCTTCTGTCAGCGCATATTGCCTTGCATATATCACCTTTTTCAAGTACTTTCAACGGTACATATCATATGATATCAGGTGCCCTCTAGGGCAGGGCACTCGACGAATAAATGAATATATTCTAAACAGAAGTGTTGAATTTACAAGGACACCAGCAGGGCATATGAGCTGAGATGGAAGATGTACAAGACCTTTATATATCGGTTGTCCAGCGTGTCCTAGCTGCTCAGCTCTATTCTGTTAGGCAGGGCAACATTCTGTCAAATAAGTCCTTGGCAGGGCAGTAGTTGCGTGGGACGCGGACTCGTTGCCCTGCGAACAGAAGAACTGAATATTTTTTTTTTTTGGAGGGGGGGGGGGGGGGGCGAGGGGGAGGTGTAACACCCTCATACACTTCAGGATTTACGCCCCTAGGGGAGCCATGTACTAAAGCGTATGGCACGTCGATGCCAATGCTAAGCCTTCTTGTGCCGTTCTTAGTGTAGTAAGTTGGATGATCCGACAGTTCCTCTCTGATGTTCGGTGACTGTCCGACACGATATTCAATTGTAATAGTTTAATTCATTACACCATAATGACAGTTGCACAGTACAAAAATAACAAATAAGAAGACATAATAAACATGATGTATAATATAAAGTACTAATGACTTTTTTTCTTTAACAAGGTGATCTCGTTCACAGAAGAATGACCAGATTATCTTAGAAAATAATATTAATCGATTTACTATCACAATTTCTCATTAGATAATAGTATTTCTCCGTATCTTTCAATTGTTTAAATACTTCGTTTTCTTTACAATTTCTTCGAACCCCGTTTCCCTAATTTTGACATGTGCCTAACAATCCATAACAAAACATTTTTCGCTCTCTATTTCCCCGGTGTCGCATACCTGGCATCTTCTATCATTTACGTGCGTTGGAGTTTGTTTATGTCTACCCTTTTCTATTTCTAAATAATGGTTACTGACCCTATAATATTAAATAGTAACAATATTAATATTATTAATTATAATATTTAATATTTCATTTGGCGATATGACGATGTGATCCTGGCCGTTGAAAATATCGTAATACTCTTCCCCGTGGGAATCCAGGGATGTGGAGCAGTGCATGTTTACTGTGGTAATCAAGTTCTGCTTTATTGGTAAAATAGGGTCCGATAATCAATAAAGTGGTCAGCACGGGTGTAAACGATAGGCAAAAAGTGACTTCATATCTATGTTGCCATCATGATATAGTCATAGATGCTGTAAATGAGCTCAAGCACTAATAAATAAATAAATAAATAAATAAATAAATAAATCGTTAAACTTTAACAAACAAAGAAACAAAATATTAGGGCAAAATGTTTTGGAGGCAATAATGAAATTTCCATTTTTCATTTTTTGCATCAAAAACAGCTTATGACCCCTTTTTGGATCGAGCTCAACGAGCTCGTTTCAATGAGGGCCATAAGCTATACTTTTGAGACAAAAAATGGAAAAAAATAATGAAAATTGAACGATATTTTTTTAGAATAGCGTTGGCCCGTTTTTGACCGTTACATCGTGTATGGGTATAGGGTTAAGCCTCAACATACTGATGTTGAAATGTCAAAATTTCAAACCATAAAGTTTACCACAAAGCAAGTAGTAATGGACCCAATAAAATTTTGTTTGACACAGTTCATTGAGCTCTGCCAAAGAAGATTGAATTGCTTAATTACCTTCTTGCGTTTTGGGAGAAAACTGTTCTTTGCGATTTGTTATTTTGATAACAGAGCGCAGACGGTTAAGCACAGATCGAAATGACTGATCTCAACAGGGCGTCCATGAGTTCTTCAGAGGTCTCAAGCGACGACAACAGCACCAACAGTGACTTTAAAAATCTTGTTTCGGTAAGTATGAGGTTTTAGATAATAGTAGTTTGAAGCTTATTTTACAAGAATTGGCGAGCCAATTGTACAACTTATATTAACCCTTTAACTAACATGAAAAGCAGACGACACTTCCAAAAAAAATTCTTGAATAACTAATTTTTTTCATTTTTTGTCTCGAAAACATAGGTTATGACCCCTCATTGAGGGGTCATAACCTATGTTTTTGAGACGAAAAATGAAAAAAAATAATGAAAATTAATTGGCGATTTTTGAGAATGGCGCTACACGGTTTTGGCCGTGGCGTTGGGTAAAGGGTTAAGGCCTCTTCTTGGCTGAACGACAAGAGGGCGGTGCGCTGGGACAGCACCAACCCCACAATTGATGCTGACAGGAAATGTTCGGAACTTTCCCGACCAATGTCAGAAGTCTCTGACATGAGAGACCAACGCACTTATCAACTCAGCCACTACTACGTCACTATTTCACAGAGGTTCGATTTCATATAAATGATGTACAGCCTACGCACAGAGTGATTTTGTACTTCGCCCCCGGTGGGTGGACATTACTCTACAGCTTTACTTGTAGGACATTAAAAACTTGGCGACTCCAGCAAACAAATGTACAGCTCATGGACCACAGAGTAGTCGTCAACCCGGTAGTCCATCAGCTGAAGAGTTGCTTGTTGAGTCCGTGTGGTTCTTCTGATCTGGCGATTAAGTGTTTTGCTGTTTTTCGTCTCTCCTACAAATTCCTGCTGAGAATTTCATTGAATTTAAGACGCCACGTTCAAGCCCTACATACACCATACATAGATAGTGTGCTCTAATCTATACATGGACAGCAGTCAGATTGAACTCCCCTTTTTAGTAGCAAAATTGCAGCAGATGATAAACGATTCCCGTTTAAGAGGTAAGAATTATATAATTTATTTATGCTTTGAAATCGCTAGCCCAGAACATAAAAGCAGCCAGTAAGATATATTCGCTACACAGTTTGTTCCCGTCCTGGGAAAGTAAATACGGTGACGGGGAATTCCATACTGCAAGATTTTCACTCTCGCCCATTATGAAACTCACTGACGCCTTATATGCGATACTTGGTCACTTGCAAACTCAAGCTTCCAGGAGACGAGTCGAATTCTGTTCGGAATTCGACGCCGTTATGGGCTGTTTGTTTTTCAACTTTTGATGGAAATTGGCACTCAGCCGACCATTGATGTATTGTGATACGCCGTTACATACAAAGATATACAGGAATTCTTTCCTGTCGCAGTTACAGATATTCCAATCAATAAGTATTTAATTCATCTAGAAAACATCAAGATATTAACATAATTTGTGAAACTATCCGCCGTAATCATAACACTACGGCCGTGGTGAGTCTTCATTTCGGATTGAAATGTTATCAAAACGTCGATCAAATCAAGTCTCGATTGAGCAACATTTCTAGCTTTGATTAACAGAAAATGAATCTTTATAAAGTTTTTCAGATTCATTCGTACGGAATAGATAAGTTGGTCGGAAAAGCTTTTCCAACCAACTGACATATTCCGGACGAGAGAATATAAACGATGGCGATGACCTATTTGAGGGCCGATTCCAGGCTGGGGCTGCAACGATATGCTTCCATAACAATACGATATGTATCACAATTCAATCTGCGCGATACGACATGTATCATGATACACATGATCTCTCATGGCATGCAAACACAACTATCAAATACTTTGAACTACATGTATTCATTTCCAATTGCTTCCATTTATTACAAATTTTTGAATGCAATCTTTAAACACTATGTAACTTCTCAAAGAGATAACCATTGACATTCATTTATTTTAGGTTTTGATTTTGTGGCCCGTTTTCCGGTGTTTTTTTCCTTTCAGAATATATGTTCAAACAATTTAATCCCTTATACCTTGTTTGACAGATGGCTGTGGGCTCTGTCAAACAAGCTATAATGGATTAGTGGATTAATCAAATAAATATCCAGCAAATTAGAGGGAATTAACCAACTTTTGGTTAAACTGAAAAATCATGTGTCAATGGCATATTTGTCACTGTCAACGCTGGTATGCAAAAACACGGTTTTACTGCACCAGTTTTCAAAATCTACGAAATTGTTATGCGATTTGTCGTTGTAGCCCAATCCCAGGTCATCACAGCGTCTATTTTCTTACATAATTAGGCTGGTGGCCTGAGAGCTTGTTACAAACTGTAACTGGTAGAATGTTGGCCCGTTGGGTGGCGGTGTACCAAATCACGTTCTGCGCGTTGTAGAAACTGTTGACTTGTGTCGACTGAAACTGTTTGCGTGATTTTCTTATGTATATTCAGTATACATAGCCTACAAGCTGCCTCGCCATGTAGATACATAGCTCGTCGAAAATGCTCTTGACATGTCTTGAACTGGGAGAGCATGTTTATGGAAGCAGCGTCTCAAAGCATGGCATTCAATGATACCAAGGGAAAGCTATCGATTTGTAGTACTATATATGTTTTATGAAAATGTGTTGATGATCGTATTCATGGCTGATGGCGTTCGTGCCAGATAACACAATCTGTTCTATTGTTCAATGTGAGGACTAAATGTCTACCAGAGTCTGGCGGCATCTGGGAATTGTCTTCAAAGTACCACATGTGCAGATGTTAAATAGCGCATAAATATTTGTGTTCATTCGAAAACTGAATGCAATATTCACGCCGTTCACTAAATTATGAACGGCATGAAATTGCTTCAAAGTGTGTAGGAATCCCCCAAGGACTGAAGATAGTGGCCCAGCTATATATTGTATTCTAAAGGCCGTCTGCCTGATCAAGCATCAATTGTGGCAATAGTATCGAACATAAGCTGTTCTCAAGCTCCAAATAAACATATACATATATTTTTTATTCATTTTCGAAAGATTTTATATCCTGTATGGAGATTATTTCGGTTTTTATATTTATTTGAATGGTATCTGCCTGATGAAGCAGTCCATCCGTGTTGCAGTGAACTGATGTATCGAAGCGATAACGGCTTACCTTCTGGCCACATTTATTTTGTGCCACTATTTTCCACAGCAAGCTGTAGTCATGTATATATCTTTTCCATTAAGTAAGATGGCCTGTAAAAGTGATCATCTAAAATGTATACAATCTCCCTAAATGCAGCTGACAATTGGCAAATATAATTAGATATATCGTGTGAATAAGAAAATCCAAAAGAAGTCTAAATTCCCTCCAAAATCCTTTGTCGAATCACCACCATCCTCAATATCAACACCAATACTACGATCTGAATACATTGTGACTGGGATGCGTTTATCACGATAAATATATTCTGGAATATACCCACAAAGCTTAGATCATGACCCCTCATTGGAACGAACTCGCTGAGCTGGTTCTAATGAGGGCTCAAAAGCTATGTTTTTGAGGCCAAAAATGAAAATGTTTAGTTATTGGTGAATTTGTTCCAAGTCTTAGTGCCGTCTGCTAATTCGGGTGGGAAGAAGGCTTGAAATCCTCTAGCGCATTTCACCAACCACAGTATGGCGATGTGATGTCGGAACATGAAGTTTCATTACAAGTTCTGAGCAAACCTTCAGATCTGGAAAAAAAATATTCGATAACTCTCCAATTTGAGCGTTGTTGTCAAACTAAGACGGCAGTAATTAAACTGAGCCCGATGTGTAAAGTGAGCTACAATCACTGAACATAATTTCGACTCAATGATTCACTCTGTCATCAATATAATCAGTGATCTTGTGTTTTATTTCGCCCGATGGCCCTGTCCAAGTTAATATTTGTGTTAATATTACAAGACTGGAGTAGTTATCACAAAGTGAGTCTGCGACGAAGATGCACTTTCTGAAGAAAATTACATGGTCTATTTGTTCGTTTATTCATTTGGATTCAAAGACACTTTCAAGAGCCAGGGTCACATCCTGTTGGGCAGCTTTACAAGTGGAGGACGCTGTAGTACCCGGAGAGAAATACCGAGCAGCGGCAACTCTCCTACGTTCCACCTTACTAACACGGTACAAGCAGAGTTAGCAGAGGTTGGAGGCAATTAAGTACACCATCGACATGTTGTATGCCTTAATACACAACACCACCACATCCCGCGTTGGCAATCAGGCTTAAGTGTGTTGTCCAATGGCACAGCACAGATGGGGCGGTCCAGG
Source organism: Pictodentalium vernedei (assembly GCA_031216915.1). NCBI lineage: Eukaryota > Metazoa > Mollusca > Scaphopoda > Dentaliida > Dentaliidae > Pictodentalium > Pictodentalium vernedei. The sequence continues at coordinate 250,647,065 of CM062291.1, forward strand.
ATCGAACCGTCAACTGTTCAGTTTAAAGTCCATTGTTTTAACCAACGAGCCACCGCGTTCCTAAATTATGTGGAAGGCCAACCCATTTTATATCGCATTCGCAATGCGCAAAACGCTTGAATGTATCAGGCCCTGTTCAGCCTTTATCGAGATCAATTGGACGGCGTTTTCTCAACCGCGCTATGCCAATGCGCCACTCACCCCGAAATTAACTTGTTCTTTCAAACATGGTCGTGACAAGCGTTACTTATTCCCAGTTCCTTATTCGACATTCGTTATCAACCGATAAGATCTGTTGATAACGAATGTCGAATAAGGAACTGAGAATAAGTAATGGTTATCGAGTCCCCATTTCAAACGTGTTTCGTCAACATCGACACTCGTTTTGAAACAAGAAAGCAGTTGGATGAAAATATCTCCAAGACAGCACAATTTTACATCCTAAGGCGTGGACGTTTTAGTTGGTCGTAAAACTGGAATAATTCATGGTATTACTGCCGCTCTCCTGCAAATTGCTTCTGCGGGAGGGAAAACATGTGGCAAGGTGTGGCGGATTGCACCGTGGAAAGGCGTCATTAGTACTAACATTCTACTCTGATCACTCATCCAAGCCTGGAAATAAGCAATCCTTCATCTGCAGAATGACGTCCCCAAAGTGTGAACTTGCTGATGATGCTTTCCACTCAGAGAGTTAGAATCCCCCATTTCTCCTCTGGGTACCTCTTTCTGATTTTAGCCCGAGACCTCGATTCAGACTGAGGTTTGCAGAGGGTAAATTTAGTTATACTATCCTGCTGTGCATGGTACCATTACTAAATTCACCCTCTGCGGACCTCATTCTGCAGGTGACAGTCTGCTTGTTTCCAGGCATGCACTCATCAGTCACCAAGCCTTCATAGCTTATACCACTTAGCTATATGGTCTATCTTTTCACAATGTCATTGTACAAAACGGTTTTTATTTCTTCTTTTTATTTGTATTAAAGCTGATATCATGCACATGTCACGTGTTGTACTTGTTTTGTGTTTATAAGGAAGATGCACGCTGACTTCGTGATAAATATTGTTTAAACTAAACCGGTTTAGTTGAATCAGTTCAATAAAGCTGTGGAAACAAAATGAGCTGTGTGGTAAGTGCTCCCCATTTTGATGAAACTTCGTTCATGTTTTCGACTACTTATTAATATGTTGTATAGCTGTTACAGACAGAGGATAGCTAAACATAACGTTACACTGAATTTGAAAAACTTTCAGGGGAAATCCGAAGGCAAAAGTCTTTGTAAAACTAGTTTTGTTCAGATGAGTTGTGGTCTTGTGGAAATAGAATGCGCTGCAGGGGGTGTGGAGCGACTTGGAAAGTGTGTGTGTGAGTGTGTGTGTGTGTGTGTGTGTGGGTGTGTGTGTGTGTGTGTGTGTCGGTGGTGGTGGGGGAGAGGGGGTGGGGGTATGAAGTGCAAGCGGGTGTTTTGTGACCTAAGATGCAATCTCAGTGATTTGAGAGACGGCGATCAACTAGTTTCCTAAAATCGCTGCGATCGCACAATAGTCCTACATAGTGCACTCTGACACGCTAAGTTTAGGGTAGTAACTACTCCGAACCCGACTCGGCAAATCTCCGACTCAAGAGAAAGTTCTTTGGCAATAAAGATGGCAAGTAGAATAACAAGCATTTAAGTTCATTTCGTTTACTATTTTCTAATATTTTCTATTAAAAAGTAAGGAGGTCAAAGCTCCCTCCGTGCTCCGCGGACCCTGCTCTGTAGTATATTGATAATAGTAACTTAAAACTCACCGTTTTCACATTCGTCGACGTCTCCAACTTTGTTGCCACCCATCACAGTTATCTGCTGACCGACGGTGAAGTTTTCCGTTCCATTAATTTTGTAAAACTACTTGTACATGTCAGTTCAGAAAGAACCAGTTTGTTCCCGGAAGCGAAAATCTGAAAATAAAATTTGGTGAACAAAATGACCATCGTCAAGAACATTTTATTTAAAGGTGACAGTTTGTGGACCGGATAGTCAATCCGGAATGTGTGTATTGACCGAAGCGAAGATGAGGTCAATATGCCCATTAAGGGTCGACTGGGGGTGGGTGGGTGGGGGGCGGGGGGGGGGGGGGGTCTATAACGGTCCATATGACTCGAACCCTGGTACAATATTATAACGAAAATCCTTCGTTCAACATCATATCGTTTCACCATGCACTCACAAGTGAATGTTGACTTATTATTACTGTTATTCTCAATTTGAAAGAGGGGAGATTCCACCGATCAACACCAAGGATCGAGATTTTATTCCTGGAATAAAATGTAACAAAGAATACCACGAAAGTTTTCAAAATATTGACTAACACTAATAATTTGTTGAATAGATATATAAGATAAATCAAATAAAAAAAAAAACAGGGAGATAACACCCAATAAATTTGTCAGCCACGTAAGACATATATATATTGGATTGGCCTTATAACGCCCGGCCCGTCGTCATTTGACCACAGGCCATATATATATATAAAACAATATGACGTGGAAATGTTAACCAGTCTAAAAGAGAATCGGAACAACTCAAGAATTTAATAAATATTTAACTGTGATAAGAACAGTTAAGGCCAAACAAAAATTACATTTGGTTTTCGAGCATTTAATTTTTCAAATCAATAAGGGGGGGGGGGGGAGGGGGGGAGGGGGGGCGGTTGGTTGGGGGCTTTTATTTTTATATTTTATTTTGTTAGTTTGTTATATTTATACACCGGGCATGTTTGGGTTATTTGTGCAGAATATGACAAACTGGATATTTATAAAATAAATATACTACAGTACAGCCGCCGTTGACGGGTCGTAATTCACGCGTGGGCAGTGATGTATACGCATGCGTTTATCAGGTAATAAAAGTTATCATCAGCAAAAGTTTAATTGATGAAGCACCGGGCTGAACCCGGTGCTTCATTAATTAAAGTTTTGATGATTATTCCTATAATTAGTGTTTGGAAACTGATATTATTGCGTCCGTGGAAATATTGCCCACCCCGTGGAAAGTGACCAGTCCACGGCGGCCGTGCTGTATTCACATTTTGCTAAGGATCACTCCTACCCATCTACATACTTGATACATAAAAGATCAAATGTGTATAGTTTAAATTTGTTTATTTCTTCATTAGGGTTTAAAGGCACTTTTAACAGCTTGGAACATATGTCGGAACATTTTACGGTTAGGGGAGTGGGAGTACTCTGAGAACCACTGAGCAATGGTGAGTAACTTTCAGGCTCACTAATTTATCATCCTGACAGAAGCAGTTAGCACTGCTTGAAGGTAAGTGTTACATTGACCTGTTGTACATCTATGGACGGCGCGCTGTATGCCCACGGTTCACTTGCCTTCAACCAATACTAACCCCGCTTGTGCCAAGATGATATGGACGGCGCGTTGTATGCCCACGGTTCACACTAGCCTTCAACCAATACTAACCCTGCTTGTGCCAAGATGATACATTAGAAAGTAGGACGGCTACTCAGCATTGCTGGATGCTTCCCCATGGGTATACTTTGGCTTCTCCTGTCTGTAAATTTGTACAACTTGATATGAGCCAGACTATTAAAAGTTCATTGCTCCTCAGTAAATAAAGAAGCAAATATAGTGTACACATTTTCCTGTCATGTACAAATTATGTTGATAGATATGGGATGATCCTCAGCAAAATGTGAGTAGTATGTAATAAAATACACCGTATTTTAAATCCTTATATGCTACAGGCAGATATTCCCACCAGACAGGATTCCCCTTGCCACTGAAATGAGTACAATATGGGTGCTGTTAATCAAATCCCCTTTCCGCCCTGTAAATTGCATGGATTTTTGCACCAATGATTCTTTGAGTTAAATTTATATGAATTTGTCGTCAAAATCTAGTCATGGCTGCTTCACAGCAGCCATGACTAGATCTGGTAAAAATATCTTGAAATTACTCAGCCGGTTTAATAGTTTATCATACTTTGTTGCAAACACTGCCAATAAGTACACCAATCAAAAAAGAGGAAAATGTTAACTGTTCACGATTTCGTACGATTGTAGTGCCTTCCAAAATTTAAAATTAATTGTGGAAGACACTGAAAGTTAGTACACACATTCAACGAGAGGATTCAACTTCAATTTGCCTGAGAACCCAAAAACATTTTTTTACCAAACTAGATATAAGAGGATTTCACAACAGGATACTATCACCAGGCTAAAATCTGGAGTCTAGAAACAATGGGTTAATTCAGAATAACGGATTTATAAATGAAAGAACTGATGGATTAACACATTAAGATGTTTTTCACTCATACAATACATTACAATGCCCACTTGATTAATACAAGAGTCTATACATGTTATTTTCACAGCTACGAATGTAGGGCCTTATTATTCATAAGGCTGACTAAGCTGAAGTCTAGGGGCCCGCAAGGACAGGGGGCCTGCTAATTTTCTTTTTTACTGAGGCAATGTTACCAGCACCTTAGGGTTCTAATGGTTAAAGGCACTTTGCACTCGATATATGTAGACATGTTTTATCCATACATATACTCTCATAAGTACACTATATATATATTTATATACAGTACATTATTTTAATGCTTATTTAAATAATATGTCAAGTTGTGAGTAGAATTCTTCAGGAGACCCGAAAAATGGATATAGGGCTATGTACTGCGACATAGTGCCTACTGTACCAGGGTCAGGCTGTCAGCTGTAGTGGGGTGAAAGACTGAAGTGCTGGAGGAGGGGGCCACGAGGCCGAAATACCAAAAAGCCTAGGGGCTCGGCCATGGGTTAATACGGCACTGTACCAATGTTGATTGTTTTATTTTAATATGGTTACTTGGAAATTGTACATATAAAAGCATGTTAACATCTGTAAATTTGGTAATTCGGATATCCGATTGCAAGAAAGTTGGACGGAGAGTTTGGTGACCGCTCCCGTCAACACTTTATATTACATGTACGCTACAGTCCAGTTAATAAATTCGTTCCATAGTGTAAAGACTTTTAGTCTCAGTAGTTTGTGGAGTGAGATCCCCGGTACGAAATATCTTCGCGACCACTCCCTCTGGTCATAATGCACTCAATGTATAATGTCCGATGGGTCGGCAAGTTCTAAGATGGCATCAAAGGTCAATCTTCGAATTTGCGGATTGCAGCTCTAACTTGGAATCTGCTGCGTGCAGGTTACATCTTCGGCCTGCATGCCTATTTTCAGTCGCTTTCAACATCGGCGGTATCTAGTCAGTCACTTCAAGCCAAAAGATCCCCAGTTCGATCCCCGCCAGGAGTAACTGCGTTAAGGCTGAAACGGTTAAGAGGTTTTCTTGATCGATAAATCACGTGGATTAACCTTGGTTAACCAGTTAATCACTTGTCCAAACAGATATCTGAATAATTGCCATACCGTTGATGATTTACAGCATGAACCCTTTACCCAACGTAACAAACAAAACCGACTATTATAGCAAGAACGTTGAGCTCTTGAGATCGTTCCAATGAGGGGTCATAAGCTATGTTTTTGAGACAAAAATTGAAAATGTTTAGTAATTCGTGATTTTTTATTGCAAGTATCGTCTGCTACCCGTAATGGGTAAAGGGTTAAGAATGACCATTTCCAGCCAATGATACAGTATGATGATCATGCAAGTAAACAAGTATGTCCGCAAGTAACTTGCATGCTTTACTCTGTCTCATATAATTGATGTGAGTCATGCAGTATGACAACGTTTGCCTCTTTTGGAGCAAGTTTTTCCTTTGTTAACCCATATAATACAGTAGTTCAAAAGTAACGTTTAATCGACCAATTACTTTTTGGATCGATCAAGATGTTGATCATTGGCTAATCGGTTAATCGGTTAACCGTTTCAGCTCTAGACAAGGCACATAATCCCGATTTCCCATGCACGAGGGGGCAAGGTGGCGTTGTGTACTAAGGCGTACTGCACGTCATTGGTGCACTTGTCTTCAACCAATGCTAAACCTGCCTGTGCGGAGTTAGTACATTGGGGTGTCTGACAGTTGCTCGCCAATGCTCGGTGGTTCTCCCTGGGTACTCCGGACCCCCCACCCATAAAACTGTCCGACACAAGGTGACCGTGGCTGTCGAAAGTCTCGTTAAACCCTAATAATAAATAAATCTCGAGCACTCCCACAGCTTCCATGCGTGAACCAGGGGCGCAGCCAGGATTTCCTATTGGGGGAGGGGGGGGGCATATTTTTTTTATTTATTTTATTTTATTTTTTTTGGGGGGGGGGTTGATTTATGCCGCAGGCATATCTGAAGGCCGTAGGCCAGAGGTGCGGGTGGTATGGGAGGGCGTATCCTCCCCCCATTGGTGGGGTTTTGGACGTCTCCACCGAGAAAATTTTGAAAATTCAAGGCCCTAAGAGTCAATCTGGGGCCGTTTGGTTCTTTAATTTGAAATTATTTTCAGTCGGTTAGTTTGTTCATTATTCACACAACTCATGAAATTCATGGAAATGATTACCGGTCTCAATATCACAGGCAGGACATGCAGGCTGGGAGGTACCACTTTGCAGAACAGCGATCGCGAAACGTAGACGGAAAGTAAAAGTTAGAATCACCGTAATACCAGGTAACTTAGGGCTAATTTTTTTTTATAAATTAAGAGTGACAAATTTTCGTTAAACTAAATCCCCCCCCCCCCCCCACAAAAAAAAAAATAAAAAATAAATAAATAAATAAATAAATAAATAAATAAAAGTAAATGTACTACGTCTGATCAGTCCGCTGCAGTTTATTGGCATTGATGGGCATGAATGTATTCTGTGGAGAACAAACACCATGGTATTCACTGGGCATTTAGAGGATGTTTGTGAAACAAAACAATGAAAAATGGTTCAGGAGAGCAATTTGCTCGATAGAGTGGCTGCCACAAGAGCGATTTTTTTGCACCCTGGATTAAAAAAAATTAAGCCTGCAAGAACCAAAGCTTTATCCCCACATAACTTGCACTGTCACTTCCCCATAACGTAGTCACCTACCTGCATGTATAATTCAGTAGCGGATTTGGACGGGGAGGTGAAGGAGCCCAGCGCCCCTCATGTATAAATGTAATAATTGTCTAATAAGCAGGCCACCATAATTATGCATCTTGCTTATCTTTTCAACAATCTAAGTAATCACATTAAGATATTGGTATTTAAATTTACAAGTAAACATTTAATCCGAATACGTCCCATTGAAAGTAACCTCATGTGAATTTGTTTATACATTTATTGGGGTGCTTAGGTTCATTTTTAGCTTCTATGGCTATCTCATGACCGTACCATGGGTATGAAGTCAAGCTAAGCAAATCGTTTATATCTATGTTGCCCAGATTAAAGGGTTTCCACCCAAGTCATATTTTACAAATAAAGATTAAATGGTTTCCATCCGGGTCACATTTTACAAATAAAACATAACTTCTTTACCACAATAAACAAGCACTGATCTACTTTTCGGAGTTCCCAAGGGGGAACCTGGTGTAAATGGAAATGACTGTGAATGCGTCATCCCTCATAAAAGAATACTCAGTACACCCTGGTATGTTTAATAGTGGGGGGTAATTTCGAACAATATAATAGTATAATATGCTTTATTTCTTTTAGCGTCACAAAAACCCTTCAGCGCCCCTGGACCCTCGACGATCTGTGTTCTTCCCACTCCCCAGCGCTCCCAACCACAATTCTTGGGTTCCCCAATGATATCCTACTGGGGAAAGAGCGTATCACATAGCTGGCCATATATACAGTCCGATATTCTGCTGTTGAACAGGTGGCTAATGACGAGACGAGCGAGATGGGCACGGATATTGTCAAACTGCAACACAAGACATCAATGGTGCAAACAAAATGCACCACAATGGGAACTAGGACCTAGTCATTGTTTTGTAAAGAACTTCGACCGTTTCGTGGACAACGTGTGGGGGCGTAGGCCTATGATGAGTCAAAGGGTAATCGAACAACCACCAAATTGACGTCACGACCAGCAGATGACATTTGCGAAACCGAATTCTTGAATAACGAAATAATTATTTTCATATTTCGTTAACCCTTTACCTAACATGAAAGCAGACGACACTTGCAAAAAAATAAATTCTTGAGTAACTATTTTTTTCATCTCAAAAACATAGGTTATGACCCCCTCATTGGAACGAGCTCGGCGAGCTCGTTCCAAGGAGGGGTCATAACCTATGTTTTTGAGACAAAAAATAAAAAAAATAATGAAAATTAATTGGTGATTTTTGTGAATAGCGCTGGCCTGTTTTTGCCGTTACGTTGATTAAAGGGTTAAACTATAGCTTATGACCCATCCGTTATTTATTATTTATTGGTGTTTAAGCTCACATACTTATGGACAATGGCTAATCGTGACCATGACAGTTTTACGGGTGGAGGAAGCCGGAGAACCCGGAGAGAACCACCGAGCATCGACGAGCAACTGTTGGCTCCTCAACATTCTAACTCTGTTCAAGCTCCACTCAAGCAGGGTTACAGCGGTTGAAGACATGTGCACCATCAACGTACAGTACGCCCTAGTACACGGTGTCATCGTGCCCCCATGTAGGCAACTGGGATAAAGTGCCATGCCCAAGGACACAACGCGGGTCGTCCCGGAAAGGGGGTCGAACTCGGGACCTATAGCATAGAAGTCCAACAGTCTACCACTGAGCCACCGCGCTCCCGACCCATCCGCTGGATGGATCTAGGCGCGCACGTTCCAAAGAGTGGCATAAGCTACCGTATGAAGGCTGAAGGCAAAAATGAATAAAAAAATATAGGCCTAATTTGAATGACTTTTGGTGTACAACAATGTGTAAGGTTGAGAGATTAGAAGACAGAACTCAAAGCTGACCATCATAGACAGGTGATATTTCGTTGCTGCAGGTAGCTCGGGCACCTCACGAATCAGCCCATTTATCACTATCGGTATCAGTTGGAACATGCACAAAAAGTAGACCAATAGTGGCAATACGACGCAGAACGAACGCTACCACTCTGGGAGAAAGGCCGTTTTCATGGTAGGCCTGTGTCCACGGTGTATTTCCACTAGACCAATTCCCTTCAGACCAATTCCCTTTAGGCCAATTCCCAAAGGACCAATTCCCCTTAGACCAACTAAATACTGTTATTGATTAAGGGTTGATTAAGGATAATTAAGAAAATATTTGTTTTATTGATAAGCACTTTATTTGATAAAAAAATAAAAAGAATCACAGCCTTTGAAAGTGTGTGATTACTATAACAATTGTTATGAAAAATCTGCCCAGCATCTATAAAATATCAACAAGGCAGAAAATAAGCAGACTATCATCTGAAAAATGAGGTCCCCAGAGAGTGAATTTGGTGATGCTACCCTGCACAGCAGGATAGCATCACTAAATCTACCCTCTGTGAACCTCAACCTGAATCAAGGTCTCAAACATAAACAGAAAGAGGTACCCAGAGGATAAACTGGCCCACTGGGATAGCATCAGGAAATTCACCTTCTGGGGACCTCATTCTGCAAATGACAGACTGCTTATTTTCAGACTTGAATATCAATAACATTAAATACATTTATAAATATTTATAAATATATCAAATTATTGATATAGAATTATTTTTAAAAGTAGAACACATCAGTTGGTCTAAGGGGAATTGATCTTTTGGGAATTGGTCTCGTGGGAATTGGTCTAAAAGGAATAATTGGTCTAGTGGGAATGAACCGTGTCCACTATGGGCAATGTTTGTCTTGTGAGTTGCATAATGTGCGATAACATGCAAGTTGTATACATCAACAACTGGAATAGAGCAATCAGACATGGGATTACGCGTGGACATCAACTGTGGAGATGTCACTAGCGCAGTCAATGTCCAGTTGACTCACTTTAGTTGCTCTCTTGAGTTGTTCCCGATCTGTCTTGTAGTTTGATCACGATTCCTGAAAATCGCTGTGATGAAACGATCTACGGGCCGCCGTTATTTTTTCGAGGGCGATTTGAACGCCGTCTATGAGCGTTGACATTCCGCGTTTGAGTGAGCCGCAACAATGTTACAATTGATTTTATTACATGTATATACTTTATAAATAAACACATTTCTATTGGCTGGATCTTATACACGTGACTGGTACTCAAAAATCCATGTACACTGGTTTTCCAGTGAATATCAACTTTCTAAATATAGCTTTTTTGGAAATACTCTCTCTAGTTTTATTTCAATCGACGTCATCTCTATAACATTGTTTATTTTTTATGTTATTCTGCAGATGATAACTCTATTATTATTAAATAAAAGTATTTCTGGTTGATATAATTGAACTTTTAACTGGTTGAGAGCTAAGTTATTGATGATGATCTAAATTTGTTATTCAAAATTTGTTTGTTACAAATTATTGGAGAGTGCACATAGGCACTCTCCAATTATTTGTAATAGAACAAATTTATAAAAACAAAATATTATTTGCGTTTGACTGAATATGAATCATGAACAAGCAAAATAATGTTTTTTGCTCTGGCACACAACCAGTTAATTGACAGATAGAAGATTTGTTTTTAGGTTGGTGTATATAATAAAACAGTTATGGACTTTTGCGATGGTAAATATGATGTGATATGAACCTAAAAACTAACACTTCGGTCAATATCAGTTTTCATAGGTTCATATCACATCATATTCACCACCACAAAAGTCCATAATTGTATAATGTAGGTTTCGTGTTGAAACGTCACCGTGGCTTACACAGAACCCGCGTGGTTTCATGTAAAACACGCCACATCGATCGGAAACAAACAACACTCAACAGCCTACTTTTGATAAAAATAAACTTGCTCGTCCTTTTCACTTTGGGCCTACTTTTATTTAAATCATTATCTTCGAATACTCGATGTTTTATTACGCATCTTGTGCGTTTCCTGCATATTTTGTTTACAGATTGCCTTGCAGGCTCGCCGGATGGGGAAGGGGGTGGGCATAGGGTGACATTTCATTGTATAGCCAAACTTTGTAACATCCTCAGTGAACGTCATCGTTCGTCACGTTGCAGAAGTCACAGCAATGCATGTAAAAGTCATCTGGGTAGGTGCTGCACTTGACTTTATATACATGTTGCGATCAGGCCTATGCGTGTTTCCATGAGAAAAATATCTGATTCTCCCGAGTCCCGTATTCCCAGTATTTAAATGGTCTATAGTTCACATAGGTCTAGCTAACCATATAGGCATCAGGTAGGCCTATTGAGAAGTGACACAATTCTATTCCCCCCGCCCCCACCCATGAGATAAAGTTGCCAGACTTTCTTATGTGCACCTGCTTCTCTGAAAGCTGTTCAGTTAAGAATTCTACAATAACCGAAAGCCTTTTACAACGTTCCGATCGCAGTGTCTAATTTAGCCTAATATAAAATCGAGAGACAATCCTCCTCACGTGTCACCAAAGGTTTTTATCAGGCCGTAGCCTACAGTGAGAAACTCCCCTTAGTGTTGTGGGCAGGAATCGGAACAGTAAATTTCGACCAGATCGTGACCCAGGAGAGATAAGGTTAAAATTCTCTGTCAATATTTGTGGTGAAACAAGGGCATAAAAGTTAGAGCTACAGAATAAGCCCCTAGTAGGTCTATTATGATATTTGATTTTCAGTCAACTTCAAATTGCAAATTGTTTGCAGATGACGAACCATTCAAAGCGATGGCGCTATATATAGGCCTACATATAGTCCTTGCCTATACTTTTATACACTTCCATAAATTTAATATGTTTAACATCATAATTATAGTGACGAAGCCAACGGAGACAACCATCGCACAACCTAACAGAGAAACCACCAGCTGATAAGTGGCATGCAGTCGGCATGCAGACAATTCAAGTCTTAGTTGTGCAACAAACGGAAAGGGTATATGACAGCCAGCAGTTCATACCTCACTGCTAAAACGAAGTGTTTAACAATTAAACACCAAAATGCAACAGATAATAAACACTTACACACGTTGAATTTTTAAATGTGTTTAAATTTAAAGCTGTTTATTATTTAAACATTATTTAAATACGTCGTATTTATGTTTTAAACTCCTGTTTAATAGATGCAACAGATAATAAACACTTAAACACGTTTAAATACTAATTGGATGGATAAGCACTGGTGTTTAAAAGAAACCCAAATATGATGTTTGTGAATATGGCAGTTTCGGTAAATGATTTGAGCCATTTTCCTGCTGTTTGAGCCATTTAAGCGCGCAATGAACACGTTCAATTACAAAAAATATATTTTTGATATACAGGTATCAAACAAATTTTTACTAATTTGGGAGTGTGGTTCATTTTAGGGTTTCAATCTAAAAAGATCTCTCACCTTGGCGAGCCACCATTCCCGGCGATAGATTTTTCTTGTATTTAAAGTCCCGAAGCCTACACCCGTAAAGCTGATCTCTGTAGTTGAGTTTCTCGGCAGTAAGTAACTAACTAAGTATATCTTTATTTCCTTCCGGGACACGCGTCATCATAATTTTAAAACAACAGTATTTAAACACAATATAAAAACAGCACTCGACATATTGGATCTATGATTCATCACTTGTAAACTAGTTTAAAATATGTGTATAATAAAAAAAAAACCCTCATTCATTCAGTTTCATACTCGCACATTACTTCTCTTGCTCTGCATGGCGCGCCCATATAGCTGCACTTTCACCGGACCCCATTACCCATTTATCCAACCCCTACCACCTATCGAACCAATCATTCACGCACACATTAACCAATACACACACCCAATCGCTCAATCATTCATACAGTTTCAACTTAGTTTACCAAAGTTACGTGGTTTCAATGTTATGGAGTGGGAATTACTCACTTCGTCGATATAAACTGTCTATACCCCTTTTGGTTTAACAGTAGCTTTCTCCGACTGTTGGACTTCCTCTTCAAGCCTTATACTAAACCGCCAGATGGGTGTTATATTGTCAAGGCATCTAACAATATTTCTAAGCATATTTCAACAGCCTCAAGTTCAGATAATCTCACGCCATATGACAGATACGCTTGCATTCCAAATAAAAGTACAGGTGGGAAGAAAAGTACAGGGAGGAACATTTATCAAAATTAAATAAAAGTAGACCCAAATAATAGTACAGAGTGGAATCCATTGATGCGGCGGGGGAGTAATGCTAGTTCCTTTTATCTAAAGGCCACCTTTTTCCAGTATTGCAGTTAGTTTTAGTAAAGAAAACTAATAATAGGCATTTAGGCATCATGATTACAACAATGAATACACTGTGCTAAACAAAAGACTATCACACAATGTTGTGAAGATTTACTAATTTGACAATCTCCTCCCTGTTAGAAGGGCAATTTTAATAAACATACAGGCTCAAATAAGGTGCATACAGGGTGGAAAAATTCCCCAAAATTAATAAACATACATGTATGTTTATTAGGAACACGAGTGGTGTGCGAGGCTAAGGCTGTATTGTATAAGAGGCCTGAGTAAGAGATCTAATCTGATTGGAGAAAGGAAGTCGTGATTGCTGTGATCTAGATAAAAGGAATTGCTATATTAGGCTTAGAAACATACTGGGAAAGCTAAAGACCAACCGACATGCGCACAAACAACCTATACTAATACCAACTCACACTACTTCAGTCAAATGCAACATACTACGATGTAACACCCATCCCTGGTTATAGTAAAACGCTTCAGGTTGGCCATCAGAATGATCAATCAAAAGCGGCACAGACTTTACCACCAGACCACTCTGCTTCAATCAAACAGCCTCAGAATAACACACTGTGTCACAGCACATAGGCTATAGTGCATGTTGTATATTATGTTTTAGGCAAGCCAATAAGATGGAAACACGAAAGACAAACCAAAACGGGTACTCAAAATCCATACTATACGACATTACCACACCAGAACCTGCCTCCCAATGCCATGTTACCCAATATTACGTGTTACCCAGATCAGTCATGAGATAAAATGCATTAGAAAAACCAACTGAACGGGAGCGGGGTGGGGGTTAAAATGGCATAATGGGTTACTAAAAGTTTATACTATATTACCACACAACGATTCATATAAATATTGTACTTTAAGCTACCCATGGTGAAATCGGGTGATGGCGTTGTCTGTAACATCACTGGTGATGTCACTGATGATATTATTGATCTTTTTTGATGATGTCATAATATATCAACTTTCACCATAACAACCATTACCACATGAACGCAAGCTTAGAAAGTAGAAACCCGTTACCACAGCAACCGAGGTGAAAAGCGAGGGAACTGATGAAGAAGATTTTTAAAGATTATTCCCATCTTGCACTAAGTTAAAATTCGTCGATAGAGAGCCCAATTATAAACCGATGGACTTGATTTGAACACACTTGAATCCAACCCTTATAAGTATTATGTATACCAAATATCAAAAGATTTAGACTAGTGGCTCTAGAGAAGAAGGGTTAAAGATTATTCCTCATATTGGACTATGTTAAAATCCAGGCTTAAACAGGGAACCCGAATATTCACCCAGGGACGTGTTTAACAAACTTAGATCTGACCTCCATACGGATGCTATATATCAAATAGAAGATCATTCTTTAAAGAGTACTGTCCATATTACAACAATTTAAAATTTGAGCCCCTGTATTGAACCCAAATATGAACAGAGGAGATTAATTTTAGCAAACTTGTATACCAAATATCAAAAGATTCTGATCGGTGGTTCTGGAGAAGAATATTTTAAAAAAATTTTCCAAAAATACTGCCTAAGCATTTTTTTCGATTCCGACCACAATACACTATGACACAACCAATGGCATTTTCACCATCCCATTCTACTGATCCTGAGGATACTTCACACCAACAATTCTCTGTTCCGCGCAGTTTGGGAAATATGGGCGTTTGAAAATATTTCTATTTCTAGCTTCTGGGTTTTTTTTTGGGGGGGGGGGGGGGGCATCAATCAAGTGCTTATGGCTCAATAATACCAAACACTAAATTTGGTTCAAAGCGGCAGATTGGTTTAGAAAATAGAAATTTTGGGCGTTGCAAAAATCTTGCCCCTGCCATTATAAATGCAAATATTGCCCTACTCGTACGAGATTCGTTTGAACTAACTTGATTCTACACATCAATAGGAAGCTCAGTGACAAGTATCTAGTTATTGTACCCGTGGTTCATGAGAAGAGTTTCTTTTTAATTTAGGAGCATTTTTCGCCCCTCCTCCCTATGGGGTGGGGCAAGTTGATGTGAACAAAATCAAAATGCGATGTGAAAACAATCAACTCAAATTTAACTGAAATCGGTCCAGCGGATTTGGAGAAATCGTCAACACCATGTTCCCAGACGACGGACACCAGACGACCGACAGCTAGTGATCACTATAGTTCACTCTGACTTTCAGTCAGGTGAGCTAAAAACCCTCTTACACGTATGTCTAGGTTTTCGAAATTTCAAATGCAAATGCTTCATTTTTTAAATGTTGTCCAACCAACACCCACTCGTAATTTTGCAATACGCTCAGTGTCCTCCGGCGGATTCTCTGGTAAAAACAGAATTTTTCCCTTTACCTCTTTAACTTTTCACCTTATGCACTATTCTGAATATTTTTGTATTACACGACTTTTGCTCAGACACAATGCTGCCCACTACAGAGGACTCCAACCTCCGGGTCCTGTTTTACCAGTCAAACACATTTTGCTTGCAACGGCAAACAAGCACTGCTCCACTCCCCGGAGTTTCATAGTGGGAGGTGTGACCATGCGTTTTTGATGACTGACATCGATGACTTTAAAGCATGAAGGATGTTGTCCAAAATGTGAGAGGATACTTCAGAAGTCAGAAGAGGCGGGCACAGATAAGTTTCCCAGTGACATTGATGGTCAGTCAGTTAAGTATCACCCCACCCCTACCCCACCAAATGTTCCACGTAGGTACTCAAATAGCATATCGTTTTATTACTAACAACGAGATCTTTCTATCATCCGGACAGTGGTCATATATTTTGACAGCAAAATGAAATAGTTGTTTTTATTATTATTTAACACTTCGGTTTACGTAACGATCATATCTGGCCAGTGTCTTTCACAAAACCCCCCGTTCTAGTTTTATTATTGTTTCAAATTCTGGCCTCCATAACATGTCCTACGTCACCCTCATTGAAGCTTCTTCCGATGAGGATTTTTTAAGAAAATTATTTGCAGGTGTCGTTTTCTTGTATTGTTAGGTAAAGCATTAAAACATTTTTTCAGTACTTCGGTTTAATTTCAGTATCTATAAACTCCAAGTGGACGAAAATGTATGTCCCTTTGTCGTAATCAGATAAAAGTACAAGACGATATAAGCCTCTAAAGTTAGGAAATGTTATTAAAATAAATGGACGTCAAAAAGAACAATTTCAGAATTCTGTCTCTCAGCAATCAGAATTCTTTTTCAACAACGTGGATGGACTACAAGGCCAACGGACGTTTGAACGATTCAACAGAACCAAACTCTTCCGACAAAAACTTCATGTGCCCCCCTCCCCACCCATACACCCGAATACCTACACCTCTTCGTCTTACACGCACACATCATAGCACCCAAAGACATTATGGTCTCACCAAGAGACATAGATGATCTTTAAGCAACCTCTCACACTTCTCACAAACAAAAAAACTTGACAGAAATCCACGAAAAAGAAACAGATGCATGGATTTGAAAAAAAAATAGTATACCGGTCCTCTGGAGATATTAATACCCACAAATTGCCCGAAACTGTCAATATCTTTGTTTATTGGGTCACCAAAATGAATCTTCGATATTTGCCTAACACTCGTTTTTGCCCGAAAATCCACAATTGCCTGTGATTGAATGTGTCCACTTTACCGCTGTTGAAATTGTCAAGAGAATTGCTAGTATTCCCCATGCGCTTCACTGTCAATCGAACACACGACGTTATAACAAAACACAAACTATGCATATCTAAAGAAATGTTGATGTACATATAACGGATAAATGAAATTTAACCTAAAAGTGCTAAAACTTTCTTTATTCAATATGGTGGAAGGTAGATAATAAGACGCAGCGTCACTGACGTCACATTACGTAATATCTTGCGTTACAAGAGGTGTCAAAAGTCTATTAAACACCACGCTTATTTTCTAAACACCAGAGTTTAGTTTTTAATAGGATGTGTTAATTTCGTTAAACAGAATGCGTTTATTTTGCTCAGTATATCATCAAATTTATTAAACACCAGAATTTAATTTCCAAATGGGTCTACCTTCAATTTTTTTCCGATTACATTAAAAAAATAACAAGCACTGTTGATTGTTGATGTTGTTTATTGTTGATGGCAATATTCCTATTTTGGGAATATCGCGAAAACATAACGTAGGCCTATAGCAATGGTTGGAAATAAATGACACCCAAACGTAACACAATTCCGCAAAATTTATGCAGTAAATCAGTTTCAAGCCAGTGTTACAACCCACTTTGTAATAAAAGTTGCAAAATGTAATAATTATTACAAAATGCAACTACTTGGACTGGAAAAACGTTGCAAAATGTAATCATGATTACTACGTGGACTGGAAAAACGTTGCAAAATGTTATAAATGTTACGAACTGCAACTACATCGACTGGAAAAACGTTGCAAAATGTAATAAAATATTTTCAAGCAGAGCAATCAAACTAATTCATTGTATTATACAATTATTAATAGCAAACTGTATCTGAATGTCTTAACCAAATGTTGTCAATGTGTGTTGTTTGTAGAGATGGCCACCGGTGATCGTCTATGGCGATCTCTAGTGATCGTTGGGAGCGAGACGAGGATTAGAGGGCTATGAGTACTAACCGCACTGAGGCCTCTCCTCACCCCCCTCACATCCTCATGCGAGGAGATGATCATTAGTGATCACCATTGACGATCACCAGGGATGCCTAGTGATCGCTTATGGTGATCTCTAGTGATCGTTACTAGCGATCATCAGTGATCAACTCCCTGTATGAAGATGAGAGGGCTGTGGGGAGAGGCCCCATTGAGTCCTCACCTCACAGTCGTCACATCCATATCTCGCTCCCAACGATTACTAAAGATCATAGATATCCCAGAGTTGACCGGACCAGAACCAGATTAACCGCAACAGCAAATCACCACCAGACATCGTAGGACTGCGATTTATAGAAATTTCACTCTTTATGATTTTGGGTGAAACATCGGGGAGAAACATGTAAACGTCTGGTGGACGTAGTGGTTTGCTGTTGGTGTATTGATTTTACTAGGCTTTGACGCACTGTTATTAATTGCGGTTTTACGACACTTTCAACAACCAGGATCATATCGTGTCGGTGGAGGAAGCCGGAGTACTGGGATAGAACCGCCGAACAGCGGCGAGTAACTGTCAGACTCTCCAACGCACTAATCTGTGTTAGCATTGGTTGAAGGCCTGTGCACCATCGGCGTGTTATACGTCTTAGAACACTTTACCACCGTGTTCCCACATAAGCAATCCGGATTAAGTGTCTTGCTCAAGGACACAGGGTGAGTGACACGGACCCGGCTCGAACTTTTAACCATTCGGTCTCAAGTTCGACAATGTAGTCAGTCAGTGTGCTTTAACTCTTTGAAATGAATAAAGAAATTTTGAGTGAAGCAGCTGAACTGTTTGGGTGAACAACGTGTTATTAATTTTTGTTTATTTGTGTGTGTGGGCGGGGGAGGGGGTGGTGGTTACGCGCAATGAAGGCGCACGCGGCTGTCTATATGGGCGCGAGCTCCACTTACATCCTAAATTACTTATATAATATTTTTCATGCAAAATCGTAAGCCAAGACAGGCGGGAACAAGAGAACCGAGAAGGCCGCCAAGATACAAAGAGCCACCTGCCCATGTGACGAAGAAGAAAGAGAGAGGAGACCACAATACCCATCCACCATTTGGAGGAGAACCACAGGCGCCCTCTACTCGCGATTCGCTCATGCGACATCACGCCGAATGCTAAAGGGAATTGACGTTGTCATCAGGAAAGTCGCTCACTTGATTTTTGTCCATTAATTCCGTTGATATTGAGCGTCTTGATTCACTGAGCCTGGTCGACTGAGCCAGCAAACGCAGCTATCCCATCCCAAGGACACTCGTACTAATAATCTAGGACCCGGGCTACTCAGCGGCATTGGCTGGGCCCGAACAACGTCCTGAAACTCAGCTCCGCGGACAACGACAATGTGCCCAACATGACGTCGCCGACGTCATAGCTCCTCGAACAGTTTCCCACTCTTGATGCCTGTTTTTTTTTTTTCATTCACATACACCATGCATTAAGCATCCACACCAGCCAGCGATGCAAGCGGTGCGCACTTTACGTAGCCATGCGACTATAGTTGGCCATTGAACCTACAGTTGTTGTGTTAGCGACAGGACATTGGGGTGCCGGGGTCCGGGAGTAGCGGGGGTCCGGAAGTGGGTGGGGATAAGTTGGTTACATAACATACCACTAGCGTGTTCGGCATGCAAGGTGACAGGAGAATGAATAACTTTGGGCCGTAAGTCAGACACCCTAACGCTTCTGGCGACAACCAGAAAGGTGATTTTTAGTTTACAGCCCGGGCCCGAAGTCCCAGGTGCACACGACACACCCATTTCGAGTCCACATCCTACCGGGGGGGGGGGGGGGGTTCTATCAAGCTGTTGGTACTCTTTTGTGAGATCGTTCGCGCTTAGAAGGGAGAGGGTCTTTTCCCCAAGGTTCGTGGGGCGCTCGTGGAGTGTTTCAAGACCCGATTCTTCTGAGTTGAGTGATGCGGGTGTGCCGAGCACCGATAGCGCCAGGTTGGGGGCTCGTACCCTAGTGACATGGTGCGCTTTAGTCCGGCTAACACAGTATGTGTGTGTGACTACAGCAGGGTAGTCAAAAAAGGGCCTGGCAAAGCCCGTGAAGAGCCACAGAATAGACCCTCTATACCCCCCCCCCCCTCCATCTTTCCTATTAGAACCATCGAGGGCACATGCCGGCTATTGCTCTGTTGGTTACTTTGTCACAAGATGTCTTGAGAGTCAGGTTCTTGTTAATGACGATACCCAGAAAACAGGCTTCCCGACAGTGGCTGATCCTCTTCCCAATGTTTTCAACCGTTACGGTAATTGGTTAAGCTTTTACTGTGGGGTTTCGGTCGTTTAAACTGGGGACTATGGAATGACTGCAGTCTACTTCATATAGCGGCAACGTGCGCCTCGCGAAGAAATAGATAGCAGCAGATTGGATTGGCGTTTTCCAACAGAACTGGCTTGTGCGCTTCCGTTATCGCGAGGCCTCAAGTCTATCAAACTCAATGAAACAAGAACAGTTTCATTGAGTGGATTTAAAAGGTTCTGGTTTTTAAAACTGTTTGTTTCATGTTGAGTCGACAAGGTCGTCGTCGTTTATTGAGAGTAAAGTGTCTGATGAGTAGGCAAAAATATTAAAAAAATTTAAACTGTTCCAGACAATTTTGAAATATGTTATTTCAGTAAAGTATAGTTGCAACCGCATTTTTTGGATGGAAAGAAAGATAACAGTATTCGCGTAATAACTGAAGTTGAATGAAACTAGTGAACTGATAATTTCAGATACTTTTCAATATCATTTTAATATCAAGTGTCCGATAACGCAAGCAGCACAGGTGATGGTTACTTTTTCGGATCAGATTTCAATTATTTGGGGCATATGGGGAACAAATAGCAATATTAATTTAAGGGCCTATATAAGTAATGGAATTTTCTTTATTTTGAAATTTTCACCTCTCATATTCCTTAAATTCAGATTAAATATACACAAATTATACATCAAAATGAAGGTTGGGATGTATAGAACACGAAACCCATATGTAATCAACTCATAGAGACGACTGTAGGCACCACTGGTTCCTGGAAGTCTGCTGCCGTATTCGCACCAGAACTGATAATAAAATAATATTTCATCAGAACAACTTGTGGCCAAATGTGCTTCATATATCCAAGAACAAAGCTAGGCATTCAAAGCACTTTCGAATACAGCGACAGGACTGCATTTTGGAAAAGGACAACACTGTCTGCGTTTTTCATTGAAGATGGTTTCCATGCTCGACAGACATGCGCAAATCACTCGTTACCACGAATTTCCATCGAAAAACAAAATCGTAATTCTAAGAAATTTCAACAGGTATCATGATACCTTGCACTGAATATGACAACTGTGCAATCTCTATCTAATAACAGTATACTGTATGAAGGCGATCTTTTTCATTATTTGATTTTAGACGGCGTTGTTTGTACATGCTTTTTCTGTCCGATGACGTAGACAGGAAATCGAAAGTGTACTCAAACGTTAACAAAAGCAAAGCTTTGGAATTTTCCCCAATGCAGCTCTGTCGCCGTGTTTTGAAGAATTTTTATCCCCTAGCTTTATTCTTGGATATGTAAAGCACATTTAGCCACAAGTTGTTTTCGCGAACTATTATTAAATTATCAGTTCTGGTGCGAATACGGCAGCAGACTTCCAGGAACCAGTGGTGCCTGCAGTCGACTCTATGGGTTGATTACATATGTGTTTCGTGTTCTATACATCCCAACCTTCATTTTGATGTACATTTTGTGTATATTTAAGGGCCTATATAAGTAATGGAATTTTGTTTATTTTGAAATTCTCACCTCTCATATTCTTTAAATTCAGATTAAATATACACAAATTATACATCAAAATGAAGGCTGGGATGTATAGAACACGAAACACATATGTAATCAACTCATAGAGTCGGCTGTAGGCAGCACTGGTTCCCGGAAGTCTGCTACCGTATTCGCACCAGAACTGATAATAAAATAATGTTTCATCAGAACATCTTGTGGCCAAATGTGCTGCATAAATCCAAGAACAAAGCTAGGCATTCAAAACACTTTTCGAATACAGCGATAGGACTGCATTTTGGAAAAGGACAACACTGTCTGCATTTTTTATTGAAGATGGTTTCCATGCTCGACAGACATGCGCAAATCACTCGTTACCACGAATTTCCATCGAAAAACAAAATCGTAATTCTAAGAAATTTCAACAGGTATCATGATACCTTGCATTGAATATGGCAACTGTGCAATCTCAATCTAATAATAGTATACTGTATGAAGGCGATCTTTTTCATTATTTGAGTTTAGACGGCGTTGTTTTTACATGCTTTTTCTGTCCGATGACGTCGACCGGAAATCGAAAGTATACTCATACGTAAACAAAAGCAAAGGCTTTGGAATTTTCCCCAATGCAGCTCTGTCGTCGTGTTTTGAAAATTTGTTATCCCCTAGCTTTGTTCTTGGATATGTTAAGCACATTTGGCCACAAGTTGTTTTCGTGAAATATTATTAAATCATCAGTTCTGGTGCGAATACGGCAGCAGACTTCCAGGAACCAGTGGTGCCTACAGTCGACACTATGAGTTGAGAACACATGTGTTTCGTGTTCTATACATTCCAACCTTCATTTTGATATACATTTTGTGTATATTTAATTTGAATTGAAGGAATATCAGAGGTGAGAATTTTCAAAATAAACAAAATTTCATTACTCATATAGGCCCTTAATTTGAACTGAAGGAATATCAGAGGTGAGAATTTTCAAAATAAACAAAATTTCATTACTTATATAGTCCCTTAAGTTTTCACACGCTTTCTATTTCTTAGTATTATTTTTCAAGACCTCAGATTCAGGGGAGCACTACATATACTACAACTGGTAAAAAAAACTACTTGTAAACATTTCTCATTACAAATTTACGAATTAAATTCGAAAATCCGAAAACCCGAAGAACAATATCCAAGAAGCATGGGAAACATTATTTTTGCGAGCGACTTCCACGAGCTAAAATACACTATTGTAGTGGCGAAGCGTGGGCTATTTCCGGTATGCACTCACAAATCACGAGATTTTCTTTTCCTCATGTGTGTCAGACCGCAGAAGTTGTGACATAACACCATTGATTTTCTCTCCGTACAAGAAAGCATTTAAAAAAAACTGCTTAGCGCTCTCACCTGGAATAGTGATGCCGAACCATTTCACAATTTTTGCATTAATACTGCATCTGTTTCAATTATAATCAGTTTCTACCTGTACATTTTTTATATTTGTGAAACTAATTATATTCTGTTTTTCTAATTACCAATAAATAATATGTTATCCTTTGTAATTCTTTCGAATAAGCAGCCGAATAGTTCCTATGAAAAGGGGTGCACTAAAGCAGAACATTTTCTTCATGAAAACGCTTGCCTGGAAAGATTTCTTGTGGATGCATGGCTAAGGTAACATAATGTAATCCATAAAACCCAAGGAAAGCAAACTGGAGTATTTTTGTTTCCATATCATCCTGCACGAGTAGTATGTTATGTTCCCGAAAGGACCTTTATGTCTCCCTCTACCTGACCCCCATCCGCACCCGGACCCCAGCCCACCCATCTCCTCCAAATTCATATCGCTGACACAACCTCTATAGGCTCATTTTCCAACTCTAGTCGACTGTCTTTGTACGGTTCGCATCGTTTGCATCGCAGGCTGGGTGTAGATGCCCACTGTAATGTTTGTGAAGATGCAGGAAAGTCGACAGAGGAAAATGGTTGGAGTAGCTATGACGTCGGTGACGTCACGGGGAGCGCGCAAGGTCATGACGACGTTGACCGCTGTCGATGTTCACAGAGGTGAGTGACTGGACGTTGCTCGGGCCCAGCAACTCCGCCCTTTGCCATTGAGCAGCCTCTGGCCTATGCCAATACCCTCGTAACACTGTCCGCACAGTGATAGCCTTTCACAACAGTCGCTTCAGACCAAGTCTTCCTTACCCTATGTCATTTCACACAGAACTTGTGTCAGTATAGTACCATTTCTCCCCGTAAAATTTGACTGTCGCTATCCCACACCATGTTAGGATCGCCGAGTGACTGTGTCGCTTTCGGTCGGGTCAGTTGTTGTAGGGCTACTGGTATAGGGTCACTGTTGAGAGCAGAGGGGAGTACGACTGTGTCACTCTCGGTCGGGCGACTGTTTGGAGGGCTTCTGGGATAGTGTCAACGTTGGGAGCAGGGGTGAGGATACTGTGTCGCCAGGTCGGGCCACAGGTCGGAGGGCTTCTGAGATAGGTCCACCGTTGGGAGAAGAGAGAGGGGGACTTTGTCGCTGTCGGTCGGGCTACTGGTTGGAGGTCTCTGGGTCGCCGGGTCACTAGGTCAAGTAAAGTAGGCCAGGGCTTCTGGACGGGGCAGCAACTGTGGCGCTCTCCGCCCAATGAGGTCTCTTCTCATAGCCCTCATATCCTCCCCGCCCCCAACAATCGCCAGAGAGCACCACCGGCAATCACTAGGCATCCATAGTGAACGCCACTGCGATCACCAATGATCATCTTCCCTATGAGAATGAGAGGGCTGTGAGGAGATGCCCCAATGAGGCCTCACCTCATAGCCCTCACATCCCCCATCTCGCTGCAACAATCACTTGATATCGCTATTGCCAATCAGTATGGATGTTTGTGGTCTTCAGTGATCGTTGGGAGCGAGATATGGGATGAGGCCTCTTCTCACATCCCTCTCATCCTCTTACAGGGAGATGAACACTGATGATCGCTAGTAACGATCACTAGAGATCGCCATAAACGATCACTAGGCTTTCCTGGTGATCGTCAATGGCGATCATCAATGATCATCTCCTCGTATGAGGATGTGAGGGGTGAGGAGTGGCCTCAGTGCGGCCAGTACTCATAGCCCTCTAATCCTTATCTCGCTCCCAACGATCACTAGAGATCGCCATAGACGATCACTAGCCATTTCTTGTCATCGTCACTATACTGATCACCAATGGTCATCTCTACAAACACCACACATTGACAACATTTGGTTAAAACATTCGGATACAATTTCCTATTAATAATTGTATAATACAATGAATTAGTTTGCTTGCTCTGCTTGAAAATACTTTATTACATTTTGCAACGTTTTTTCCAGTCGATGTAGTTGTAGTCTGTAACATTTATTACATTTTGCAACGTTTTTCCAGTCCATGTAGTTGCATTTTGTAATAATTATTACATTCTGCAACGCTTTTCCAGTCCAAGTTGTTGCATTTTGTAATAAAACTTCGGACATATACGAAACTCGCTCAAATACACGTAGAAATGCGTATAACATACCCGAACACAGTCGTAGAATCATAGAGACTCAAATTTATTTCAATAGTTGTATAATAACATGAATTAGTTTCGGATTTCCCCTTTGAAAAAAAGTGCCCCTTTGAAAAAAAAGTTTATTGCATTTTGCAACGTTTTTCCCGTCCATGTAGTTGCATTTTTAAATCATTATTACATATTGCAACGTTTTTCCCGTCCAAGTAGTTGCATTTTGTAATAATTATTACATTTTGCAACTTTTATTACAAAGTGGTTTGTAACAAGCCAGTATTTGGCCCAACGGTTGTCATCTCAAACTTAGCGTTCTTCCACCGACATTATTTAAGTTATGAATGATTCCAACGATCTTCGAAGAAGATTAGCGACAAAGTATGAACGCTCAGTTGGTCAGTCAAGAATGACAATCCTGCTTGGAAATGTGTCTTTGCGTTTCTTTAGTTATAATTCCTTGAGCATTGGCTGTAACATCTCTAGCTGAGAAAAAGTGACAAAAGACGTATAACCCAACGGGTTCAGCTTGAAAATACCGTGTTTGTGACGCGAGAACTGCTGATCAGCTTATACAAGGAAAACAGAATCTGCATGCAACTTATGTCGAGCACAACTTGAACACTACACGCGTTTACTTCCAGCAATCACCTCACAAAAATGCGACAAATACTACAAGTTTACCGCATTATCGTAATTCAACATCTCAGCATATTATCTGTTCCAAAGAAATGGGTGGTTAATCGATAACAGAGCGGTTGTAACTAAATGGCTAACTGGTTATAAGGTTCCCTAACTGTTTCAAATGACTATAGTTATGTTTATTTATTTCTGCGTAGTGGTGAGCTCACCGCAGCAGTTATAGAGCCGCGGTCTTGTAACGTTTCATACGACAATGACAGGCAAAGAGCCTACACTTAACCAACTCCGGCCATTATGCCGTTTACAAAGGTTACCCATGCACGCAAACAGTCTGAACAAGTTGTAGAACTACTATGGAATGCTATCCTTGATTTCACTTTAATGGTGTTATGGTATAAGCTCAGGAGAGCTTTCCAAGAATCAACGCTAGACACTGATACCACCACGAAATGAAAAAAAACAAGAGATCGTACTTTACTTTTCATCCGCCAGTTGGGGGCGCGGTGGCTCATTAGGTAGAGGTGTAGGCTGCAAGCCGAGAGGTCCTCGGTTCGAATCCCACCTACGGCAATCGTGTTGTGTCCTTGGGCAAGACACTTCACCCCCATTGCCCATCTGGGGGCACGGTGACGTCGTGGATTAAGGCGTACTGCACGTCGATGGTGCACTTGTCTTCAACCAATGCCAACCCTGCTTGTGTGAAGTTAGTACGTTGGGGAGCTGACAGTTGCTCGCCGTTGCTCGGTGGTTCTCTTCGGGTACTCCGGCTTCCTCCACCCGTAAAACTGTCATGGTCATGATTAGCCATTGTGCAGAAAAATGTGACCTTAAAACCCCAATAAATAAATACTAACATCCGCCAGTTTTCTCCTTTGAACCTTCGGAGGAATCGTAACACTTTAGTGTTGTTTTTTTTTTGGTTTTGTTTTTTGGCAGCTAGGCGACACAACCAGCTTCGATGCCCAAACTGAGTTGCACAAGACTCTGAGCAGGGATTATACATCTCTCACTCACAATATTTCACCAAAAATTCTAATGAATACAGTAACTTGGTGTTATTGGTTAATGCATGGAAATACAGAGCAGAACTGAGTTTATGGCATGCGTCTAATGCTGTGGCGTAGCAACGGTGGGGGTGGGGGGGGGGGGGCTTGGTTCTCCCTACAATTTTCGCTGTCCGTCCCAAAACAATGGCCCAATGCAAATATCACACAACATAGAGCCCTAAAATGGTCTACAATATAGAGGCTACGCACGCTACAAATGCCTGAGATTCGCTCTCAGAGCACCGAATTTTGCAAAACTTTCTCGGAGGTGTAGGGGCTTGTCCTAACAAGGCCTCTCCGATCGTTGCCTCCCTCCTCCTACTTCCCTGAGAGAAGTGGGAGGAGGGGCAACGGCCGGAGGGCTGCGTGGTTGCATACAGGCCGGGTTGCTGCCTGCTTGCATGGTCTAATATTCAAAGTGGCATCGAATAGCGGGTGCTTTCTCCGTGATGTAACGAGGAAGTGACAGATTGTGGCCGGTGGCTGACAGGACGCTCCAGTAATAATAGTTCTAGGAAGTATAGTACCACTTTCAGTAATACCTGAAAACCCTGTGCCTACTGAGTGTATGTGTTCAGAAGAGTGGTTAGTCTTAATGAACTGAATTAAATTCCATGTGTCATACACGCCTGCGAAATCGACTAGTCTCTTGGCACGAGGCAGCTTCCATATGATTAGCTGTTTTCAAACACCATAATTATACCGTATCAAATGTAAGGTTTATGAAATACATAAATTTATGTAAGAGGTTTTAAGTTTTGAAGCCTTTACGTAGTACAGTAGAATCCTCTTAAATGAATATCCATTTTGCCAGTGAAATTTATTCAATTAACAGGAGTATCCAATTAACAGGAATTGGTCAGTTTCCTGTGTTCTGGAGGTAAACTGAGTATTTATTCTATTATATCTTGTTTGACAGAGCTCATAGGGCTCTGTCAAACAAGATATAATAGAATAAATGCCTGTATTGGATGTGGTGAGGCCAAAAAGTTTGATAAATGAGGGGAATTTGGTGTGTGTCACAGTAATTTTTTTGACATATTACAAAAATTTATATACAATTAACAGGAGTTTACTTTACAACCCATATGCAATTAACAGATCACATTTGTACTGAAGGTATGGTAAATTGTTTTGTGTCTGAAAATTATATTCAATTAACAGGGATATACAATTAAGAGATATCCAATTGAGTGGGCCCCACTGCACTATAGACAGCAGTCTACAATTAGAGAATTATTTTCTTATAGAGGAGATTCTCCTCAAACCGCTCTGTGGGGACCATAACCACAATTTTCAGCCAGCAATGTTGCTGGGGTGGAGGGGGATTCCTCTATCCCATCACATGTCAAATTTACAACAGTTGGAAACTTAAATGGAAAGAGCTGGAAATTTCAGACAGAGCGCCAGTGGATTTTTTCCAAACATACTTAGAATTTGGCCAACATTGGGAGTCTTTCGACTGAAAAGTAATGAAGGTCCCCCCGAAGATTGATTGAAAAGTAGAAAGAAAAGAAATCCTCCTAAACATTGATTTGCAGATTTGTGACTACCGAGAGCCTCAGATGGACAATTCATAGTCAATGGGGGTGTACAAATGGAATTCTGCATCTTAAAACCTGAAGTTAGAAAATTTTGTCTCAAGATGGATACGGGGTGGTGGAGGGCTGGCATGGTGCTAATGGAATTTCGCACTTGTGGAAATTATGTCATAGTTGGAGTTTTGCCTACTAGTGGGGTGGGGGTGGTGAGCTCGTTCCGTTGAGAGTTCCTAACCTATGCATTGGGAGCAAAAAATTGAAACAGAAAATCATTTTTTTATGAATAACTAAACATATTATGGTTTTGATGAAATATCTCTTATCGCCCATCGTTCCAATGATGATTCATCACCTTTGTTTTAAGGGTAAATATTACAAAAAAAAATCCTAATGGAGATTTTTATGAATACCGTTGGTGGTTATTTCCTTAATGTTGCATAAAAGTTAATCCCGTAAACATTGTTTCCAAAACTGGTGCGTACCATTTGGCTACACAGCTTTCGGCACGCACCAGTGTAGGAAACAATTTTAAAAGAGTCTTCTGTTGAACCATTAAAATTATTTGCTTCCCACTACGAGACGGGGTATGCCCGCCCAACCAAATAGCCGCCATTCATGATTGAAATGTGGTTCTACTTCTCATCCAACCAAAGTGAAGTAAACTTCTATATCTGCCATGGTGCGTCTCCGACAAGGTTTCCTGAAAATCAGAAGGTTGATTATGGCAATTTTAAACGTCGGTAGAGCTGTGTTCAACCCAAGCAATAGCTTTACGATTCCGTTAAAAGCACAGAGACTTGAGGAAGGGTTTAGCAAATGGACTTCCGGGATCAACCCGAAGGTCTATCAGGTGAGTGTTTTTTTGCCCAACGAAATTCAATTTGGTAAAATATTAAATGGAATTCCAAACTGCAGAATGATGCCCAGCAGATTGTTGTGCACAGTACCGCGCATCAACAGTCCTGGAGTTATAGAACACAGGATCCAAGATCGACACACAGAAAGTGAAGCTTCGCGGTGTATCCAGGCTTGTGTTTCTTTGGCCTTCACATAATTCAGTTTATTCTGTGGATGAAACCCCACTCTGGGCAGCCTTGGCTGTTAGTTAAACCCCACACTCAAAAAAAAAAAAAAAAAAAAAAATGAATTGGGTTAAAAATCAACCCTAAACAACTGGATGGAGTGAATATGAACCCTGATGGGTTCATATTTACTCACCCAGTGGATTTGGGTAGATTTTTAACCCAACTGATTCTAGCCTAGAGCATGTGCTTTAATTTCTATCTGAAACGTTCCATATTAACTTCGGTATCCATGCGAAATACTTCCTTGTCGATAATCGTGTTTGTCGATCTATAATAGTCGACAATATTAAAAGGTGTGTAAATGTAAACAACGGTAAAGTAAACTTACCAATTGAGAGTTTTTCGGATATAAATTTCTGAAGTCAGTTCTTTTCTGATGAACACAATCTCACCCACTCACGATAAAATACCACTTTATCTCAACACGGGTAGCAAACAAACGAGAAATGATTTTTAAAATTGAGCACCCGCAAGTATTATACAATTAGAAAATTGATAAGTTGCCTCGCTATGGCAACATTTCTCCAACGTTCAATAACGATGTATATATATCAATAGGTAAGGGCGTCAGGTGTCGAGAAACGATCTGGGGAGTGTCATTGCTGGCAAACAACAAAGGAATATCACAGCAGATTTATTCTCGCGGACCTCAAGACTTGTTCGAGTCAGTAATGAGTACGATTTACTGCGCGATCAATCGTATATTTGTGAAAAACGCTGATAAAAAGGATATATTTTTATTTATTGGGGTCTAACAAAACTTTCGACAGCCAGGGTCACCTCGCGTCGGACAGTTTTACGGGTGGGGGAAGGGGAGAATCCGTAGAGATCCACCGAGCAACTGTCAGACTCCCCAACGTACTGACTTCACACAATCAGGGTTCACTACAAAAAATGCCAACGCCTGACATGTTTAACCTGAAAATCAAGAATATATTTTCTGTAATTGAATGTGTTCACTGCTCGCTTAATAGTGTTAGACCAGAAGGAAAATAGCTCAAATCATTTACCGAAACTGCCATACTCACAAACATCATATTTTGGGTTTCTTTTAAACACCAGTGTTTATCCAGTCTTTCATAATATTAAACACTAGGCATTTAAAATGTAAATAAATAAACATGTTTATGTGTTTAAAAATTAGTATTTAAACGTGTTTATTATCTGTTGCATCTATTAAACGCGTCTATGTGTCTAAGTAATAAGCACCACTGGAGTTTAAAACATAAACACGGTGTATCTAAACAATGTTTAAATAATAAACAGCCTTAAATTTAAACATATTTTAAAATTAAACGTGTGTGAGTGCTTATTATCTTCTGCATTTTAATTGATGAACACTTCGTTTTTGCAGTGTGAGCATTGGTTGAAGACAAGAGCACTATCGACGTGCAGTACGCCTTAGTACACAGCGCCACCGTGCCCCCACGTGGGCAATCGGGTTTAAGGGCCTTGTCCAAGGACACAGCGCAGTTACCCCTGGCAGGGATCGAATCGTGGACCTTTCGGTTTAAAATGTTCAATGCCGTAACCACTGAGCCACCGCGCTCTCGACAAAAATGATTATAAGCGCACATAAAGAGAAGTAAAATCAGAAAAGATAACAGAGTTAAAAAGAATAGAGAAAATCCGTTTATTTGGATTTTAGGATACTTTCAGCATGTGGGGTCATTTCATGACTCAACAGAAGTATATTGTAATGTTTAGCCAGTCCTTCATACCAGGGCCTCATGTGCAATTCAACAGGGGGGGGGGGGGGGGGGGGGGGGGGCTCGAGCCACAGGCGTTGGTCACCGGGTCCTATTATACCCTTTAAACAGAACTTGTTCACCACACTGCTTCACTTTCTGGGGTTTCCACGGGAAACAAGAGGATTATCATTTGCAGACAAGTGTACCATCAACGTGTTGTTAGGCTTTGAGCACTAAGCCACCGTGTTCAGTCTCGGGCAATTGAGATTAAGTGTCCTGACAAAGGAAACAAAGCAGATTAGCCGAAGAGCTAATGGATCCAACCATCGACACCTCCAGAACTAAACGAAACCAACATGTTTAGCTTCCCTGAAGTGTCATTAGACCTAAGCACATTTTGGGTGTTACTAGAATTACAAAAAAAGTTACCCTTCTATTAAAATTCGAGAGGGCTGCCAGAATATCTACCGAAAACTAACTTTTTCAAATATCGAGCCCCTAGTTAAAAGGTGAAATTTACTTAACGTGTTTAGTAAAATATGTCCAGGCTGAGCCTAAGCGATAGTCGGACTTAATGTACTGGACCAGTGTCGTAAATAGCACATTCAACGGAGGAGGGGTTAACGATTTTACTGATCAATAGATCAAAAAGTGATAAAAAGTGCATAAATGGCCAGGGAAATAAACAGAACTTTCCACAAGGCCTCTATCTGCGTTGTTAACTGATAGTGTTCTATAATATTTTTGCTTTATTACAATTTGTGTGAGAATGCACATAGCACTCTCACATAAATTGTAACAAGGCAAATCGGCAAAATCCAAATAATTCCACTTTAAAGGAAATATGCAGCAGATTCCACGGAAAACAAAACTTTTAGCCCTTTGAACCGGAGAGGCCGCTTTTCCGACCAGGGATGTGATACGCCACAACGTCATTAAATGGAATGGCTGTTCAGTAAATGTGTGGGTAGACCAATCAAAATTTCCAACGTGCAGCCCCGAGGCAGCACGTTGAAAATATTGACTGGTCTACCCCAAATAATGAAAATGGACTCGTCTAATTGCTGCCATTGAACTGGCATGGAAGAGCCACTAGAGTTCAAGGGGTTAAGTTGCAGGACTGACACCTCAGAATAAACCGAAATATGAGCTTTCCAGCACTCTATCAGTTGTTTAATGCGTTGGTTGAGGTCCAGAAAATAGTCCTGCGTGACGTAGATATTTTAAAGCACCCAGCCATAGAATTTTAGTAAAACTGTTCAAAATTCCTTAAATGATGTCACGGCAAAGTATTTTATTTCACTCTTCGCCTACCAAGTTACTATCAATAAATATTATTTGACACAAGAAAAAATCAATGTGCACTTCGGTCTACTTCCGGAATATTATTGAATGGTCCTTCTTCACCGTCCTTAAAGTATGAGTTAAGTTGTCAGAAGGGTCACATTTTGCGATATTGTTTTTCCCCAAAACTGCTGATTATTTATGACCGGATATATGAGGCAGGTCTCTGACATTGTTGTTCTGAAAACGGTCATTAAAATACAAAATGGCTTCCAATATGGGCACTGACAAGTGGCCATTTTCTTATACAAATATTTTGCTGGCTTTTCCAGCAATTTTGAATGCGATGTGATGGAAAATGTACAAACGCAGCAACAAAAATTAATCAGCTGTCATTCTGTTCTCCATCGAGGGTAGCACAACTATAAATTTAGAACCTTTGTCAAATTCTATACGTAATATATAAACCAAATTACCGGCAGCTCCTATGTGGAAGGATTGCTTACTCAATTGAGGTCAGGTCTTTCAACAAGAATTTCGACTTTGAGCAGCAAGATTTCAAACCATGAGACTCAGATCAACATAAAAATTACCGTTAAATATAGGGTGAAATACTAGCACACAAATAGGGGGGGGGGGGGGGGGGGGGGTGCTCATGTTCACCGGAGCTAGCTTTTTTTAATGCAAAAATAATTTCTTGCTCTGGAATTAACTACTTTGGCACAATACAAAATCATTCATGTCGAAAGACGATTTGTCAAGGAAGAGACCGTTTTTAGGATAGATTAATTAATATTGATCATTGATCTGCTGTCATCGGGTGCACGTTAATGATATAAATTGCCCTACTTTAATGTTTATATACCGAACACTCTTCTGCCACAATGAAGGTATTTATATATCAAGTCCTTGGTTCTTCGTCTTGGGCGAATAAAATGTCGTCATTGCAAAATTAGAGCTTTCTATGGCTACACCTGACGGTAGTATACTGGCCGGTAGTATACTGGCTTCTTGTTGTCAGTATTTTACGATAATTTTTAGTGTGCCAACAGTCTCAACTGAAACTTGAGTTGTGCGCGTGTGCATGGCATCGATCGGGAACGTCCTGAATGGAATAAGGCATTATAGCAGAAGGCCCAATTAGGCGCGTGGCCAGGAGTCTATAATATGGGGTGCTCTAGCCATTTTTTTTTCTTGGGGGGGGGGGGGGGCAAAGATGATATCTGAAAGGTCGTTGTATGGGGCTTCGCAAGCCACCCTTAGTCCTAAATAGGAGCCTTCGGTCATTGCCCTCTCCTCCCATGCTCCCATGGAAGTGAGAGGACAGGGCAACGACCGGAGGCTCCTAGTTACGATTATCCTTCCCCCGAAAATTTTTTGCAAATTTTAGTGCTCTTTCAGCGAATCTGAGGCATTTGTAACGTGAGAAACCTCGATAGTGAAACTTGCATTGGGCCAATGTTTGGAAAAAAAATTAGGCAAGATCCCCCCCCCCCCCCCCCCCCCCCCCCCCCCCCTCTCCATCTACCTGTAGTTGCGCCACTGGGCCCACTCATGGTGAGAGCAGTTTGTATCTAAACATAACAGATGATGGAAGATTTCCCGTTTGGAGATGAAAAACAAAGTGTATGCTCAAATAAAAAACGTTATCTACCAGTCATGCCAGAAAACCCTTGCACTGGTTCATGCATCGGTGATATTTCGTGGTTCATTTTGTTGTAGTTATGCCTTCACTTTATGAGTTCTTAAGCCTTAGAAAGTTCCCATGAGTGATCCACTTAATATGAAAATGACATTTTCTTTTCTTGGGAGACCCTGACCACTGGCAGCAGATGAATATTTCACTCGCCATCATTTAGCACGGCTACACCACTGCATGGCAATGCGAACTCACAGCTGCACGCTGGAATTTTTCAAGATGAGTGGTGGTCGAGTCCCAGAGGACAACAATATCGGAAGGATGTTAGACAGGGTCGTTGTTCTTCATCTTCACAATAATTGACAGGACTGATTTTTATGAATGGTAACCTCTGCAGGTGTCTGTTCACATCTTACATCAAAACGCCACCACAATACTGGCAGGTGCCACCACACAAAATCAGGTTAACTGAACCTATTGCACCAAGAATAGAATGGAATGAACTATCCCAGCAACAAATCTGATGATGTCTCCAGGAAGAGAGGAGGCAGCTGCAGTCAGTAATCCATAATGATAACAATTGTACGCAATGATGAGTTTTCTTGGTGACAACACCATCTTACTTTAAAGTACCACAATAAACAAGTAATACGCCACTTCACAAAGGTCGCACCGAGGAACACAACCTTACAAAAATGAACAAACTTCAACCCCTTGAGCACGTAAGACCGACTTTTCGGTCCAAGGCATACTTTTGTCCCATTTTTGTCTTATTATAAGACGTCTAAACACGGGGCACTGGTGATAAAATAATAACTGTGGTCTGCAGCCAGAGAGCAGCAGACTGCAGTAATTATTTTATCCTCCTTGTATATTGATACTGGACTGACTCATCTCACTGTAAGTGTACACAAAGGCGATACCATTCGAGACGAGGTTCAGAAAGTTAAAAGAGGATACAATGGAACAATTTTAATTGAAGAGCCATTTTGCCAATGAAAAATATTCAATTAACAAGAGTAATCAATTAATTCGAATTCTGGCATTTTCTTATGATATTCTGGTGATAAATAGAGTTATTTTATTATATCTTGTTTGACTAAATGCACAGAGCTCTGTCAAACAAGATATAACAGATCAAATGTCAACATTAAAAGTATAGCTGCCTGAATGCTAGAAATTTGGCAACTGACTTTTTTTTGAAAAACCACAATAACTGTTATTCAGTTAAAATGGATTTACTCTATATGACCTAAATACAATTACTATGTCAAATTTGTTCTAAAGGTATGGCAAATACTTTGGTGTTTTCAAGGTATATGCAATTTTAACAGGATGAGTCTATTAGGAAATATCCGTTTAAGTGGAGATTACTCAGTGTGTAACACTTTATCTCACAAATAGTTCACCCTCTCTTGTATCCCAAAGTATCAAGAGCTAACTTGGAATATATGGATAAAAAGAAGAAAAAATTAAAATAGTAAAATATATTTCAATAAACTTTCACAACTTATCAACATATATTTATATAATTTTTCACAAACATAGTTGTTAACATTTTACATGTGTGTACATAGTTGCACATAAAATAAATTACAAAATGTGAAAAACCACACCTGTTCATTATCACAGAACACTTCCACAATCATTTTCAGTGCTAAAGATGATCTCTCAACTGGTTTTAAATAATATTTTAGTTATTGTTTGATGTTGAGGTAATGCCATATCCCTTTATCTAACATAACTAATGATATTCACAACACCTTTTCTCTTATAATTTATATTTCACCATTCGCTTCCCAAACACAGATTATGAAATCACATCAGAATGAGACCATCAAGCTTGTTCCAATTACAGAGTCATACGTTTTACCTGGCTATTTCTTGACATTGTGCTGTGCAGATTTGGCTACTCTCTTTGGTAAAGGGCTGATATTTGTACTGGGTGTGTTAATTAACTTAATTTTTGAACTAGTTTGAGGTAAGGGGGTCGGGTTCCCAAGCTTGAGGCATTAATATTTTCACCACTGGCAATGGCAGATGCAAGATTCTGGTTTCAAGATGCCGAGCATGAGAGGGGGTATCCCACACTCAACGGTTGGGTCCAGGGGCTTCACCAGAAATTTTTTTACAAAATGGGTGGTCAGTATAACCCTTCAGTGGCTTCTCTGCAAATGACCAAAATATTTCAGCAACTGTGTATAGACTCATTAAAATTTAGAAAAAGGGAAGCCAATTTACAATGGCTTACAAGAGACCTGTGTTGGAGGTATAGCTGTATGCATGGGTATATGGTATTATCTGTCATAAAACATGGGCATCCCCTACCTTTGGTAGTGGATGCCCAGGTATTATTGCAAATAATACCACATCCCCTGGTCTTGGTGTGTGTGAAAAAAAGTTACAAAAAGTAGGAGGGGACATGCTGGGTGCACCCCACCCCCTCAGGACCCAGGAAATATGGTTAAGTAAAGATTAGTACACACCACAGCGTTGATGTGTTTGACTTAGTTACTTGACAAAACTTTTTTGAAAAAAGTGAAGTACGTGAATTGCTTATTATCATAAAACATAAAATAATAAAATAATTAATAAATAAATAAATAATAAAAGATTGAATGTACCATTATTATACTTGTTGAGTCCACTATAAAAAAGAAAACTGAAAAAATCTTTTCAAGGGCATTTGGTTATCGGATAACACAAGAATTTTTTTTTTTATTTCCATTTATCCAGAGGTATTGAATATGGTCACCTTTCTTGACATATAAAGAGCAAAGAATGTTTGCAAAAATAGGCCGATGAAATCGTCAGATGTGTACCCATACGCACAACTAGTAGAAAGATGTATGACGGAGGGCCACCACGGATGCCGTCATTATGTACACCATACATGGATTGGAGGAGTGTCTAATTTGATGGATAAAGGGTTAATATCTCCGGATCAAATTATCAGATTTACATAAAAAAAACTATACAGCACAACACATCAGTAACCTGTATAAATATCTAAAGTAACATGACAATCGGACAGATATTTTTTGAGTTATCTCATGCCAAAGGGATTGGAGGAATTTTCAATTTGAAGGATAAAGGGTTAATATCTCAGGATCAAATTATCAGATTTACACCAAAAACTATACAGCTCGGCACATCAGTAACCTGAACACAAATATAAAGTAACTTGACAATCCAAGCAATATTTTTCAAGTTATCGAATGCCAAAGGGATTGGAGGAATTTTCAATTTGAAGGATAAAGGGTTAATATCTCAGGATCAAAATAACAGGTAATAAAAAGTAATGGAAGATCAGTAATAATTTGAACCACAGCCTTATTGTACTAGAGGATTAAATTATTACATATCCTTCCAACAAATGCGAAGAGTATTATAGCTAGTATTATCTCAGACAAATTTATCCTCTGGGTACCTCTTTCTGTTTAGGCCTGAGACCTTGATTCTGATTGGGGTTCACAGTGGGTAGGTGTAGTAATGCTACCCTGGGTAGCATCACCAAACATATACCCTCTGGTGGCCTCATTCTGCAGGTGGTCTTTTGGGCTGGGGCCCTAATGCAGAGATATATGTTTGGGGTATTTTTGTAATTATATCAAAAGGACCTTTCTTTGCTGCTGCTGAACTTATACTGCTCAAAGAGAGGAGGGGCAGTACACCCCCATGGGAATGCACCCATCCTCGTACTCTGTTTGTAAAGCAGTATTATGTTTGTAAAGCAGAAGTTCTCTGCAGCATTAAATATGTACTGCTCCAGTTCAATAGGGTTCCAAGGACTGAATCTTTTGAGACAAAGGGTTTTTTTTACTAGTGTTTATGGTACCAGTCAACATCTATGGTTATATCAATGACCGCAACATAGGTATGGAGTCAAGTTTAGCCAATCATATATACCTATGCTGCCCTCTTTAAGAGACTTCCACCCCAGACATTGGTTACTGAGTCCTTTGTTGCCAGTAAAGCAGAACTTGTTTACAACAGTAAACAAGCACTACTCCACTTCCCATAGTTTCCAGGGATAGACAAAGGGTTAAACCCCCACCACAGAAATAAAGAGGTTTTAACCCTTTAACCAATGGGGGGGGGGGGGGGGGGGGGGGGGGGTCATCATCATGACATGGTTTTGTGGAAACATTTTGAAAAATATATGTTTTTCAACTGCAGAATTTGAAAATTACGTGGGCGGATGCAGTAGATTCGTCAGGTAAAGAGTAAACCCCTGATTCACCAAACAATCACAAAATGCTTCTATATTGCATTGAAAAGGTTGCCGTATGGGTTTTCTTTCTTCGTGAGTTAACCAGAAGGATGCATTTATCCTGGCAATGTTTTATATCTATGTAGCCCACTTTAGAGGTCTTTCTCCCCAGGCATTGGTTCTGAGTCCTATTTTACCAATAAAGCTTGCTTACCACTTCCCGGGGTTCCCACAGGGAAATTATCAAAAAAATTTATTTCAATTAACTGCTCTATGTACCCAGAGCAACACTGATTTTCTGTAAAACTAAGCTATAAATAATGCATTAAGTGTGTGAGGAAACCAGAGAAAACAGGATTCAATGAATTAGAACACAGAAGATCATCTATTGCACTGAAAGTGTTCATAGGCATGTCATGCAATATTATTACATTTTAATACTATCCACTTAATTGATTAATCTAGAATGGATATCATATGCACAGAAAGCTTTCAGTTCTAGATTTATTATTCAACATAAACAACCACATGAGACTATGTAACTGTTTGTTAGTATATACAACAGACATATTGATCTAACAATGGCAAGAACATGTTGGAGCATAGTGAAAAATTAACTGCATTAGTACCAGAACCAATCTGATTCCTCAAAACATCGGAATAACATGTCAAGACCCTGCAAAAGGCATAAGATTTATTCATTTATTTATTGGGTTTAACTGGTCGAGTGCTGGAAGCCACTATCACGGCCTCACTGAAAAATACTGTTTGCACTACATGAATCTTGTAGTTTACTCAACAGTACAAGAAAAATGTTTATGCATGTTTGTTTGTTACAATTTTAGGACTGCAAATAGGCACTAACCAATATACTGTAAAAAGGCAACAGTGGCATAGCTCGGGGGAGGGGGCATTGGGGAGGGCCTTGCCCCCCTAAATGTTTTGCTGGCTTCCCCACCCCAAAACATTGGCCCAATGCAACTTTCACACAACACAGAGCCTCAAAATTGTCAGGAATACGCGTGCTACACATGCGACAAATGTTTCAGATTCACTCTTAGAGCACTCAATTTTCTTTGGGGGGGGGGGGGGGAGGGAGGGAGCGGGGGTATTAGTCCAAACTAGACCTGGTCATTGCCCCATTCTCCCATTGATGATTGGATGGTCCTAGTTAGGTCTAGGAGAGTTACCCAAACCCCATGCCATGCCATGCCAAGTCCCATCCCCCGCCCCCCCAATCCAAAATCTGGCCTATTATAGAATCCTGGCTATGCACCTGCAAGACAGCTATTATGACAAAAACTTGCTGGTAACATGGTATTTTTTAAAATTTATTTTCAAATACCCATGTTAGGAGCTACATTGTCACTAAGACCAGTTAACTAGTAAAGCACTAAATTATACTTCCGTCACCAAGATTTGTTCACATATTTTTGCAAGAGTTTATGGAAGAATGCCTATTAAGGCACTCTCCCATGAATTGATGCAAGGCAAATCAACAGAGACAAAATAACTTCATTTCAAAGATGATGTGAAGCACATCCTGAGAATATGAAGCCTTTAACCCTTTACCTTACACAAAAACCAGACAACACTTGCAAACAAAATTCTTGAATATCTAATTTTTTCGTTTTTTGTATCAAAAACATAGGTTATAACCTATTAGGTTATAACCTCACATCAGAACGAGCTTAATGAGCTCATTCCAAAGAGGGATGCATGAGCTATGTTTTTGAGACAAAAAATGAAAAAAATAATGAAAATTGAATACTAATTTTTGTGAAAAAAGCTGACCGGTTTTGGCCATTAGTTTGGGTAAAGGGTTAAACTGCAATACCTGCACTTCAGAATGAGGCCAAAATATGAGCTTCCAGTACTCAATCATTTAAGGTCACTCTCAAAAATCTATAGCTATATCATGATTGCAACACAAGAATAAAATCAATTAGCCAATAATTTAGTACTTGCACCCCATGCACTGGTTACCCTGTCCTTTTATACAAGCAAAACAGTACTGGTTTATCCCACTACATTGAAACTCTGTTAACAGAACAGCCACTGTGGCAATGAAAAAAGATCCAGTTGTTTGTTTATTGGGGTTTAATGACACTTTCAACAACCAGGGTCACATCGTCTTTGAAAAATATACAATTACCGGTAAAACGTATATTCAATCAACCAGAATTAGGTCATTTTCCACTATTTTGTGATAAATTGAGTATATATTTCATTTTATTCTTGTTTGACAGCAAGATATAATAGAATAAATGCTTATTTTAAAAGTAAAGAGGTTGTAGAGGCCTGTAAAGCCTAGAAATTTGTGGGCTGGTAGAATTTTTTGATAAAGTTAAAAAATTTATAGTAATTTATGTATTTTTTATTTTTACCAATGACCCAGACTTAGCTGGTGCTAACTCTAACAAAACCAGGGCCAAACACAAATTTTGCCCCCCAATCCCCAAAATTTGCATCCAAAACAAAAAGAAATCATGTCCTAAAGGACCTCCATACTACGCCTCTACTGCGCATGCGCAGTGA
This sequence comes from Pictodentalium vernedei, assembly GCA_031216915.1. Taxonomy (NCBI): domain Eukaryota; kingdom Metazoa; phylum Mollusca; class Scaphopoda; order Dentaliida; family Dentaliidae; genus Pictodentalium; species Pictodentalium vernedei. The sequence continues at coordinate 250,687,882 of CM062291.1, forward strand.
CGCAGTCGTCCCGAAATTGGCGCCAATTATCATTCTTACTGGCAGTGCCTGGTCAGCGCTATGTACTCAGCGGGGAGGCAAAAGTTCCCAACTCCAGGGAGGGCCATCCCCGTCTGGGTCATTGGTAAGTATAAAAAATATATAAATTACTATAAATTTTTTAACATTTTTATACTGTACCAATGACCCAGACTTAGCTGAATAGTAAACAGGCTGGAGGGCCTAGGACATAGAGGAAAATCCAATAAGCTCAACTATATAGTAAAGAGGTAACCCCTTAAGGAGAAAAGGAGTATTAGGCTTTACATGTATCTTTCTTATTTAATATAAAATTAGAAAGATACACTACCCTTAATAATTGAGCACAATAACATTCATGTTCTCTATTAACATCCAGTATAACCCTTATACTAATTATTTTTAAAGCAAGCCAATAAATAAAGTAGTCCAGAGAATTGAGACTCTTTATAGTCATTTAAAAGAGTCCGAGTATTGTATATTAAAGCCCGTTTGACACTTGACATATACAAATGCTTCACACCGAGCTACACTTTAAAAATAAGACATGAATGAATTTAAACATTAATATTACACTCTAAAACCATCCCAGAAGCGACTCAGAAATACTGACTTGGAGGAGGCATTCCCTTGCTTTTCACTATAAAGCAGGTGACCTAAGGGAACACCCACCCCCCCCCCCCCCCCCTTCCCCTTGCCCTGGGTCAAATAGCCCAGAGCGAAGAGGGCAGCCGGACGGAGTCACTGCCGGAACAGAAAGCCTGCATAACTATAGTTGCAACTGTTTAGTGGACGACATTCTGAGCAACAGATAACGGACCTAAACAATGCAGGTCTCCTGAAATGGACTCAATATTTCTGAGATAAAAATTCGTAAATGTGGATGGCTGAGACCAATAAGCAGCCTTCATTAAATCTGTAATAGCAACACTATTAGCATAAGCCCAGGAAGTAGAAAGAGCTCTTACTTCATGAGCAGAAATCTTAAGCACAGACTGCTGAGAAGAAGATAAATCTTCATAAGCAGTACGGATAGTTAACTGAATCCATCTAGCAATAGAATGGACTGAAATGTCCTTTCTATTAGGCATCAAAGACAGAAAGAAACGTTTCCGTCCCTTTCTGATAAACTGAGATCTCTGTTTATAGATACGTAGTGCTCTAACAGGACAGAGTAAAGGCCTACGCCCGTCTGAAGACGGAAGAGCCTTAATAACAATAGGTTCCGGATATTTATTAGGAGCCTGATTCTTAGCTAAAAAACCCACATTAGTAGTGAAGGTGATAGTGTTCCCAACACTACGATAATGAGAATCATCCACCGATAGTGCATGAAGCTCACTGACTCTTCTGGCAGAAGAGAAAGCTAAGAGAAAAGCTGTCTTATAAGATAAGAATTTGAAATCTACTGTCCCAAGAGGTTCAAATGGCTTTTCCTTCAATTTAAGGAGAACCCAAGCTAAATTCCACTTAGGAATTAATCTAAGAGTTCTGGGTCTATTTATCGAAAAGTTTCTAACCAACTTCGATAAAAAGACATTAGATCCAATTTGTAAACTATCATGATGTGCATAGGTATCAGATAACATAGATCTATAACCCTTTATAGTAACAGGCTGCAGTTTGATTTTGTGAAACAAGTATACTAGAAAGTTTGCAATGTCCGGTATAGAGGGATCAAATATATCTACAGAATGATCCCTACACCAACGACGAAAAACCTTCCACTTAGCCGCATAGTTTAGCGAAGAGGAGGTCCTCCTACAGTTAGAAATCGCGTCCACTGCTCGTTCTGTAAAGTGCTTGCCATGCAAGAAGGACCGCACAACGGAAAAACGTGAAGGTTGAGACCTTGCGGGTTGTGATGGAGTTGGCGCGATTTCCCCTGCGAAAGAAGATCCTCTCGTGGAGGAAGCTTCCGCGGTAGGTCCCACAACAGACACCTGAGTAGATTTATCCACGGTCTCTGTGGCGACAGAGATGCTACCAACAGAATCTTGCATTGAGATTGTTTTATCTTTAGCAATACTTGTTGAATTAACGGCGCTGGAGGATACGCATATCCTATCATTCCGTCCCAAGGGATCGACAGAGCGTCTACTGCAAATGCTCTTGGATCCGGACACGGAGACACATACGTCTGCAACTGATTGTTGAGATGTGTCGCAAATAAGTCTATCATTGGCCGTTCCCATTGGTAGCAAATCTGATTGAATACTTGTTTGTTGAGAGTCCATTCTGACGGCGACAAGGGGCCCCTCTGTGAAAGGGAGTCCGCTAATACGTTCAGATGAAAGGGAGTCTGCTAGCACATTCAGACGACCCGGTATGTGACGGACCGAAAGAAGAACGTGATTTTCTAACGCAAACAGAAGGATTCTTTCCGTTAGATTGAACAACGGAACTGAATGAGTGCCTCCCTGTTTCCGTATATACGCCACTACTGTCGTATTGTCGGATAGGATTTGGACATGAGCATCGTGAATAATGTCCATCCAGTGACGTAACGCAAGCCAAATTGACATCATTTCCTTGATGTTTATGTGCTTGCACAGGAATTGCGGATCCCAAAGACCCTGGCATCTCGAATCCGTTGGGATTAATGATGCACCCCAACCTGTTTGACTGGCATCCGTCATAACGGTAAAATTCGGATCCGGCAACTGCAGCGGAACTCCTTGAGTTAACCACTGAATGTTTGCCCAAGTCTGAATCTCTTGTTTCACTTGATCTGACAAGAGAACGTCTACATCGAGCGAATGAATTTTCACACTCCAATTCTGAGTCAGGAAAATTTGAAGAGGACGTGTGCGTAGCCGCCCCATCGGAATGAGATCCGCGGCGGCTCCGCACAGACCTATCAGTCTCATAAATTCTCTCGCCGTGACTTTGTCTGCGTGCAGACAATAGCGAGCGTAACAACTGACTAATTACTGCGAAGCGTAGATACTTTCGGAATGTCGGATGTACCATGACGTGAAAGTACGCATCTTTGAGATCTATGCTCGTTGCATAATCGTTCACCCGAATACTTGCTCTGACCGATCGAATTGTCTCCATATAAAACTTCGGAGCGACGATCAGCTTGTTTATCCAGCTCAAATCTATGACTGGACGGAACGAGCCGTCTGGTTTCGGAACCAGAAACAGATGGCTGTAGAATCCCAGAGATTCCTGGTTTTCTACGACCTCTACCGCGTTCTTCATTAAAAGAGACTGCACCTCTGATAACAGAGCGTCTCTTTTCTGTGGATTTGACGGAAGATGAGTCCACTTTGGACTTCGAGTTAATGGAGGCTTTCGTTTGAAGGATATCTTCAGACCTTCCGAAGTCACTCCTCTCACCCAAGGGTCGTCCGTAATCGACGCCCACTCTTGTGAAAAACTCGACAACCTTCCGCCAACCGGAACGCGATAGAGGTTTAAGCCATCACCTCCTGGACCTGCGAGGCCTGCGGTAGGAGAAACCACGTCTTCCACGACCCGCACCTCGCCTCGTCGACCTCGGGACGTCCGAGCCGATTGTCCCGGCCTGAAGGACGTCCCGAATGAGAGTCGCTATCCTGACGGTCTCTCGAATAAGACCAAGAGGACGCACCGGAACCTCTATAGGAACCTCTCTTGGGCGCATTAGACCCAGAAGTGCCTGTCTTATTCGTGTCTGCTGTATCCGACTTCTTAGGAGCCGATCTGAACAACAGAGAATCATTAGCTTTCTTTTTAATTTTTATCATAAATAGCGGAAAGCTTGCCGTCAAAGAGAAGTTCTCCTGAGACCGAAGCGACTCTAAGAGAGTTCTTCACCTTAGAATCCACTAGTGTGGATGTAGCTAGGGCTGCGTCACGTCTAACCAACTCCAGATTTGCCACTGAAGGGCGGAGTTACACGTGGAATAAGCTACTGCCCTTGAAAGAAGTCTTAAAGAGGATTGTATATCCTGAAACTCTTCCCCTTGAAGGCGCAGTGATAACGCCTTAGTAAGGTGATCTGCGTAAGATAAGGCATCTACATTGGCTCTGTTAGACGCAATAGCTGTTTCCAACACCGCGGTTGGAATAGAAGCTGACGACGGTAATGATAGCTCTAAGTCTTCCACCTCGTCGTCCATACGCAGAGGAACTCTCGGTATACCCTGTCCTGCCGTATCGAATTTATTCCTTGCATTAATGAAAGGCAGGTTGAGAGTATTAGCGGACAAGAAACCTGCTTTCCCCGTCCTGGAAGCAAGTTTAAATATAGCGTCATTCAATAATTCAAATGTTCTAGCAACATAATTGGACTGCGACGGAAACTCGGGAGCGATGTCCCTGAACCGCTCAAAAAATTCAGAGTTCAATGACGCTATAATTCTCTTGTCCGGAAGCGCCAGCAGTCTGGCCAGACGGAACAACTTGAGGGAGAAAGTGCCGGATGAAGTCCACGGCAGCTTTATGGTTTGTTCCGAAAGGGATAGCTCCAAGTCATCCGTATCCCTTTCACCATCCGGTCGGACCTCATGATGTTCCCCGGTCGTCCGCCCCCCCCGATGCTTCGGCGGAGCGTACCGACCCAGCGCCCGTCGGATAATTCTCGATCCGACACCGTTTCTGTCGGCTGCTGGGATGCTGCGATAAGCTGTGCTATCTGCACAAGAATGTCTGGCGTCGAGACCTGCAGAGGCGCAGTCTTTCGCTGCTTCGCCGAGGGCAGCTCCGCATCAGATGGCTCCCGCATACTTTTCCTATGCGAACGTCCAGAGTCCATCGGTCTCGAATCCCTGGCTGCCGGATGGTGTGACCTGGTCGCCGAAGAATCCTTCATCGGCGAAGCTGGTAATATATCGGCGGTCACGCAGCCAAGGTGCGGTCGTGTGCGCTGACGAGAAGAGGAAGCCTTAACAGTCTCTGCTGCTTATACAACGGAGCGTCCCGAGCGACGGACGTATGCTCCGCTAAAGACACATTTTGTACCACAACATCTGGTCCCAGATGTTGTTGTACGAGAGAGGGACCTCTCTCGCTCGCGGCCCGGCTGGACCTGAACGAGCTAGGAACCGGACTAAAAGGCTTCCTCCGTTCTCGCTTACTATCCGCCGTCACTGGGTGTGCATCTATTATGTTTATAGTGCTCGCATCACCCAAAATTTCCTCTTGGACCGCATCGGATGAACCCGGCTGCCGAACCATTCGGTGAATGGACGCTACACCGGGCGAGCTAGCGGACAACATTTGTCTAATCTCCATGAGCACTTTTGCCGCTAGCTCTGAATTCATTTGTGATGACGGACGCACACTTGAAGAAGATAACATGGAAACATCACCCTGTTCTGGTTCCTCTGAAACAGAAACTGAGAGAGTAGAGTGACCTTGCGGAGAAAGAGCCGGCATCGCTCTTTCTTCAGAAACATCATATCGTGACACACGTTTCCAATGTTTCTCATCCCAATGTTCACATATAGGACAGGGATTAATGCGAGAACACTGACTACAATTAATACAATGATCATGAAAGTCAGAGGAAGACTTCTTCCTATTACAATTTGAACAACGTCCCTTCATTGTGAAAGAACAACAATAAGTCCTAGTTACTCGCAAAAACCCCTGACACAAAGATACATAATAACATGATCCATTAATAAATGAAAAAACAATTGCAAAACAAAATAATTTTGAAAAAATATTTTTTCAGCGAAGCCCAAGTTGCTGAAAAGTAACGTTGAGCCCCGATGGATCCGATGGCAAAGTGTGGTCAAAAATTTTAAATTTATATAAAATAATTAATGAGACACTTTCGGATAATATAAATGTATCTTATAATGAGATAAACTACAACAAAGGCAAACAGCCCCCCCTCAAAAAAGGCTGTTGCCAATGAAAACAAACAGTGTAAACCCACTAGAAAACATGACTCCAGGCACTGAAAAAACTGGCCCGGAATCAGTCATCAATTACACTCTATCTGATGCAAAACAGAGACTCCCAGGGGAGAATCTGTAGAACATCAGATGGAAGATGCAGAACACAAACGTTATACACCCATGGGTGAAAACGTAACTATGGGGAAAATAACAGAAAACATTCTGTAACCAAGCAACTCTCCCAGGAAATTTTAGAAATGAAATTTCTCAAAAATATGCCAAAAGCATGGGAGAATTGCAAGGGGGGACTTTAGAAGGCTAGGGGAGAGGAAACACTGAATAAGCAGTGCAACAATTAGCAAGAATGACAACAAGAGGCCCATGCCTCGAAAATAGGCAACTTAACATAATTTCATCAAAAAATTTTAAGTACAGCCCTGATTATTTTTTGCCACTTCTTTTTCCTCTCCTCCTTCTATCCTCCTTAGAATCACATTTTCTCCAAAAATTACGTGTCTGGCATCCTTTAAACTGAGATTTACAAGCACAAAGATCAGTGAGATGTTGACTGATGAAGGGCCAAACAGAGAATGATAATTGGCGCCAATTTCGGGACGACTGCGTCACTGCGCATGCGCAGTAGAGGCATAGTATGGAGGTCCTTTAGGACATGATTTCTTTTTGTTTTGGATGCAAATTTTGGGGATTGGGGGGCAAAATTTGTGTTTGGCCCTGGTTTTGTTAGAGTTAGCACCAGCTAAGTCTGGGTCATTGGTACAGTATAAAAATACACATTTTTCATTCAATTACTTTATGTAAATGCAAAGCATGGCATATGCCCCCCCTCCCTCCCTCCCCCCCCCCCCCCCCCCCCCCCCCCCCCCCCGACAGTGTCATAATGCCATAGTGGCCACACTGAATTGGCTTGCTAGATCAAAATCAAAAGAAAGCATTGTCTAGTCATCCATAAGTAACCCGTAAAATTATGATTTGATCAAATAAGCAGTTTTCAAATCCAACATGCAGTGAATGCAATACTGAGGTCGAATGTGTGAAAACACGCCTGAGAAAAATTGTTGGATGGAACACATTCCTTGTGCATATCAAATTCCACCATGTGGCTCTATCAGAATACAAAAGGAGATCCAAATCTGACCTATGGCTTTGAAATTACTATCCAAAACGTTTGAACGGACAGGCGGATGGACAGACGGATGGAGGGAGGTTGCCATTAGATACACCCAAATCCTCCTTTGGAGTCAGGGGCATAATTAATGGATCAAATTTGAACTAAAGGTAGGGCAAATCGTCCAGTGTTTGCAAGTTCTATGCAATAACAGGGTTATTCTATTTGGACATATCCAGTTTTGAGACAAGTGATTACCAATCACACCAACAGCTAAGGAGAGTGGTATATGATTACCTAGGAAATCTTGATAATCTGAGGGATTCTAAAAACCATGTTCACACAAAAAATCTGATGTGAACATACCAAGTCTATTTTAACCCTTTGGGTCTGAGTAATTTTCCAGCAATTTTTACTAAACCCACATAGTGGTTTAGCAGTGATTTCTAACCAAATCTTGGCTGCCTCATGAGGCAGACAAGACTTGACTAGAAGCCACTGCCAATGTAATTTGGCTATTTTCCTATTTTCCACAAGACATTTTCTTGATTGTATGTTAAAGTACCCTTTCTAAGGCCACAAAATTTGGAAAAGTTTGATAAAGGACATTTGATGGTTAAAAGCTCCCAACGGAAGATATTAAAGTCTATTTATTTATATATTTATTGAGGGTTTAATGACACTTTTGGCAGTCTGGATCGCCTCAGTTTTACAGGTGGAGGAAGCCAGAGCACTTGAGATAACCACAGCAGTGTTAAGTACCTCTCAGTGTACAAGCAGGGTTAGCGATGATTGAAGACAAATGGACCATCGATGTGCAGTATGCCTTAGTACACAGAGCCACTGTGCCCCCACGTGGGCAACTGGGTAAGTACCTTGCCCAAGGACAGAATGCAGTACACTGCACACCCTTTCATCCTACATAATGGTCTGTCAATTCCACTACTAACACATTGGGACCAGTCAAGCTGATCTTCAGGTTGAACATAGTGATCCCTTGGCTGAAAGTTTCCTCATCTTTCTTTTGCTTTTCTACAGACAGTGAGTTTTTATCTGGATGGATTCTCCATTCTGCCCATTCTAAAAGATTTCAGAGGTGATTCACTCTCTTTGTATTACACATGATTATTTAAGTTTTCAAGAAAGTTATATTTCACAGAACTATCCTGTTTGGTCTTTGCTCGATCTTAACTCTGAAACAAGTTAATGTACATTCACATAAGAGCCCTGCACAGTTTTAAGATTCCAATCAATTTAAAATTATCCTCATGATTCGATTTGGTTCACAAAGTTAAAAAATTGCCAAGATGTTCTCAAAAACTTATAACACTCATCATCTTCTCCTTTACTTGTTCTATAGTCACTTTTTGGTGTGTCATTATATCAATAACAACATCACTCCTTGAACTCTTCTATTATCAGGTCTCCCTTTGAACAACAGGAGACCTGATGACATGAGAGATCAAGGAAGCTAATGAAGTAACTAATACAGGTACTGTGCATGTTTAGGAAATGGAACCAACATGGGACCTATGTTAGTTCCATTTCTGGAATATTACGCATTTTAAATGAGAAGTTGTGGCAATAATCTTTACCTAGATAGAAATCCAATAACTGAATCACCATATCTGAGTGAAGATCAGCAACAGTATATTATAGTTGTGGAACCATGAATAGTCCCTTTGCCAGTGAACATTATTCAGTTAACTGGTTGAGTGTTGGAAGCCACTATCATGGCTCTATTGAAATGTGCTGAAAGCCACTTTAGTAGCTTTACATGCATTATCTTGTTTGCTCAGCAGTAGTAGAATTTTGTAAATCTAAATCTGTTTGGTTGCAATTTATTGGAGAGTGCCTATTGGCACTCTCCAATCAGTTGTAACAAAACAGTTATTTATGAACAAAATGTTGCTAAACTAAGGCTACTGTTGCTGGTAGCATAGTATCATTGAAAAAAAAAAACACCCATGTTTCAAATCACCTCGGAAAAATAATTTAGTACTCAACCAGTTAACAGGGATTTGTAATTTTTCTGTATTCTAGAGATAAACTGGGCATTTATTCTATTATATCTTGTTTGACCCAGCTCATATGGAGCCCTGTCAAACAAGATATAAGAGATTAAATGCCTGTATTATATGTACTGCAGCACAACTGATCTATCAACAGGGGAATTCATAACTGTCATGATAATTTCTCCACATATTACCAGAATTTTTATTATTCAGTTAATGGGAGTTACTCTATAACCTACATGTAATTAACAGGTCAAATTTGTACTGAAGGTATGGTAAATGATTTTGTGTTTAGAAGTTATATTTAGTTATCAGGGTTATCCAATTAAGTGGGCTCCATTGTATTCCACAGTTGTTGGAAGAAACAACAGCCACATTTTCGACTATTTGAAATGATTTGAGATTCAATTTGATAACAAACCTCAGTCTTTAAATTGATTCAACGCAAAATTTGACATTTCTTTATTTAATTTATTGGTGTTTAATGTCACTTTCAGTATCTAAGGCTAAATCATTATAGCAACACAAGGATGGAGTCATCTTCAGCTTGTATCCATGCTTTTGAGGGGATGGGAGGAATCAGATATAATGAGAGGCAGGTCAATTATCATCAAAGAAGCTATAGAAATGGCAAAGTTGAGTTCTAAAGCTTTATATCATCCCTCGAGTGCAACAAGGTGCCATCTGCAATGCAAAAGCATGTGGAGGCACCTTGTTACACTAAAGGGATGAGATAATATATATAATGTTAATTCTATTGAGTGTCGCATTACAATTTATACCACGTTGTAAACTCCCAGAATTAACTCAAGTCAAGTATCCTTTTTGATACCTCTGCAGGAAGTTCACCCCATACCTCCGTCTGCACTCAGATGCCTCCAGTGCATGTATTCAAGAATGCTGTAAAGTGAGGGTCTCACCCCTATTTTATACCAGATCAAGCCAGAAAATAAGCAGACTGACATCTGCAAAATGAGGTCCCCAGAGGGTGAATTAAGTGATGCTACCCTGCACCGCAGGGTAGCATCACTAAATTTACTCTCTGAACCTCAGTCTGAATCAGGGTCTCAAAACTAAACAGAATGAGTTACCCAGAGGATAAATTGACCCACTGTATTGGATAGCAGGATCAAATTCATCCTCTGGGGACCTCATTCTGCAAATGTCAGATGCCTTATTTTTTGGCCTGTACCAGATAACAGCATACATGTATCAATATTTTAATGCAAAAGACTCCAGGAGAGAACTGGGATACTCCCATACAGTCAGACTAACCAAAACAAAATGACATTGAACTCTTAATCCTGCAGAGTATTCTTAAGATATCAAATCATGGCAGCTATGACTAGATTTGATGAAAAATTCATTTAAAGTTAACGCAAGAAATCATTGGTGAAAAAATCCATTCAATTTACAAGGTGGAAATTATATCAAATATACCTCACAAATTATAAATATTTCAGCAGCAAGAGAAATCCTGTGCTGGACAGGAATATCTGCCAGCAGCATGCAAGGAGTTAAACAAAAATATATTTTTTCAGCATAGTACCGACAATAGCAAGAATACAGCAAGGTTGGCATATAATGTTGATATAATAAAAATACATACAAAAAATATCAATTGAAAAGTGGCAATCAAGATATTATAATGGTCAAGAGACATATTTAGCAGACTGGATTTTGAACTCTAGAAAAGGAGAGTGCTATTCTAGTAAAGTTGCATTCATGGAGGATGTACAGATCCCTAGTTTACAGTAAAATTTATGAAATGAGATCAGAAAATTTAGTGTGGATGAGCCCTTGGAAAGATACAGCCCAATGTTTCATCATATTTTGTAAATTTCTCTATATATTCCAATCGATTGAAAATTAGAACTGAACATTATAATTGTTCAAATGTTAGGTGTCTCCATGGTTAACTCGTAGAGTGCTAAATTATTTTTCAAACGTAATTTGTAACATGGGTATTTTTTTCAAAACTACCATGCTACCAGTAAGGCAAGCTTTGGTTTAGCAAGATTTTGTTCTCAAATAATTGTTTTGTGACAATATATTGGAGAGAAAGCATTGTAGCACTCTAAATAAATTGTAACAAAACAATTCTATGTAAACATTTTTATTTTACTTCTTTGCAACCAAAAAGTGTATGCATACAGTGTACAGCCACTGAAGTGGCAATCAGCACTTTTCAATAGAGCGATAATAGTGGCTTCCAGCACTCAACTAGTTAACCCTTAAGCCCCCATATAGCCCCAAACCACCACTTTTATATTGCACTGAAGCAGGTGCTCCCTTGTGTAATCTTTTTTATTACTCTTGTGTGTTGACTGAATTTTCCCTGGCAGTGGTTCTACGTCACTGCTGGCTGCCTGTATAGGCAGCCAGCAGTGATGTAGAACCACTGCCAAGTCATCAATAACTATGTAAGCAGAAAAAGGCCATAAATACTTTAAAATTAATCTGAGGACTAAAGGGTTAAAGCCCAAGGAATACTGCACTGAACAAAATGTTTCTACTTAACCATTCCAATATCAAGTAACTTGACATAATTCACTAATATATATTTATTTAGGTTTTAACAACACTTTCAACAGACAGGGTCATATTTCATTAGACAGTTTTACTGTTTAATAAAACTGAAGTAACTGAGGAGAACCACCAAGCAGTATCAAGTAACTATTAGACTATCAAACGTACTAACCCAACAGGGTTAGAATCTGTTGAAAGCCTGTTTTCATTTATCACTGCATTTCATTTGTCACTGTATTCAAAATCAGAAACATACCTAACTGGACCGAGAAACTAATAGCACCACTTTTGAAGCCTCAAATTATGTTCTTAAAAACAAAGCACTTCATTCCTCCTGTCTGACCAGAGGTCAGGGTTCCAAGTTTATCATCCTTCTGTATGAAGGGAAATAATAACTGTACTACTGAAAATTTGCTATGGATCATTCCTACCCCATCTACATATTTGTACCTAAAAAGTAAATGTGTTCATTTGGATTTAACTTAGGTCATATGTTGTTGTACAATTTTATTGGTGGAGGTTGCCAGAGGGAACCACCGAGCCATAGTGAGTAACTGCTTGACTCTCCAATTTACTATGTTGGCACAAGCTGAGTTATTGTTGGTTAACAGCAAGTGTAGCATCAACATACAGCATATCTAAGCTCAAAGTGCTGTACACCTACAGTACACTTTCCTTCAAACAATGCAACCCTGCTTGTGCACAGTGGTTCTCCTAGGGTTCTCCAGCTTCCTTCACTCATAAAATTGTCCGACATGATATAACCCAGGTTGTTGAAAGTGTTACCAAACCCAATACACATACAGACATAACAATATACACATTTACTCTTTATGTACAAATATGTCAATGAATAGGAGTGATCCTTCGCCAATTTTGCATAGTATATTTATTTAATTGCTAGAAGCCCACACTGAGGCTCTACTGAGAGGTGCTAGTGAGACACTTAATCCTTAGCCTGCTGAGTGTTTTCAAGATATTTTGCTTCAGATCTTGTCATGGCTGCTGTGATGTAGCCATGACTAAATTTGAAGAAAAATTCATGAATCTAAATCAAGAAATTATTCGTGAAAAGATCCATTCAATATGTGGGGAGAAATTTGATTAAATGTGCCCTAATTATACTTATTTCAATGGCAAGAGGCATCATGTCCTAGGCAGGAATATCTGCCTGCAGCATGCAAGGAGTTAAATGGCTTCAAGTTTGAAGCAGAATTGTTTTGTTTATACAGATTTGCTTTTTACCATACACTCTCCCATAAATGGTGACCAAAGAAATCATCATGAACAACTTGAAGAGAATTCATTTGTTGAAAGAAATTGATGATAATATTGTATGCAAAATTTACTCAACAAATAATTCATTTTGTTAATGTAACAAAGCAATTACAGTTTTAAAGAACCCTTCAATGTTAAAAGGAAGTGTTAGGAAACCCAACAGTTTTCAGGTTGATAAAAAATAGTGTGCCCAGGATCAAAGATGATCCCACTATTGATTATGCATCACAAACACTCTACAAAACCTATAAACAGGAATCAGAATCAGGAATCAGCACAATTCGGAATTTCTTAGAATTATATCACAGGGTTGCCAATGAGAAAAAGAAAATTATTTGATCCCAAAAAACAGGTTCTATACAAAAAAATGCCTCTTTATAAATATATCCAGTCACCTTATGTACGTTGAACATCATACCTTATTCTAAAAGGTTAAGGTACCAAGTATAAAAAAAATAAATTTCATTTTACCTGAATGAGTAATAAGAATGAAGTCTTATGAAACTGTGATAAAATTGATTAATACATTTATGAAAACATCTCTCACAATTAAAAATAAACATTAATACTGGATGTGCTGTAGGGATATCATAACCTTTTACCCAACAGGATTGGACGGAAAGCATTGCAAAAATAAATGGAGATAAATAACCAAAGATCTTCATTTTTAACTTCAAAAATATACCTCATTGGAGCGAGCTCAAGCCAGATTCGGGAAGAAAATCATAATTTGAAGCATGATCGGTGTGTATTGTAGCGGAACATTTTGTTGGTTTGTTATGTAATGGTTAACTCTTTACCTGCTGCTAGCAGATATTCCTGCCCTGGACAGCAAATCTCTTGTCACTCCAGTAAAATTTCAGCATTTTTAATTAAATTTACCCTTTGTAAATTAAATGAAGGTTTTGATCAACGATTTGTTCAATTAAAAATCCAAAGACTTTCATAAAATCTAGTCATGGCTGCTTTACACATTTTTCGAAAACAAATTTCACCCATTTGTCAATAAAACCATACAAATATGGATATCATCAGAACCAGCTCCATGAGCTGGTTCTAATGATATCCATATTTGTATAGTTTTATTGAGACACTTCCGAGATATTCTAGGTTATGGTAAGATTAATCTGGTCAATTTTCTGGCTGGTTTTGGCCAATATGTTAGGTAAAGGATTAAATAAATCACCACTTTTACAATACTGACAAAGTAAATTGTTTCCCTTTCTTAATTCCACAAAATAAAATAATCTTTCCAAACCTTGATAACAACAAACAGAGAAAGACATGGGAAGGAATGTAATTGAGCACGTCAACAATATCACAACCATGATTGTCATAACAAATAATACTATTTACACAAATTGTGGCCAACAGCAATCAGCCATTGTCTGTTAAACATGTCTCACACTAAATCTAGAGATGGGCAGTGTTGAAATTTTGAGTTTGGTTTTGGTATCACTATCTTTTCTATGAAAAACTCTGGTTTCAGTTTGGTATTTGGTGTTAAATTATTCCATTACCATTATGTCTATGTGTGTGTGTGTGTGTGTGTGTGTGTGTGTGTGTAGGGGAGGGGTGAGAAGGGGTAGGGCAGATAATACTAGAGCGATGTCACGCATGCAGCCCGACTGACCCAGGAATGGCAATGCTTAGACGCAAAATAGTCAGAGCCATTTTTTGTTAACAGTTTACCTGCCATATCTGCACTCGTGATATACAAAATTTGCTATTCAAATTTCATTTTTTCATTTCTCTACTTCAAAACATACCTCATGACCTATTAATGGAACAAACTTGATGAGCTTGTTCCATTAAGGAGTAATAAGCCATGGTTAGAAGTAAATAAGAAAATGAAAAAATCTGATGTTTCAGAAAAATAATTTGTACTGTTGGCTTCAACTTGTGTTAGGTAAAGGATTAAAGATGCAGTACATAAAGCAATGCTGGGCTATATGAGTCAATCTTCTTTGTTGCATGTAATAACTCCCAATCCTTCAAAATGCATTTTGGGAATAATTGCCCAAGTGACACATTTGTTTGTGTGTGTGTGTGTGTGGGTTTGTCTTACCAACTTGACGAGGTAAGTAGACAAAAGAGTTTGCGTGTTTCGCCTTACCGAGGTACAAAAGACAAAAGAAACCCTTTACCTCGGTTGTTTTCCCAGAACTGTACCGGCAAAACGAGGTAGAAACCATTAGTCCACACAAAGGACAAACAATGGGGTACCTCGGTATGTAGGGTAGACAAGACTGTGTGTGTGTGTGTGTGTGTGTGTGTGTGTTGTGGAACCTATATTGAAACCTGGCCTGTATTACTAGCTGGAAAATACACATATCAACTTTGGATGAAATCAAATAATCCAAACTGGAGTTATCAGTCGGAAACCAATTGGTTACCGACAGATGGACGGACGAAAGTCATGACTATAGCCCTGACTATAAACAGTCAGGCTAAAAATGCATTTTGTACCAAAGAAAAAATATTGCATGAATAACACTACGTGAGGAGGAGGTGGGTGGGGTGAGGGAGAGTGGGGGTGTGTTAGGGGAGTCCATTTTTTTTTCCACGTGGTCAGTCTAAATCCTTCAGAATGCATTTTGAGCAGAGAAAAAAAAATACCTAACTGGCACCATGGGGGTGGGTGATGGGTGGTGGTGTTTGTCTGGGTTTTTAACCAAAAACTTTAACCAAAACTGTAAAAAAGCATTTTTGCTGAAAGAAAAAAAAGTGCCTAGTTGGCCCCCTGGGGGTGGGGAGGGGGAGGGCGGTACATGAGTTTAAAAAAGATTCAACATGTAGTTCAAAATGCATATTCGAGGAAAGAAAAAAAAAAGTCTAATGGGGGGGGGGGGGGGGGGGGGGGGGTAATTTCTGTCTTGATTTTTAACCACAAACTTTAACCAAAACTGTAAAAAAACATTTTTGACAAAAGGAAAAAAAAAGTTCTGCATGTAGTGACTGTAAATAGTTCAAAATGCATATTGGAGGAAATAACAAAAATTGGCCGAATTGGGGGGAGGGTGGGGGGAGGGTGGGGGGAGGGTGGGGGGAGAGGGATGGGGAGAGGGGATGGTGTTTGTCTGGGTTTTTAACCCAAACTGTAAACAAGCATTTTTGACAAAAGAAAAAAAAAGTGCCTAATTGGCCACCGTGGGTGTTGGGGGGGGGGGGGGAGGGGGGTAGGTACGTAACTTTAAAAAAAAGGTTCCGCAGACATCATACAGAGTCACTGTATCAAGTTAAAATGAAATCCGTCCATATTAAACATGACCTGCAGACTGTGCTAAAAGTTTTTGGGTTTCGGGCTTGGGCAGCCATCACGGTTGACAGAACATGCCCAAAAGGGGACGTTCTCATCTAGGCCTTATACAGAGGCATTCTGTGAAGTTGCAATGAAATCCCTTCATAAATATGACCTGTAGACTGTGCTAATGGTTTTGGGGTTTTGGCTCGGGCAGCCATAACGGTTGACCGATCATGACCAAAAGGGGACGTTCTCATGTAGACAAAACCTAAAACCTGCATTTGAAATTTCGTGACGATCAGACAAGAATTACCGGGTATAGCCTGTACTTGAAGGTTGAATAAAAAAAAACTTTAACCACACACTTTAACCAAAACTCCAAATGTCAACTAAATAGGAAAAGAAAAAACCCCAAAAAACACTTGAACCTTCAGTAAAAAACTTTAACTACAAATTTTAACCAAAACTCTAAATGTTAACAGACGGACAGACGGACGGACAAAAGTCATTACTATAGCCCTCACTGTAAACAGTAGGGCTAAAAATGTGACAAATGAACATGAGGCTCAAAATCACAAATTATTAGTTCCGAGTCTGATTTTGGTGGTCAAACATCCCCAATTTTATAGAGTAATGTGTTGGCTGTGTGTGACTTCACCTGCGCGCACGCTGACTGGAACAAGCCAAAAATTATTGTGGCAACAGTTTGCAATGGCAAAAATGCTGCTGTCAGGTTTGGTGTTGGTGCAGTCTGGTATCATATGTCACCTATTTTCAACGTACTCTATGCAAAACAAAAATGAATCACATTAAACCTGCTTCACATAATCCATGCTCTTATTTGTGATCTGTTTGTGATTATTTTCATTTTTAAAAGCATCAGTTGGTATACTGATTCAGCTGTTGATTAGATCCAGTGTCAAAATAGCATCTGGAGTTAGGAAATGTCAATTACCGAATCATGGTATTTTGCAATATTGCCGGTTCGTGTTTTGGTTTTGGAAACACCAAACCCAAACTGAAAAAGCGATTAATTGCCAGTCCCTAACTAAATCTTTCAAATATGAAAGCAGTATGTCACAATAAAACTAAAATCCTTGCCCTCTGATTGGATGAGAGTTATTATTGATATGCAACACTGATATGCAACTCATTGTTAGAATGGACTCTGAGCCCTATCCAGTAGGGTGCAACATTACGGCAGATCATCGGCTCAATGAAAAACTACACAAATGAGCTACGATATTTATTGCAGTCATTTATTTATTTATAAATTTGTGTTCAAGGTCACTTTCAGCACATATGACTATATCAGGAGCGCAATATAGGTAAGGTATTTAGTGTCAATAAGATGTGCCTTTGTACAAAATCAGTTTTACATTTATTTATTTATGGGTGTTTAAGGTCACATATACACAGTGGAACCATGTTAATTGAATATACAAAATTATATCAATTCTTTCATATTCTGGTGACAAGATGGGTATTCATTCTATTTTTCCTCATTTGACAGACCTCATAGAATAATAGATTAAATGATTCTATCTATTTATTTATTGGTGTTTAAGGTCACATACTTATGTACAATTGCTAATCATGGCCATGATAGTTTTACGGGCGGAGGAAGCCAGAGTATCCAGAGAGAACCACCGAGCAACGACGAGCAGCTGACAGCTCCTCAACATCGTAACTCAGCAGAGGCAGGGTTAGATTGGTTGAAGACATGCGCAACATCGTTGTGCATTACACCTTAGAACACGGCATCACCATTCCCCCATGTGGACAATGGGGGTTAAGTGCCTTGTACAAGGTCACAGCATGGGGAATGCTTCTATCAAAAGTGGAGGACAAACAGGCTTGAAAAGCTGTCAAATATTAGGGATTGTCAACATAATTTTTAGAAATCTGAATAATCTTTTTTTCAAAAAAAGGGATTTACCCCTTTAACCAATAGGCAATTGAAGGGTCAAAATTGTACTAAAGGTACGAAAAATGGTTTGGTGTTGGCAATTTATATGCAATTAGCAGACAATATCCAATTAAGTGAAGCCCACTGTAAAGAGTTCAGAATGAGACAATGTTTAAAAACTATATGGATTTCAATAAACTAATTTTGTATTATTTAAACATAATTTTTCACCATTGAGTTCCTTTTACCAATCTGGTTCATTAGCCTTCTGTCCACGACCTTTTTTTCCTGTGCTCAGATGCTGCAATTCTTCAGGTCTAATCCTGAAAATATTGAAAAAGTTATCAATGAATAAGCACAGCTAAGTATCTGGGTATAAGAATTTGAATAGTCTGAATGCCTGAAGACATTACTGAACAAAACTATGCTGTGCTTCAAAACTGTTGAGCACTATTGTGTCTGCATGTGTACTTATGACATGCCTTAGTTACAGCTAAGGTACACTTTTTCATTCTCCTAATACAGTAGTAGTAGGATGTATCTAATAATTTCTAAGCCACACCACAGGCCTACCTAGGCTCTAAGTCCAGACCTCATAAAGCCAGGGTTATAGAATAGAAATTGTAAGATATAACCTACTGCTGGTACAGTGGAATACTGTTAATTGAGAGAAAATACTCAGTTAACAGGAGTATGCAGTTAACAGGAATTGGGTCATTTTCCTATCTTCTAGTTAAAAACAGCATTTTTTCTGTTATATCTTATTCAACAGCGCTCAATGAGTTCTGTCAAACAAGATATAAAAGATAGAATTACTGGGCTGAATGTACTGAGGCCAAAAATGTCTACAAATTTAGGGAATTCAGTGGATACCAAAGTGATTGTTGACAGATTACAACATTTTTTATTCAACTAACAAGACTTTACCTATTTATAATTGACAGGCAAAATTTGTATTCAAGGTATGGTGAATGGTTTGGTGTCTGTTAATTATATACCAAGTCGAAAAGGAAAGTATAATAGAAACGAATGTGAAAAAATTGCATAAAGGATGAAATATGATAGTTCTAATGTTGCATGTTTGTGGACAAGAAGTCATGCAAAGAGTTTAATGACATGTAGTTGTTGTCCACCCAACCGTATACAATTTTGCTATGGATTTCAAAATAGCACATGCTACCCGAGAATGTCAAACTGAATGGGTGACTGACGATTTTCTTTGTGTTATGTTGTGCTAGAGAGCTTGGGTTATTGAGAAAATATGCTAGTTTTTAACTTCCGACATTTTAAAAAATGCCAAGGTTAACCGAAAATCAGTGGTTGCATGCTATTGGTACTCATGAGGCTGGGATAACTCCAGATGAGCTCACTGCTGAGTTCGGAGTCACTGTGGTCACTATTTAACATCTCATTGGAAAGTATAGAACCACTAGTTCTACTGCCGACTGACTGCATTCAGGTCGACCAAGAGTTACGACCCCTGCACAAGACCAACACATCAGGACATCTCACATGTGGGACTGCTTCCTTCCGGCGATGAGGACAGCAGCAATCACCCCTGGCAGAACTAACAATAGAATCAGTGCACAAACTGTCCGGAACAGACACGCTGAACACAGCATCCAAAGTAGGCGTCCATAACACAGACCAATCCTTACCCAATGTCATCGTACCGTCAGAATGGAATGGGTACAGCAGCGTATTCGCTGTACTCCGCAGCAGTGAAGCACAGTTCTTTTTAGTGATAAATCATGATTTTGTCAACAGCACGCTGATGGAAGGGCAAGAGTGCATCGCCGACGAGGAGAACGGTTTTCTGATGCTTGCATGCGACCATTTCAGTGGGGGTAGTGTAATGGTTTGGGCAGGAATTTCCTTGAACCATCGAATGCAGTAGATCTTCATCGATGGTAATTTGAATGGACAGCAATATAGGGACGAAATTCTTAATGCTGTTGTTGTCCCATTGTTCAATGCTAACATCAGATTGCAGTTATTCCAGCATGACAATGCCCGAAGTCACATGGCGCGTATCTGTTGTGACTTTCTTGAGGAGCAGAGCATTCAACTTCTTCCCTGGCCCCCACTTTCACTAGATTTGTCTCCAATCAAGCATCTTTGAGATCAACTGGACCATCGGATACGACATCATGATCTTCAGACGTTAGGCGATTTACGTAATGTAAATACCACAGGGTGACATCCAGAGACTTACCAGGTCTATGCGCCGTCGATGTCTTGCCATCCAAGAGGCAAAATGATGGACATACACACAATTGCCTGCATGTGTGAACTTTTCAATTCACCCCATGTCTGAATTGCGACGTCCTGACATGATGCTGGCAACAGTAAAAACAAGAAATTGTGCAAATTCTTGCAGCTAGATTCAAAATATGAATTTACAATAATTTGTTTGGGATTAAAGTTAAAATACTAAAAAAATTGCTCCTCAAAGTTTATTATACTTTCTTTTTTGACTCAGTATATAACAGAGACTACTCATAAAATAGACACAATGATTTTTTCTGACTCAAAGTTGATGCAGCATTTTAATAACATTAGGCTATGCAGACCTGGGGTGCATATGGTGTAAATTTGTCTTGTGATTATTTCCATGGAATGTGTTAACCCTTTACCCAACATAATGACCCAAACCAGGCAGTACTATTCACAGAAATCACCACTATTGCAATTTTCATTATTTGTTCATTTTTTGTCTCCAAAACTTAGCTTATGACCCCTTCAGTGGAACGAGCTCCATGAGATAACAATGAGGGGTCATAATCTATTTTTGACGTAAAAAAATTAGTTGTTCAAGAATTTGTTTGGAAGTGTCATCTGCTTTTCATGTTAGGTAAAAGGTTAACACAACTAAAAACATAGTTAAGAAAATTTTGTGATAACTTGTATAAAATACATTTGCATAAAAAACAAAAGATACATTTTCCAAAACACCTTTGCCTTGATGACACTGCACTGACATTTTCAGTTCTTTTAACAGGGCATCTTATTAAACTTAGGTGCACTATTTTTTACTCACTGAACATGCCTCTTTATAAATACATTTAGTTGTAAACCTCATCCCTGATCCTCATGCCCTGTTTTGAATGACTGGGTGAAGTCAAAGTTAATTTTCACAATGTCCGAGTGAATTACACTGAAACCCTGTTGATGAGATTGAAAACTAATTTTATACTGCAAAGCATTTCACCACAAGTGTAAAATTTACCTCTGCTTTTTGTCATTAATTTTCCTGCATAGTCGTAGAGCAATTGTAATTGGAATTTAGGCTTAAAAATTATAAATTTAAAGTAATTTGTATAATTTTAATACTTAACAATTTCCCAGACTTAGTTGTTGGTGCAAACTCAAAGTTATCAAGAGCCAAACACAAATTTTGAACCCCCCAATCCCCAAAATTTGCTTGCAAAACCGAAAATTAGTCCTATCTGGTCCTCCATACTTTTACTCTCCGCGTATGCACTGAGGCCAGGAAGTGACCGAAATTAGCGCCAACATCATTCTTTGTAGAAAAGAGTACTACATAATAACTCAACGGAGAGGTATGAGTGCCTACTCATGGGAGGGCCATACCCGTCTGGGCCAATGGTAAGTATAAAAAATATACAAATTACTTTAAATTTATAATATTTTTATACTATAACCCAATGGCCCAGACTTAGCTGAATCATAAAAGGTGGAGGGCCTAGGACTTCAGAATTAGTAGACCAACATAGTTCCAAGCCTGTAATCCAAGGTGAAAGGAAAATTAAATTTAAAAGGAATTACATGTGTGTCTCTCTATACAGTAATAGAGAAGACATATCATAAATAAGGAGCTAAATTCAAGTAATTCTGTATTCTTAGCATGAAGACAATGCTAACTGGATGTAACAAGTTCCCAATTTTTAAGGCTAGTCGGGACTAAGCCCCAGAAATTAGGATGGCATATTTGAGAATGAGAGGATATCCCCCACAAACATACGCCATATTCAATAAAACACAAGCTGTATCCAGGAAATAATCTACGGACAAAACAGCTTCACTCATAGTAACATACTTATCAAGCCGGAGGAGAGGTAAAAAATCCAACCCCCCCCCACACTTTTGAAGGAATCTTCAAAAAGAAGAGGGAAGCGCTCTGGAATCAGTAAAAGCGGGTACCAAATAACAATATAAATATTCGTCAAATAGACACCCAGGTATTAATTATTATTAATAAAATGGTGCTTAATGCCACTTCAGAAGCTAAGGCAAAAGTGGCGATCCCGGAAATTGTAATGTATACAGGAGTTGGCATATGCAGATAGGTCGAAAACCGGTGATATATAACATACACATGTCCCATAGAATCACAATGGATGATCTCTGGAGAGTAAACACACTTCCAAGGAAACCCACATGCGACCCCATTCAGGTGTTCAATAAATTCCAGTAAATAACACTCCCAGACGTTTTCTATCTGATATCTATGTTCTTGGAAACATGCAAATATACAAGAGTGTAAGACAAGATGTATTCAATTGGGTACCGCCATTAATAGAAACCTGGATCTAGAAATGGATCGAGCTATGATTAAGACTCATCACAGACCACCCCTGAAATAATTCATTGTTTCTAAGGTCCTTAATATACAATAATGAGTCTGCCGAATGATGCGGTTATTATGCACAGGAGCATTGAAATCCTGCATGTAATCATCTGAATACCAGTTAACTGACTAGACAGCCTCCCAGGTACCCAAAGGATAGCAAATTATTAACGATGAATCATTGCCCATATATGACATATAGACAAACAAACACAGGAAACCAACCAACCAGAAAGTGGATGTGCCCATGAGGTCGCCATAGAATCCGCCAATCGAGAAGTCATGGAACACATGTATGTACTTAAATGCATATGAGGCTTAGTAGAAAACTAAGTCTTGACCGGTAATCACCTCTTAACACATTGGCGGTGGGATGGTGGGGGGGGGGGGGGGGGAGGATTCGAAATCATATCGAACCCCTTTCACCCACATTACTTGAATCGTTCTTGTGTGTTAGTCATCAAATAGTATAGGAACCGCAAGGCTCCCTCATGTCTGACCGACTCCATAATGCCACTAAGGATGGAGAAGGACGTGAAGAATACATACTTCCCCTGATAAAGAAGGTCCTCTTGTGGCGTCCCATAACAGACACCTGAGAAGATTGATCCAATGTTTTTGTGACGACAGAGGTGCTACTATCAGGATTTCGCAATGAGACTGTTTGAACTAAACAGAATCTACTGAATCAAAACACTTGGAGGATTTGCCTATCCTATTATTCCATCCCATGAGATCAACAGAGCGTCTACTGCATACGCTTGATGAACTAGGCATGGCGACACGAACGTCGTAACTGATTTGTTCTGGTGTGTCGCAAACAGATCTATCATGGAACGATCCCACTGGTAGCAAATCTGCCTGAATATTCGCTTGTTGAGAGTCCGGTCCGATGGCAACAGGTGACCTTTTCAGTTATATGACGGACAGAAAGATGAACATGATGATCATGACATGTAGGAGAATCTTCTCCAATAATTTGCATAATGACATTGAATAAGTGTCACATTGGTTCCTGATGTTAACTACTACTCTCGAATTGTCCGACAAAATTTGAACATGGACGTCCATTATTATGCGAATCCAATGTTGTAGCCCTAGCCATATAGACATCATCTCTTTGATGTTTATGCACTTCTCTAGGAACCGAGGATCCCAAAGACCCTGACACCTCAAGTCTGCGGGACTAAGGGTTGCGCCTCAACTTGCATTCATCATAATCGTGAAAGCCGGATCCAGCAGTTGCAGCAGAACTCCCTTAGTTAACCACTGAATATCTGCCCAAATCTGAACCCTAGTTTTACTAGGTCTGTTAAAACAATACTGGTTTCAAGCGAGTGTGTCTTCACACTCCAGTTCTGAATAAAGAATCTGGAGGGGACGCGTGCGCAGTCGGCTCATCGAAAAAAGATCTGCAGCCACTCCACACAGCCTCATCAGTTGCATGAATTTCTTCACTGTTAATGCATCTGAGTGTAGACAAAAGCGAGCATAACAACTGACTAATTTCGCTTTGGGTAACGGCTGATGAACCAGATTGTTGTGAGTCTCGAAGCTCATTCCCAAGTGAGTGAATGACTTGCATGGAGCTATATCCATCTTTTTCACATTTATGATGAAACTGAGACGTCAGAACAAAAGAAGCAGACTCTGAACATCGTTCTGAAGAATAATTCTGTTGCCTTATCTCAGTAAAATGTTGTCCAAGTAAGCTGATGTTACCGCAGATGAATGAGCTCAGAAGAGTGACATTACCGAGTTCATTATACGAGTGAATGCCCAGGGAGCCAGGTTCAGATCAAAGCACATTGCTCTGAACTGATACACCTGCCCTTGTACGGCGAACAGCAGGTACTTTCTGAATGCCGGATGTACCAGGACATGAAAGTATGCATCCTTTAGATCTATGTTTGCCGCATAGCCATTCACTTGAATGCTCGCTCTTACCGACCAAATGGTCTCCATATAGAATTTTGGAGCCACGATAAGCTTGTTTATCCAGCTGAAGTCTATTACTGGTCGGAATGAGCCGTCTGGCTTTGGTACCAGGAACAGGTGACTGTAAAAACCCTGAGAATCCTGATTCTCGGCAACCTCCATTGCTTCCTTTAATAATAGAGCCTGTACCTCTGCAAGGAAAGACTCTTTTGAAAGGATTCGATGGAAGATCTGTCCAATACAGACATCTTGTTAGTGGGGTACTGCTCAGAATGATAGCCATAGGCCATCCGATACAACACTTCTCACCCACTGATCTTCCGTGACTGCTATCCAGTTTCTCATGAAGATGATACCCTTCCGCCAACTGGCAAGCAATAGAGGTCTTGAACATCACCTGTATGACCTGCGAGCCTTATGGGAGGAGAAAAAAAGTCCTCCCCACGAAGAACCTCATTCCGCTGGCCTAGGGGCATCTGACCAACAGTCCCGATCAAACCTACACCCTTTTCCCTAGTCGCTATATTAACGACCTTCAGAGTAATTAGAAGAAGGCTTCTTGTAGCCTCGTGAGGAGTTTCCTTTTGACGTTTAGATCTGGAACGTCCTCCTTTACTCTTGTCTGCTGAAGCAGGTTGATGAAGCGCCGACTTCAATAGCAGATCACTTGATGCTTTCTTAATAGCCTGATCATAGACTGATGAAAGCTAGTCGTCCAAAATAGTATGTCCGGAGACTGGAGCGACCCGGAGAGAGCTTTTCACCTTGTCATCTATAAGTGATGATGACGCAAGGGCAGCATCACGTCTGATTAACTCCAGATTAGCCACTGTAAGGGCAAAGTTATACATGGTATACAAATTGCGCTGGAAACAACTCTAAGAGAGGTACAAATGTACTCAAATTCCTTCCCACTGAGACGTTGCACCATAGCTCTGGTAAGGTGATCTGCTTTAAGACATTGCTTCCAAATTCGCTCTACTTGATGAAATTACTGTTGTAATTGTGTCTAAGCGAATAGTGAATGATGCAGGCAAGGATACATCTAGATCTCTGGGCTGCTCATTGAAATGCAGAGGAACTCTCTGAACATCTTCTCCAACCATTTTTAAATGAACGTGGTCCATGAAACGGTATGTTTATGGAAGATGTACTTAAGAAACCACCATATCCTCGCACTCGAGAGGTGAATATGATGTCGTCTACATGACCGAAGGCCTGCAACACCTATCAAGGCTGAACCTGGAAAGAAAGAACTTCTTCCTTTGTTCATATAAAGTCTGCGTCCAACAACGCCAGCAGTTTCTCGCTTATCGTGGCAGCATTCTGATTTGTCGGAACAAATTCAGGGTAGTATTAATGGATGAAATCCATTGCAACCCTGTGCTGTTCCGAAAGGGAAGGGTCGTCCTCTTCCTTATCCCTTGCACCATCCAAGAGAATCAGTTGCGAATCTCGGTCCATTGCATCTGTGTGAACAGACAACTGGACCGACCCAGCACGTCTGACAGCTCAGGTTCCGAGTCTGAGGGAGGCTGCAGCTGCACTTGCTGGGATGCTGCAATCAGCTGCGCAATCTGCGACAGCAAGTCTGTCATTGAGGCCTGAGGAGTGGCAGTCTTCTGTTTCCTAGCCGCTTGCTGCTCCTGGGACGGTGTGTCGGAGATGGATCTGTTCTCCGAACGTCACGATGATCGAGGCCGCGTCTCCCTAGCTACCGGATGGTTCAGCTTCACGGGTGAAGAGTGGTCCCTTCTTTCCGCAGCAGGCTGCAGATCCCAAGTTGTGTAGCTAGGATGCGGTCGTGTGTGCTTTAATAACATAGCGGAGGAAGCCGTGACTGAAGCCGACTCCGGCTGCAGACTAGACGGGGCGTCCCAAGCGGTGGGCAGACGTATGCTCCATCTCATGCAAGTTTCCAACCAGAAAACTTCATTTTGGCTTGTGAAACAATAGTGGAGGAAGCCGTCACTGAAGCCGACCCCGGCTGCAGACTAAACAGAGAGTCCCGAGTGGAGGGCAGACATATGCTCCAGCTCGTGCAAGTTTCTCATAACTACATTTGGCCCCAAATGTCTGTTAGGTTAGAGAGGGGCCTTGCCCGTTCACGGTCTATTAGACCTCGACGAGTACAAGAAACTTGATGACTTCCTCCTTATTGCCATCATCGCTGGGTGAGCTTATTTATATTAAAGTGCTCGCTCTAACCACATCTATACTTCCTCTGACCACAATAGACTTACCCAGCATCACGACACCCACGGACAGAGTACCACTTCACCAGACAAGCTAGCTGCTTGCAAGATATAAAAACCCTTAACAAAAGATCCTAACTCTTGCAATCATGAGCACTGCAGCTAGCTCTATATGCTCAATGGAGCGCGACGGCGGTTGCACACTTGGATGGGTGTCAGAATATCAACACCATGTTCATGTTCCTCTGAAATAGAAACTGACAAAATGAATTATAATGCAGTGAGAGGCCTGGCCTCAGAACCTCACCGCCAACAGCATACCGCAACACCCGTCTCCAACAATAGTCATTCTAGTGAACACAAGAATGACAAGAGTCCGCAGGAGTGCATCAACTAAAGTCGATATCAGACCTCCAAACTCAACAACAAAATATATATAATTAAGATACATGAATAATAGCAATCAAAATTAAATTCCAAATATTTTTTGGTAATGTTTTCAGTTGAAAAAAACGCCTAAGTTCCCAAAATGAACATAATAATCCATGTATCCTACAGTAATTCTACAGCAATAGAATATCAAAAAACTACCTATATAGGAGGATGTTGTCAATGTAAACAACAGCAATGTAAACAAGACATCTGGCACACAAAAAGGCCCAAGTCAGATACCAATTTAAATGCTAACAGATGCAAAGCTAAATCTTCATATGAAGAAGATACGATATATCGGATAGAAGATGCAAGACTAAAGGACCTAACATCCCTGGGGTGAGGACATAACCATGGGGAAAAACAGAATAATATTCTGTAATAAATGTTAAACTCCCAAGAAATTTAATAAAAACTTTCAATAAAAAATAGCCAAAATGCTTAAGAAGGGTTCAAGGAAGGATAGGGAAGGAATACTTAAACAGTGGAATAATCATTAACAAAAATGATGACAACATCCAATAACATCCTTGGATCCACCAATTCTTGCATTGATTTGTGTCTGGCATCCTCAAATGAAAGTGTCAATGACAATGTAGCTTAACTTGTCTGTGTGTTGTGTTTGATGAAAAGGATAATGTTCAATGTTTATGAAAGGATTATGAAAAGACAAGAATTGTAAATATTTGGGAATATGTTAATTTCTGTTCCCTGTATGCTATGTTTTTAATAAAAATAATATGAGGTGTACGCTGTACTAAAGAGGTGAAGGTTGGGTTAATATGACCTCACAGTTAATGTATGTGGCCCTCCAGTTAACGTATGTCAATGAAAGTTACCAGTGAAATTATTCCAAAACGAGTCATCCTGTCAAGTTACATTGAAATCCCTTCATAAATATGGCCTGTAGACTGTGCTAAAGGTTTTTGGGTTTCAGGCCCCTGTAGCTGTCACAGTTGCCCAATCACGTCCAAAACGGAACGTTCTCATCCAGACATTGTATGAAGTCAACCTACCAAGTTACAATGAAATCCCTTCACAAATATGACCTGTAGACTGTGCTAAAGGTTTTTGGGCTTCGGGCTCGGGCAGCCATCATGGTTGAATGATCGCAACCAAAAGGGGACATTCTTATCTGGGCATCATCTGGATCCTACGAAGTTACAATGAGATCCCTTTATAAATATGACTTGCAGACTGTGCTCAAAGTTTTTGGGCTTCGGGCACCTGCAGCCATCACAGTTGACCAATCACGACCAAAAGGGGATGTCATAATCTAGGCATTATATGGAGTCAACCTAACAAGTTAGAATGGAATTCTTCCATAAATACGACCTCTAGACTATGCTAAAGGTTTTTGGGCTCGGGCAGCCATCAAGGCTGAATGATCATGACCAAAAGGGGACGTTCTCATCTTGACATTATTTGGAGTCATCCTACCAAGCTACAATGAAATCCCTTCATAAATATGACCTGTAGACTGTTCTAAAGGTTTTTGGGCCCTTGTAACCGTCACAGTTGCCCAATCATGTCCAAAAGGGGATGTTCTCATCTACACATTACATGAAGTCAACCTACCAAGTCACAATGAAATCCCTCCATAAATATGACCTGTAGACTGTGCTAAAGGTTTTTCAGGTTTTGGGCTTGGGCACTCATCACGGTTTGCAGATCGCAACCAAATGGGGAAGTTCTCATCTAGACATCACACGGAGTCATCCTACCAAGTTACAATGAAATCCCTCCATATTAAATATGACCTGCAGACTGTGCTGTTTTGGGGTTTCGGGCTTGGGCAGCCATCACGGTTGACAGATCATGACCAAAAGGAGATGTTCTCAGGGTTCTATAGGGTGTAGCCTGTGCTAAAGGAAAATGTGAACAGACTCACAGACTAACAGACTTCCACACCCGTGATGGCAATAGCTTATCTTGACTTTGTCAAGTTAAGTTAAAAAGGAGATTTTAAAGCACAGATGTCAGTTCATCTATAATTATTATAATGTTACAGCCTTGAATGTCTAAAACCACCGTTGAACACTTCCATCATTGGAATTGATTTGTGTCTGGCGTCCTCAAAAAATAGGCCAATGAAATCGTCAGATGTGTACCCATACATGCAACAAGTAGAAAGCTGTATGATGGAGGGCCACCACGGATGCCAACATTATGTACACCATACATGGTATGGGTACATATAGAAATGGATTGGAGGAGTGCCTAATTTCATGGATAAAGTTTTAATATCTCCGGATCAAATTATCAGATTTACATAAAAAACTATACAGCACAGAACATCAGTAACCTGAATACATATATATAAAGTAACATGACAATCAGATTGATATTTTTCGAGTTTTCTCATGCCAAAGGGATTGGAGGAATTTTCAATTTGAAGGATAAAGGGTTAATATCTCAGAATCAAATTAGCAGATTTACACCAAAAACTATACAGCTTGGCACATCAGTATTTATTTATTTATTTATTGGTGTTTAAGGTCACATATTTCTGCACAATGGCTAATCATGACCGTGACAGTTTTATGGGTGGAGGAAGCCGGAGTACCCGGAGAGAACCACCGAGCAATGGCGAGCAACTGTCAGCTCCCCAACATACCAACTCCACACAAGCAGGGTTTGCATTGGTTGAAGACAAGTGCACCATCAACATGCAGTACGCCTTAGTACACAGTGTCACCGTGCCCCCACGTGGGCTATGGAGGCACATCAGTAACCTGAACACAAATATAAAGTAACTTGACAATCCAAGCAATATTTTCAAGTTATCAAATGCCAAAGGGATTGGAGGAATTTTCAATTTGACGGATAAAGGGTTAATATCTCGGGATCAAATCATCAGATTTACACCAAAAACTATACAGCTTGGCAAATCAGTAACCTGAACACAAATATAAAGTAACTTGACAATACAAGCAATATTTTGCAAGTTATCGAATGCCAAAGAGATTGGGGGAATTTTCAATCTGAAGGATAAAGGGTTAATATCTCAGGTTCAAAATAACAGATTTACACCAAAAACTATACAGCTCGGCACATCAATAACCTGAACACAAATATAAAGTAACTTGACAATCCAAGCAATATTTTTCAAGTTATCGAATGCCAAAGGGATTGGAGAAATTTTCAATTTGAAGGATAAAGGGTTAATATCACGGGATCAAATCATCAGATTTACATCAAAAACTATATAGCTCGACACATCAGTAACCTGAACACAAATATAAAGTAACTTGACAATCCAAGCAATATTTTTCAAGTTATCGATTGCCAAAGAAATGGATACCGACCCTGGATGGACGGACAGACGGATGGATGGACAGATGGATGGATGGACAAAGGATGGATGAACGGCGGATGGCCACCCCAGATGCCGGCATTATGTGTACCATACATAGTATGGGTACACATAAAAAGGAGATTTTAAAGCATAGATGTCAGTTCATTGTTGCTGACTTTAGGGCTAAACAAAGAATGATGTTTGCACTAATTTCGGTCACTTCCTGGCGACTGCGCATGCGCAGAGAGTAAAAGTATGGAGGCCCAGATAAGACTTTTAATTTTCGATTTTGCAAGCAGATTTTGGGGATTGGGAGGTTCAAAATTTGTGTTAGGCCCTTGATAACTTTGAGTTTGCACGAGCAACTAAGTTTGGGCCATTGGGTTATAGTGTAAAAATATGGTTTATTGTTATTATTATTAACTGAAAAGTATGAAAAGAAAATATTCATTTAAGGACTAAAAAAGTAAAATATCTCTTTCTCAAGCCCTCTCACATGGTCCATTTGGCTGAAACATGCTCTCTTTTATGCAAATTTAAAAAAAAAAAAATTATAAATTCTAAGTAATTTGTATATTTTTTATACTTACCAATGGCCCAGACTTAGCTGGTGCTAACTCGAAAATATCCAGGGCCAAATCCCAAAATTTGCATGCAAAACCAAAAGAATTGACCTATGTGGTCCTCCATACTTTTGTGATCTGCGCATGCGCAGTATCCAGGAAGCACCAAAATTGGTGCCAAGCATCATTCTTTCTACAGTGCCTGCTAAATGTTCTAATCAGCGGGGAGGTATGAGTGCCCACTCATGGAAGGGCCATCCCTGTCTGGGCCATTTTTAAGTATAAAAAATATACAAATTATTTTGAATTTATAATATTTTTATACAACAACCAATGGCCCAGACTTAGCTCAATCGTAAAAAAGGCTGGAGGGCCAAGGACATAAAGGAAAATCCAATTGCTCAATCACTTCTTAAATGATATCTCCTGCAGGGGAATAGGAGAGAAAGGAATTATATGTGTCTTTCTCATTTACGCGAAATAAGAAAGACATAACACCAACAATGTAATTGAGCATTACATAATATATAATTCTCCATTTTAATGCCACCATAACCCATTATGTTAATTCGGGGAAGGGAAGCCAATATATAAAGATAGTCCAGAGAATGAGACTCTTTATATTCATTTAAAAGTGTCTGAGGATTGTATATTTACGCCTGTTTGACACGTGACATATACAAATGCTTGGGTTACATAACCACAGAACAAAAAGGGCAGCGGAACAGTGTCGAATAACTATAGATTTATAACAGCCTAAATAACTATAGATGTAATCATTTAGTGGACAACATTCTGAGCAACAGATAGAGAACCTAAACATATAAGGTCGCCAGAGATGGACTCTATATTTCTAAGGTAAAACTTTGGTGAATGTAGAAGGCTGTGTCCAGTAGGCAGCTTACATGAGATCAGTAATGGCTACACTGTTAGAATAAGCTCAAGAAGTGGATGGCGCTCTAACTTCATGTGCTGATATCTTATTTACAGAACGCTGATCCGAAGATAGGCCTTCATAGGCAATGCGTATTGCCAACTGAATGCATCTAGCAATAGAATGAACAAATATATCTTTTCTGTTAGGAATCAATGATAAAAAGAAGAGTTTGTTTCCTTTTCTAATAAACTCTGATCGGCGTTTATATATGCGCATAGCCTGACTGGACACAACGAAGGTCTACAGTTGTCTGTAGATGGCAGAGCCTTTATGATAATAGGCTCAGGCCATTTATCTGGAGCCTGATTCTTAGCCAAAAATCCCACTTGTGTTGGTAAAGTGATGGTACTTCCAACACTACAGTAGTGAGATTCATCAACACGTAAAGCATGAAGTTCACTAACTCTTCTAGCGGAAGCAAAGGCTAAGAGAAATGCTGTTTTATAGGTCAAGAATTTGTACTCTACAACGTCTAACGGCGCAAATGGAGCTTCTTTAAGTTTCAACAGAACCCAAGCTAAATTCCATTTAGGAATTAATCCGAGAGTTCTAGGTCTATTTACAGAGAAATTTCTAACCAATTTGGATAATGAAGCAGTAGATCCGATTACCAAGCTATCATGATGAGCATAAGTGTCCGACAGCATAGACCTATAGCCCTTAACAGTGACGAGCTGCAGTCTGAGAACGTCAAAACAGGTAGATCAAAAAGTTGTCAATATCCGGTATGGATGGATCATAAACGTCTATCAACTGATCCTTACACCAACGGAAGAAAACCTTCCACTTTGATGTGTAATTCAGCGAAGAGGAGGTCCTCCTACAGTTAGAAATTGTGTCCACTACTTGTCCTGTAAAATGCTAGCCGCACACGAAGGACCGCACAACAGAAATACGTGAAGGCTGAATGATCGCGGTCAAAATGGGACGTTCTCATCTAGACATTATTTGGAGTCATCCTACCAAGTTACAATGAAATCCCTTCATAAATATGACCTGTGGACTGTGCTAAATGTTTTCGGGCTTCGGGCCCCTGTAGTCGTCACAGTTGCCCAATCAGGACCAAAAGGTGACTTTCTCATCTAGACACTGTATGAAGTCTACCCACCAAGTGACAATGAAATTCCTCAATAAATATGACCTGTAGACTGTGCTAAAGGTTTTCAGGTTTAGGGCTCGGGCAGTTGTCACGGCTGGTAGATCACGCCCAAATGGGGAAATTCTCATCTAGAGATCATAAGGAGTCATCCTACCAGGTTACAATGAAATCCCTCCATATTAAACATGACCTGCAGACTGTGCTAAAAGTTTTGGGGTTTCGAGCTTAGGCAGCCATCACGGTTGATAGATCATGCCCAAAAGCAGAAGTTCTCATCTAGGCATTATACAGAGGCATCCTACCAAGTTACAATGAAATCCCTTCATAAATATGACCTGTAGACTGTTCTAATGGTTTTCGGATTTTGGGCTCGGCCAGCCATACCGGTTGCCCGATTGCGACCAAAAGGGGACGTTCTCATCTCACCCAAACCTGCATATGAAATTTCGTGATGATCAGACAAGAACTGCGGGGTGTAGCCCGTGCTAAAGGAAAATGTGAACAGACTCACAGACTAACAGACTTCCGCACGCGTGATGGCAATAGCTTATCTTGACTATGTCAAGTTACGCTAAAAATAATAAATGTGGTTAGGGTACTCAAATCCATGTTGAAAAAAAATAGAGGGGGGAGGGAGGGAGATACCCAGGGTGGGGGGGAGATACACTTGTGTATCTTCCCCTGCAGGGGGTTAGATACACAGGTGGGGGGGGGGGGGGGATACTGTGGGACACCATGTTTTAAACAAACCTGTCTGAGCAAAAATTCCTGAATTTCTGGATTTCCAGGAATTCAACTGACGTTTCATTGTTAACAAAATTTCAGATTTTTCGGGATTTCCCAGACTTCACAGTTTTATTTTGTCAAAACAGAATTCCTGATTTTTCCGGGTTTCCTGGAATTCAGAATTTGTTACTGTAGCTTGTTGCACTCAGATTACTACAAATATGGATGTGTCATGGTAGTTAATATGTACCATGCGGTTGAGAAAAATTTATCCAAAAAGGCATTTCTTAAAAAACACAGATAGCCGTACAATATTTTAGAAATGCATATTCAAGATTCAATTTTAAAAGGGAATCATCAAAGACTGTTGGGAAAACAAGCTTGCATCAGGAATTATAAATCCAACTGATGAAACCACCCATGAGATGTGTTGACGTGAGAAACAAAGATTTTGATGAAACAAATTGTTGAACAGTTAACATTTCCCCAAACTTTATCCATTTGGCTCTGAAGATTATTGTTTATAATTCAAAAGAGTATTATCAAGCTGAAAGATTGAATACTCACACGTATATGTTTAATTCCTTTCAGAATAGTCTCTTCACCAAAAATACAACTTGGCACAGATGTGAAACTTTTCCCTCCAATTTTAAATTATCCAATGGGGACATGACATTAATATACATTATATATTTCTACTTGAACAGAGTAAAAATTCAAGACTTTTAAAGGAAACCAGGAATTTAAAACACAGTTATCAGATGCTTTTTATAAGAAATCCTGATTTTTCTGGGAAATCAGGAATTTAAAATCAGGAAAAAAAAGGAATTCTCTGGAAAAATGTTTTCACAAATAATTATTTCTTTTTTTTTTATTTTTCCAAGCTTTGTCTTGATTTTTCTCCCGGAATTCCTGAAAACTCGGAATAAAATTCACACAGGATACATCCTCTAGATCTATGCTTGCCACATAGTCGTTCACTCGTATGATCGCCCTTACTGACCGAATGGTCTCCATATAGAACTTTGGAGCCATGATAAGTTTGTTTATCCAGCTCAAGTCTATTACCGGTCGGAACGAGCCGTCTGGCTTTGGTACGAGGAATAGGTGACTGTAGAAACCTAGAGACTCTCGGTTCTCTACGACCTCTATTGCTTCCTTTTCCAAGAGAGACTTTACCTCCGAAAGGAGAGACTCTCTTTTTATAGGATTTGATGGAAGTTGTGTCCAACTTGGACTTCGTGTTAGTGGTATTTTTTCTCGGAAAGATAGCCATATGCCATCCGATATCACACTTTTCACCCACTGGTCTTCCGTAATAGTTATCCAGTTTCTCACGAATCTTGATAACCTTCAGCCAACTGGAAAGCAATAGAGGTCCTGACCATCACCTGTAGGACCTGGGAGGCCTAAGGGAGGCAAAACCACGTCCTTCTTGTGAAGAGCCTCGACCCGCTGGCCTGGGAGTGCCTGACTGGTTGCCTCGGCCAGACCCACGCCCCCTTCCTGAGTCGCTATATTGACGATCTCTAGAGTAAGAATATGAGGATCTCTTATATCCTCGTGAGGAGTTCCCTTTGGATGATTTTTGTCCCGAATCTCCTCCTTTACTCTTCTCTGCTGTTGTGGGTTTATAAGATGCTGACTTAAGTAGCAGAGTGTTTGACGCTTTCTTTGCAGCTTGGTGGTAGACCAAAGAAATCTTGTCATCAAAGATATCATAACCGGATACCGGAGCGACTCAAAGAGAGTTTTTCATCCTGTCATCTATTAAGGATGACAACACAAGGGCTCAATCATGTCTAATTAACTCCAAATTAGCCACTGTTAAGGTGGAGTTATACATGGTAAACATAATAGCCCTGGAAAGAACTCTTGAAGAGGTACAAACGTCCTCAAATTCCTTCCCATTGAGAGGTTGTGCCATAGCTCTCGTAAGGTGATATGCATAAGACATAGCCTCTAAATTCACTCTGTTAGAAGAAATTGCCGTCTCAATTGTGTCCGAGCGAATTGTGAATGGCGGAGGTAAGGACATGACTAGGTCCTCAGTCTGCTCATCCAAATGCAGAGGAACTCTCTGAACACCTTCCCCTACTGTTTTAAATGAACGTGGTCCAATAAATGATAGACGTACGGAAGATGACAATAAAAAGCTGCCTTTCTTCTTTCCACTGGAATGATTAAATATGGCGTCATTCAGAAGACTGAAGGTCTGTGACACCTGTCTAGACTGTACCAGAAAGGAAAGGACCTCCTCCTTTGTCTGGATATAGTCAGCGTCTAACGATGCTAGCAGCTTCTTATGAGTGGTCGCAGCATTCTGATTCTCAGGAACGAACTCAGGGAAGTATTGATGAATTAGATCCACCGCCACCATGTGTTGTTCCGAAAGGGAAGAGTCATTCTCCTCCAAATCCCTTTCACCATCCGACGGAATCAGATAAGACTTGTGGTCATTGGTATCTGAATGTGCAGATGACTGGACCTACCCAGCGTCATCTGACAGCTCAGGTTCCTCCTGCACCTGCTGAGATGCTGCGATAAGCTGCGTGATTTGCAACAGCAAGTCCATTACGGTAGCCTGAGGAGCAGCGGTCTTCTGTTGCTTGGCCGCCGGCTGTTCCTGGGTCAGTGTGTCTGAGATGGCTCTTTTCTGCGGATGCCCTGATGAATGAGGCCTCATCTCCTTGGCTACCAGATGGTGTGACTTCTTTGACGAAGAGTGGCCCTTTCTCGGCGATGCAGGCTGAATATCCGAAGTTGCATAGTCAAGGGGCGGTTGTGTGTGCTTGGTAGATGCTGAAGAAGAAGCCGTAATTGTAGCCGAGGTTGTGAACTGAACGGAGATGTTGTTGGGCCCCAGATGTTGTTGTGAGAGAGAAGGTACTCTCGCGTTCGCGGTCCTATCAGACCTCGCCGAGCTTACTGCTAAACTTGCCACCTTCTTCCTTTCTGTTGTCGCAGGGTGAGCCTGTTTGTATTTTATAGTGCTTGCTCTAACCTTTTTACTCTCCTCGACCGCAATGGACACACCGGTGTCATGGTACCCACGGACGGAATAACCGCTTCACCAGTCGAGCTAGCTAGCACAGGTATGTGGTTTATTGCCCTGACTAATATTTAAGAGCACTTTAGACGCTAGGTCTGATTTACTATCTAATTGCGATAACGGAAGCACACTCTCTGATGGCATCACGTAAACATTACCATGTTGTTGTTCCTCTGAAATTGAAACAGAACAAGAGGCCCCAGGGGGCCTGCGGGTGCTCACCTGACATTTTAGTCTAAATATCAAACCAGGGACTTGAATAAGCTGCAAACGCCCCTCCTAAGAAAAGCATATACCAACTAGATGAAGCGATTGTGCCCACACAATACACAGGATTTTCCTTCTATTTTCAGTTCCTGCACTTTTACGTCCCAAAATTGAGATAAACGCATAAAAAACAGATTTTTTTCCCCAAACAAAATATTTTCAGCCTCAATTTTTTTTTTCTTCTTAAAACACATAAAAAACTAATTTCTGGATTTTGGTCCAGAAATTAGTCCCACCCACATCCCAAATTTTCAGTGTAAAAAAAAAAAATTTTTTCTCTTAAAATTGACAAAAATGCATAAAAAACAAAAAAAAAAAATTCAGGATTTTGGTCCAAAATTTTCAAAGTCCCACCCGGACCCCAAATTTTCAGTGTAAAAAAAAATTTTTTTTTTTGTCTTAAAATTGACCGAAACGCATAAAAAACAAAAAAAAAAAAATTCCGGATTTTGATCCAAAATTTTCAAAGTCCCACCCGGACCCCGAATTTTCAGTGTAAACAAATTTTTTTTTTTTTTGTTTTAAAATTGACCAAAATGCATGAAAAACAAAAAAAATTTTTTCGGATTTTGGTCCAAAATTTTCTAAGTCCCACCCAGACCCCAAATTTTCAGTGTAAAAAAAAATTTTTTTTTTTGTCTTAAAATTGACCGAAACGCATAAAAAACAAAAAAAAAAAAATTCCGGATTTTGATCCAAAATTTTCTAAGTCCCACCCAGACCCCAAATTTTCAGTGTAAAAAAAAAATTTCTTTTTTTCTCTTAAAATTGACCGAAACGCATAAAAAACAAAAAAAAAATTCAGGATCTTGGTCCAAAATTTTCAAAGTCCCACCCGGACCCCGAATTTTCAGTGTAAACAAATTTTTTTTTTGTTTGTTTTAAAATTGACC
The DNA here is from genome assembly GCA_031216915.1 of Pictodentalium vernedei. Classification (NCBI taxonomy): domain Eukaryota; kingdom Metazoa; phylum Mollusca; class Scaphopoda; order Dentaliida; family Dentaliidae; genus Pictodentalium; species Pictodentalium vernedei. Next base: position 250,725,829 of record CM062291.1, read on the forward strand.
AAAATGCATGAAAAACAAAAAAAATTTTTTCGGATTTTGGTCCAAAATTTTCTAAGTCCCACCCGGACCCCAAATTTTCAGTGTAAAAAAAAATTTTTTTTTTTGTCTTAAAATTGACCGAAACGCATAAAAAACAAAAAAAAAAAAATTCCGGATTTTGATCCAAAATTTTCTAAGTCCCACCCAGACCCCAAATTTTCAGTGTAAAAAAAAAATTTCTTTTTTTCTCTTAAAATTGACCGAAACGCATAAAAAACAAAAAAAAAATTCAGGATCTTGGTCCAAAATTTTCAAAGTCCCACCCGGACCCCGAATTTTCAGTGTAAACAAATTTTTTTTTTTTTTGTTTTAAAATTGACCAAAATGCATGAAAAACAAAAAAAAAATTTTCGGATTTTGGTCCAAAATTTTCTAAGTCCCACCCAGACCCCAAATTTTCAGTGTAAAAAAAAAATTTTTTTTTGTCTTAAAATTGACCAAAATGCATAAAAAAACAAAAAATTTTTTTCGGATTTTGGTCCAAAATTTTCCAAGTCCCACCCGCACCCCAAATTTTCAGTGTAAAAAAAAAAAAAAATTTTTGTCTTAAAATTGACCGAAACGCATAAAAAACAAAAAAAAATTTCAGGATTTTGGTCCAAAATTTTCTAAGTCCCACCCGGACCCCAAATTTTTAGTGTAAAATTTTTTTTTTTTTTTTCTCTTAAAATTGACCGAAACGCATAAAAAACAAACATAAAAAAATTCCGGATTTTGATCCAAAATTTTCCAAGTCCCACCCGGACCCCAAATTTTAAGACAGTGTAAAAAAATTTTTTTTTTTTTTGTCTTAAAATTGACCGAAATGCAATGGATTTTGGTCCAAAATTTTCCCACCCGCACCCCAAATTTTCAGTGTAAAAAAAAAAAAATTTTTTGGTCTTAAAATTGACCGAAACGCATAAAAAAACAAAAAAAAAATTCCAGATTTTGGTCCAAAATTTTTAAGTCCGCAGCAGGACCCCAAATTTTCAGTCTAAATATTAACCAAGGGACTTGGCTTGAACAAACTTGAATCTCACCCCTCTAAGGATGCTGCATACCAAATATCAAAAGATTCTTATTGGTAGATCTGAAGAAGAAGATTTTTAAAAAATACTCCTCATACTGCACTAATTTAAACATTTGGGCTCTCATAGAGAGCCCAAATATCGACCCAGGCAATTGATTTCAATAAACATGTGAAACAATCTTCCAAAGATGTGATATGTGAAATTTGAAAGCTTTTGGAGCAGTGGTTTGAGAGAAAAGTAGTCTTATATGTTTTTCCCATTACCCACAGTGTTAAAAAATGCTGACTCAGCACTTTTTCAAAATCCCCAAAAAGTACCCCATGATAAAACCGATTGGTAAGTATAAAAAATATATAAATTACTATAAATTTTTTAACATTTTTATACTGTACCAATGACCCAGACTTAGCTGAATAGTAAACAGGCTGGAGGGCCTAGGACATGGAGGAAAATCCAATAAGCTCAACTATATAATAAAGAGGTAACCCCTTAAGGAGAAAAGGAGTATTAGGCTTTACATGTATCTTTCTTATTTAATATTAAATTAGAAAGATACAATACCCTTAATAATTGAGCACAATAATATTCATGTTCTCTATTAACATCCAGTATAACCCTTATACTAATTATTTTTAAAGTAAGCCAATAAATAAAGTAGTCCAGAGAATTGAGACTCTTTATAGTCATTTAAAAGTGTCCGAGTATTGTATATTAAAGCCCGTTTGACACTTGACATATACAAATGCTTCACACCGAGCTACACTTTAAAAATAAGACATGAATGAATTTTAACATTAATATTACACTTTAAAACCATCCCGGAAGCGACTCAGAAATACTGACTTGGAGGAGGCATTCCCTTGCTTTTCACTATAAAGCAGGTGACCTAAGGGAACACCCCCCCCCCCCCCCCCCCCCCCCCTTCCCCTTGCCCTGGGTCAAATAGCCCAGAGCGAAGAGGGCAGCCAGACGGAGTCACTGCCGGAACAGAAAGCCTGCATAACTATAGTTGCAACTGTTTAGTGGACGACATTCTGAGCAACAGATAACGGACCTAAACAATGCAGGTCTCCAGAAATGGACTCAATATTTCTGAGATAAAAATTTGTGAATGTGGATGGCTGAGACCAATAAGCAGCCTTCATAAAATCTGTAATAGCAACACTATTAGCATAAGCCCAAGAAGTAGCAAGAGCTCTTACTTCATGAGCGGAAATCTTAAGCACAGACTGCTGAGAAGAAGATAAACTCTCATAAGCAGTACGGATTGTTAATTGAATCCATCTAGCAATAGAATGGACCGAAATGTCCTTTCTATTAGGCATCAAAGACAGAAAGAAACGTTTTCGTCCCTTTCTGATAAACTGAGATCTCTGTTTATAGATACGTAACGCTCTAACAGGACAGAGTAAAGGCCTACGCCCGTCTGAAGACGGAAGAGCCTTAATAACAATAGGTTCCGGATATTTATTAGGAGCCTGATTCTTAGCTAAAAAACCCACATTAGTAGTGAAGGTGATAGTGTTCCCGACACTACGATAGTGAGAATCATCCACCGACAGTGCATGAAGCTCACTGACTCTTCTAGCAGAAGAGAAAGCTAAGAGAAAAGCTGTCTTATAAGATAAGAATTTGAAATCTACTGTCCCAAGAGGTTCAAATGGCTTTTCCTTCAATTTAAGAAGAACCCAAGCTAAATTCCATTTAGGAATTAATCTAAGAGTTCTGGGTCTATTTATCGAGAAGTTTCTAACCAACTTAGATAAAGAGACATTAGATCCAATTTGTAAACTATCATGATGTGCATAGGTATCAGATAACAGACCTATAACCCTTAATAGTAACAGGCTGCAGTTTGATTTCGTCAAACAAGTATACTAGAAAGTTTGCAATGTCTGGTATAGAGGGATCGAATATATCTACAGAATGATCCCTACACCAACGACGAAAAACCTTCCACTTAGCCGCATAGTTTAGCGAAGAGGAGGTCCTCCTACAGTTAGAAATCGCGTCCACTGCTCGTCCTGTAAAGTGCTTGCCATGCAAGAAGGACCGCACAAAGGAAAAACGTGAAGGTTGAGACCTTGCGGGTTGTGATGGAGTTGGCGCAATTTCCCCTGCGAAAGAAGATCCTCCCGTGGAGGAAGCTTTCGCGGTAGGTCCCACAACAGACACCTGAGTAGATTTATCCACGGTCTCTGTGGCGACAGAGATGCTACCAACAGAATCTTGCATTGAGATTGTTTTATCTTTAGCAATACTTGTTGAATTAACGGCGCTGGAGGATACGCATATCCTATCATTCCGTCCCAAGGGATCGACAGAGCATCTACTGCAAATGCTCTTGGATCCGGACACGGAGACACATACGTCTGCAACTGATTGTTGAGATGTGTCGCAAATAAGTCTATCATTGGCCGTTCCCATTGGTAGCAAATCTGATTGAATACTTGTTTGTTGAGAGTCCACTCCGACGGCAACAAGCGACCCTTTCGTGAAAGGGAGTCTGCTAGCACATTCAGACGACCCGGTATGTGACGGACCGAAAGAAGAACGTGATGTTCTAGCGCAAACAGAAGGATTCTTTCCGTTAGATTGAACAACGGAACTGAATGAGTGCCTCCCTGATTCCGTATATATGCCACTACTGTCGTATTGTCGGATAGGATTTGGACATAAGCATTGTGAATAATGTCCATCCAATGACGTAACGCAAGCCAAATTTACATCATTTCCTTGATGTTTATGTGCTTGCACAGGAATTGCGGATCCCAAAGACCCTGGCATCTCGAATCCGTTGGGATTAATGATGCACCCCCAACCTGTTTGACTGGCATCCGTCATAATGGTAAAACTCGGATCCGGCAACTGCAGCGGAACTCCCTGAGTTAACCACTGAATGTTTGCCCAAGTCTGAATCTCTTGTTTCACTTGATCTGACAAGAGAACGTCTACGTCAAGCGAATGAATTTTCACACTCCAATTCTGAGTCAAGAAAATTTGGAGAGGACGTGTGCGTAACCGCCCCATCGGAATGAGATCCGCAGCGGCTCCGCACAGACCTATCAGTCTCATAAATTCTCTCGCTGTGACTTTGTCTGCGTGCAGACAATAGCGAGCGTAACAACTGACTAATTTCGCTCTGGTTAACAGCAGACGAACGAGATTGTTGTGTGTCTCGAAGCTCATTCCCAGATGAGATCAGACTTCTCCTCGTTTACTATAAAACCGAGACGTCGGAGCAATAGAAGTAGATTCTGAACATCGTTCTGAAGCGTTAACTCGTTGCCGTACCTCTGAAGAATGTCGTCCAGGTAGGCCGACGTTACCGCAGACGAATGAGCTCGGAAATAGATCATTACCGAGTTCATTACCCGAGTGAAAGCCCAGGGTGCTAGATTCAATCCGAAGCACATCGCCCGGAATTGATACACCACTCCTAGGACTGCGAAGCGTAGATACTTTCGGAATGTCGGATGTACCATGACGTGAAAGCACGCATCTTTGAGATCTATGCTTGTTGCATAATCGTTCACCCGAATACTCGCTCTGACCGACCGAATCGTCTCCATATAAAATTTCGGAGCGACGATCAGCTTGTTTATCCAGCTCAAATCTATGACTGGACGGAACGAGCTGTCTGGTTTCGGAACCAGAAACAGATGGCTGTAAAATCCCGGAGTCTCCTGGTTTTCTACGACCTCTATCGCGTTCTTCATTAAAAGAGACTGCACCTCTGATAACAGAGCGTCTCTTTTCTGCGGATTTGACGGAAGATGAGTCCACTTTGGACTTTGAGTTAATGGAGGCTTTCATTTGAAGGATATCTTTAGACCTTCCAAAGTCACTCCTCTCACCCAAGGGTCGTCCGTAATCGACGCCCATTCTTGTGAAAAGCTCGACAACCTTCCGCCAACCGGTACGCGATAGAGGTTTAAGCCATCACCTCCTGGACCTGCGAGGTTTGCGGTAGGAGAAACCACGTCCTCCACGACCCGCACCTCGCCCCGTCGACCTCGGGGCGTCCGACCGGTTGTCCCGGCCCGAAGGACGTCCCGAACGAGAGTCGCTACCCTGACGGTCTCTCGAATAAGACCAAGAGGACGCACCAGAACCTCTATAGGAACCTCTCTTGGGCGCATTAGACCCAGAAGTGCCTGTCTTATTCTTGTTTGCTGTATCCGACTTCTTAGAAGCAGATTTGAACAACAGAGAATCCGAAGCTTTCTTTATAATTTTATCATAAATAGCAGAAAGCTTGCCGTCAAAGAGAAGTTCTCTGGAGACCGAAGCGACTCTGAGAGAGTTCTTCACCTTAGTATCCACGAGTGTGGATGTAGCTAGGGCTGCGTCACGTCTAACCAACTCCAGGTTTGCCACTGAAAGGGCGGAGTTACACGTGGAATAAGCTACTGCCCTTGAAAGAAGTCTTAAAGAGGATTGTATATCCTGAAACTCTTTCCCTTGAAGGCGCAGTGATAACGCCTTAGTAAGGTGATCTGTGTAAGATAAGGCATCTAAATTGGCTCTGTTAGACGAAATAGCTGTTTCCAATACCGCGGTTGGAATAGAAGCCGACGACGGTAATGATAGCTCTAAGTCTTCCGCCTCGTCGTCCATACGCTGAGGAACTCTCGGGATACCCTGTCCTGCCGTGTCGAATTTATTCCTTGCATTAATGAAAGGCAGGTTGAGAGTATTGGCGGACAAAAAACCTGCTTTCCCCGTCTTGGAAGCAAGTTTAAATATAGCGTCGTTCAATAATTCAAATGTTCTTGCAACATTATTGGACTGCGACGGAAACTCGGGAGCGATGTCCCTGAACCGCTTGAAAAATTCAGAGTCCAATGACGCTATAATCCTCTTGTCTGGAACCGCAGCAGTCTGGCCCGACGGAACAACTTGAGGGAGAAAGTGCCGGATGAAGTCCACGGCAGCTTTATGTTGTTCCGAAAGGGATAGCTCCAAATCATCCGTATCCCTTTCACCATCCGGTCGGACCTCATGATGCTCCCGGTCGTCCGCCCCCGATGCTTCGGCGGAGCGTACCGACCCAGCGCCGTCGGATAATTCTCGATCCGACACCGTTTCTGTCGGCTGCTGGGATGCTGCGATAAGCTGTGCTATCTGCACAAGAATGTCCAGCGTCGAGACCTACTGCGGAGGCGCAGTCTTTCGCTGCTTCGCCGAGGGCAGCTCCGCATCAGATGGCTCCCGCATACTTTTCCTATGCGAACGTCCGGAAACCATCAGTCTCGAATCCCTGGCGGCCGGATGGTGTGACCTGGTCGCTGAAGAATCCCTGATCGGCGAAGCTGGTAATATATCGGCGGTCACGCAGCCAAGGTGCGGTCGTGTGCGCTGACGAGAAGAAGAAGCCTTAGCAGTCTCCGCGGACTGCCTATACAACGGAGCGTCCCGAGCGACGGACGTATGCTCCGCTTGCGACACATTTTGTACCACAACATCTGGTCCCAGATGTTGTTGTACGAGAGAGGGGCCTCTCTCGCTCGCGGCCCGGCTGGACCTGGACGAGCTAGGAACCGGACTCAAAGGCTTCCTCCGTTCTCGCTTACTATCCGCCGTCACTGGGTGTGCACATTGTATGTTTATAGCGCTCGCATCACCCAAAATTTCCTCCTGGACCGCATCGGACGAACCCGGCTGCCGAACCATTCGGTGAATGGACGCTACACCGGGCGAGCTAGCGGACGACATTTGTCTAATCTCCATGAGCACTTTTGCCGCTAGCTCTGAATTCATTTGTGACGACAGAAGCGCACTTGTAGAAGATAACATGGAAACATCACCCTGTTCTTGTTCCTCTGAAATAGAAACTGAGAGAGTAGAGTGACCTTGCGGAGAAAGAGCCGGCATAGCCCTTTCTCCAGACACAACATACCGTGACACACGTTTCCAATGTTTTTCATCCCAATATTGACATATAGAACAGGGATTAGTGCGAGAACACTGACTACAATTAATACAATGATCATGAAAGTCAGAGGAAGATTTCTTCCCATTACAATTTGAACAATATCCTTTCATTGTGAAAAGTCAACAACAAGTCCTAGTTACTCGCACAAACCCCTGACACAAAGATACATAATAAACATGATCCATTAATAAATGAAAAAACAATTGCAAATCAAAATAATTTTGAAAAAATATTTTTTCAGCAAAGCCCAAGTTGCTGAAAAGTAACGTTGAGCCCCGATGGATCCGATGGCAAAGTGTGGTCAAAAATTTTAAATTTATATTAAATAATTAATGAGACACTTACGGATAATATAAATGTATCTTATAGTGAAATAAACTACACCAAAGGCAAACAGCCCCCCTCAAAAAAGGCTGTTGCCAATGTAAACAAACAGTGTAAAACACCAGAAAACATGACTCCAGGCACTGAAAAAACTGGCCCGAAATCAGTCATCAAAATTACACTCTATCTGATGCAAGACAGAGACTCCCACGGGAGAATCTGCAGAACATCAGATGGAAGATGCAGAACACAATGTTTATACACCCATGGGTGAAAACGTAACTATGGGGAAAATAACAGAAAACATTCTGTATCCAAGCAACTCTCCCAGGAAAATTTTAGAAATGAACTTTCTCAAAAATATGCCAAAAGCATGGGAGAATTGCAAGGGGGGACTTTAGAAGGCTAGGGGAGAGGAAACACTGAATAAGCAGTGCAACATTTAGCAAGAATGACAACAAGAGGCCCATGCCTCGAAAATAGGCAACTTAACATAATTTCATCAAAAAATTTTAAGTACAGCCCTGATTATTTTTTGTCACTTCTTTTTCCTCTCCTCCTTCTATATCCTCCTTAGAATCACCATTTCTCCAAAAATTACGTGTCTGGCATCCTTAAAACTGAGATTTACAAGCACAAAGATCAGTGAGATGTTGACTGATGAAGGGCCAAACAGAGAATGATAATTGGCGCCAATTTTGGGACGTCCTTGACACTGCGCATGCGCAGTGGGGGCGTAGTATGGAGGTCCTTTAGGACATGATTTCTTTTTGTTTTGGATGCAAATTTTGGGGATTGGGGGGCAAAATTTGTGTTTGGCCCTGGTTTTGTTAGAGTTAGCACCAGCAACTAAGTCTGGGTCATTGGTACAGTATAAAAATATTATAAAGTTACAGCCCTGAGCACTCAAAACCACCGTTTCTTCCATCGTCCTATTGTGTCCTTGGATCCACTAAAATCACCATTGATTTGGGTCTGACATCACTAAAACTGAGATTTAAAAGCACAGATGTCAGTTTGTTGTTACCTGACAGAGGGCCAAACAAGGAGTGGTGCTTGGTGCCAATTTCGGTGCTTCCTGGATACTGCTCATGTGCAGATCACAAAAGTATGGAGGACTACAAAGGACAGAATTTTTTCGGTTTTGCCTGGTTTTGCATGCAAATTTGGGGGATTGGGGGGGGGGGAGGGGGCAAAATTTGTGTTTGGCCCTGGATATTTTTGAGTTAGCACCAGCTAAGTCTGGGCCATTGGTTGTCGTATAAAAATATGAAATGGTTTATGTCCAAGTTAATAAAATTGATAAATGTGTCCCTTTAGTGCAACAAGGCTTTGCAATGCTTTAGCATCGTAAAAAGCTGCCTTGCACTCAAGGGACGAAATACACTACCACCCAAGCTATTCTGTTGATTATGAGGCCTAAAACATAAAACAAACCAAGAACATGAACTTTTGATGGAAAAGAAATAATTACAAAAAGTAAAAAATAAAATAAAAAAGTTAAAAAATTTATAGTAATTTATATATTTTTCATACTTACCAATGACCCAGACTTAGCTGGTGCTAACTCTAAAATATTTAGGGCCAAACGCAAATTTTACCCCCCAATCCCCAAAATATGCATCTAAAACTGAAAATTACATGTCCTATATGGTCCTCCATACCTTTACTCCACTGCGCATGCGCAGTGTCAAGGAGGTCTTGAAATTGCCGCCAAAAGTCATTCTTACAACCAGTGCCTGCTAAGCATTATGTACTCAGCGGGCAGGTATGAGTTCCCAACTCATGGGAGGGCCATCCCCTTCTGGGTCATTGGTAAGTATAAAAAATATATAAATTACCATAAAAGGTCGGTGAGCCTAGGACATAAGGAAAATCCAATAGACTCAATTACCTATAACAGACCTATCCCCTTAAGGAGAAAAGGAGAGATAGTCTTACATGTATGTTTCTTATTTGTAACAAAAAAGAAAGACACAATACTATTCTGTAATTGAGCACAATAACATCAATGATCCCTATAAACATCTAGTATAATCCTTTATACTAATATTTTTTAAGGAAAGCCAATAAATACGGGAGTCTAGAGTAATGAGACTCTATTTATTTAATGCTCAGGCATCAATTCACGCTGAAAAATTAAGTCATATTCCCCTGTCGGTCGGCAAAACGAAATATCAAAATGATATTTAGAAATCGATATTTCATCGTAGGTTCGAATGACGAATCACATGTACTTTAAACGAGTCAGCACATCAGTAATGAATTCCAGAGTCCCAAATACAAACCAATTCGAATAATTGATAGTGACAGTGACTAAATCAATTCATTAAATCAGCGGTTTCAAAGTTTGACTTTCTCATTCACCTTCCAGCGAAAAGCCGAAATCACTTTCAAATTTCTTCAGTTCAACTTCACACGTCTTCAGTGCATTGAGTTCAAAAAAAATAAAATGACGTGTCTTGTTATTGAAAATAAGAAAGTGGTGTTTTTTGTTATTGTTCTATTTCTTCGAAACACATTGCGATTATTTCAATTCGCCAGCCTTGGTAAATCGTAAAGTTAGGGGAGAAATAAGACGGGACTACTTTTTGTGCGGATATTCACACATTCCAATGGTTGGAGTTTGGTTGTTGTAATTTTTGTATGGACGCCGGTTCGGCACATAAATTTTGCGCCTTAATGGCAAATAAAGGCCACAAATTGGAGAGTTTGTAGTCGTAGAGCATTAAATAAAAAGAAAATTCACGAAAATTTGATGAATACCGAAAATATCTCGTTCGTGGCTACAAGAAATATGAGGATCTTCACTCGCGACTGCGTCGCTCGTGAAGATCCTCATATTTCTTTGTAGCCACTCACGAGATATTTTCGGTATTCATCAAATTTTCGTGAATATCCTCTATATACTCATTTAAAAGTGTTCAAGGATTGTATATTAACTGGTAGAGTGCTGAATTATTTTTGGCCATCAAATCTTGTACACATGTCGTTGCCTTGTTACAATTTATGGAAGAGTGCCAGCTGGCACTCTCCCATAAATTGTAACAAGGCAAACCCTTACAGACTAAATAATATCACTTCAAAGATAATACAAAGCACATCCACTGAATACGAGCCTTCAAGTTGTGGTACCTGCGCTTCAGAATAAAGCCCAAAAATGGGCTTCCAGCACTCTACCAGTTAACGCTCAATTAATCACGTGATATATACGAATGCTTCACACGAATCAACACTTAAAAAATATTACACAGATGAGTAAACATAGGCTAAACCCTAAAATCATCTCGGAACAGGCACAGAATTACTAAGTCCAAGGGAGGTATTCCCTTGCTTTACACTATAAAGCAGGTGACCTAAGGGACCCCCCCCCCCCTCTTCCTTGTTCTGGATCAAATACTCCAGAGCAACGAGGGCAGTAGGACAGAGTCACTGCCGGAACCAAAAGCCTATACACACATAGTTGCCACTGTTTAGTAGATGACATTCTGAGTAAAAAATAGTGGACCTAAACATTGTAGATCTGCAGAAAAGGACTCAATATTATCAGATACAAAATCGTGAAAATGGAGGGCTAACACCAATATGCAGCCCTCATTAAATCCGTAATAACAATATTAATAGCTTAAGCCCATGAAGTAGAAGAACTCTTACTTCATGAGCTAAACACAGACTGCTGAATGAAGATATAATCATAATCAGAACTGACTGTAGATTGAATCCATCTGACCATAGAATGGACCGAAATGTGGAGGAAGCTTCCACGGAATGTCCCACAACAGACGCCTGAGTAAATTAGTCCACAGTCTTGTGGAGCTAGGGAAGCTACCAACAGAATTTGCATTGAAATAATTACACTAGAGCAATATCTGCTGAATCAACAGCGCTGGAAGATATGCATATCTTATTATTCCGTCTAACAAGATCGATAAAGCGTTTACTGCAAACGCTTGAAGATCCAAACATAATGACACATATGTCTGCAACTGATTGTTGAGATGCGTCACGAATAAGCCGATCATTGGCTGCTCGCCTTGATAGCAATCTGATTGAAAACTCGTTTGTTGAAAGCCGATTCTGGCGGCAACAAACGACCCCTCCGCTAAGGAAGTCCACTAATACGTTTAGATGACCCAGAATATGATGTACCGATAGAACTTGATGTTCTAGTAGCAACCAAAAGATTCATTCCGTTAACAGGAATAACAGGATGGAATAGTGTCTCCATAATTCCGAAAATATGCTGATACTGTTGAGTTGTCGGACAGAATTAGCATATGAACATTCTGAATTACGTTATCCAATAACGTAGCGCAAGCCAAAATGACATCATACTTGATGTTTGAGTGCTTGATGAGGAATTACGGAATCAAAAGACCCTGGCACTTCAATCCGTTGGGCTCAATGAAGCGACCCAACCTGTTTTACTGGCATCTGACAAGACTGTAAAACTCGGATCTGGCAATTGCAGTGGAACTACCTGAGTTAAGCCCAGAAAACTTGCCCAAGTCTGAATCTCTTATTCATTTGATTTGACAAGAAGATGTCCATATCGAGCGAAAGAATCTTCACCCTCCAATTCTGAATTAAAGAAATTTGGAGAGGACCAATGCGTAACCGCCCCATCGGAATAAAATCGCGGCAGTTCCAGCTAAACGTATCCGTCTCATAAGATCTCTCACTGAGACTTTGTCTGAGCGAAGACAATAGTGAGCATAACAACTGAATAATTTTGTTCTGGGTAACGACAGATGAACGAAAAAGTTGTGCGTTACGAAGCTCATCCCATGGGTAAATGACTTGGATGATACCAGATCCGACTTCTCATTTACTTAAGAAACCAAGACGTCAGAGCAATAGAAGCAGATTCTGCACATAGTTCTGAAGCGTTAACTCATTGCCGTACCTGTATGAATGTCATCCAGGTAGGCCGACGTTATCGCAGACGAATAAGCTCGGAAATGAGTCATTACCGAGTCTGTTATTCGAGTGAAGGCCCAGGGGGCTAGATTCAGACCGAAGCATATTGCTTGGAACTGATATACGACTCCTATGATAAGGAAGCGAAGATACTTTCTGACGCATGATGTACCATGACGTGAAAGTACGCATCTTGAGATCTATGCATGTAGCATAATCGTACACCTGAATACTCGCTCTGACCGATCGGGTGGACTCCATATATAAACTTGGAGCCACAATCAGCTTGTTTATCCAGTTCCGAATAATGAGTGAACGGAACGAGCCGTCTGGTTTTTGGAACCAGAAAAGGATGGTTGTAGAAACCTGAAAATTCCTGGATTTCTACGATCTCCATCGCGATCATTCCAGAAGAGACAAGATTTCTGATGGAAGCGAGCCTCTATCCCACTGACTTGGAGGAAGCTGAGTCCATCTTGGACTCCGAGTTAACAGAGGATTTCGTTTGAGGAACAATTTAGTCCTTCTGAAATCACCCCCTTGAATCCAAGGGATGTCCGTAATCTATTCCCAAATAACTGAAAAATGCGACAGTCTTCCGCTCACTAGTACATGATAGAGGTTAAAACCATTACCTCCTGGTCCTGCGAGGCTTGCAGAAGGAGAAGTCATGTCCTCCACGGTCCGCACCTCGCCCCGTCGACCTAGGGACGTCTGACCAAAATTACGGCCCCTGAATGAGTCGCTACCCTGATGGTCTCTAGAATAAGACCTAGAGGACGCATAGGAACCTCTATAGGAACTTCCCTTGGACGTATTCATCACAGAAGTGCCTGTCCTACTCTTCTCGGCTGAATCCAACTATATGGAAGCACATTTTAATAGCAGAGAGTCTAAAGCTTTCTTAGTTAACTGATCATAGACTGTGGAAAGCTTGCCATCGAGGAAAACTCTCCGGAGACCGGAGCGACTCTGAGAGAGTTTTTCACCTTACTATCTACACGCGTGGATGTAGCCAGGGCCACGTCACATGTAACCAACTCCATATTGCCACTAAAGGACGGAGTTTTACGTGAGGCCCTTGAAGAACTTTTAAGGAGATTGTGCATCCTAGAATTCTTTTTCCTTTGAAAAGTAATGATAACGTTCTGGTAAGGTGATCTGCATACGATGATGTGTCTCAGCTGACCCTGCTAGACGATATTGTTATTTCCAACATCGTGGTTGGAATTGACATAGACGACAGTAAAAAACAATACTAGGTCCTGACCTGGTCATCTAGACACAGAGAACTCTCAGAATGCTCTGTCCTGCCGTTTCAAAATATTCGTTGAATTGATGAAAGGCAAATGTAAAGCATATTGCTGATAAGAAACCTGACCTGCCCATTTAGGTAGCAAGTTAAATAAATATAGTGTCGTTCAACAGATCAAATGTCTGTGAGACATATCTGGACTATGTCGGAAACTGAGGGATGATGTCCCTAAACCGATTAAGAATTCTGTGTCCAGTGGCGCTATCAGTCTCTTATCCGGCAATGCTGCATTTTGGTTCGGAGGAACAACGTCAGATGATAATGCCGGATGCACTCTACAGCAATTATGTTGTTCCGAAAAGGGAAAATACAACTCATCCGTATCCCTTTCGCCATCCTGTCGGACCACTTGTAATTCTTGGTCGTCCATGCCTGAACCTGCAGTGGAACGTACCAACCCAGCTTCCTCGAATAATTCCTGATCCGACAGTGTTACTGGAAGCTCCTTGGACATTCACTCCTGCATACATCTAATATGCGAACGTCCGGCGTATGAAGGCCTCGTATCCTTGGCTACCGGATGGCGTGACCTGGTCGCCGTAGAATCCCTGGTCGGCGATGTTGGTTGAATATCACAGGTCACGTAGCCAAGGTGCAGTCGCGTTTGCTGCCGTGAGGATTTTATAGTGCTCGCATCACCCAAATCTCCTGCCTGGACCGCAACGGATGAACCCGGGTGCTGAGCCATTCGGTGAATGGTCGCGACACGGGCGAGCTAGCAGCGCCAACGCTGTCGATCCTACTTGGGACCTCTTAGGCAATTGACGTATCTGCATGAGCACTTTACTGCTAGCTCTTCATTTGACTGTGACAACGGAAGCACACTTACGAAGACATCACGGTAACAATACCTAGTTCATGTTACCCTATGAGACCTGTGGAGCAGTGGTCCTACATGAAATATCCGCTGGAAGCTCCTGGGACATTCATTCCTGCATTTATATAATATGCGAACGTCCCAACTGGAAAGGTCTCGTATCCTTGGCTAGCAGATGGAGTGACCTGGTCGACGTGTATTCCTTGGTCGGTGAAGGGACGTTCAATCCTGCATTTATATAATATGCGAACGTCCCCTGGAAATCTGTGGTCACATTGCCAAGGTGCAGTCAATCAACACACACAGAGCAAGAATTAATGCAACTACATTGACTATAAGAAACACAATGAACTTGTGAATTAGAGGAAGATATCCTCGCATTATGAATGAAGAATAATTTTTCCAACCAGAAAAAATATACACCATCATATTACTCACACTAACCCTTGAAAAAAATATACATAGTATAATATATTATAATTCATTATAACATTTCAAAAGAAAATAATTTTCAAAAAAAAAAATTGGGGAAAAAATTTTCAGAAGATCCCAAAAAGCCTAAGTGTGGAGAAAATTTTTTAATCATTTTGAAAAATTAATGTAACACTTACGGACAATATTAATGTATCTTGCTATGAACTAAATTAAGCAGAAGACAAGTAATCACTGTCAGAAGTAACAGTTGTCAACATAAGCAAAAGTGTCAACAAACCGGAAACATGACTCCAGGCACTGAAACAAACATAGCCCAAAATCAGTTACCAATTTAAACACTATCTGATGAAAAACAGGCTTCCAGAGAAGAAACTGTAGAACATCAGATGGTAGATGCAGACCAAAATGCCTAAACACCCCTAGGGTGAGGACGGAAACATGGGGAAAAAAACAGAAAATAATTCTGTTACCAAGCCAAAACTCCCAAGAAATTTTAGTAATAAACATTACAAAAAATAAGCCAAAAGCATGGGAGAATAGCTAGGGGGGGGGGGGGGGGGGGGGGGGGGAATAAAGGAAAGGGAGAGAGGAAACACTGATTAAACAATGGAACATTCATAGCAAGAATGACCACAACAAGGTCATGCCTCGAAAATAGGTAACATGATTAATTTCGTAAAATAATTATAAGTTACAGCCCTGAACATTTGTTTCCACTGTTTTTTCCTGTCCACCTTCTATTTCCACCATATATCCACCATTTCTCTCACAATTATGCGTCTGGCATCTTTAAAACTGAGATTTACAAGCACAAATAACAGTGAAGTGTAACTGTATTGAGGGCCAAACAAAGATTGACTTTTGGCGGCAATTTTGAGACCTCCTTGACACTGCGCATACGCAGTGGAGTAAAGGTATGGAGGACCATATAGGACATGTAATTTTCGGTTTTAGATGCAAATTTTGGGGATTGGGGGTAAAATTTGCGTTTGGCTCTAAATATTTTAGAGTTAGCACCAGCTAAGTCTGGGTCATTGGTACAGTATAAAAATATGCCTGCCCACATGAAATTTTACAAATAATGGGATCAGAAACAGAAGATCTACTTTGTGGGGCCCAAGAGGAACATTAATTTGGGTGATTTTATTATATCCTGGTGATAAAATGAGGCAGTATATATTCTAATATCTTAGCTCTAACAAACTTAAGAGAATTTCATCAGATGTTAGCTGCCATGTGCGAGCTATATTTACACCAAAATAGTCTGGGGAGTTCAGCCCACTGTTAAGAGCGATTACCCCTTTGTTTATCAATCTAAATTGTGGCAGATGATAGTCACTTTGGATATAGGCTGCAGAAAAAACCTGATTTACTGCTCTCAAATTGTTAGCACTTACTCAGATCGAACACATTTCCTTACTTTTTGTCCACCTTGTTCTTTTTACCAAGTAACTTCATTAGGCCTTTGCTCATGTAATATGGTTTCTCTGCAGAACCATCATGTCTTTCCAAATCTTCCACTAAGAACATAAAATAGATGATATCAAGACATAATTTTAAAATCAAGCATTTAAAAGAGAATTAGACAATATCTTTTTTGTTCCAGTTTCTTCTATTTGTTTAGCGCAATGATCCATCTTTGTGACTCTTATTTATTTATTTATTAGGGTTTAACGACACGTTAACAGCCAGAGTCATACCGTGTCGGTAACAGTTTTACGGGTGAAGGAAACTGGAGTACCCGGAGAGAACCACCGAGCAATGACGAGAAGCTTCCAGCTCCCCAATATCCTAACTCCACACTGCAGCACAGGCAGGGTTAGACTGGTTGAAGACATGCACACCATCGACATGCAGTACGCCTTAGTACATGGCGTCATCGTGCCCCATGTGAACAATCAGGGTGAAGTGCCTTGCCCAAGGATACAATGCGGGAGTCCAAATCAATCGCTCAGATGGTCTCCCATCCAAGGACTAACCAGGCTCGACGTTACTTTACTTTAGTGATCTGACGAGAACCGGTTACCGCAATGCCACCACACCCCCTTGTGGCTCTTAAAACTACCCTTCATTCTTAACCCTTTACCTAACGAAGGGGATACATCAGCCAGCATATGCAAATTCAGCAAATGAAAAAATATTATTTTTGAAAATATTTCTATGAAACCATATCATGTGAACCCTCCTTGAAATGAGCTCAGTGAGCTCATGTCAATGAGGCTTCACATTATATGGTTTTGACTTTTTTTTAAATCTGGAAAAAAAATATTTAAAATAATACATTTTGATTGATTTTTTAAGGTTTAATGACACTTTAACAGCCAAGGTCATATGTCGATGACAGTTTTATGAGGGAGGAAGCCGGAGTACTCGGAGAGAAGCACTGAGCAATGAAAAGCAGCTGCCAGCTACCCAACATCATACCTCTGCACTGCTGCACAGGCAGGGTTAGATTGGTTGAAGACATTCACACCATCGACGTGCAGTACGCCTTAGTACTCGGTGTCATCGTGCACCATGTAGACAATCAGGGTTAAGTGCCTTGCCCAATGACACAATGCAGGAGTCTGAATCGATTGCTCATATGGGCACCCATCCAAGGACTAACCGGGCTCGATGTTGCTAAACTTTGGTGATTTGACGAGAACCGTATAAATTTTGAGATCGTCTAGATTGGGTAAAGGGTTAGGGTATTTTCAACACCGTACAACAAACATACTGGGTGCTGTATAGATAATGTTGTTATGCTTTGTGTTTTTATAAATCGGTCTGCTTTAATTGGTATCCAAATTTTCATTAACCTAAATTTGAATCATAAGTTGTGTGTAATTTTTACCTTTTTATCTGGTACCTCGTCTGACTTGGCTTCCCTGTCCACATTCATGTAAATTTGTAGGCGATTACGTAACTAAACATTTCTACTTTGAAAGCATTCCCTCTACATTAACTTTTCTACAAAAGCATTGCATGTGACACAACGTTCCAATTTCTCAAATAGGAAAGTCTTTGGAGCAGTTGATTACATAGGAGGTAATGAGATCAGATCCTCAAAACAACCGAATATTGAAGTATCGATGTTAATATTCGACAGCGGCTTAATTGTAACGTCATTATGAGGCAACCGTCTAACCTTGGTGTGCCTTTCAGAGATAACAATAGAAGAGCTTCCATTTGCTGACAGCTGTCACCCATATCATGTGTTGTCCCTCATAAACTAGGCTGCTGCTCATGATTGTCAGAAACGGTCAGCCTAAGATACATAGTGCTGCTCAGATCTTGGCTGTTATCAAAATATATTATTTTATTGTTTACCTTTCGTTTAGTTGGTAGGGTAAGCTAGGTTATTGAACATACTTTTCTTACCTGGTCACAGTCGCTTATTTTATTTTCTACATGCTGTGCATAAGTTTCCAGTTATGCAGAATGTTCAACTGGATAATGTAGCTTGGTCTGAATTGAACTGAACTTAATTTAAAATAATTCTAGTCTTTAGGGTAATGGCAGGTAGACAGCCAATCTGGGCATGTCATATCCCAGCAGCGTGTATCAAATGTTTTTGTCTATACGAAATGTATTACTCTGTATATATATACATGCTGCTGAATAAAGTATCTATCTATCCTAATTATCTTAGGCTGTTCTCTCTGAATGCTGTGACTGACTCATACTGTACAATCAATTCACATCCTCTCAGTTCGAACAGCATCCTCTTGGTGAGAACCGTATCCTCTCTGTGCTGTCAATCATCCTCTAAATCCAATTAAATTGGCATTTTCAGAAGAGGGGGCGCGGAGGCTAATATTTCGCTGTAATTGCTCAGGAAATAAAAACGGAGAAGCACATATGAACAGTTTCATATTTATCAGTCAGAGGGGTTTTCCTGCGAGGTCCAGTTCATATAGCAGCTACATTGCTCGTGTTTAAAGCAGAAAATTAGCATGCCCAAACTCGGAGGCGTCAAGTTGAATTTTTCATTTTGAGGCCAATCTGATGAAATTTTTCCTAATTTGTGTTCATAGAATATAGAATTTTTGTTGATAATTTGGTAGCATAATGTATTGGGGACAAAAAGAAATAGAAAAGGGTACCATGAATAGTTTGAAAATACACAAAATGTGAATGACAATAGAGATGAAGCACAATACAAATGGCACTGTGGAGATGCCATGAAAGACATCGAGGCTTTTCGTTGTAGCATTGTGCCAAGTACTTCATTCTTCAGGGATACATCCCTGTTTTTTGTGCTTAGAACTTCATTCTTCAGGGCTATATCCCTGTTTTTCTTGTATTTTTTTAATTTTTAATTCCTGTTCCTTTGGCATTATATTCATTTTCTCAGAGTAGGACATGCCTCGTTACGTTGAGAACATATAAAATTCCTCATAACAGAAGAAGTCTGATTTTTAACATTGGTTGCAGTCAGGAAAATAAAAAAAAAAAACGTTCATAGTACTGGGATACTTATTTGATAACTTCTGTAAATTGCATATTTTTCCTAGCATCATTCCATTTACCATAATTGAAACAAAATTCGAGTTTCAGAAGAAAGCTTGACTCTTCATACTTCAGCAACACATTTTGATATCAATACTAAACAATTTATTTTAAAAAATCTTGTTAAATTGATCTCTCAAAAATTAACATGATACTTTGTTATGTGGGTGGTCAATAACATGACAGTCATTAGGTAATGACAATGGCAAAATTCAGAAAATTAGTAAGGCAAAAGATTTAAAATAACCATTTTTTCAATCTCACCAAATTTTACATCAGAATACTTACAGAAACATAGGAACAATGTGTCCACAGCCATACTGAAAACACTGAAGAAGCAGCATGTAATAAGGAAAGTACCAATGATCAACACCTGTAAAAAAAAATAGATAAGAACTCCCAAATTACCATACAAAAATACTCTGGTTAACCCTTATAGGCTTAATTCTGACTGATCACTTTTTATTGCCACAGGACAAGTGGTCCAACAGGCAGTCACTGGGGCAATTTGCAAGTTACATTCAAAGTATCTCAGCAGTTGTTTAATTTTGGAAAGAAGCAACTGCCAAGTCACAGGATGTAGCCTTTCAAACTGTATAAAAAGTTTATAAAACTCTTCAAGGCTCTAAAGTTAAGGGTTCACTGAGCAGTATTGATTGACAAAATAATTCCCATGCTCATGTATATCAACAGCTAACCTCCATCGGTACACGTGAAAGATTAATGTTCATACATTTTTCTACCTCTTTACCTAACACAGCTAAAAGAGAACACCTGCAAAAAAACTCTCAAATGAGACCTACAAAAAAGTTCTTGTTTCTAAGGTAATTTTCCTCCAATTTTGTGAGGAAGGAGGGAGCCTTTTTCTATTTTGTGTTAATGCACGAAGAGCAGTTTCCAAAATATTTGGAATTAGAAATTTACTTCCTAACAGTATTATGTGGAAACACCAATGTTTTCCACAATGCATTTGCAAATTTAACAAAGAAACAATAATTCTTTTTAATAGGCCTTAGTAAACATTTTCAGTTTTGCACCCCCTCTAAAAAAAAAACAAACCAAAAAACAAACAAAACATTGATGGGAGCACAAAACCAGTTTAACAGAGCTTAAACAATGGAATCCTATTATTAGAGCAGTGACCAACTGGATAAGTGCACTGATATCTCAAGCTAGATGTCCTGAGATTTGATCTCTGGATGGGGAAAATTCCCTTCAATCACTGGCAGCATCAATTGTGGAGTTGATGCTGTCACAGTGCACTGTCTTATTGAGTGTGGACATAATATGGCTGTCCCCCTGCATGGAGAGAGACACAATTTGTGCAGGTTAAAGATCCCTTTATGGTATTCTGGAAGAACAAGGCCACAAAGTCTTTGCTACGGAGGTCATCCCACAATAATCAATGTGCAATGAGCACCTGCTTGTTATACTCAAAAGTATTAAAGCAAGTTAAAGTTAAATATATTCAATAAACAAGAGCAATGCAAAGCAAGGCATATGCCCCCTATGGTGTCATAAAAGTGTAGGTAAGTCTCTCGGGGACATAACCAAATCAAAAGGAAGCTTCCTGTAGACACCAATAATGCATAAAAAAAATCAATCTGAGTCAGCATTCATTAGTTATAGGACGGACATCGAATTCAATATGGCCACCATGGTGGCCATACTGAATTGGCTAGCTGATCCAAAATCAAAAGGATGCTTCCTCTAGACACCAATAATGCATAACCAAAAACTGAAATTGATTTCAGTCAGTATTCATTACTTATCTGACGGAAACCAAATTCAAGATGGCTACCATGGAGGTCCAAAATTGAAAGGAAGCTTCCTCTAAACACCAGCAATACATAATTAAAAAAATAAAAAAAAGTTGAGTCAGCATTCATTAGTTATTGGATAGAAACCAAATTCAATATAGCCACCATAGCTGTCATACTGAATTAGCTAACTGAACCAAAATCGAAAGGAAGCTTCCTCTGGACACCAATAAAGCAAAACCAAAAACTGAAATTAATTTGAGTCAGTATTCATTAGTTATTGGAGATCAAATTCAAGATGGCCACCATAGAAGTCATAATGAATTGTCCACTGGTGGCTATCTTGAATCAGCTGAATGGCTCAAAATTGAAAGGAAGCTTCCTCTAGACATCAACAAAGCATAATTAAAAAAAAAAATGATTCGAGTCAGCATTCACTAGTCATTGGACGGAAACCAAATTCAATATGGCTGTCATGGCGGCTATATTGAATTGGCCAGCTGGACCAAAATTGAAAGAATGCCTTGTAGAGTCATCCACAAGTTAGCCCTGAAATTATGATTTGATCAAATAAGCAGTTTTTAGTTATTTTTTAACCCCAAATTAATGGACGGATGCCGGACGACAGATGGACGTGGTAAAAACATAATGTCCCAGAGAAGTTCTCGGGGGCATAAAAAGAGTATTCAGATGACAGAAATTTAGTTAATTTCCTATACTCTTGTAATAAAATTTGGTTAATTTCCTATATATTAGTATCTTGTTTGACAGAGCTCACAGAGCTTTGTCAAACAGAATCTAATAGACTGAATGCTTGTATTGGATGAACAGAGGCTAAGGAGGTCTTTAACCCTTTACCCAACGAATCGCCCGCATCCGCCCGCGTAATATGCAAATTCAGCAGCTGAAAAAAAATTATTTTTCGAAAAATTTCAACAAAATAATAAATTTTGATATTGTCTGCGTTGGGTAAAGGGTTAAACCTTTAAACATAGGCAATTCAGTGCTTATCAGAGTAATTCTTGGATAGATACAAAGATTTTTTTATTCAATTAACAGGAACTTACTTTGTAACCTACATACAATCAACAGGTTAAAGATATGATAAATGGCTGGGTGTTAGAAAATTATAAGCCATTAATGGGGATCTTCATATCAGATAGTATCTAATTAGCCATGCTGAACTGCATATCAGCAACAATCTTGGAACTGACTATATTTATTTCAGATATACTCACTATGACAGGGGTTAAATAATAGTTCAGTGTTGGGACATAGTTACTCAGAATACTGTGATTTCCTTGAAACCAGAAAAATGCTCCAACACCTGAAAAAATAATAATAATAAAAAATGGAAAATAAAAGTAAATTGTTTTATTTATTTTATTATGAAAGTGGTTGGTGCTTGTTATGACATTTCCTCCTCAATTATACACTTTTTCACACACTGAAAACACCGTATGGAATCCAGTAAAGGCGTTATTGTTTCGACTCTTCCGGTTGAGAAACACTGACAGGATCGGGCATTGGGGGGGATTTTTGTTTTATTGATCATTTTTGACACATATGTTACCAAACTTTCACAAAATTACCCCATGTGCATTTGTAAATGTGCAATCTACCTTCACGGTCTGCGAACTAAGTTCAAATAGCTTATTTCATCTCTAAAAAGTCAATTTTTGTCTACCTCGAAATTAGAAAACATAATTTTTCTGCAGATCATTGTTGTTTTCGACTGCAAGGGGGGATTTGTCAGAACTAGAGCTATTTAGTTGCCAACTTCAATCATTCTTTCTTTCAAAGTTTGTCTAATAGAATGACTGCATCGACCATCCCCTCTCTTTTCATTACTTTTCTGCGACAAGTAGATACGCTCGGTGTACGTGATCAGAAAATTAACTTGTATGGTTGATCGAATTAAAATGTTTTTAAAGTGTCTGGCTTAGCTGGAGAAGGTTAGGGTTGGAGGTCACCTATGCTTTTCTTAGATTTATTTATTTACTGAGGTTTAACGATGCTTTCGACAGCCAGGGTCACAGCGTGTTGAAAAGTTTTAAGGGTGGAGGAGGCAGGAGTACCCAGAAGGAGCAGACGAGCAACTGTCGGTCTCCTTAACATAATAACTCCACACAAGCAAGGTTAGCATTGGTTGAAGATAAGTGCACCACTGACATGCAGTATGCCTTAGTACATGGTGCCACTGTGCCCCCACATGGGCAATGAGGTTGCCGCAGGTGGGTTTCTCAGATATAAATACTCAACTGAACATACGTGTTGTGACTTTAAAAAACAAATTCAGTTAAAACAAGCACCGGGATGACCACTGCGCATATATATTGATAATATATAATAAGTCAAAAAAGAAAGTATAATAAACTTTGAGAATCAATTTTTTTAGTATTATTGACTTTAATCCCAAACAAATTTGTGTAACTTCATATTTCGTGTCTAGCTGCATGAATTTGCATAATTTCATGTTTTTCCTGTTGCCAGCATCATATCAGGAGGTCGCAATTCAGACATGGGATGAAATGAAAAGTTCACACGTTCAGTCAATAGCTTGTAAGTCCACCGTTTGCCTCTTGGATGGCAAGACATCGATGACACATGGACCTGATAAGTCTCTGGATGTCACCCTGTGGTATTGCGTTCCACTCCTGCCTTAGAACATTATGTAAATCGCCTAACGTCTGAAGATCATGAAGTCATACCCGACGGTCCAATTGATCCCAAAGATGCTCAATTGGTGACAAATTTGGCAAAAGTGTGGTCAGGGAAGAAGTTTGATGCTCTGCTCCTCAAGAAAGTCATGACAAATACACGCCATGTGACATCGGGCATTGTCTTGCTGGAATAACTGCAATCTGATGTTAGCGTTAAAACAACAGCGTTAAGAATTTCATCCCCATATTACTGTGCATTGAGATTACCATCGATGAAGATCAACTGTGTTCAATGGTGCAAGGAAATTTCTGCCCAAACCATTACACTCCCCCGCCGAAATGGTCGCATCCCCACACGCAAGCAACAGAAATTCATTCTCCCCGTCGGCGATACACTCTTGCCCTACTATCAGCACACCGTTCACAAAATCTTGATTCATCACTAAAAAAAACTGTGCTCCAACACTGCTGAGTCCAGCAAACACGCTGACGTATCCATTCCATTCTGATGGTACGATGATGTTGGGTAAGGTTTGGTCCATGGTATGGACGCCTACTTTGAATGCCATGTTCAGCAAGTCTGTTGTGGACAGTTTATGCACCGATTCTATTGTTAGTTCTACCAGGAGTAATTGCTGCTGTCCTTGTTGCCGGAAGGAAGCGATCCCGCAAGTGAGACGTCCTGATGTGTCAGTCTTGTGCAGGGGTCATAACTCTTGGTTGACCTGAACACGGTCAGTCGGCAGTAGATCCAGTGGTTCTATACCTTCCAATGAGATGGTAAATAGTGGCCACAGTGATTCCAAACTCAGCAGCGAGCTCATCTGGAGGTATCCCAGCCTCATGCATACCAATGGCGTGCAACCTCTGATTTTCGGTTAACCTTGGCATTTTGTAAAATGTCGGAAGACAAAAACTAGCATGTTTTCTCAATAACCCAGGCTCTCTATCACAACACAAAGAAAATCGTCGGTGACCTATTCAATTTGACATTCTCGGGTTGCACGTGCTATTTTGAAATCCGTAACAAAATTGTATATGGTTGGGTGGACAACAACATGTCATTAAACTCTTTGCATGACTTCTTGTCCACAAACATGCAACATTAGAACTATTATATTTCATTCTTTATGTCATTTTTTCACATTTGTTTCTATTATACTTTCCTTTTTGACTCAGTATATATATACATGCAGGAACTGCAAAATGTTTTAAAGACTAGAACCAGGTGGTAGCAGTCGATGTCACCACTGGACATACCAGAAGTGTAATTTCCTTCCACCGAACAGGATGAAGGATGAGCGCCGCGTTGGTTTAAAAACTGTTGGATCGCATTGTAAACACACTTTTAAATATTGACAATTCTCTCTGTTGACTGTGCCTAAAATATAGTATATAGATATAAAAGAACATTGTATGAAATGAACGTCATAAAAATAAACTTGGAATGAGCAAGACTTATCACTGCTACCCAACTTTCTGCCAAATAACGCCTGTTAAATGTTTATTGTTTATTGGTGATTAACGTCACATATTTATGCACCATGGCTAATCGTGACACAACATGGAGATGAAGTCAAGTTTAGTCAATCATTGATCAACATGTTGCCCATTTTAGAGGACTTTCACCCCAAGCATTGGTGACTGGGTCCTATTTTACTAGTAAAGCGGAACTGGTTTACCACAGTAAACAAGTGCTGCTTACTTCCCGGGGTTCCCACGGGGAAACGCCTGTTAAACAGACGGCTATGTTTCTGTTAATCCAAGCGAGACGTGGGGCTGTAATGTTCTTTTTAGTATTGTGCGAATGTGATTTTAGTTTCTTATTTTTGGCCAAACTTGAGCGCTCCCTAAAACTGACATTACAATCAGTATATCAGTATTTTACCGATACTGGAGTTTACCTCGCATGTGATCGTTTTGTTTGTCTCTCACTGCAACGAGCAACACACAGACACTACATTTTATGTTCTAATCATGCGAAGTTGGTCTGGTGCCCAGTTAGCAAACTTTTATAAGAATAACAGGCCTTACAATTTTGGCATGTGGAAGGGCATGTATCGTGATGACGACTGATGAACCATGTGTAGTGGTGACGTTCCATGAAACCCTGATGCCCCATTCTAGTTTCGCACTATTGCACAGGTGTAAAATTCTGAACAAAGGGCATCTGCTGAAACTGATACCATGCAAGTTGGAGATGTATTCTAATTATCAGATATTTGTTGGACAAGAACACTTGAAGTTTTGGTCACAAAGTTGGAGTCTGATACATCGTGGTAAATTACCAGAGGAATTATGAGAAACAGTGGCTTTGAAAATTACCTACGTTTTGTTACATAGTTATGTGCCTTGATTAGTCAATTTTTACAAATTTTGAGCTCGTATTAGCGCAGTAAATTGAACAAATGTTCTCCGATTTGACTAATATTTGCCATACAGGCCATTTGCAGTAATATCTCAAGCAAGCTTGAAAAATGGCGTGGTCCAGTTTTTAGTTACAGAGTTATGGTCATTAATTAGATCAATTTTTACGAATTCTGAGTTTGTTAGCACAATAACGTGAACAAATGTTCTCCGATTTGATAACTGGCATGACCGATAGCCGGGTTATAGACATGCAACACTCTCCAATTTCCACCACAACTCGATGCCTTCATCTCGGTCTCAGATGTGCACCTCATGCTTTCATGTTTTGGAAACAGGAGGTGATATACTACAGGGGTAGGGAAGCGCGGAAGCATGGAGTCATGGGAAACTTCGACATTTTTCATGCAAGTTTTCAGGTTGAAGCATTGCATTAGACAATAAATTACATCACCCACGTCCAGATTTATTTCTACTTAATCAGATAGTGTTGTATGTTTTTAGTGGATTTGGAAAATGTAATTAGTGAAATGAGTTAGATAACAAAGTTAATGAATATTCGCGGTTGAAAACATTAAAACATTCACAATGCTGGGAACATTTTTTAGAATAACTATCCCTTCTAGCAAAGAGTTTCCCATGGATATGACAGATTCATGATATGGGCCCACTTTAACTTTGACATTCTTGTTTTCCGTTACTACGTGATTTCGTCTCTTCCCCAGATCCGTTGTCCACTTGGAAAGACGTCCCCCAACTTCCTTTGCAAGATATCTGTGTCTCATGTGAGAGGACTGTGTAAGATAGATATCTACCTCACATGACCCATGTGACCAGCGTATTAGCATATTTAATGAGCGCCAGACTATTCGATCATCGCACGTTCTTCTATAAACAGACAACATGGTGTCATGTTTCGGAAATATTAACAGACGAACGTTTGTTGAAGAAAATAGGCACAAAATCACAGACAGCTAAAACCTAAGGACACTTACTGATTTATATGAATTTTTGTGTGAATACACTTCAGAATTCATAACATGCGGTCATCGGAATGTGTCAATGTTCATTTCACTACAAATCCTTAACACCTGTCTTGTCCGCATTGGGATATAAGTTAGTGGTATATACCTGTTGTATATTCAGAACTTTTGTGCGCTCTTTCTGATAAGCAAATCAAATTTTTTTCCAGAAATGGATGCCAAAATTGTTCGATATAGCTGAGTGAGCCCCTGAATTACTTTTGATGAAATCAGGGTGTTTTGGTGGGGGAGAAAAATTATCCCTGATGGGGTGAATGTGAGATGGGGAAATCTCACTCTCGAAACAAGATATTTGGTCCAGACACTCGGCAAGCCTCGTGTCTCTGGTTCAAGTATCTTTCCCTCAGGTGAGATTTTCCCATTTCACACCCTCACCATGAGGGAAAATAATAATCCCGGATATGTGATTTCATTGGGCTATTTGTTTGACAAGAGCACTCGAAGTTTTGATCACAGAGTTGGAGTCTGATACATAGGAGTAAATTACACCTCATCTTACACTTACATCCCACACCCAAACCCATCAGGGATAATAATAATCACCGATAAGTGAGGGTGTGAGATGGGCAAATCTCACACGAGTGCAAGATATTTGTGGCAGACACAAGACTTGCCAAGTGTCTGGACTAAATATCTTATCACAAGAGTGAGATTTCCTAATCTCATACCCACCCCCACCAGGGATAATTCCCCCCCCCCCCCCCCCCCCCACCCTCCAACAGAACACCCTGACGTCATCAAAAATAATTTAGGGGCACATGCAAATATATCAAACAAATTTGTTGTCCATTTCTGAAGAAAAAACTGATTTGCTTATTGGAATGAGCGTATAACAGTTCTGTATATACCAGAAGTTTATACCACAAAATCAAAATTAAATACCAACCCCGGCAAGACACAGGTTAATGATTTATAGTGAAATGAACATTGACACATTCTGATGACCTCATATTATGAATTCGCAATGCATTTGCAAAACTTGTCGATGGAAATTTCATTCAACTCTCTCCACTCATAATGGAGTTCATCCAAAAATTCATATAAAAGAGTCAAGTGTCCTTTGGTTTTGTGGTCTGTGTTTTTATTTCTATTTTCTTCGACAAATGTACAATTACTAAAAATTTCTGAAACGTGACACCACATTGTTTGTTTACAGAATAACATGCAATGATTGAATTGTTCTGCATTCATTAAATATGCTCATAAGCCGGTCATGTGAAAAATATGAGATAGATATCTATCTCACATGGCCTCAAAGCTTTTCACTTTAGACATGCATACCTTGTATTGGAAGTGGGTGAGAAAATAATATTCCCAATCTTAGGGTAGATGCAAAATCGATTATTTATTTCGCCAAAGGCTATCGTAATCTCTAAGAAGATTGCATCCATAACACCCTCTCCTCCTCAAACTCACACACAATTTTACTGCATCCGGCACCTCTGAGGGTAGGGACAGAGAGATATAATGAAATCCTTTGTACTTTGTAGCCCAGATTGACTTGGGTGCTCAATTTCAGTATCTCATGCGATTGTAGTGACATACAGATCAACCCGTTCACGCGCTGTTTATAAGGTCCACTAAACACGTACACCATGCACATCTACTTGTTGCAGAAAAGTAACGAAAAGAGAGGAGGGGGTGATCGATGCAGTCGTTCTATTAGACAAAATTTGAAAGGAGGAATGGTCGTAGTTGGCAACCAAACAGCTATAGCGCTAACAAATCCTCCCTGGCAGTCGAAAATGACAACGACCTGGAGAAAAGACATGTTTTCTAATTTTGAGGTTGACAAAAATTTATTTTTTAGAGATAAAATAAGCTCTCTGAGCTTAGCTCACAGAGCTTGAAGGTAGATTGCACATCTATAAATGCACATGGGATAATTTTGTGAAAGTCTGGTTGCATATGTGTCAAAAATGATCAATAAAACAAACATCCCCCTGCACTCGATCTTGTCAGAGTCTTTCAACTGGAAGAGTTTAAACAAAAACGCCCATAGTGGATTCCATACAGTGGAAAAGAGACAATTATAAAAACAAGCAATCTGTCATGAGATAAACAGGCAAAACTTGCATGTTTGACAGGCTCAAATTCACTTGTGCCTGACACAATGATCAGAACAATTTCTCGAAATGGAAGTTAAGTTTATATGACCATTCATTTCAGACCAATACTTAAAATATTTAAACTTTTTTTTAACTACACTTAAGCTCATTCCAATGAGAGGTCATAAGATATGTTTTCAAGATATAAGTTGAAAGAAAAATAAAATCTGCTCGGCAATTTTTGTGAATGGCACTGGCCAGTTTATTTGTTATGTAAGGTAAAAGGTTAAATTACACATTATGTGATAAAAAGAATCTCAAATTCATCACAATTTCACATGCAATTTCTGAACCTCATTCTCTAAAATCGATCTCAGCATCAGTAAATGTTGGCTCAGGTTGATTTTAGTGAACTTGGTACAGAAATTTCATATGACATCGCTACTTGTTAGAGATCCTCTATTTAGAAAGCCAACTCACTGAATGATTTTAACTCAATGACACATGCTCAGAATATCAAAAGCATTCAAGAATGGGCCACTGAAACACTACATTGACAAATCATGCATGACATATTTTCATACAAGAATTGACAGGGATTTAAATAAATACCTGAAATAAGCGAAATGAGTTCTATATATTCCATGTAATTTCTTTATCAGTAAACACAACAGGTGATCTTTTTTAAAATAGGCAACATAAGATTACTTTAACTGGTAGAGTGCTGGAAGCCCACTTTTGGGCTCTAGTCTGTAGTGCACATACTACAATTTAAAATAATTTAAATATCCCATAGATGTGCTTCATTTTACCTTCGAACTGTAATCATTTCTTCTGTGAGGATTGGTCCTGTTAGAATTTCTGGGAGAGTGCCATAAAATTTAAGAGGGCAAAGGCACATCAACAAATTTTGAAAACCAAAAATAATTTAGCACTCTACCAGTTAAGGGACACAGGGAAGTGAACTGTAAATAGTATATCTCATTGGTAGTTCCCATTTGTGACTTTCATATTGAGATGACAGACTAAGGATTTTTGCCAATTTTAAATCTTTTTAAACTGTTTGGTCAGTCTCAGTACGGCTTTATCAATCTCAGAAAGATTGACCTGGTCTTTTAACTTTTGCTCAGTTTTGGAGCAGGTGTTGACCAATTTGGTAGTGGCAGACATGTTAACTCTCCCGGAATGCCCGGGATTCTCCCAGAATTAGCTATCCCCTCCCACCCGGGAGTCAATTTGGACCAAAAATCTCCCGGAAAGTCGACATACCAGACAAAAACTGAATCCACCAGCTTTTGTTTACAAATACAAAAGCATGTGCTCTACTCTCAATGGCAAGGTCATTAAGTTTGTGTGAAACATCACCACTTACGTAAGAACTGATGACCAATTCTCATTTCTGTCAATGGCCGTGTTGTGATTATTGCAACACGTTTGACAGGCGGATTAAATGAATTTGAGATGCAGGATAATTGCTGAAATTGATTATATATTAAAGGCACACCTTTGCTTGTATACAGGTAGCAGTCAAATCGAAAAATAATTTCCATACGTATAAAATCTTGTCCAATCGAAAAATGTGCAAAAATATGCACAAATTTATTGTGCATTTTGGATTTCACTTTCAGATAATTATAGCCAATTTTGGAGACAAACGGCTCAAACATATGAGTTGCTGTAATTTTCAATATATTGGGAAAAATTTCCGATTCACAATTTTATAAAGCAGGCTGTGAAAAAAATTATGTTTTTGGTGAAAAAAATCTCTAAAAAGTTGGTAATTTACGGCACTTGCATGTTTTTTCATTCGTAGTGATAAATGGACAACAAAATATCCCCGAGATGTTTCGTCCTGGGCTGGCTGTGGCATAATTTTCACGTTTCACTGAAAAATGA
Source organism: Pictodentalium vernedei (assembly GCA_031216915.1). Taxonomy (NCBI): domain Eukaryota; kingdom Metazoa; phylum Mollusca; class Scaphopoda; order Dentaliida; family Dentaliidae; genus Pictodentalium; species Pictodentalium vernedei. The sequence continues at coordinate 250,756,901 of CM062291.1, forward strand.
TCACCCCATTCCAAATCCCCTTCATAAATGACCAACTACTTCCAGTGAGTAACCGGTGTGGTTAGGTGGGGCGCTGGGCTTTGGAAGATCGAATTACCACAACAACCGGGCTCTGGGGTGTGCCTAAACACCACAGATCGTCGCAGGTTACCGCAGGTCGCCGCAAGTACCCATAATTACCCAAATGGATCCAAAACTTTCAACACAGCACCATAACTGATATAGTGCTGAAAAGGTCGAAAATATCTCCAAACATTTTGTACATAAAACCATTGAAATATGGATGTCATTGGAACAAGCTCAGCTATTGGCACATGACCACATCCATATTTCTGATTTCTGTTTTTCTCTATATTTCTATGGTTTAGCTTTTGAAAGGACAAATTGTTCAAATAAAACACATTAGGGTGGAATGTTTAATGTATGTGTGTTTGAGGGGGGGGGGGGGGGGGAGGGGGGGGGGGGGGTAACATGGAAATTATTGATGTGCTGCCCACGTGCAAAAATCTCACTGACAAGCATCCGAGTCTCACTGGGAGCTCATCAAAATCTCACTGACAATCACCTCCAGAGGTTAACAGGTCTGGGTCACTCACCACCAGTTAGTAGAACGTTGACGTATGTTCCTTTGATGTATTGTTGTTGGGCTGTTTCCTGTTATGTGTGTGTGTGTGGGGGGGGGGGGGGAGGGGGTATTTGGTATTAATTTATATTTAAAATTGATCGATCCACACATGGTTTCTACGCGCAAAAAAAAATCTCCCTGAAAATCATGTCATCTCCCTGAAAATTTTCTTCAATCTCCCTGAAAAATTTTTTGGGAGGTTAACATGTCTGGGTAGTGGGTTAGTATACCCTGTGTTTCCCAATATTCTTTGACTGTTTTAGAGTTTCGCTGAACATAATTTTAATTGAAACTTTAAAAAAAACCTCTTTAAAATCCCCCTTATTAGATTTTCAGAGTCTACCATCTCTGCCTGGCTAAACTTCAGATTTGTCACAGGTATGTAGAGCAGGTTCATTGGTTATTTCGAATTTTAAATAATTGCATCTATAGAGTGAGTAATGTAATTCGTCTACGTACTTCAGTCTGCCACCTTTGCATTTTGACTTGGGGATGAAAAAAATGTATATAATTTTTAATTGTATTTTTATTATTGTTTTAGCAATTCCTTGCATTGTCCTTTTCACAGGAGAGCATAACAATTCTCTTCAGCATAGCACCTGTGTAATCATGTTATATGTATCAGCTTTTGATGTCCTGCATACAATCACAAATTCCTATTTGAAACATTCTTCAGAGAGCACAGTTCTGTTTGACTGACATCATGAAAAATTACAAAAGATTAAATTTGAGTACGTCACATGTTTTTAAACTTTTTCCCACAATACAAAACTGTACTATAAGAGGGATTGAAATATTTTTACAAAGAAGATAATTAAGGAGAAGGATGCACTTATCGTCAACATGATAAGAGGTTCCTTTGCCCTGCTATCTCCTGGTTCACCCGCTAAGGAGCTCCAAGTAGTAGCAGATATCCACACAGCACCCACTGAAATAGCTTACATTGAGAGTCCATCGGAGGTCTTAGCTACCCCCCACAGACAGTGAATCGGCTAAGGAATCAGTTAAAGGCTATAAGCCTAAGACTTATGCCAAGGCTGCAGGTAAAACTGAAGATCCAGCTGATCCTCTTAATGCCAAGAGCTTTGTCTCAGACAAAGCTCTTTGTCAATTAACTGAAACTCCAGAGCTACCCAGCACTGGGCCTATCAACTATAGGGTCAGGGGAGCTTCCTCTGCTCAGGATCCCAGTAACGGAGAACGGAGGTCCAAGCATGGGGAGAACCCCCCCCCCCCCCACTCCCACCCCTCCCCCCCCCCCAGAAAAGGAAACAAAGGGTATGACCCTGAATCTGAATTGTAGGAGATAACGGATGCCGACAGCTTCTCCACTATGACCCCTAGGCAGGTCAAAAAGTGTAGAAGCCACCAGCACCCTTTACCATCCTCAAACTGTAATACAAGTAAAAATAATATCGCTGAAATTGACAAGCACCAGGGGCCACAACCCACAACACCAGTGCCTCCATCAGGCATGGATTTCGTGGCCGCTATCAAAAAACCAACCAATGCCCCCAAAGGCAGTCAAAACAGCTACAAGAAGCAATGTGGAGGCAACCACCTTACCAAATCATGCAGATTAGATTTCCCCTCCTGTCCTAACTGCACCCAAACGACTATTGTGGGTGCCCCCTTTTTAAAAAAGTAAAAACAAACATAGAATTAAAAAACTTAAATTTAAGAAAACCTGAAAATGCATTCTCCCCCATACAATATGCTCTCTAGTTGCTGGAGCACTTTACTCAGTATTAACTGGTAAAGTGCTGAGTTTTTTCTGACAACAAATCAAGCTCATCATATACTGCTCTATTACATTTAATTGGATAGTGCCTTATAGGCACTATCCAATTAAATGTCAGAGAGCAAGGTATTGTATAAAAAATCTGATCCATATCAGGGACAATAAAGGCTTCCTCAGGCAGAATGTAGCTACAGACAGTTATTGCCTGTCACTTTTAATAAAGCCCAAAATAGGGCTTCCAGCACTCTACCAGTTAAACAAGCATGTCAGTTCCAATCTGTCTGACATATGCCAAGATGTGAGCCACTCAGCATCTCGCCTATTCAAAACACAAATATCCAAAACCCTAATCAAACCGCAATCAATATCAATTAAAATTGTTGCTAATTTATCTCGTAAGAATCAATACTTAAACATCACGACTAATTACCAACCCTAACCATGTGGAATGCCAGGAGAATTAATAAAAAACTCCAAATGAGCCGATACTTTGAAGATGCATATACAGTCAGTATTTGCAAAAGTTGGCTAAGCAAAGATAAAAACTTCTCACTCAGCAGATTCCGCATTATTAGAACAGACTGACAGCTCATCAAAGGTGGCAGCATCGCTCTACTAATAAAGCAGAACATCAAATACAAAACTATAAAAACAGATCACCTCGATGCTGTGGTGATCACAACTGAAATCACTGCCAATAATAAAAACATCGCGATTATTTGTTCTTACAATGACCCCAGCAAGATTGTCTCTGCAAATCTTTTTGAATTCTTCATGTGAAAATACAAAAACTTTATCTTCCTTGGAGACTTCAATGCTAAACATCAATACTTTGGCTGTCAAAACACTGGCCCCAAAGGTGAAGCCCTACTCGAAATCACAAAAAACATAATCTACACATGGTTATGAATGACAACTCCGCGACCTACATCAGTAGCAACCCATTATCCCAATCAGATATCCTAGACCTAATAATCACCAGTGATTCTCTCATAAACCACATCGACGACCACTGGGTACATTCTGACTGGTGAATATGAAGAAGATTTTTAAAGAAATTTCCTCTCCTCATATTGAAGCCCAAATATTAACTCAGTGAGTACATTCTGACTTGTGAATATGAAGAAGATTTTTAAAGAAATTTCCTCTCCTCATTATTGAAGCCCAAATATTAACTCAGAGACTTCATTTGAACAAACTTGAATCTATCCCCCTAGAGATGTTGTATAACAAATATGAGAAGATTCTGACTGGTGGATCTGAAGAAGATTTTTAAAGAACATTTCTCATATTGCACTCACTAAGTTAAACTCTGGGCTCCAATAGGGAGCCCAAATATTAATGCAGGGACCCAATTTGAACAAACTTGAATTTGACCCCCTAGAGATGTTGTATCAAATACCAAACGATTTCAACTGGTGGATCTGAAGAAGAAGATTTTTAAAGAATATTCCACACATTGCACTAAGTTAAAATTCAAGCTCCAATAGAGAGCCCAAAAATTAACCCTGGGACTCGATTTGAACAAACTTGAATCTGACCCCTATAGAGATGTTGTATACCAAATATGAAATGATTGTGACTGGTGGATCTGAAGATTTTCAAACAAATTTCCTCATATTGCACCAAGTTAAAATTTGGGCTCCCAAAAGAGAGCCCAAATATTAACCCAGGAATCAGATTTGAACAAACTTGAATCTGTCCCTCTAGAAATGGAGTATACCAAATATGAAACGATTCTGACAGGTGGATCTGAAGAAGATTTTTAAAGAGCATTCCTCATATTGCACTAAGTTAAACTTTGGGCTCCAATAGAGCACTCCAATTTGAATTCAGGGACTCTGTTTGAACAAACGTGAATCTGACGACCCCCCTCCCCTTCCCCCTCGAGATGTTGTATACCAAATATGAAAGGATTCTGACCGATGGATCTGAAGAAGAAGATTTTCAAAGAAATTTCCTCATATTGCACTAAATTAAAATTTGGGCTCCCAAAACAGATCCCAAATATTAACCCAGGGATCCGATTTGAACAAACATGAATCTCTCCCCCTTAGAAATGGGGTATACCAAATATGAAACGATTCTGACTGGTGGATCTGAAGAAGATTTGTGAAGAGCATTCCTCATATTGCACCAAGTTAAACTTTGGTCTCCAGTAGAGGAGCTGAAGAAGAAAATTTTTTAAGAATATTCCACATATTGCACCAAGTTAAAATTCGGGCTCCAAAAGAGAGCCCAAATATTAACTCAGGGACCCGATTTGAACACACTTGAATCAGACTCCCCAAGAGATGTTGTATACCAAATATCAAAAGATTTCAACTGGTGGATCTGAAGTAGATTTTTAATGAATATTCCACATATTGAACCAAGTTAAAATTCGGGCTCCAATAGAGAGCCCAAATCCCAACCCAGGGACTCGATTTGAACAAACTTGAATCTGATCCCCCTAAAGAAGTTGTATACCAAATAAGAAACGATTCTGACTGGTGGTTCTGAAGAAGATTTTTTTTGAATTTTGGAAACAAATTTATGGGTGCTATCAGAGTTATGCCCCTTGTGGTGCCCCCTGGGGACATTGAGCTCATTCCAATGAGTGGTCATAAGCTATGTCTTTGACACAAAATAATACAACAAGAGGCCCCAGGGCACTCACCTGATATGGTAGCCTAAGTATCAACCCAGGGAATTGATTTGAACAAGTTGCATCTGCCCCTCCTAAGAAAAGCTTGTACCAAATATCAAAAGATTCTGAGCAGTGGATCTAAAAAAAAAGATTTTTAAAGAATATTCCTCATATTGAACTAAGTAATAATTCGGGCTCCCATAGGGAGCTCAAATATGAACACAGGGACTTGGTTTGAACAAACCTGTATCTCATCTCCGTAAGAATACTGTATACCAAATATCAAAAGATTCTGACTGGCGGATGTGAAGAAGATTTTTGAAGAATATTCCTAATATTAAACTAAGTTATAATTCCGGCTCCCAAAGGGAACCCAAATATTAACCCAGGGACTTGGCTTGGACAAACTTGAATCTCACCCCCTAAGGATGCTGCATACCAAATTTCAAAAGATTCTGATTCGTGGATCTGAAGAAAAAGATTTTTAAAGAATATTCCTCATACTGCACTAATTTAAGCATTGGGACTCCCATAGAGAGCCCAAATATGGACCCAGGGATTTGATTTCAATAAACATGTGAAACAATGTTCCAAAGATGTTATATGTGAAAACTGAAAGCTTTTGCAGCAGTGGTTTGGGAGACGAAGAGTCAAATGTTTTTCCCATTACCCACAGAGTTAAAAAATGCTGACTCAGCACTTTTTCAAAGTCCAAAAAAAGTACCCTATGATAAAACCGATAGCAATTTTTATGGACCATTCCATTCTGTTGGTCCTAAGGAAGTTTCACACCAAATAAGAATTCTCAGTGCAGTGTAGTTTTGGAGATAAGGGCGTTCTAAATTTTTTTTATTTTTAGCTCCTACGGTTCCCATGGGGCGACAGGACAATTTTTTTGGGGCATAAATTAAGTACTTATGGCCCAATAAGCCCTCATATCAAATTTGGTTCAAATCAGCCTCTTGGTTTGGAAAACAGAATTTTTGGGTGGGGCTAAAATTCTTGCCCCTCCCATAAGGAAGACAAATATAGCTCCTCGAACTTCTATTGAACAAATCTGAGTCTACACCTCAAAAGATGAAGCTGCACACCAAATATCAAGTCTCTGCTACTGCTGGTTCATGAGAAGATTTTTTAAGATTTAAGCACACTTTTTGGGTGTGGCCCTACCGAGGGGTGATTTGAACAAAATCAAAATGCGATGTCATAACAAACAATTAACTCAAATTTCATGAATCAGTTCAGTGGTTTTGGAGAAGATGCAAACACCATGTTCACGGACGACGGACAGAGAGTGATCACTATAGCTCGGCTGACTTTCAGTCAGGTGAGCTAAAAAAAAATAGTTGTTCAAGAATTTTGTTTGCAAGTGTTGTCTGCCTTTCATATTAGGTTGAGGGTGAGAAGCTTGATTCTCATTTTACAATTAAAGAAGATCTATTTCAGAAATATTCAGTTCCAATATTGCTGAAATGAATTTCCAATTGCCTGATATCTCTATTTTTCAAGGCTTTTTAAGCAAAATTCCAACATTTTTTATTCAAGCACTCATGTGAACCCTGTCTCTCATTTCAATCACCCACCCACCACCAGCCAATACACTTAACTAAACCAGTGACCTCACAGTTTTTGCTGCTCTTTGGTTGTATTCATGAGACTAGGTCTTTTTATATTTTTCTTACACATTTGAAACTTCAGATTTGGTTCCCTACTTGAAGATACTTACCAACTGCTGCTGTTATCAACAGTTTACTAAGGAAGAGAATGTAGTCCACAAGTTTATCTAAAACAACAGCCCTGAAAAACAAATGTAAAACAATGAAACCAAACTAAGTGTAAGGACTTTTCTGTCAACCAAATCTTTACTTGGCTAAATAAACCTTATTTCAACAATCAGGAAGCAAATATTAGAAAACAGTTTTTATTTGAAACAGCAAATATATTTTTGTTATTTCTAAATTATATAACTTTTAACTGGTTGAGTGCTAGAAGCCACTATCAAGGTTCTCTTTGAAGTGCTGAAAGCCTCTTTAGTGGCTTTATACTTTATGAATTAGGTTGTTGTTTCTTGGCAGTAGCAAAAATATTTTCTAAGTAAACCTGATTTGTAACAATTCATTGGAGAGTGTCAGTAGGCACTCTCCAATAAATCATAACAAAACAATTATTTCTGAACAAACTCTTGCAGAATCAAGCCTTCTATGCTGGTAGCATTGTAGCTTTGAAAAAAATACCCATGCTATAAATCACCTTTGAAAAATAATTTAGCACTCAACCAGTGAAGGTACAATAAAAGATCACATCATCCTTCAGAAAATTAAACTTAAATTTGTATACTTCTTTTCAGAAACTTAACGACTTCAAAAATCTGATTTTTGGTCATGGTGTCATAGTGTAAAAGAGAACCAAAATTAGAAAAATAATGTCTTGTGAAGAAAGACAGATGGAGGAAGGTGTCATCAGATATGAAACCTTTCACTTACCTTTTTCAGTAACAGACACAGTCAACAAGACTGAAGTTTTGACATTTTTCTCCAGCTCCACAACCTCAATGACTCTTCACCCACACAAATTCTTGTAAACCAACCCACAATATTATACTTGTATTTCAATCATATCATACCGTCAGTATTCTGAATCTTATTTAAGTAGGGATAACCAGCTGTTGAAATTACTTTATATTTGAAACACAGGATAAACATTTTCTTAACATGGCATTCATTTTGGGTCTTATTTCACACAGCAGACATCTTGGCTGTATCAGTTCTTCGAAAAAAATTTTTTGACCCGTCTCAATTATTAGAGCAGTTTTGAAAAATATTTTTTCGGCAAAACCAGGGTGTATCAATACATAGTGCGTATCAATACTTAGAATAAATATGGTAGTTCAGACCGTTAACCTCCATCACTTGTGTAGTGCAACAGAATTTTCTCCAGCCACTTTTTTTTTTTCTTGTTTAACTGTGAATTTAACCAATTATATCTAGTTTGTCAGAGCTCACTGAGCCCTGTTAAACAAGGTATATTTGGTTAAACATCAAACTGCATTATGTGAAATATTTGCTACTGAAAACTTTGCCATTTTGAGTTCAGAGGGTTAACCTCTTGCACACTGAGGTAAAAAAAAACAAACTTTCAAACTGCAAAGTTTTCTCAATGAGCTCTGTCAAACAAGATTTGTTTAAATTCCTAGTTGCATTATGGGAAGTTTACAGCTTGAAATTTTTGTACTTGGACAAATATTGTGATCTGTCAAAAAAGTACATAGACAACCACCAAATTTCCAGGTTTACAAGACTATTTGGCCAAGCTAGAAGGCATCTAATCTATTATATTTTGTGTGACAGAACTCAAATAGAATGCCCCAAATATCTGCGTAGCAGAGACTGCTTGGGAAACTAATGGAAAAATGGAATGAAAACATGAAGGATAAGTGGATGAGCCATGACATGAGAGAAAGGGTCAATTTTGTAGTTGGGGTGATTGAGAAAGTGTCAATGGGGGAGCTATGAAACAGTTTTTGGCTTAATACTGGAGTTCAGGAGGGAGAGTGGGGGAGGAATAACTGGGTGGTGGACTGGGTTGATATAGGCCTCCTCATTAGTGGACCGCAACAAATCAGCGGAAGGCCAAAGTATTATTAGTATATTATAATCAAGATAGAATAAACAATTTATCACACTCATGTAGTTTAATGATGCCATTTTGGTCAATTGAATATGTCTGTTAACTGAATATATTTCAATGACAACAACAATGCAGCAAATCAATTGACTTCCACTGTGTTGGTATTTTTTCTGTAAGTCAGATAAAAAGTACCACCTACCTTACAATATTTCTTATTATGAGAAAGAATGCTTCTTTGGCAGAAGAACAAAAATTCTTGCCATAAATGGCACACTGAAAAATAAGAAACAGAAAATTGACCAACACTTTGCCAGAGTGAAAGAAGTACTCATAAATGTTCTGACACCACCATATATTATGAAAACCTGCACACATCAAACATATTTTTTTTCATTTCAAACATAAAAAATATTACCTGGCACACTTGCAAATTTCAGACTTCAACACTGTTCACTGAAGGGATAAATATCATCAGCATCAACAAGTTTGATGCCTAACTCATCTCATCTGCTCACCTACATTCATGCTTGATAGAGTCCGAGCAATGTGAAATGGGTAATCAGAAGACAGGCTACCAAAATCTACATGGTACTTGGCCGAAAAAAAAACTCTTATTCAATTCAGTGAAATCATGTAGAAATACAATATAAAATGCAGACCTGAATTAAAATGAAAAGCTTGACTGCAAAAATATTTTTAAAAAAAAAGCTAACACAAAGCCTTACAATACTCGACTGTGAAATTTTCAAAGTTCAAAAAACATTAAAATTTGTGAAAAAAATATAAAAGTATTCTTAAATTTTGTATATGTTAGTTGCCTCTGAAGGTCATAAGATGACAAATAAACACCACAAACCCCACACAATATACGATGGTTAATCACGGTGGTGGTGCATCCCAAACCCTTATCAATTAATCATTAAAGCCTTGATGGATGTGTACTTGACTTTGGGGCAACTGCCTTAACATGTCAAACTCTTACAACACTGGACTGTGAAATTTTCGAAGTCCAAAAAACATTAAAATGTGTGAAAGAAAATATAAAAATATTTTAAATTTTGTAACAATGAGGTTTTAGTTGTCTTTCAATGTCAAAAAAAGACAAATGAACACTAAATACGACCTAAAAGTAAATTCTTGCAACTTAAAAAAAACCTAAGTTTAAAAATTTTTTTTATTAAAATTGAATGAAAAAAAACCCATAATTCGAGGACCAATCACAGTCATGGTGCATCCCAAACACTCACATATTAAATACTAAAGCCTTGATGGGTACTTGATTTTGGGACAACTACCTTAACATAAACACTGGATTGGGAAGTATTCAAAGTCCAAAAAACACATTTGCGAAAAAAAAAATGTCAAATATTCTCAAATTTTGTAGTAATGAGGGGTCAGTTGCTTCTGAAGGTCAAAAGACAAATAAACACTAAACAGGTTTGTTAAAGCAACATAATAAGTACACGATATGGCCTAACTGCAAATTCTCAGAACTTCAAAAAAGTAAACTTTTACCCCCAAATTTTGATAAAATTGAAAAAAAATTCCTGATTTGCAGGTAGAATACTGTTGGGAAGGTCCCTTGCTACCAACATATGAAATATCAAAGAACTAGGGTCACAGAATTTTTAAAAAATGACCTAAACACAAACTGTCACAAAACTGGATACTTTCGACTGAGCTGATGTGGAAATGGATGCCACTGTGTTCATTATAATAGCTAACCACTTCATTGAAGTATTGTGTATTGTTCACAAATATATGCATGTTTTTCTCATGAAAATGAAAACCCACTCACAAATTTGCAGATGAGAACCAGATTTGAAATGAAATAACCCTGAATAAAGCCAGCAGTAATTACATGAATGAATTCACAACTTCCTTTGACAAATGATAATCACGAGTGAATAAATTATCCGTTAGTTTTAGGCTTTCTATTTTTTTAAAACCATATCATGTAATCCCACATGAAAACGATGAGCTCATCATGATGTGGGGGGGGGGGGGGGGGGGGTAGGGGGAAGGGTGGTCGGCTGATATGGATTTGTTGAAATTTTTTGATTTTTGGGTTTTTTTTTCAACTGCTGAATTTGTAACTTCCGTGGACAGATTCGACAGGTGAAGGGTTAAGACGCAGAATTACATTTGTTCACCCCATTTGCCTGTAAATTATCCAACTGAGGCTCTTGGTAATTACACATTCCAACTGCAAATCAATATTTGGGGGTATTTTTATTACTTTTCAATCAATATTTGGAGAACTTTCACTATTTTTCAGTTAAAAAAACTCCACATTTCGACCAAATTCTAGACATGCTGGGAAGAATTCCTCTTGCATTCCATCTGAAATTTCCAATTTTTTTCAATTCAGGGCATTGAATTTCCAATTATTGTTAATTTGAGAAATTATAGTGGGAGAGCCCGCCCTCCCCGACCCACCTCGCCCTGTGTAAACGTCCCTTGTACTGGCCACGTGGCTATTAAGAGTTTCACTGTACTAACTTTCAAGAAGCACTTGGTTTAAATTTGGCATAACAGATACTGAAAACAGTGAAAAATTATAAATTTAAAGTAATTTGTATATTTTTTAAACTTACCAATGGCCCAGACTAACTTGTGCAAACTCAAAGTTATCAAGGGCCAAACACAAATTTTGAACCCCCCAATCCCCAAAATTTGCTTGCAAATCTGAAAATTAACAGTCTTATCTGGTCCTCCATACTTTTACTCTCCACGCATGCACAGCCATCAGGAAGTGACCGGAACTGGTGCCAACTCATTCTTTGTAGAAAAAGTACTATATAATAACTCAGCGGGGAGGTATGAGTGCCCACTCATAGGAGGGCCATACCCGTCTGGGCCATTGGTAAGTATAAAAATATACAAATTACTTTAAATTTATAATATTTTTATACTATAAACCAATGGCCCAGACTAGCTGAATCATAAAAAGGTGGGGGTGCCTAGGACTTCAGAATTAGTAGACCAACATAGTTCCAAGCCTGTGAGCCAAGGTGAAAGGAAATTAAATTTAAAAGGAATTACATGTATGTCTCTCTATACAGTAATTGAGAAGACATATCATAATGAGGAGCCACATTCAAGTAATTCCGTATTCTTAGCATGAAGACTATGCCAAATGGAAGTAATGAGTTCCCAATTTTTAAGGCCAGTCCGGACAAAGCCCCAAAAAGTAGGATGGCATATTTGAGAATGAGAGGAAATCCTCCAAAACATACGCAATACATATATACAATAAAACACAAGCTATATCCAGGATATAATCTACAGACAAAACAGCTCCTCTCATAGTCACACACTTATCAAGCCGGAGGAGAGGTAAAAAAAAAAAAATCCCCCCCCCCTTTTTGAAGGAAACTTATTCAAAAACAAAGAGGGGAGCACTCTGGAATCAGTAAAAGCGGGTACCAAATAACAATATAAATATTCATCGAACAGACACCCAGGTATTAATTATTATTAATAAAATGGTGCTTAATGCCACTTCAGAAGCTAAGGCTATAGCGGCGCTCCCAGTAATTAATATCGCCTGCTTGTAATGTATACCGGAGTCGGCATACGTAGATAGGTCGAAAACCAGTGATATAATATATAACATACACATGTCCAATAGAATCACAATGGACGATCTCTGGAGAGTAAACACACTTCCCAGGTAACCCACAGGCGACCCCATTCAGGTGTACAATAAATTCCAGTAAATAACACTCCCAGACGTGTTCAGTCTGATATCTATGCTCCTAGAAATGTGCGAATATACAAGAGTGTAAAGACAAGTTGTATTCGATTGGATACCAAAAATTAATAGAAACCTGGATCTAGAAATGGAACGAGCTATGATTAACACTCGTCACGGACCACCCCCGAAATAATTCATTATTTCTAAGGTCCATAACATACAAAAATGCATCTGCCTGATAATGCATTTATTATAAGCGTGAGTACTGAAATCCCGCATTTAATCATCTGAATACCAGTTAACTGACGAGACAGCCCCACAGGAAACCAACCAACTAATTTATTGGTGTTTAAGGTCACATACTTATGCACAATGGCTAATCGTGACCGTGACAGTTTTATGGGTGGAGGAAGCCGGAGCACCCAGAGAGAACCACTGAGCAACGACGAGCAGCTGTCAGCTCTCCAACATCGTAACTCTGAACTCTGCACCGCAGCACAGGCAGGGTTAGAGTGGTTGAAGACATGCGCACCATCGACGTGCAGTACGCCTCAGTACACAGCGTCATCGTGCCCCCATGTAGGCAATCGGGGTGAAGTGTCTTGCCCAAGGACACAACGCGGTTGCCGCAGGTGGGATTCGAACCGAGGACCTCTCGGCTTGCAGCCTGCACCTCTACCAACTGAGCCACCGCGCCCCCAACCAACCAACTAAAAAGTTGATGTGCCCATGAGGTCACCATAGAACATGACCCAGCTGCCAATCGAGAAGTTATGAAATGCATGTGTATACTTGAATGCATACGAGGCTTATGGGAAGAAAACTACGTCTTACCCGGTAATTGCCTCTTAACACAATGGCCATTGGCGGAGGGGGGGGGGGGGGGTGGGGGACATGATGAACAAATACACCGTATTTACATAATAACTCACACCAAACCATACCAGTTTGAAGAGGATAACCAACTCTAACAAATGGTGTCATGTCCAATAGGACAACTAACTCAGCCTAGATGAAGCAGCTATAGGTCTTCCTGTACGTGAAAACCATTAAAAGCTGATAACTGAGGTCCTAGAAGCTCACTAGGGAGACAATGCTAGCCATAGCTCATAAGTCTTCATCTACATGAAGACAGATATATCAGTGTGAGTTGCGACCCTGAAGGCTCACTTAATGGAGACTTACAGTTAGCGTCATGCAAGGTAGGGAATGAAGAGCCGCTATATAAACAGCCCTGAATTCCCAAAGAGACCGCAGTCCCAAGAGATAATGATTCAGTTATGCCACTGCATAATACTGAAAAAATCTCTCATGATTTTAGCTAGGCTACTAAGGTGTAACAATAAGACAAGTCTATGACACCTAGGAAAAACAAACTGAAAAGCACAGTATCTTTTTTGGTTGTAATCCCAAAGACAGCAGACAGAGCCTAACCAAAGAGACTGCTGTAACTTTATAGAAGGCTACTATGGCGTCCACAATGACATAATTGTCATGATGCCAAGATATATCTCAGCCTATTTATGCACTATCCATCCGGATTCAGGACGAGAAACAGGTGATAATAAAAAACTGGAGAATAATTTTGACGACGTCTAATGCTTTTCTTCAATAGGGAAGCTTATACTTCCAGAAGGAAAGCCTCTCTTGGAAGATTTGTCTTAACAAGTATTCTTGTAAGTGGAGCTTACTCGTGCTGAAAGCCGCTGGCCTGCCGAGACTACATTCTCATCCACTAATCTTCCGCAATTTATCCACTTTTGCAAGGTTGTAACCTACGGCCAAGTGGCAAGCAACTGAAATCTATTCTCAACGACCTCAATTGATCCATTCATTAAGAAAGCCTTTACCTCCACTAGGAGCGACTCTCTTTGAAAGGAACTTCCGTGATTAACGTCCAGTTTTTCGTGAAGTTGATAACCCTCCGTCAACTGGCAAGCGATAGAGGTCATGTCCATCACCTGTATGACTTACAATGCTTACAGGAGGAAAAACTACGTCCTCCCTGAGAAGAAGCTCACCTCGTCGACCTCAATTGTTCCCTTCAATAAGAGAGCCTTTACCTCCACTAGAAGTGACTGTGTTTGAAAGGAACTTCCGTGATTAACGTCCAGTTTCTCGAGAAGATGATAATCCTCTGTAAACTGGAAAGCAACAGAGGTCATGTCCATCATCTGTATGACTTATGATACTTACGGGAGGAGGAACTACGTCTTCCCTGCGAAGAAGTTCGTCTCGTCAACCTCAACTGTTCCCTTCAATAAGAGAGCCTTTACCTTCACTAGAAGCGACTTTCTTTGAAAGGAACTTCCGCGAGTAACGCCCAGTTTCTCATGAAGATGATAACCTTCCGTTAATCCTTGGCCTAGGGGTGTCTGATCCATAGCCTTGATCAGACCTATACCCCTTTTCCGAGTCGCTATAATGACGACTTCCAGAGTAAATATAAGAGGGTTATTGTACCCTCGCGAGGCATTCTCATGATGCTTCTTAGAAACAGAACGGCCTCAGTTACCCAGTCTGCTGAAGTGTGTTGATGAGACAGTAACTTCTATAGCAGAGCACTGAAAGCTTCTTGCAGCGTGCTCCTATATCATCGCAAGCTCATCGTCAAATAGTATATTTCCGGTAACTGGAGCGACTCAGAGAGAGCTTTTCACCTTGCCATCTATAAGTGATGATGATGCAAGGGCAGCATCATGTCTTACCAACTCCAAAATCACTGTCTGTGCGGTGTTGTATGTGACATACATGACTGCCCTGGAAAGAACTCTAGCGAGGAACCACGTCCTCATATTTCTTTCCATTGAGACATTGCGCCATAGCTCTGGTAAGGTGATCTGCTTAGGGCATTGCACCTAGACTTGCTCTTTTCAATGAAATAGTACATTCCATTATTTCCGAGCATATATTAAATGATGCAGGTAGGGACATATTTTCATCCCCGGCCTGCTCATCTAAATGCAGACTTATTCAGATGGAACAATATTCTTAAGAGCTTAAGACCTTTCATTGTCTTAAAGTACCCTTCTGTGAGAGATGGAGACTCACACTCCGTATCCCTCTCACCATCCAAATGTTCCGTCGGCAAATATGGTCAACTCCATCCAACTAAACGGATGACTGGAGCAACACAGCACCGACTGACAGCTCACCATCTGAGTCTGTTAAACGGTAATACTAGTCTCAAATGACTAGCTATCAACCTGAACTTGCGAAGTCAGATGGCTAGTCTGTGGTCAACGTGCTTCATTAATGAAGCAAGGAAAGATGCCATAGCTGCCACATAATCCGGCTGCAGTGTGGAAGAAGCGCCCCGAACCGCAAGCGTGAATGGGCATCTCAACTCACTAAAGATTCTCGCACCAAAAACAGTCGACCCCGACTGCTTACAGAAAGGAGAAGGTTCTTCAGCTTGCAGTCTGCTCCAGACCTCGCTGAGCATTCCGTTTTTTTTAGGCATCTATCCCTTATTGTGCATATCCATGGAAGAAGAGGAAACTGTAAGCACAACCGACCCTGGCTGAAGTGCGGGAGAAGCATCCCGACTTGTCACAAAGGACGGTTGCTCCTCCTCATTGAAGTTTTTTACAACACAAAACAGTTGTCCCTGACTGTTAATGGGATGAAAAACACTCTGCACACTCGATCTGTCCCCAGATCTCGTAGAGATCCCGCTTAGAAACTTCTAGGCTTAATCCTCTTTCATGTGCTTCCATGTAAGTAGAAGAAGCCATAACTGCCGCTGGCCCCGGCTGCAGTGTGGAAGGAACATTTCGATGCGTGTTCCCACTCAATACGGTTTCTGACAATGGACACAGTCGGCCCCGACTGTTAACGGGATGGAGAGGGTTCTCCAATCGGTGATCTGACCCCAGATCTAGCCGAGCGTCTCGTAGAGAAGCTTCAGGCTTCTACTGCATGCACAATTGACTGGACCAAACCCAGCACCGTCCGACAGCTCACACTGGAGTCTGCGGGTGGCTGCTCTTGCATTCCCTGGGATGTTGCTAATAGCTGCACAACTGCGACAGCAAGTTCATTCCTGAGGCATGAGGAGCAGCGGTCTTCTGTTTTTCCCATTGCTTGCTGCTCCTGGGACAAAGATCCGGAGACAGATCTCTTCTCCGAGCATCCCACTGATCGATGCCTTGGGTAGCTAGCTATTGGATGGTCCGACTTCAAGGGCAAAGAAAGGCTCCATCTTCAAGCAGCTGACTTGTTATCTGAAGTCAGGTAGCTAGACTGTGGTCGTGTGTGCATTAATAACATAGCAGAGGAAGCCGTGACTGAAGCCTATCGTGGCTGCAGACTAGATGGAGTGTCCTGAGCGGTGGGCAGACGTATGGTATGTTCCGTCTTGTGAAAGTTTCCAACCAGAAAACTCCATTTCGGCTTGTGAAACGTAGTGGAGGAATCCATGTCGGAAGCCGACCCCGGCTGCAGACTAGACTGAGTGTCCCAGGTGGCGGGCAGACATATGCTCCAGCTTGTGCAATTTTCTCATAACATTTGGTCCCAAATGTTGTTAGGTTAGAGAGGGGCCTCTCCCACTCGCGGTCTATTAGACCTTGCCGACTTCCTCCCTATTTCCTCCCTATTTTCATTGTCGCTGGGTGAGCTTATTTATATTAAAGTGCTCGCTCTACCCACATCTACACTTCCTTTGACCGCAACAGACTTACCTGGTGTCAAGTCTCCCACGGATGTAGTAACCGCTTCACCGGTCGAGCTAGCTGCTTGCAAGAAATTAAAAGCCTTAACAAAAGGTCCTAACTCTTGCAATCATGAGCACTGCAGTTAGCTCTATATGCTTAACGGAGCGCAACGATGGTCGCACACTTGGATGGGTGTCAGAATATCATCACCATGTTCATGTTCCTCTGAAATAGAAACTGAAAAAATGAATTATAACGCGGTGAGAGGCCTGGCCTCCGTAGTTCACCGCCAACAACATACCGTGACACCCCTCTCTAACATTGGTCATCCCAGTGAACACAAGAATGACAAGAGTCCACAGGAGTGCATCGTCGATATCAGTCCTCCAAATTCCACAACAAAATATATAATTAAGATGCATGAATAATAGCAATCAAAATTAAATTCAAAATATTTTTTAGAAAATTTTTTTTTTTAAAAACGCCTAATTTCGCAAAGGGAACATTAAGAGCCCAAAGGCATCCCGATAGAGCCTAAGTGTGGGCAAAATCCAAATTTATTGAGCTACACTACCAGAATAATAATCCATGTATCCTACAGTAATTCTACAGTAATAGAATATAAAATACTACCTATATATGAGGACGTTGTCAATGTAAACAACGTCAATGAAAAAACAGGAACAAGACATCATGCACACAAAACGGCCCAAAGTCAGAAACCAATTTAAATGCTACCAGATGCAAAGCTAGATCTTCATATGAAGAAAAAACGATACATCGCATAGAAGATGCAAGACTAAACGACATAACAACCCTTGGGTGAGGACGTAACCATGGGGAAAAACAGAATAGATATTCTGTAATACATGTTAAACTCCCAAGAAATTTAATAAAAAATTTCAATAAAAAAGAGCAAAAAAAGCTTAAGAGTTCAACAGGAAGGGTTTATGGAAGGATAGAGAAAGAATACTTAACAAACAGTGGAATAATCATTATCAAAAATGATGACGTCAGGCGTATGTCCTGAAATTGGGAAACATGAAATAATTTTATAATTAATATAAAGTTACAGCCCTGAATGTCTAAAACTACCGTTGAACACTTCCATTATCCAATAACAGCCTTGGATCCACCAATTCTTACATTGAGTTGTGTCTGGCATCCTCAAAAAAGGAGATTTTAAATCAAAGATGTCAGTTCATTGTTGCTGACTTTAGAGCCAAACAAAGAATGATGGTGGTGCCAATTTTGGTACCTTCCTGGATACTGCGCATGCGCAGATCACAAAAGTATGGAGGACCATATAGGACTCAATTTTTTCGGTTCTGTATGCAAATTTTGGGGATTGGGAGCAAAATTTGTGTTTGGCCCTGGGTTAATTTGAGTTGCACCAGCTAGTCTGCGGCATTGGTTATGGTATAAAAATATGTTTATCATTTGTAATTTTAAACTTCTTACCATAATGTAAGCATTTTTGTTGATGAATTTGATTACTTTCTCCAAGCACCAGAAACAGCATTTGAGACATCTGAAAATATCATTAGTAGAGAAGTAACTACAAAAGTATCACAAGTGAAGCGTATCTCCCCATGCCCCATTGAACAGTGGCATAAGTAAAAGAGTAAGTCTAGGAATGAAGATATCATCTGTCTATTTGCTGAATGGTCAAAAGAAAGAATGACCTAATGGGTGGAGATGTCTTGTATACCTTTCTAGTGTAATATTGCAAAATGGAAGGAAGGTCATTCCAGATTATCAGAATGTGATAACTACCATTCAGCTCATTACATAAACAAATTATTGGTGTGATGGAAAGGCAAATTGACAAATGAACAATTGAGAGACTGACAGATACGTGGATACAGAAATGGACAGACATAAGCTGGCTTTCAGTTTTCTCAAAGGCAATATACAACAAAACAAGAGCATATACTCCCTCCCATAATGCCAAGATGGACATATTTTTAATACTAGGCATTTTTTTTTTTGGGGGGGGGGGGGGGGGGGGGGGGCTTTTGTCTTTGTTTTAATACATGGAGAGGAAATCCAGTAATTGTGAGATCCATGTTCACCAATTTCAATTTTTTTTTTTTTTTTTTTTTTTGGGGGGGGGGGGGGGGATTTCCATGTTTCTACTTTGTTTTACTGCTGGGAAATGTAAGCTGACCACCACCACCCCCCCCCCCCCCCCCCCCCCCCCTCCCACACACAAACACACACACATCACATGCTCAGTGGCAGTTATGAGGTCCATATACACCTATCAAAATCTTAACTACTGCATGCTCAGGTTATTACATAAAGAAGATATTTTGGACTGGACAAACAGAAGAGAGAGATTAAATTTTTAACTAACTAATGTGCAGTATATAAAGGGCAATAACTCCTGATAACTCTCTCTCTCAGTTTTCAATAAATCACTGTGGTTTTCAAACTTATAGATATTGTTAACCCTTTATATAAACAAATGGCCATAACTGCAAATACTATTCACAAAAATCATCATCCAAATGCTTTTGGCCTCAAAACATTGCCTGTGATCCCTAACTGGAAAAGGCTTATTCAGCTTGTTCGAATGAAGGAACACAGGCAAAAAATGAACACATTTCGTTATTAAAGATTTTTTGGACAAATATCATCCCTAAATTGGGAAAGATAATGGGTTAATATGAAGCAGCATCAACATTTATTAAAATCTGACAGTTTCTGTTCAAGTTATTGCATGAACACAAAAATTCAAGTAAAAGGGAAATAACTGTTTTAATTTTCAATAAATCCATGGGGTTTTGAAGTTTTCCAAAACAAACTCCATATAAAATTCATAATAAATTTAATAAAATATGATAAGGCTATTAAAAATTATTCTTGTTTCTCGGGCAATTTTTGTAGAATTTGTTTTATTAGGGAGAGAGTTTTTTTTTCTTCAATCCACGAAAATAGTTTGAAATGTGAAAATAAAACAGCAGAACTTTAATGATGAGGACCGTTTTTTTTATTTGCAGCATTTTAATGACGAGGGAGGTGGCAGAGAAACAAGACTTTTAACCATATACCCAATGCACACGACATCAAATTTTATTATTTTAATTATTGTTTTTTGAAATTTTTCAAAAGATTTCAACAAAACCATATCATGTGACCCCTCATTGGAATGAGCTCATTCCAGTGAGGGGTCACGATATGGTTTTGTTGAAGTTTTTTCGGAAATGTTTTTTTTTTCAACTGTTTAATTTGTAGAATTTGCAGGCGGATGCGTCTGATTGGTTAGGTAAAGTGTTAATAGCCTTACCGCTCAAGATCTTGAGTAGATATTGAAATTCCATGTACAATACAATACACGTAATCAAAGGCAATGAATTTCTTCAATGATAGAGTGCTAGAGTATTTTTGATAGTCAGAATCTATTCATCAATAATTCTACAGTTACAATTTACCAGAGAGCACCTGTTGGCACTCTTCAATAAATTGTAACAGAACAATTCCATATTGAAAAATATCAATTAGTTCTAGCGGAATAACAAACACTTGTTAAAAATTTGAAAACATCTTTGTTGCACCTAAACTATTTACTGGTGCCCACATTTGGGCTTCTAGCACTAAACCAGTTAATTGTCAAAAAGTTTGGTCATTATTGAAAATGTCAAAAATATGTTTGATATGAAACAGATCAGTGATTAAAGTTACTTACTTCAGGAAGAACTTAGCAACCTGATTTTCTGCT
The DNA here is from genome assembly GCA_031216915.1 of Pictodentalium vernedei. Lineage (NCBI taxonomy): Eukaryota > Metazoa > Mollusca > Scaphopoda > Dentaliida > Dentaliidae > Pictodentalium > Pictodentalium vernedei. The sequence continues at coordinate 250,777,605 of CM062291.1, forward strand.
CCTTTCAACTTGTAGTCCAAGTATTCCAAGGCAATTCTGATCATCTGAATAATTGCTATAATCAGTGAACCAAAGGCAAGTGTGCCTGTATGATACCTGAAAAATAGGGTGATGAATCATTACAAAGCCAATCAATAATAGTAACTGTCCTTCAGTAGATGAAAACACCAACAAGCATATGACACAATAGGGAAAATACCCACCCTCCAAAGAGAGAAGTGGATCAATATGCTTATAAAAACAAATCAACAATATTGGGTGATTATCCAATAAAAGTGAGATCTTACCACAATTAGAGCTGGGTGGTTTGGATTTTTCAGATTCAGTTTTGGTTTCAGTTCGATTTTAGAAAAAAACCTTGGTGTTTTGGTTTAGTTTTTCTATGTGTTAAGAAATGTAGTAAACAATACTTCTAACTTGGAAAAAATCCATAACAGTTTATACGACATCACTCACCACAAAAATTCCTGTCTGTAAGTATCTCCATTAGATTTAGCCTAACTTCCATTGATCACTCTTAAGGGTTCTTGGGGATCAGTTGCTAAGCCTATTGGGTCATAAAACTAGAGGGGGTATCAGTACCCCATGGCTCACCAACAGGTGGCCAATGTAAAGGGGTGGCTGGAGTAAAAAAAAAAAAGTTCAAAACTTGCACACAAAAGTCCAAAATTAAAGAAAATAAGCAGCTAAAGGGTTAAATAATATAATAATAACCCCTAAGAAGCATGCTAACATAAAATAGGAACCATGGCAATATGCTACAAGGTAAGTCTCCAGTTTGAAAAAAAGAAAGACAAACCTCAAAACCTGCACATAAAAGTAAAAAAAGTATCACATTTGTTTCAAAGGGTTAAAATTTAGAAAAATACCCTGAAAATATTACAATAACCAGCATAGCAATATGCCAGTGAGATAAAACTCCACTTAAAAAAAATATCAAAACCTGCACACAAAAGTACAAAACCTGCACAGAAAAGTCCAAAATTAAAGTAAATAAGCAGCTAAAGGGTTAAATAATATAAAAATAGCCCAAGAAGCATCCTAACATAAAATAGTAAACATGGCAATATGCTACAAGGTAAGTCACCACTTGGAAGAAAAGAAAGACAAACCTCAAAACCTGCACATAAAAGTAAAAAAAAGTATCACATTTGTTTCAGGGGTTAAAATTGAGAAAAATACCCTGTCACAGTAACCACAATGGCAATATGCCAGTAAGGTGAAAGTCTACTTGAAAAATATCCACTTGGAAGAAAAGAAAGACAAACCTCAAAACCTGCACATAAAAGTATCAAATTTGTTTCAAAGGGTTAAAATTTAGAAAAATAACCTGAAAATGTTACAGTAACCACCATGGCAATATGCCAGTGAGGTAAAACTCCACTTAAAAAAAAATATCAAAACCTGCACACAAAAGTACAAAACCTGCACACAAAAGTCCAAAATTAAAGTAAATAAGCAGCTAAAGGGTTAAATAATTTAATAATAGCCCCAAGAAGCATCCTAACATAAAATAGGAACCATGGCAATA